>JAWWLZ010000082.1:43397278-43495814 GCA_035041345.1 Poliocrania exsul
ACCTCAGCTTTTCATGACAATCTTTTGGGAATCCTCCTGCCTTCTTGGATCCCTTCTTCTGGTCTCACCATTACCATATCAAAAGATTTCTGTCTCTGTTGTGAGTGGGAGCACAGACACCTAATCCCTTCATGCCTTCACATCCATCTGTTGAGTGATTTTCTCACTTGTTCTCAAAACTCTCACTCAGGGGAGGTCATCACATAGTGGCTTCTTGCTAAGCTTCCTCGAGCCAGGCCATGGCCAAGGTGCATCACCTGGTCTGCAGGAAGTCATTATTCTGCCTTGTAAGAGCTGCTTAGTTGTTGATAGTCTTTTGCCAGTGATTGTTATCAAGAGTTGTAGGTGCAGGCACTGCTCCTTTTCTCTTTTGTGTAGTTAACTAATGAAAAACACAGTCATGCTGTTTATGTTCAGACTCAGTACAAAGCTGTGTTTAAGTGGCTCCAAATGGGTCCCAAAAATTGTCACATTGGTTGTCTGCAGCACTGATTTATTTATTTGAATGTTTGAGAACTGCTTTTTTTCTTTTTTGTGTGTTTTCTTATTTCCAATGTGACTGCTGCTTTAAAAAGAAAAAAAAAAAAGAAATCAAGACAGTATCAATTACCTCCACCAATTACCTGCATCAGCTCTTCAATCTGGAGGTATTGTTGAATATTCATTACATTTTCTTTTGAGTTTGTTGTGGTGCCTAGTTGAAAGGTATGATTCTAGCTAGACTCTAACAATTTGCATCGGTAGTAAATGTAATTGTCTTACTGGAACTTGAAAATTAATTAGATTAGTTTGATGTGCATTAGGGTTTTTTTCATGCACATTAGAGTGAGACTTCAGAAAATTTATTAAGGTTAGTCTACCTGCAGTGCCCAGTACATTTGTGTGCAACTAGCATGTACTGGGATTAATGCTAATGTGAAAGGGGAGCAGTGCTTCTCATAAAATGAGAATTGCAACAGAAAATAAAAGTCTAGGCTCATTTAGCAGACAGAACACTCCTCAGATAGAAAGGAACTTTGCCAGCCTCAGGAACAGTCCTAAATAAAACCTTTATACTTCACATGGTTTTATTTGGAGGGCCCTGTAAGATACTGTAATGTGCTTTAATGTCAGCAGAACAGAGTGTATATTTGTGGAAACATGATAAAGTTGATGGTAGATGGGATTTTAGCCTGCCAAAGGATACATCTCTTCTGCTTAGCTGATGCAAGTTTTAGTGTAAAACTCGTTACACTCTCTAAAGGGGAAAAGAAAAAATCAAAGTTCAGCAAAACCTTGGGATCATGCTTGAGAAAAAGTGATACTTGTCGTTAATAACTAAACCTTGTATTTGATTGTTGATGCATTTGGCTGTAACAAAACAGTCGATTTCAGGACTCAGTTGTGGAAAGCTAATGAAGATATAAGACTGCTTAGCAATCTTGTTTTGCTTTCAACCAGGCTAAACCATCTGGTAGAAGGAAGCTAAAATATATTTTAGGTAGTGTGCCTCAGCCATAGCTTGGAGCTTTGTGTATGGTTTTGTGACAGTTGCTATTTCTGCTGTCTGAGGTCCCTGTCTGACATTAGAGAGAACTTCTACAGAACTTGGAAGCTGAGACTTTGTCACGTAAATGCCAGGAAATGTGTTTTTGCTTCCAAGATCATAGAATTGTATAGGAACATTCACTTGCTGTGTGGCAAGAAGATAAAGTCTTAGTTCTGCCTTGTGCATGTTGTCTTCATTGGACCCATATGGGTCTTGTTCTGCTTTTTTTAAAAGTCCTCTGAATGCTCCTATTCATATTGTACTTAAGGGGTTTACTAATTTTAAGTAGATTGCAGTGAAAATTATTTTTCTCAGCTGTATGTACTTGTAGAAATTGATGCAATTCCTTCCAAAAATGCCTGCTGCTCTATTCAAATTTTCTTCCTCCTCTTTCTACAATAACTGCCTCTCTGCTTTGTATCCTGTCTCGCCATCTCCTTGTCCTTACCATTCTTTAGCGTTGCAGTGGATCATACACCATATCTTTTCGCTTCCTGTACCCGTAAAGAGCAAGGGCAAGAGCTTGGATTTTGCACAAGAGCCAAGAACAGTCTTTGGTTTATTTAGTTGTTCTCTAACTGGAGGAGGAGAGAGAGGAATGTGCAAACTGGTTGCTTTGACAGGTTGATCTCTGCTAGGTTTCTTTGCTGTAGTGATCTGTGTTAATTATTTTGAAGTATGCACTGTGAAGAATTTCTTTTCTGCTAGACAGAGTAAAGCTGAACTTGCATAATGTACAGCAGACTGCAATGCTGCACTCAGCTTTCAGAAAAGTATCTAAAAATGGAATGGAAGAGAGAGTTGGAAAGAGAGGTCTATTAAAACAGCTAAATACAAGTGCTAATTAGCGATCTTTTTTAGCTTTAAGTAACCGTGGAAGTGAACATGTGTCTGAGTGCCTGGTGGCCTAATCAGTGTTTTAGAAGCTCTGGATTCCAGTTTTAGCTATCAAGTGACATTGGGGAAGTTTCCATGTATGAGGTTTCCCCATGTGCAGAATGGATTTGCTGATGCTGAGCTCTTGGAAGTCAGTGGTTGAAAAGTTAAATGCTATGGCTGTGAAGTGCTAAGTATTATTAATGCACTCTTATTATAGGAGTTTTACTGCAGTCAGCATGGTTAAAGCCTTTGTGTTTTACAGCTGCACAGAAAAGTGCTTGGATTGTTGCAGGGAGTGAATGAGGGTAGAATATCACAGTTTTATATTCAATTTTAATATAAAGTAAATGCTTGCCTGTGTTTGACTCCACCTACCTTTGGCAAGTCATAGTAAGAAAAGTAATCAAACATCTTCCCTAGCAGGAAGAAATATTATGTAAATAGCGTGCAAAAATATTGGGACTGCTAAACTGGGAAGAATGGAATATGAAGGTTGTAACACAGTTTTTCCACATAATAGCAGCATACAAATTATAGATTGGACTTGCTGAGCCTTTCAGTTTCGCAAAAGCTGAAGAACTTTCAGTGAAGGTGACAAGTTGAGAGCTAATTACAATTACACAGGATTCTTTAAGTGTGTGCACTTAACTGGCAAGTGGGAGCATCATGCCTTACAGTAATGATAGAAAATATTAATTATCAAGCACAGTTTATTGAAGAACTTCCCTTGTGTCAGTTCTGCAACTGGAACTTCCTGTGCTGTTCACCTTGTCATTGGCTGTGTTATGGGAGACTTGGAGGCTGTGGAGCTCCACAAACTGTGCATTGGGTTGGTGGCAGTCAGGGAAGATGTAGGATTCCTGGGAGTCAAACAAGGAAGAATAAAGATGGCAATAACTAGCGGGCTCAAATTTACAAATATGTGAAGTAGTAAAGGATGGCAAGCCAAGATTTTCTTACAAGAGTGAAGGAAGAAAGAAGTTACGTCAAAAAACAGTCTGCCATTCTGACTCCTGGGTGGTTGACCCAATAATGCTTGTACCTTTTCCTATTTAAGCATAATGCCAGATTTATGCATCTCTTATTAATACAGTGCTTCTGCCTAAAGCAAGACCACTCCAACTAATTCTTTGTATCAGTAGTATTACTATTCTTAGTTTTTAAATTTATCAGATGTTTAACCCGCTCTCCTTTTTTCCTGGAGAAGAAAGCGATTCCTTCCTTTCATAATGTCTTGCCAGTGGCTTGATATTTTCAGATGCTACAAATTGAGAAAGTTGTTCCTGGATATATATACTCTAAGCAGGGTGATATTCTTGCATGTTGCATTGGGGTTTTCCTGGTTGATAGAAGGGATTAAGTCTGCTTTTCTGACAACTCCTCTAGTGCAGAAGACTTTTGAGTAAACTGAGGCAACTGTTAGGACTGACAGTTACAATAAACTCAATGTGTCCAGGCAGTTTTGGATTCTAGTAAACCCCTCTGATTTATCCATGCTGGGACCTCTTTTTCTCTCTGGCTGATGCTGCTGCCTGCATCTGGGTGACCCTTAGGGTGTTTCCCTGATCCCCTATGGAAGGTCACAAGTGAGCTCTTTTTGGTTTTCTGAGAAGGGATGGCATTTTGCCTCTGTTCTGTGCTAACATTAGCTGAAATGCAAGATGCTCTGCTTCAGAGAAGAGCTTTTCAATCAAGCTGAACTGTAGCATTCAGGAGGAGACATTTGCTGCCCAGGCATTTCAGTCCCCACTGTCCCCCTTCCAAGGTCATGCAACAGCATTGAACTATCTGTTGGCCTTGGAACATGCTGGGATATCTGTCAGCTCTGGCAATCATCACCCTTTCCTTGTCCTTTTCAGGACCACTGTATGTTTACTTGCCTAACAGAGACTGAGTTCTGATTTATGGTTTTCCTCTCTATGTCAGATTTCTAAAATCCTCTTAGCATAATGTTCTTTGAAAAATGTTTTTCAAAACATGTTAATCTGAAAAAACTGTTAAACTTTTTAAGCAACACTGATTTAGTTCTGGTGAAAGTTCCTTTAAAAAAAGTCATAATATTAAACTAAATCTGCTGATTCACTTGTTTTAATAGGAAAATATTTGTGAAAGCAGAGTTTTTCATAACTTCTCATCTAAATCAGATGTTTAATTTTTGGGTCAAGTCAGAGTATCTTTGTATATCATTGCCTCTTTTTTTCTGGTGTTTATTAAATGGCAACTGTGCTGAATTATTTTTTAAAAGGGAAATCACGTTTCACTTGCTAAGTCTTATTGTACTCTATTACTTGTTGCATGTAATAAAGCAGAATGTCATGCTGTGGTTAACACTCTTGAGGTAACTTTAAGAGCAGTAGAGTGCATTTTCATATAGACATAGCACTGAACTTTTTTTAATTATAAATAATGAAAGAGAGTTTCTTGGTTTGATGTATGTTCGCTTCAGCATTTGCTGAGTCACCACATTTTCTTCTGTTGCATTTGTGCGACTGTCAAGCTTTAACAAAGTACAGAAATCAATCACTTGCTCCAGCTGACTGACATTGCCATCTCGAGGAGGGAAGTCACCTTCTGACCTGTGCTGTGTGCATGTTCTTCCCTTCTTCTATTCATGTTTAGTGGGGCCCACTGGGGATTTGAGGAACTGTGGGGTGACACCCCTTGGGCAACAGGAGTGATGCCATGTTCGCCATGAAGGAAGAGTCTTCTCCCACTGAAGCATCACATAGATTTAGCTCCTATACACCCCTTACAAGGAGGGAGGACTGTTTTATGCCTGTATGGTATGCCTCTCTGACTCTGCCATTATAAGCTGTATGTGATGACTATTTTGACAGTCCATGAGAAATTCAGATTATTTTGCCAAATTTTATTATTTTTATCCCACTTCCTATGGATAAAGACCCTCTGTGCCTCCTCAGTGCTTTTTTTGGCCTAAAAGATTCGCCTTGTTAACTGTGAATAGCTGCCCAATTATACGTGGGTATGCTTAGAAGCATCGTAAATGCTGTGGTTAGCACAGGGGGTTTTTTCTTGATGAGAAAATTGAAATTCTCCAAACTTGTAGCCACTACCACAGAATGGCAGTAACAAATGTGTCTTTCCTCTAGATAGTGCAGTTTGCAATATTACACTCTTAAAACAATCTTGTGTTACCAAAGAAGTTAAAGTGAGAACTTAATTTGTCATTTTAAAAAAGATTGACTGCATCAATAAATAAGTCATTCTACATTCTTATTGCTCAGACCCACCTCTCACATGAAGCACTTACTGCTCAGTATCTTCAGTAAGAATCTGTGAGATCATATGTTCACATATTTCATCCTACTTCTGTAACCTGGGGGAAAAGGGAGGTGGAAAAAACAATTGCCCTGTCTTTCTGCCAGAGACAAGGTTTTCAAAATTTGTGTGCAGAATTAGCATTTGGCTTTCTTGCACTTTTTTTGTAGTAGCATGTCTTTTCTGCATCAAGGTTTTTAGGAAGTCTTATTTCACACAAGCACCGCATGAGTCTGGTTAGAAAGTTAATTGCTCTTCTTACATCTTCCACTCCCTCAGCTTTCAAAATACACCCCTACAATTGTGGATCATGAAATAAGTGATAATGTTTGCCAGTTACCTCTACTGGAAGTATGTTTTAATGCATTTTCCTGTCTACATCACACCTACATCTTCTGTTATAGCTGTCCAGGCAAATGTCTCGTTCACTTTAGCTCAGGAGCTAACAGACAGCTTTCATTTATGTTGTATTCATAAAATGATTATGTTAACAAAAGGGTAAAGCCATCTGTGACCTAAAGCTGTCTGTGAATTTGCACCTCTCTGCATTTGAGGTTGTTTTATCCTTTTTTGTTGTGTTTTTTTTTTTCCTGCAGAAACAGCTTAAAAAAATAAAGATCGAATTTTGACATAGTGCCTAAATAAAAATTGCCTAAAACCAAAACACTTTTGCATGCAGAAGTTGTGAACTCTTTGAAAGTGCTGTTTGGTTGTAGCAAAAGAAAACTTCCTGTTCATTTTCAGATTATTATTGGATTTATAGTGCTCTTGGAAATTTGATAAATTGTTTTCATCAGAAAGCTGCTGTAGTAAAAGTGAAATTCTTCACATTAACTGGAAAATTATGAGTCCCAACATGAAAAATGTGAAAAGGAATCTGTAAGGGATCACAATTCAATTGCCTGAAACGTGGACACTGAAGTTGAAACTTTTCTTAAGTCATACCAAATGTGTCTTCTGTTCTCCTCACAGCTCTCCTCCCCTGTCCCACTCCCCCCACACCACCAATATTTAAAACTCCTGTACATTTCTGGGAAGGAGCATGGCATGGTTTTACAGTTTGGCTTCTGTCTCTAGATTGTTGGATGCCAACAGGGAGTTGCTAACACTTTTTTTGAAGTGGTTTTGTTAGTCCTTCTGCTTGGGGGCTGTGACCAAGAGGTCTTGCTTCCTGGGTTGAACAATTTTGCTTTGGAAGGAATCTTTGCAAACTAATAAGGTGTTTGTGGCTGCTGGATCTGTAATACTGCTGGTCCTGATCGTTTTGATCTGAAATTTAATATGCTGTAACCTTGTTGTTGTAATTCAGCAAGTGGTGTATCTTGGCAGTATGTGGGAGTTGTGTCCATACTGGTTCGTTTATGTTTCTGTCCATAGATGTGAAGACTTAAGGCCTCAAGTTGAGAAAGTCATCCTCTTTTCATGAGGCTCCCCAGAGAAAATTAGTGTTGAATTAAAGAGTTTGTTCATCTAATTAGGAAATACTATTTTCCTTCATCTGTCACACTTTGAGGTTGTAAAGGTTAAGTAGGGTAATGGAGATATCATTGTTCACATTGTTTTCAATTTGCTGATGACAGATTTGCTTTGTGTTCATGGGTTTTCCTGGCTGTCAATGTAACGGCTTGTAGAATAGTGCCTGGAGTATGGAAACTTGAATAAATGCTTGTGACACAGAGGAAATCCGTTTAAGAAATTGCATCAGGAGTCATAGCTGTAATTTTGTCACACTGATGTGTTTGCAGGACTTTGTAACCTACGGGATTTATTACGTTCTCTCTGTCTCAGGTAGTTGCAATTATCAAAAGCACTTTCAAACTCTGGCAAGATAAAAAGTGAATTAATGTATTTTAACAGCATGGAAAACAATTGTGGTGACTTGTCCCAGGGGCTGCACCAGCAGCCAGGCCTCTGTTTGGGATGACAATGCATACTTCCCATGAAAAATGCTTTGGGAAATTGTCCTGAGGGGGAAAAAAAATACAAAGTGCTATACTGAGAAGAAGTGTCCACTGTGTGCTACATCCTGAATGCCCCTAACTCCTGTGCTTTGGAAATTCTGAGCTGTTCATTTGGGGGGAAGTAGTTCTGTTATATGTTTTAAAATACTCCACCACATTATATACAACTGATGCTTTTCTTGGGCATTGTGACCAATGGTAAAATGCCTTTTTGCTTTCTTGCTTCTAGGATTAAAGGGCTGTTGGTTGTAAGGGAATTTAAGATTAATATTTTGGAACATATGTGTATGAACATTGCTCCCTGGAACTCTACCCAAGTACAGAAACTGGACCACTCAGACAGAAAACATACTTAACTTGTGTCTCTGTTGCTTCTAAGCATAGTGTGGCAATAGTGGTTATTTTTCTCATCATGGAAGTTATAATTAGAGATTGAATATTCTTGAGAAACACCAGCTTTCAAAACAATCTTTACATAGGATTTAGGTAGAAGAGGTTGATCTTAAGCCCTGCAAAAGCACATTTTTCTGGTTCCATTCGGTGCAGTACATTTAAATACCGTATTTTCCACTTTGAAAGTTTTGCAGTTGCTACCAAAGAAGGTGGTTCTGGCAGAGAAACAGCAACAGAGTAGAGTGAAGGGAGATTGACAAGAGAAGTGTAAGGAGGAGGTTGGGGGGAATAGCACGATTGTAGTTTGAAAAATTAGTCATGTAACGTGTCATGGTAATTCCCAACTGGCAATTAAACAGCACATATCTGCATAAAGGATTAGTAACAGTAGAGGGATCTTGAACAGCACTTCCAGTATATAATTAGCAAATTTTTTGTCAGATGCCTGCCTCACATGCTCCATACACTGCCATATTCCAGTGCTTAATATAATTAGTCGCAGCAAACCCAGACCTGCAGCTCCACAGGTAGCTGGCTATGACTTTACAATATGCCTGCTGCATGAATAGACTTAAAAAATAAAAAAAAAGACAGAAAAATTACACTATTTATTCCTCCCCACATGCCAGGGCACTGTGCCAGGCACCTGCTCCCTGGGCTGTAGTGGCTGGGGCTCCAGAGAACCCCTCTCTGGTGATAAGGGAGGTCCAAGGGGAAACAGAGCAAGTGATTCACAGCAGGGCTTGCAGAGGCAGCACTGTTGGAAGCTGAACCAACTAGCAGATGTGGGATGCAGCTACACTTGCATGTCCACCTGCCCCTTAGGATGAGCTGTGGAAGCAAGGTTACAGAATAATTCAGGCTGGAAATGAGCTCTGGAGGTCTCCATCCTAGTCCCCTTCTCCAAGCAGGACCAGGAGAAGCATTTTACTTGGGGACTTTCCCAGTCAAGTTTTTAAGCTCTTCAGTGATGCACATCCTGCAGCCTTCCAGGGCCTCTGTCCCAGTGTTTGAAAACAGTGATGAGTAAGTGTTTCCATGTATTTAATCAAGATTTCCCTTGTCCTCACTTGCATCCACAGCCTCTTGTTGCTCCCTGGGCACTTCTGAGGATAGTCTGGCACTTTCTTCTCTAAATCCTCCCACAAGGTAGTTGTGGGCAGTGATTTGACCCCCAGAACCTTTGCTTGGCCATACACTGTGCAATTTATGTGACTAGAGGTCCCCAAAAGTTGAAGACTCAATTGTTTTTTCATGGTTTTACTTTATAAAAAAGAGCCTGAGAAAAATGCAGAGATAAACTCAAAACCCTGTATTCTGAGCTCACTGTAGTGATAGCACTTTTTGTGATTCTTTTTTTTTAGCAACAGCTCATTTTTGTTAGGATTAATGGATGCCAAATAAACTTCTCAGGTGATCAGTGTGGACTAGCTGCAGTAATAGCATCTAGAGTAATCTGGATGTGAAAAATGTCAAGGAAGGAGTTTCAAGACAGAAACTCTTTGATCTCAGCCAGCCAGGACTGCAGCCTAGCAGGCTTTATTTAAATCTGCTGACTTTCAAAGGGATATGAAGCATTGTGTTAAGTGAGCATATATGTCACCTCTTGAAGGCTTGTATTGAGTATGGCAGTGTCCTTCCCACAGCTGCAGTTGCTCAGATGCACCAGTGACTGATATTAGGGAGTCATGTGAGGAAATTACTGCCTTCAAATTCTGAAAGTCAGGACTTAGCTCCTTGCTTGCCTTCAGATGATCTCTGTCTAAGGGCAGCTGTGTTACACTTTGTGTGCCTCAGGTCGTTTTTGGTAAAATACAATAGCCAATGATGACAATTCCTTTATGTTTAAATGTAAAGTTTCTTGGAAAATGGCCACCTCTAAGTTCATCTCAAATCTCAGGTTACACAGTAGAGCTCATGGGTGCTACCAGAATGTAAATGCAGATCAGCACCACTACTGAATTCTCCCATTTGCTATAACTGAGTGCCTTTGAGTATGTGGTGTGGTTTAGCCTTTTCATGGGCTTTGTTAGATCCTGTCATACAAAGATTCTGCTTCTCTCAGTTCAAATGTACCACTCCAGTTATTAAAGGGCACATTGAAAAGTTGCCGTTGCAGCATTGCTTAAGCTGAAAAGTGTTGTCAGAATTACTTTGTAGAATAGAAAGTGAATGTATGCATTCTCATTGTTGAAGCCTGGCAATGACTTCTGAATTATGTGGAATCTCATGAGATGTCTGTTATTTGCACACTTTTCGTTTCGATTTATGAAGGCATCATTGTGGCTTTCAAAATTATTTGGACACTTCCATTTTCTTGGATGGTTGCTGATGCTGATTCTGTGCATTTCAAATGTCTTTGAATGGTCTGTGAAGGGTAGAACTTCAATTCAAAACATAGCTTTAATGTATATTTAAAGGTAGAAAATTAATACACAGATCCTGCTACAGAAGAAGTGTTTCCTCCATGTCTCTACATATTTTATATCACAGATATACATGAAGGCTTGTAGGTAGTTGGTTTTTTAGTACATGGAAGGAGAAAATATTTTTTATTACTCTGTAGGTGGCAGAATTCATCAGGTGGGAAAGTAGATCAGGTGGACCTGGATTCTGGTTCTTAGTCCGAACCTGCTCACCATCTGGTGCTGAGTAGGTCACTCTTGCTTTCTCCTTTTTGCTCCATTATGAGAGAAATGTAATCCATACCTTGATAAGGTATGCTCATATGTGCTTTTTTTTTTTCACTTGGTGGCTTACAGACCTTTAATGTTTGAATGAAAAACATGGATGTGACAGGCTCCATGTGGGAAATTGGGGTTCTGGAAGTCTCTACACTCTCATAATCTTACTTGATCTTGAATGGGGAACAACAGATACATCATCCAGTTAACTAGGTCAGATATTTTAAACTTTTTCTCCTTCTGCATCCTCTGTAAGAATCAATCCAGTCTCATCTCATCTACCAGAAGTAGAGTATCTCCAGGTTGCTTTTCTCTTTTAGCCTTACCGTGTGTCTGTGTCTACTCTGGGCCTGCTTTTGGCCAGAACATGAGTTTGAAGAAGGGCTTTCCGAGGCAGAAGACCATGTTACTTTGCTTTACTCACACGTGGGTCCATGGTCAGAAAAGCATCAAGATGGCTCAGGATTTACTCCCCTGTGTGCTATAACATGGGAAAATGATGGGATGGTGGGGACAGAGCTAAGGTTTCTGCCTTCAGATCAAAAAACCCCACAGACGTTTAATAGTTGATCACTATTGCTGTTACTGCAGTGATGTTTTTTCAGTGGTCAATGCAATTGAACCTGAGAAACACCTGTGAGAAAAGCAGCCTTTCCAGTCCAAATGATTGTCAAGTGAAGTCTGAAAAGAGCTCTTTGAAAAATTCCTAGTTGGTAACATAGCAGATGGGAAATCTTCATCAGGAAAAAAATAAAACATAAAAATAAAACCTTGCATTTAGCGAAGGGAAACACCTCCTCCGTAGTATCTGTCTTTAGCTGCTACATTTCATGGGTTTAATAATTTTTTTAATAGTGAAGCAAAAATCTGAAAGTGGTGCTTCTCCTATCTATCACATAGGTAGACATTATAATACATTCTAATTAACAGATTGTTTAAGATTTGTGTCCAAGGCTAGCTGATGTGGTTGAAATTGGGCAACTGATACAATTAAACTCTAACCATTCTCTTATAATAAGATTTTTCACAAGTAGCCTGGTCCACTGTGATGGGATTTCTTAAATCGTAGCAAGTCTTGTTCGTGAAATCTGATATGGGGTGTACTCAGACAAACAGCTCCTCCTGTCCTTTCTGGGAGGACCAGCAGATGAAGTTTACAAAGATACATGGGGGGAGCCAGGCCAGGAATAAGAGCTTAATATAAGTGAGAATTGGGATTCTGTAAGTATCTTCCTTTTAGCAGGGATTGTAGAAATAGAGTGAGTAACATAGTTGGTTAGAATATGGTGCTAATAATGCCAAGGGTGCAGATTTGATCCCTGTCCATGGGCCATTCACTTCAGTGTTAGATTTTATGATCCTTGTGGGTCCCTTCCAACTCAGAACATTCTGTGGTTCTGTGATGGATATCTTACATGTTTCATCCTGCATGTTACAACTAACTTCCATTGTTATAACCTGTGCAAGAGAAAATCAGCATGTAACAAACTGAATGATGCCTTTCATAAGTAACAAGATCTGGCTCATTCTGCAGAAGTGCTTTTGTGTGTTGAGGAAATTGTTATTTAACCATTATCAATGGAACCTCCCAAATTCCATTATTTATATTTCGCAACGGAAAAATGCAAACAATATGTGGTGGGAAGGAATGAGCTTTGTAAGAGAATGCTTTTAACTCAGAATTTCCTCAGCAATGGGAATTTGCTGTTATGCCAAAAAGCATAACTGCCCTACCATGCTTTTATGCTTCTTTTTGCTAAAAACATCTTCTCCCTTTGGTAGCAAAGATTCTGACAAATCTTAAGAGAGCTGGGGTAGAGAACCAGGTGCTAAACAGTTTTATTGTATCTCTAAGATGTGACTTTTCCTAATCCCATCAGAACAGCAACATATTGGTTGCTTGGCTTTTTTCCCTATTTGACATATACATAGGATGAGCACAATATCCTCTCCTTTCCTCATTTAAAATGATTAGCTTTTGCTAGTGCACCATCTCCCTAGATGAGGTAAAATGTTCCATGGTACCTCACAACAAACCTTCAGAGCCTCTGCACCGACAGAGTGCTGTTTCCAGTGCGGAAAGGCTTCCTCCTTCCAGATGCAAATCTCACAGGTCTATTCTGCTTTTAATTCTAGCTGAATAATTGTCTCCAGATGCTTCTACAGATTCATCTCTATCAGAACACTGCCCTCAGAATAAATGTAGCATTTACAGCCTCTGAGAGCCTGCAGAAAGTAAAATGCTTCTGCCGTTATCGTTACTGTTGGGATTTATTAAGAATTCTGCTTTTATGCCTAATAATTGAAAAACCTGCAGCATCAGGGAATATTGCCATGGGTCTAAAATAAATTAATTCAAGCTGACATCAAGATTTAAATGAGCTTTGCTTTTTCTTTAAACAGGGAGCTATAGGATCTCACTTATTTTTTTTTAAACAAATTGCTAAGTTAGTTGTGTGAGTTTGCAATAAAAAATATTTTTTTCCAAGAGATAATAAGCTCATCCCATGAGATAAGTTGGCTAGCTGTCTACTGTTCCAAAATTACCTCATTTTTTATTACATTCCTCTACTTACTCCTTAAACTTCTCATAAGTTTACAGTGAAAGATCACAAAATACTTCTGGCCTTTTAACTGGTTTAGACAAAGCCTCTGCAAGATGTTGTTTCAGGTTCTGTGTTTCATTTGATGCCAAGGATTTAGTTGTATGTAAATGTACCATGTCTAAATGGCTTTTGTATGTATTTACAACCTCTTTGGCCTCATTACAAGAAGGACATGAGAAATGCTAAACTGGGATATTTAAAAATCCACAGTGGGGCTGTCAGAGAGAGGAAAACCCACTCTGAAACCAAATTTGCCCTTGAGAGTCAGTGTGTATAGGTCTAGTAGGATCATGTGGTCCTGGTTTAGTTTATATAAATAAATATCCCCTAAAAATAAATATTCACGAACATCATCTGTGAAATGTACTTGATGTTATTATGTCAATACTGTTTGTGCTTCCCTAATTTAAGTTAGAATGAATTTAATATTTGAAGTAGAGCTCCACAAGAAGGATACTTCCTAAGAGGGATGCTTCATATTACTGCCAAGATTAACAAATAGATTTAGGGAATTGAAGTAAATATTCTGAAAGTTTTATAAGTATCTTGATTAAATTGAATTTAATCTAATTTCAAAATAATTTCTGTCCATAATACGGCATAATGACAAAACAGGGCAAGCTATTCAGATTTCCCATTTCACTAAATCACTGAAACTTTTTGGTATATTTGGAGAATTTGCTCTTAGTCATGATTCTTCTGCCATTCTCTGTAATGAAAGTTTCTTTCTCAGCAGGGAATTAAAACATAATGTTTCACTGACACAAACTCTTAAAATCCCTTTGTTGTCTCAAAATGACTTCCTCATACTCTTACATTCAGCAAGATAGTATTTTAAATTACACGTTACTCACTGGTTTCTTAAAGGCACTAGAACTAAGTGCTTTCTGGAGCAGACAGTGCCCTTAAACTATCCCTGCTGTGTTCAGTATTAGGGGATTGGTGTTGCATTCCCAAATGAACCACAACTTTTGTTGTGCCACGGTGCAGTATGAGCTGGCAAAAAAAATATTCTTTAAAATCTAAGCTGGGACTCTGAACCTTATAGACTTGCAGACTTTTAGTTGTTTGAGTAATTCTGCCTTAGTTTCCTGCTTTAATGTAGCTGAAATCTATTTCAGATGTAAGCTGACTTTTTAGTTTGCTGTGTTTGAGAGAGCAGACACAAATTTACAGATTTTTTTAAACATAAGTTTACTTCTACAGAGTTTTGACTTCCATCCTACTTTGATATAGGCCTAAAACTTCAAACCAAGTGTTGAAATTATAAAAGAGGTAAAAAAAATCCTGGATTTTTGGAGACAATTTTGGGAGTTCATTTCCCAGTAAATGATAGTTGAGGTACTGAAAAAACATAGAGGGAATAAACAGGTAAGTAACTGAATATAAGGAAAAATGTAACATACTCTGCGGAGAGATTACTTTCTTTAGGATTTTGTACTTACACTGGATACCTGCTATTTAAAACTTAAGCCATTTTCCTACAGACCTTCCATTCGCCTTTGGTGTCAAACATTTCCATGGTAACATTTCACTTTTCTGTTTTCCCTTCCACTAGCTTTACCTTGAAATGTAAGTGTTGCTTGTTATTGAGAGAAGATACAGCTCAGGTCAGTCTTAGTGGTCCTGCTCATTTGTATCAATATTATGTTTTATCAGCTAATACAGTAGATTTGCTCTCTCCATTGGTAATCATTTAGTTATCTTTTTTTTTCCTTTTCAGTTTCTTAAAAACATTTTTAACATTCTGTAGAAGCTTGAGGGCTACAAAAAGAAAATCACTGGGATCAGTTAAAGACACTGTGTCATCTCAGTGGCACACAAAGACGTTTAAAGAGCAGTTTAAGTTGCAGTGGTGGGCACATGAAAGATGTATTTTGCAATGATTAAGAATACTGTGAAGGGATAACTCAGACATGTGCAGTATAAATTTTTTTTCAGGCTGTGATTTCTTACTAATTTGCCCACAGGACATCTGTCTTACTACAGTCCCACTGCAGGAGAGAAAAGAGGACTATCTGGAGGCTGAAGCAGTTGTTTTGTTTCAGAAGCTGAGAGTAATGTGGTCAATAAGCCAAAAATTGCCCTGGAGGCAGAGCTTACATTTCTGTGCAGGAATCACAGCTTCTATAGTCCGTTTGCAAAGAAAAGAACAAACTAAAAGCAACCTTCCTCATATTCTACTAGACTGAGACCTATGTGCATCTTTAGCAAGGTCTGTGTGTTTCTGCAAACCCTGCAGGTCTTTGGCACTGGAGGCAAGAGGAGTAGCAGGTGGTTATTACCCGTTGAGAGGCAGCCTGGGAGTAAAAAACGGAATGTCACTTGTTTCTTAGAGATCTGTCAAGAGCAGATGACTCAATCTCTGCTCCTGCCTTTGCAAGGCTGTGTGCTTTAGTGAGCATTTATTTTTATATAGTGTGTTGGCAAAGTCACACCACTCTGCAAAGTCTCTGTAAACTTCACTGTGGTTTCTCAAAATCACATCATTTTGCCAAGGTGTTTTTTTTTTTTTCATGGAGATGCACAAACTTTCCAGTGTCTTTCAGAAGTTGTCCTCCAACATATGTGAGAGCAAAGCATCTCAAAGAAAAAGCCAGAAGATTAATGTTTCCACATATCTGAAAAATGTAATTCTTTAGCTTCATCCGTAGAAATTGAGGAACAACTTTTGATAGTTTGTTTTTCAAATATTTAATGTAAGGCAAATTCGCAGCACAACACAATTAATTCAAAGGAGTTGAAGTGTATCAAAGTAATGAACAACAGATGGAGATGTCAGGTAATCTTAGGAGTAACAGTAAATTATAAGCCAGGTTACAATGTATTTCAGACTTTACCTGCCCACCTCTTGACAACCATGCAATTAGCTAACTTAATAGGAACACTTTCCTACCACTGATTAGTGTTTTCATTTCTTGCTGTATGTTTTCACTGGTGATGCTAATAAACCCTTTGTGATCATTGTACCCCTTTTGTGCTTAGAAGCTAATTGCATTACAGGGTATATTCATCTTTCTCTACGCTGGAGTAGCTGGTTCCAGCAAGGGAGCCATCATATAAGGGTGTCACACTGCCTTGAAGCCATAGTGCTTTCTATTCTAACTCTGCCAGTTCTTGCAGTTTTTTCCATTTGCTGGAAAAGCATTAAGACACAAGCAGGGCTGGGAAAGAGAAGAAAGCAAGAGTCTTGATTCAGTTATGAGCACTCGTAGTGGGGATCAGGAATTTATTGAGGGTTGTAAGATGCACTATATGAAAATAACCATGTTTCATGTCTATAAAATGCATGAAAATACTAATTTTTTTTTATGCTGGTGTACAGACTTTCTTTCCCATTAGAGGGTGAGTTTATATACAGGTATAAAGTGAAGCCTCCTATCTAAAGTAGAAGTCTTTGAGTTCTTTGGCTGCAGCCTAATCAAAATCTTGGAGTGTGTTGCTGTAGTGGAGCCTCCATATTATCTAGTTAAGAACATCTGTCAAGGTTTTGGTAGATCAGTAAATTTATTTTTTTTCTCATAGCTTGTTCCACATATAGCCAGACTGTGGGCTTTTCTCTGCAGGGTGTATCTCATCGTACTTGTTTTCTTTGTTTTCAGGCAGGGTAGGGCCTCAGTATTGAAGGACTTGCTGCAGAAATCCTGTGCGATATGCAGTAGCTAATGCTGGTTTCCTTCAGGTCTGGAGAGTGGCTTTCGTCCTCTCATCCTTCTGTGGAAATTTCCTTTAAAGCCTGCAAATCAAGTTATAACCTTAATTAACACAGAGCTGGGAGTTGTTCCAGCATGGATTATTTGATCATGTGAATGTGGCTTCTCTTGTCATTGCAATCCAGGCTCAACTCAAGATCTTTTTACTGCTCCTGATGATCAATTAAGTGTTAAGCATGAAAGGCAAAATTTAGTAGAGGGAGAGATTACCTTCTCTGAATTTAAAGGTGACATTGTAAACAATGGGCCATATTGAAGTTTTAATTAAAAGTATTGCCAACTGCTCTGTAAATTTTGCTCTCCAGGCTATCAGTTGTACTGTTTTTTTTTCTTAGGAAGTTTAGTCAAAGATCACAAGATCAAGACCACTCTAATGTGCAAATACGTTAACAGGATTTTTTCCCATCTTTATAGTACCATAGTAATTTAAAATACAAAATGTTATGTCTATATATTTATATATTTGAAGCATAGTTTAAATAAAAAAGCTCTATGCACATTCCATCACTCTTTTCTTAAATTATGTGAGTTAATATGGAAACTTCATGTCAGCATTATTTAATGAAACATACCCTGCATAAACACTTATACTGTTTCCAGGCCCGAGGGAGCAAATTTGATGCAATATATATACAATATGTAAGCATTTAAAATAATGATTGAATATGATATCTCAGCTGTACTTCTTAAATTTGCAGATATATTTGTTGATTATTTCAGGGTAATTTGATTTAAATTTAATTACAAAGGAAGCCTGAAATTTTAGAGATGTATGAAAAATAATCCTTAATTTTGTTTCTCAAAGGCCTCTTTAAATATTACTGTCCTCATCAATGCTGGGCTTAATTTTACTGGAACCATACAACAGAATGGCTACGGGTAGCTCTTACACGGGACTTTGCATAGAGGAAGGTATGAACATTTACAGCTTCATGCCTGAGTTCTTTTCTAGTAGAAGAATATCCAGCTGTGATCATCTTTTTATTTTTTAGTGATACTGAGCGAAACAGTTCACCTACAGGCAGAAGGAGTGTATGCACAGCTATTTTTAAAGCCTGTTGCAAGTAGTACTGTGAAATCTTAATCCATATTTCTCCTGTCTTGCTGGCACATTGGGTTTGTGTCTGGAATGACTGTGGTTTTCGTTTGCTGGACACTACTGTTTCAACAGAATGCTGCATATCCAGAGGTCCTGAGGAAATGTTTTCCTGTAGGCAAGTATTCCTGAACTGACTCTTCTAATAAACTAACCACAGTAGTCTGCTTTGTAGCATACAAGAACCAAAATTTAGTTTGGGATTTTTTTTGTGGTATATCTCTTACTTGTATTCTTTGGTTACAACACAGTGTTGGTCTGGGAGTGGCAAGTTTTCAGGATTTGAACTCTACTGAAGTAAAATCCATGTGCAACCGAAGCATAGGGTGGACTTTAGAGCAGGCAGAAGGGAAACCACAGCTTCAGTTTTTTTACTTTACTACTGCTCTGGGTTATGAACTTGAGCTGTTTGGAAAACCTCAGTTTAACTTTGCCACCTTACTAGGGTTTTGGGGTTTTTTTCTCCAGGAAATTACACTACATAAATTTCCCAGGCTTGCTTTTTTTTTTTTAAGTCTAGTTTGACACTGTTGTGTTTTGAAGTGTTGCTGTGCTCTGCAGCTTACAACAGGAAGCCAAAGTTGCTGTAGCCAAAGGTTTTATTGTCTGACTGTAGAATCTTAAGACCAGTTCTTATAACAACACTGTCATCACAATACAGAGTTAATATTTTAGCTTGTAAGGTATATTATTTTTAAATATAGTCAAATTCTTTGAGAAAACAAAACAGAAACCAAACAAAAACCCTTTGGCTTAAGAGATGATCTTTCTGCTGCTGTCAGACAAAGCTCAGGTATGAATCTTGGGGTAGATGATGGTCTTAAGTAGATAATGTCCAAACAAGAAATGGAAACTCATAACTGGGTTGCTGTGATAATATAAGTACCACAACCTTCTTCACTCTCCCCATCCTAATTCTTAGATCCCAAAACTGTTCTCTCATAACTGTCTTTCAGAAATACAGGGACTCAAAGTAATTTGCTTTTAAGCATGTGCAACTAATTTCTCTTAAACCTTATCAAGTCCTTTGTATATGTTCAAGAATTTTTCATGTCTTTAATTTTAAAAAGTAGTCAGCCACAGTTGCAGAACTTGTTTTCAAAAATACAGAGTGTGCCATGGGTAGCTACGCTCAGGAAATTCACAAAGGTGAATTAGCACAGCTTACTAAGGAATTAATTACTTGTCCCATTTAAGTCTTTAGACCAGAATTGCATTCTTCAATTTGATGCAATCTATTGTTGGCAGGAGAGACAGGGCACCAAGAAGCCATGGTGAGATATTTGTATACACCTGCACCAATTGTAATTTGACCATTGCAATCAAACTGCTATTTATGTACTGAAGCACCAGCAAATCAGTCACTGAGATTGGAAGCAACTTCTTGGGATCACCTTGCCCAGCCCTTTGTTTAAGCAGAGTCAGCTAGAGCAGGTTTTCCAGGAGCATATCCGGTCAAGTTTAAAATATCTTCATGGAGAATCCATAGTCTCTCTGGGCAACTTATTCTACTGTTTCACCACCCCAAAATGAAAGGAAATGTTTTCCTGTGAATTGATAGAATTTTTTCAGTTTTCATTTGCCTCCATTGTATCTTGTCCTGTCACTGGGTATTACTGAGGAGAGTTTGGCTCCCTCTTTTTCATTCCCTCCAATCAAATGTTTATACACATTGATAAGATCCACCCACCAGTCTTCTCCATTATAAAAAGGTCTCAGCTCTCCCAGCCTCTCCTCATCTCCCATAGATGATTCAGTCTCTGAATCATCTTCATTGCCATGTCTTTCTTGTACTGGGAAACCCAGGACTGGACACAGCAGTCCAGATACATCCACATCAGTGCTGAGTAGAGAGGAAGGATCACCTTCCTCTGTCTGCTGATGATGCTTATCCTAATGCACCCCAAAATGCTGTTTGACCTCTTTTTGCTGCAAGTGTGTTGCAGGCTCATGGTTAGCTTCTTTTCCACCAGGATCCCCAAGGTCCTTCTCAGCAAAGCTGCTTTCCAACCAGTGAGCTGTCAGACTGTGCTGGTGATTGGAGTCATTTCTCCCCAGATGCAGGACTTTGCATTTCACCTTATTGAACTTCATGAAGGTTCTCTCTGCGCAGTTTTCCAGACTGTTGAAGACCCTCTGAATGGCAGCACATCTGTCTGGTGTATAGCCACTGCTCCCAGTTTTGCACTGTCTGCAAAATTACTGAGAGCGTCCTCCATCCCCATTGTTCAGGTCACCAATTAGATGTTGAACAGGAATGGCCCCGATATTGCCCCTAAGATACACCACTAGTGACTTTCCTCCAACTGGACTTTGTGGATCTGATCACATCCCTTCCACTCTAGCCATTCAGACAGCTTTTAATCTGCCTCAGTACCTGCTTAACTAACTTGTGCTTTGTCACCTTGACTGTGATGGTCTTACAGGAGACAGTATCAAAAGTTTAAGGTAAGTGACATCTCCTGCTTTCCACTTGTCCACCTATCCCGTCATCTCATTTTCAGAGGGCAATGAGGTTGGTGAAGCATCATTTCCCCTTTGTAACTCCATGCTGAGTACTCCCCATTATTTTTTTGTCTTTCATGTGTTTGTAAATACTTTTCAGGAGTGTTTTCTCCATCACCTTTCCAGGGATTGAGGTGAGGCAGATTAGCCTGTAATTCCCTGAATCTGCCCTCTTGTCCTTCTTGAAGATCAGAGGCACATTTGCTATCTTCCAGTTTGGGGGATGAAGGCTGTGTATGTAGTATCAGAGGTGTGTTTTAAAACATAACTGAAATAATACTGTGTGATTTTGTTCTGAAATAAAACTTGGGTTGGAACAATGCACTTGGGTTGGAACACAGGTAATTGAATTCCTGTTCCATGAGGACAGCATGTGAGGCTTTTCCTCCTGCTGAAGCCTCCAAGTGCTATGTCATGTGCTCATTAGGGTTATCTGTAAAACTGCTTCAGGTACACATTGTTGGAAGTCTTATTTTGCATTTGCAGTGCCTGAAGTAACACTGGTGTAGCCCTTGAAAAACATAGATTTGGGTCTTCTGGAAGACTTTGCTGCATTTTTGAAGTGACATTTATAAAGAATATGAAAACCTGTGCTTTAAAAGAACAAGTGCCCTGCAGCTTGGAGTGGTGTCCGGAGCAGCCAGGATTTAATCACTCATCAGCAAGAGTTAATGTGCCATGCCAAGTTCTGCACAGAATTTACCCTGCCAGTTTGAGAGCTGCTGAAGATACCCTTACACTCTTCTGCAGGTCCAGATCCTTCCTCAGTTCCTAGTGGTTTCTGCCCTTAGCTGCATTCTTCAGCTGTACTTCTTGTCCAGGGTTTGCTGTGGTAAAGGCACTGATGCTTACAACCTTCAAAACTGCAGTAACCCTCATCTTTATTGGCAGAGGAGTAGCTGGTAATTGGGATATGCTCTCTAGTCCCTGTGTCCAGGGGCCTTGCTTTCTTCTCTTAGCAGAAGTTCTCTGTGGTATTTTTTCTGTAAGTGCTTGTGTGGCCTCGATTACAGCAGCTCAGTTAGAGAGACAGTGTCGTCATTTTTTATTTTTAAAAAATGACAGTAGCAAAACAGAAATACCAATTTAATGTCACATTCACCATGGGAGATTCAGTCTAGTGGAGAGAACAATGGCCTGACAATCAAAGGGGTCAGCCTCTATTTTTGGTTTGCTTGCTGACTGGCTGCGTGGCCTTGGGCAAATTTTTTTTCACCTCTCTATGCTTCTGCTTTCCCTCCAACCCCCTGCTTGTCTTTTTCGTTTAGATGATTAGCTCCCCTAGGCAAGGAATGCCTCCTGTTTGTACAGTTGTCTGTGTTTTGTTGGAGGCCTTGAGGTCTCCTGTAACAATAAGGATTCACATCAGTTCTACCACTTAGCTCTCATACACAGATCTGAGGAGCCTCATCTTCAGAGGTTCCTGGCCCTTGTGTTAATAGGGCACAACTGGGAGCTATAGTGATAAAGCTCTTCTCTTTTTGTCATACCCATCACATCTCCAGGGCTTGGATCAGGACTCATACAAGTGTTGTTCCTGCTCTGTGACACTGGTGTCACGCACACAGGAGTATGGCCTGCCCTGTGCTCAGTGGATGTCCCAAAAGTGAGATGTGCTTAGTCAGCACATGTTCTGTCAACCAGCTGGCCCTGCATATCTGCAGGATATGCTCATGCTCAGGTCTGCAGCCATGAAGTAGGTTTTGGAACAGTTGATCCCCTGTATCTCTGCATGATCTGTCTGCATTACTGTTTGGAGTCTCAGATAGCCAAAGACCTTGCACATTGTTAGGGATCCAGATCTACATGAGCTAAGAGAGCGAACAGTCAGTATTGTCCTCACTCAGGGCTGGTTGGAGCCATGTACTACTGTGCTTGCATGTATAAGCAAACCAGGATACCCACTGTTAACTAGCTTTTGTAAAGGTAAGCAGCATATAAATGCCACGAGCTCATGATTTCCTTAATCCTGACTTGTTAGAGCCATTCATCCCTGAGGGAACGCTCTTCTTTTGGAAGATTTTTCAGCAATTGTGTTTGTCTTTTCTGACAGCTCTCACCAGGGCAGACACTGTCAGTGCAGTACATATGGCACTGCCTTTTGGGCTGTTGTTTGTGTGTCACTCCCTTTACAAGCACAAGCCCCTTCCCCTTTCCCATCCAGAAGTTGTCCCAACTGGGCTCTGTCATACACTAACATGACACTCATGGTCTAGCTTGCATTACTTGCTGGTTCTTCCTTGTAAGTGTTCAGCAGTTTGTATTTTGAGACAGCATGATGATGCTGAGGGGTTTCTTGTCACATGCTATGTGGGGTGGCTGCTGACAGTCATGGTTTTATTATGGATCTTGTCGTGATTTCCCTTAAACATTCAGTTTCTACAGTAATGGAAAGCTCTGGCTTCTCTTTTAAAAATAGTTGTGATGCTCAGCTCTTTAGAACAGAAAATATGAATCTAAAATGCTAGGATATTGAGGCAATAAATAAAAATACATCAGTTTGTTCTATTTCTTATACTTGGAGTTTTTAAGAGGTCAGGATTGACAGAACTAATTACATAATGTAGGAAAGAAATTATAACCTGCTGCCACCCACTGTCCATGCCATTTTAGTGGTAGTGAACACCCACCTCCCAAAGTGGAGGATACACTCCCATGATGGATCCATATCTCATCTCTTGTCGTGGCAACAATACAGGCTGGGATGTGTTCATCTTCCTAAGCATAGTATGACTGTGATGATTTCACCAAATACATGTTCAAAATGGACAAGTATTATAATAGAATGTGTCAGTGGGTTCTTAATTTGTATGAGAATTAGCATTTATAAACCACATGGGGATGACAATTCTCCCTGAGAGAAACTTCTCTGAGTTACTATTACTGGATTACAAAGTATAGTCATTACTCTATCATTATGAATACTATTAGCACTTAATAACCATTACCATTGCTTTTTTAAAACAACTAATTGGTAAATAATACTGTTATTTTAAAGTGGTGGGTGAGGGAAAACTGGGTTCATATCACTTAGAGCTGGTCATTAAAGTCAGCATGGACAAGAGACTGTAGTAATTTGAGTTAGAGTTCCCCTAGAAACTCTGCTGTCTGTTAGCAATATATGTATAAGAACAAACATTTCAGCTCCTGTTGTTTAATGCAAGAAGTGCCATTTGCAGGCACATGCTGGGGCTAACTGTGAGATTGCATGTGAAGGATGCCTAGCATCCATCCCCAGGGAGGGGGCAGGCAGGGCTGGAAGAAATTGCCAGCACCACACACTGAACATCAGCTCAGCCTCTGGTGCTGCAGGAGGGGATGCCAGGTGAATAGCCCTCATGCACAGGATGAGGCTCAGCAGGTCTTTACACCCCATTTACATGATGGCTGAATAAGCCTTGCACACATCTGAAAAAACCTCTAATTTTTAGCACATGTGCTGTGTAGATTTGCTGGCAACTTGTATGTGCAAAGTAGTTTTTCATCTGCATGGTCACTAAAGTTGCCATTCAGCAAGGGGCTGTAAACAGAACTGTCTAATCACCTGCAAGGGTTAACATCTTCATGGTTTGTTCATCATCAGAGGGAGGAAACACTAAATAATATATTGGGGAAAATGATATCTGTAAATTCCAGCAAAATTTCAAAAGTGGCAAATGCATCTTGAGGAGGGGGTAGTATAGTAAGACTGATTTTGCAACTAGATTTCAGGCCAAAGATGTCTCACACCATATTGCTGTTTGTCTCAAAATGTGCATCACGTTACAGGAGCTGTAACAAGGAGGTGTTGATATTGCTCTTGGAAACTTAATATTTTACATTCCCTAACCTAGGTTATTTTAGCCAGCTGTCTGTGTTAGATCTTACACAGCGTCTCAGAGCCTTAAAATCGTTGGTGTGCCTATCCTCGTGAGACCCCAGTGAAAGAGGCATGTACAGCATGCCTTAGCTGAAGACAGAAGCATATTCCCGAGTCTTTTCTTTCCTTGCTTTCCCTCACACCCCCTCCTTCGCTTACACTAGCACTTGAGAAATTCTCCTGTTATTCTACTGCAGACTGTTCACTGTGAGTGAGCTGCGTTTGCTGGGGAGAGAAGCGCTGCTGAGAGGAGCTGCAGACACTGCGACTTCCCTTCAGCACAATCCTTTCTGTCCACCTGCATCATTAGAGTCCACTTGGGAGAGCTGAGAATGAGGGGATTTCTGTTCCCCCCACCCTCTGTCTCCCATCTGGAAACCTTACAGTTCTTCACTTAATAATGAAGAACGTATATGCTATGAATGAAATATTAGTACAAAGTGGCAAATATACTTTAGAGGTGTTTATCTGGAAAGGAGTATGAAACAGAGCAGGAATAGAACACAGTTACTACTTCAGGTAAATCTGCTTATTGTTTTATTTCTTATCATTTGTAATGATGATACCCATACCTTTGTCATGCATGATACTACAATGAGATGCCTTAATTCCTTGTGTTGTGCATCGCTGTCTTTGCAATGCAGTTCTTTGAGTTCATAATGTGAGTGTGTGATTTAATCATAGGGTTGGGAGTACCTTTCAATATCGAATTCTGAATTTTAAGTTTCAGTTTTTTGAACCTGTGACAAATGTATCTCTGCACAATATTTATTTGGATTATCTAGGGGGAGCTTTGATTTTCCTGAAGATGCTTTGATTTATCTTTACATTTATAATGTCTTAAAAAATATTTTGAAATAGCTTAGTCCCCAAATGCAGACTTAAAAAAAAGAAATTTGGCAAGAGAGGGTTACAAGAATAAAATAATTTCACTTCTTGAATTTGTGAGTAAATATAAATGTTTAGTCAGTGTTTACTAGCACTGCTGAAATCCCAAGCAGTGCAGTGCTGTGTGGCTGCATAAGGAAGCGGACACAACCATAGCAGTAGTTTCCTTGGACATACAGATGTGCTGAGAGCTCACTGATGCCAAGTAAACTACTTATTCATTTCACAATGTTTTGATGATCTACAGTGATCTTTGTAACTGATTTAGGACATGCTTTCTTCAACATTGCATATAATTTTTTTGTATTGAGAGTGTTTTGACAAACATTCTCTAGTGCTCCTGCAGATGTTCTCTCTTAATGCCTTTTAACTGTTTTCTAGAAAGCAGCATTAACATTAACCACTGTTTTCTCCTGCTGCAGTCATAACACAGGTTTTACAAGCATCAATGTGAAGTCTTACCAGATGCATCACAGCATCTGTGTTGTGATGCTAGAGCAGTGGTATGTTATCCCACTGAGGTAGGGGGAATCACAACTTCTGAAGTGAGCAGAAGCTGAAACATTATTACACTGCATATTCTTAAGCATAGATTCTGGGAGGGTAATTCTATCTTGCCAACCACAGCAGCGTCAAAATCATGGATGTTAATTTTTATTGTAGGATGGACAGCAAACAAAGAAGTTAGGTGTATTCAAGTAACCAACTGTTTTGGTTTATTGTGAAACATATTCCTGTTCTTCTGTAAGGGCTGCTTTAGAGGATATAATGCATCTCTCACAAATATACTCAGTTTAAACTGATACAGGGCACAGGACATGTCATTAGAGTCTGTATCTTCAGCTAGATGTTGCTGCTGAGTTGTTCTGATCTCTGCTGCCAGTGCTATGAAGAGGATTTACTGTCTCTGCCTTGGAGTCTCTGTACTGTTTGTAGAAAATAGGGCTGTGAATAACTGATATTTACTTGTAATTCTGGAGGCAACTGACAGCGTAGCTCTGGCTGCCAGTAGAAAAAGTAGCTGAAAAGATACTAAAGAGACTCTAGGACCCCAGTTTCTATAATAATAAAAATTTCTGTTGAGTTTCCTCCCTTGATATATCCAGTTTGGGAAAACAACTCTGCCCTGACTCCCTCCTTTGCCAGGAGGCTAGTGAGAAATTTCTGCCATGCCTGCTAATGCTTCTGCAAGTAGAAGGGAAAGCCCTTGTAATGAAAAAAATCCCCACAAACTACTAGGGAGCATGCAGCAATAGGGGAAGGCTGATGGAGAGACCAAGAAACCACCTGTGTCTTTGTATGCCCAGGTTAGCAGCAGAGAGAATTCTTGAAGGGATGTGAGGTCCACATGATTGTCCATATGAATTTTTGGCTGCTGAGTGAGAGCACAGGCAAAGTGTGGGAGTTTGGAAGAACCTGCCAGTCAGCAAATCCTGCCTCAACCTCTTCCCAGGTTTTTAGTAAAATAATACTTAGCACACCCACCAGAGCATTGCTCTGCTTTCGTGACTCCACACAATACGTGGTTGGGTATTCAGTCTCTCTCTCAAGCAATAGGATAAGTACAAGGAGGTGGCAGCAGGTTCAACTAAAAATATTGTCTTGGCTGCACTTTTACAAGCAGCGCTGCAGGTGCAGAGTAACAGATGCAGCACATTTCAGGTGTTTTAATTGCATGCATTGACATACTTTTTTAATGCCTGATTTGTCAGTGGAATGTTAGATGCAGTACAGAACAAAAGGGCTTGCACAGTGCTATGGGGAGGAGGCAAAAATAAAAAGCAGTGCAATATTGAAAACAAAAGGGCCAGATTCAGTAGGTGATGTATTATGAGCATGGATTTACCTTGGAAATGCCTGCAGTGATGTGGGGTGCTGGCAGGTGTCTTTGGAACTCTGACATTTGCTAAGCACTTCTTTCCACCTTCTCCTCTCTTCAGCTTTCATCGAGTGACTTTTAGGAGCTTGTCCTTCATGTTTCATTGTGTGGAAAGGGTACCAGCCGTGTGGTCAGTAGCCAGATCAGGTTTCTCTTCCTGTGCCATTATCCACTGTCTTCTGAGGGGTGGTTGGACCTGCCCTCTGTTTTTCATACTAAGCTTTCCTTGCTGAGCCTTCACTCTTGGGAAGCCTTAAAGATCAAGGCAGGCTGCTGCCTATAATTTCGGAAGAAGGCCAGTGAGAAGAGGAGAAGACTACAGGGCTGTCAGCTTGAAGTGCTGACATTTTCCAATAGAGTGAAACTGGACTTCTGGCCCTGCTCCTGCCCTGGCTTCAATAGGAGGAGGGTGAAAATTGTGATTACGTAACTGATTTCTTTCACAAATTATTTGCTATGATTAGTTCTGCAGTAGCAACCTCTGTTATCCAGTGGTCATCATAATTATCAAGGAATTAAAAAAGGTGAAGGTGAGTTTGTGGCTTATGCATGAATTTAGGAAAAAGTTATTTGAATCTAAAGAAAGAATATCTTCTTGTAACTCTTACAATTTACAGTTATCTGTCTTGGGTTGAGCTGGCAAAATGCCAACTGCCTAACACAGAGTGTCAGAGCCTCCCTCCCTCTGCTGAAAAAAGGGAGAAAGGGAGAAACTACATATAGTTATACAGAAATGAGAAAATTAAAGGAAACTATGATATAACACACACACAAGTTAGAAATAACAAGAAAAAACTCTTCACTCCCCACTGAACACAAATCCCACTATTTTAACTACAACTCACTTCAGAGAACTCAATCCCCAGAGAGACAGATTTAAGCAGAAAGACTAAGAACAAACATTTTACATCCCTTAGATAACATGATGGTGAGCCAATGCTCTGGGCCTGGGCCTCCTGTCCCTCCTGGGATGGCACAGTGTGTCCTACTGGAACCACAGCTGGAAGGAACTGGCCAAGCCACTCGCACACCGGCTCCTGCACTTTGAGATGATGTCTGAATATGGTCTGGAATACTACTGGCCAGTAGTCAGCTGTCAGCTAGTCCAGCCCAGCTCAAGTCAGCAGATAGTCTCAAGCCTAGTCTGAATCTAAAGCCTAAATTTAGGCTTACCTAGCTAAACCCATAACATTATCCCACCCTAAACTTGTGTTTCAAAGAAAGTTACCAATACACATAATCTCTGAATACTGCTAAAATAGCAAATGACAGAGGTGCTTTTTTAAAATGTATTGAGCTGATAGTGATGTTTGTACATGTTCCTGTTATCTAGAAGGAAATACCAGAACTATCTTGGGCTTTTCTTATGCTCTCCCATTCAGGAAAGCACTGAGCAACCAAAAGCCTCAATAGGTACAATCATAGATAGATATCCTATCCTATGCCTTTGTAAACTGATGAATTCTTGTCACAGACAAAATGTTTGTACAAAGGCAAACTAAAGTACATTTTCTGTTATATTCCAGTGGATTCTCCAGTATGTATCCAACTGATAAAATTTGTTTCACTATTGCAAACAAGTTAAAAAATACAAGGGTGTTTTTATATAGATACTAGAAGATGCTTATTGCTGATTCATGTGAACAGCTGAGCAAAATACAATTCATTACTACTTTTACCTCAACATATAGATACCCATACATATAAAATGAATGAGAAAAAGACATGGAAAAGCAGTCATTCTTGTGGTGTAAAAAAATAGGAGGAAACCCATCTGGCTGGCTAAATAAAAAATCTTATTTCAAGTATTATAGCTATTTACCAGTAGCTGGCAAGATGAAAACCTGTTAGTTAATTTCATTTATAAGAGCTGGATAATAAATTTAAAGAAACAGAGAATAAGCACTTTCCCAGCAGTCACTGAAGAATTATGCCAAGAACACAATTAGCTTTGTTGCATTGCTCCAGTTAAGTTTATGAATGATGCAGAACACAAAGGTCTCTCCTGCACAGAGCTGAGGTGCATTATAACTTACTGATTAGTCACAAACCCATTTCAGTAGTGCCTTGATGTATTGCAATAGACTGTGTCACCCTAAGAGGAGTTAGTCATAAACAGTCAAAAGCATTTCAGTCATTTTGTTAGTTAGCTGGGATCAGGCTGATGACAGCCACAAATGCTCCACTGTATCAACATTAATGGCCTCGTTTACCCCATTATGGTCCATGGCAAAACTACCACCACATTCAGAAGCTCAGGTGTTGGGCTGTATTCCAGCTGCAACAAGTGGGTGAAACCGGTAGATGAAAAGGCAAAAATACATAAAAGAATCACATGATAATAGATAATAATTTTGTGATCTTCATGACCCTGATGATGTTTCCTTCACTTTGGGAGAATAATTAGGATGAATATTTTTAGACGCTGTTTCTAGTCACTCCGATCCCTCTAAAGAGCTTTCATTTGGTAAATTGAGGGATTTTGATTTTGTTTGTTTATTTTTTCCAAGCACTTTTGGGGTAAGCAGGAAATAACAATGAGCTACTAATTTCCTTTGTACTCTCAAATTAATTACTTTTATCACCAGCATAGCTCAGAAGTCTCTGTTGCTATAAATGCTTCTGAGCAGGAAATAAGTTCTGTATAATTGCATGTCATCAGTGTCCAAGTATTAGGAAAAATAAGGATCCCTTACAGCAAAAAAGGGAAAACTTATTCATTCACCAAGGCAGAGTAAAAAAATCTGGGCAAAATATGGTACTAATTATCATCAGTTCTGAATTTTTCCAATGTCCTTTGACCATGAAATAAGTGTAAATCAGTAGCAGTTCTGTTCCAAGGAAAACAATTATAAAAATGTGTGCACATTCATTTTAAGATTTTTAATTAAAGTACTGAGCTAGTTTACAATCACAGTTCAAATAAAACATGAGTATTAGAAAGCAACTTGACTGAACTGATAACAATCTGCTAAAAAGGGTCTGTTAATTTTTTGACTGTGAAATGTTGCTTACATCCATTTTAGCCCTCTGTGTCCTTGTTTTCCCTTATATACAAGTGAGTAATAGTATTCCCTGCCATTGTAATGTAAGTTGGGCTTCCCTGGAAGAAATCATTGTTCAGAATTAGAGATAATGCTGCCCCTTCATGCCTATTGCTGGAACATGTAATTCAATCTGCGTTCCTGACACAAGCTTCATCAAACTCATTAGATTGACCTTCACTTATTCCTGCCGAGGTTCTAGTTGGTAATATCCCAAGTGCCAAAGATTACTATTTCATCCTTTAAATGCAACCTATGGTTTTTTACCCATTTTCACCAACCTCCAATTTATTAACACAGAAATTTCGCCTTTACAGTTGTAAGAATTGTTTTCATGAGAGAAAAAAAAAAGTTCACGGTCTTTTGTTAGATTTATCCTTCTAATGAAAGTGGCTACGTATGTCTAGTTAGAATTATTAAATTCTCCAACCTCTTCTTTGGCCTATAGAATATTAAATACGTTCATGATAAATTGTTACTCTCTCAGAAAAGAGTAAACAGCCTTGAAGTCTGTAATTTGTTAATTGTCTACAACTTAGCTAAATGCAACATTTCCCTTTGAGACCTGGATAGTTGAAATTATTACAGTACTCAGATTTGGTAAATGTGCCAACTGCAGAAAATTGAAAAGGAAAAATAAAATGAAATACACTCTTTTTTCTTTTTTTAAAGTTATTTTTTCTTTCTTTTTTTCTATTTTTCTTTTTTTTCTTTTTCTTTTTTTTTTTTTTTTTTATTTTAGCAGACTAAATCCTGCAGCTAACTCTTGGCTGTGGTGCTCAGATCCTACCCTGGCCTGGGGCTGGTGCATACAGTTGGAAACAAACTGACCTCAGTGTTTTTATGTTTTACAGCCTAATCTAAAAATCTCCCGTTCTCCTGCTGAGGTGTAAAAGGCAGCAGGCCATGTCTTAGCAAGTGGGTTTTGCCATTTTATATGGTATCTTGCTCCTTCCTTGCTGGCTTTAAGAGCTGCCCTGGGGAGCTCGCTGACCCCAAACAGGCTTCCTGGAGTCCCAGTCTCTCCAGGAGACCAGGACCAAGCACCACCACCAACTCAGCCTACAGCACCGTTGCCAGTTTATGGTTGTGAAACACTGTAGGTTCTAGACTATGGACTTGTTGAAGTTCAGGTATCTAATGCAAGCATGGTTCTTATTACCTGTGCAACTCCTTTTGTGAACTTTTTACTGCATCTTATGGTTTGTGGGGGAAAAATCCTTCCACATGCTAATTGTGTTTTTCCCTCAAAAACCTTCAGTCTGACACGTTTATTTTTTTTTTAATGATCTGTTTCACAGATAATCTTAGTGGACTTTAGCTTTTTTCAGCCTATTCTTCTGTCTCTGTATCATGCATAACTACTTTTTATTAATTCTTGTTACTCCTCAGTTCAACATTAGAGCTGATTTACTTCTCACTGCCTCTTTCTATAGGTCTATTGCAACTTAGATTGCTTTAGACACCCAGATAAGATCTCTTTGGTTTCTAAATATGTTTTTATCTATCTCAACTGTACGTATGAAGGTCTTATTTGTGTGAGTGTGTATGCACATTTTATTCACTCATTTATGATGGGTTTTTTTGTTTGGCTTGGGTTTTTTTGTTTGTTCTGGGTTTCAGGGGATTTTTTGGTTTTGTAATTTGGACAAATTTAATTCAGAGCTTGGTGATCTCTATGAGCAGCTTAAAATTATTTCTTTCAGAGTGTCATCTTTTCCTTTGCAGCCATAAAGTTCAGCTCCCATCACCCTGCCACATTTGTTCATTTCTGAGCAGTCACCATGAAGAACATGGTCTGCTCTGGCCAACACTTGAATGGAGCTGCTCAGGTTGTAGGGTAAGAGTAGAAACTCATGTTTCTCAGTGCTGGCTGTCACTGAGTTACTCTGCAGGGGACAGAAAGTCTCCAGTTGCCTCCTCAATGATGAATACATGAGCTGCTGCTGTTGTCCATCTTTAGGGTCCCACCTAGTTCATGCTAAGGTCACTTACTTGAAGTGATACTAATCATGTTCATGCAGGCTATTGGGGTATTTGAAAAACGGTCCGATCTCTTAATGGAAACAAAATTAACTAGGAAGACACTTGACTGTATGAAACAGTTGTGTTTGAGTCCTCCTGAAGTTGTATTTGTAGCTTCTGCACAGGGTAATGCAAACTCATCAAACTTTCCATACACAGATTAGAAGAAAATATTTGATTCTTCTTGGTCCTAGAAAGCATTAAAAATGATAAATCTGAAACAGTCAGAGCTTACAAGTAGGGTGTGAATTTCCAAGGGAAGGCTACAGCGATTGACATCTTTTAGTCTGTGAGGAAGCCAGTCTGCAGTGTGACAGCCAAATGCTGTGAGTCTCTGAGCAGTCAGTGACTATGGGAAAGGCTTTGTTTCCCTGAAGAAAAAAAGGAATTTGTTGTGATACTACTTGATCATAGCTGGTAGTTTATCTACCATCTGCTCAAAGGTTTACAAAATAAACAAAAAGGTTACAAAGTTAAAAGCAATCTGAAAGGCTGTGCTGGAAATGATGTTGTTACTTCATCTACATCCGAAACACGTTTATGAAAACAACTGAACAGTATAGACTTGTAGTGAAGAAGAAATCATAGTTGCACTTTTAAAGTGAACACCTAACTGGAGAAAACTGGGCAACAAAGAGAACAATCACAGCCAAGGAGATTTAGAGAGGCATTGCCCTTCATGAGCAATTTTGTTTTAAATCTTTGCTTCCCTCAGTTTTCTGACAGCATAGGAATATTTTATAAAAGTAGGGCATCAGAAGAAGTGGTAGGAGTAGAGAAGTTCAGAAAGAAAAACTGTAACAAATGGAGAAACCCCAAAGCACTGGACAGTAATGACAAATTAATCTTTTCCAATACCTGTTTTGGTTTTCCTTCATTTTATAATATATTACCTATAAAACCTATCTTAGTTAAATTGAAATATAAGATCACCAGTTCAGAAGTCTAGGAGTGAAATAACTTAATTTCAACTAAAAAGTAGAATTTTACCAAAAGAAAGCTTATTTAAAGGTCGTTACTACATTTCCTATGTCAGTATATACTTTTCTATAGATTCACACATTATTAATGCCTGTAGGCATTTCAGTTCAGAATATGAGCTCATCAGACAGAGATAGATGAGTGAGTGAAATCTGATGCCTTACTCTGAATGACTCCAGGATGTGGCTTATGGATTCACAATTTTTTTCTTTTTAAGAACCAATATCCCAGTGTTGATAAGGGAAATAGTCTGTTACATTTGTTGGTATCCTTCAGTGATTTTCCATGGTACTGTGTCAGCATGGTGTGATTTCAGTGCTATTCTTTGGTTACAGCTCAGGAGGAGAAAGTTGGGGCTTTGGTGTTTTGGTGGGAGTTTTTTTGGTCACTCTTTGCTAGAGTAAATGATTACAAAAATTGCTTTTGCAACAGCTTCCAATTTTGCTGGATGCTTACAGAGGCCAGTGAGCACTACAGCATAAATCAGAGAAGGAAGAGTTGGTAACTGACAAAAGTGATTTTTCTTCTGTGAAACAATTTATGAGCACATTTGCTTTCTGGAAGCATAGGTTAATACCCTTTAAATATGTCTGAGAATAAATCTTTCTAAAGAGACACAGAAGCGATTGAGGAATGAAGGAAATGTGAAGTGAAGCAAGCGTAGCTTACATCTAATCCTGCCCTTTTGCATCAGGAGCCTTGCTTCGAACACACTCCAGTTGTGCAAAGGTTTGAAGTGCTCTGGAGCAGATCCTCGTGGTGTTTTCGCAGTGCTGCGTTGAGGTGTGCAGGTAGTTCAGAAGAAATCATGACCTGCTGTGAAGCACTTCTGTGTTCAGGAGCCCATTTTTAACTCCTGAATGCATCCAGTGGGGGAAGTAAATAACACATTCATTGGCTTTAAAATATGCAGGGCATCAGTGTTTTCCTGCCCTGTTTCCAAGCTTTTGCATTCTTCAGAAATTGCAGAGTTGATGTTCCTACTTGATCCACAGAGTTTCAGTGGCTTAGTAACTTGACCAGACTGGAAGTGTTAGGGGAGCAATAAGACAGAGCTAAGGCAAATTCTGTAGCAAACAAGTGGTTTTAGGGAGAAAGCCAATGCTGAGGTTTTCATGTTCCTAATCGTATTAGCTACAAAAGGAAATCCCAATAAGAAGATTTAAAGAGAAGTGGGAATGAATACAGATTCTGTTTCAGATATTTGTGTGGCCTCTGTATCACAGTATTTCATAACCTTTTATGTAATTAATGTACAAAGAAAGAAGTGTTGTTGTTGTTGTTTTAATTAGACTCAGTTAAAGGAGAGGACAGGGGCTAGAAACTCCATCTATTGGGGTCACTCTGTGAACCTGTGAGTGTTTTGGGGGAGGGAAGGGTATTGCTGGTTTTAATATCATGTCATGAATGGACATTAAGATTTGTAATTTAGAAGCAAATGTGGTTCTGTCATTAGGGCAGAGCAATAGTTATTTTTAACTTTCTTACTCTAAAGCTTCTAACAAGCTTGGCATAGTTGTTGTCTTTTCTGTAGCGTTCAAGCTGCTGCTATAGCTTTTGGTTTGCTTTGGCTGTCATAATTTCTTAATGAAAAGAAAAGTAACACCTCTTTTTGGAAAAAGTGGCGTAGAAAACTAGTATGTCATCTGCTTAGACATTAAATAACGAACTAAGTGCATACATTTTATGAAAACAAATCTCTGTCAAGAAGTGTGATGCCAGATGAGGACAATAGTTTGGTAAATAGTCTGTTGGATCTTAGGTTTCCTTTCTGGTATCTGAAGTACAATGGTGAGATTAAGAATGCCCAAGTTACAGGAGGTGTTTGGCTAAGCAAAATGGAGTTAATAAAGTAGGATTTTAGCAATGACCAAAAGACCTCTAATGGCTAAAAGTGCTCATGACTTTTATCAAAGAATCTACCTTTTTGTGAAGAGGTTAAGGCAGTCATTTAGTGTTGTCTCATACTAGAGAATATTAAATCTACCAGTATTTTACCAGTGTAACACATAGGTCATTGGAATCCTTACATTCAAGGCATAGTTCTTTCCTGATGTCCTATGGAGCTCGTGCAAAATAAGCTAGAAGAATGTGTGCACTTAAACTCTCCTTTCCTTCCTAACTTCTGATGGAGAATTGAGGTCAGTGAAAGCAGCACCATCCATTCCTGAAGAGGTTTTGATCCAGAGGCAAAGTAGAGGCCAGTGACGCACAATGCTGCTGCTTCACAGGATTTGTTCCGTTCTGTGCTGAAAAATGGTAACATTGTAGCTTTACTGACTAGGTCATCTTTTATTCTAAACTATTTAGCATCTGTTACCTATCTCTTGTTACTCAATATGTTTATCACTGGATTATAAAGTATTTCAAATTTGAAGGAACTTGGTTTTGTCACACATGAGCAGTGCAAGGCAAGTATTGAAATCCTGAGAGTTTGTGGTGATTTACTTCTTTGACATGACCTGTGAGTGACCATTTCACTTGTGTGCCCCATGGATTTAATGGCTTTCAATCCATTCTGCACTCCTCTTTGTGCTTAACACTTTTGTCCCATCTATAGAGTGGAGGTAAGCCTTTGACAACTCGCACAGCAAGCTTCTGGATCTGTAGATCAAAAAGTGCTCCAAAAGCCTTGGGCAATGTCAGCATTAGTGTTCTCTTGACATACATACTGAGTGATGTGTTCTGGAATTTCAGCCCCTAAATCCTGGTGACAGAGCCTAGGACATCATCCTGTTTAATTGCTGGACTGTTAAGAGGAATAATAGCAATTCAGGCTTGTGTAGTAACCTTGGGGTCTGTGAAAAGTCCTAGCCAGGGTTTTGATGTTCTTGCCTGTCCATGACTAGCCAGTGGAGTAAGATGCTCCTTAGTGTCAAGTGATTCATGTGTGGCTATGAGGAGCTGTGCTTCCAGATAGCCTTAGTCATGCAGAACAGTTCTCTCCTTCTCCAGGGGAATAAGCAGTACCACTGGAAGAACAAGCCCCATTTGATAAGCCTTTAGCAAATAGTTTGTTTCCATTTCTTTGGCAAGAAAAAAGTGCAAAAAAAAATTCAGCTTAGTCTGTTTCTCTTTCCTTACCAACTGCCTCATGTCACTTTTTATCTCTAGCTCAGCCTATCTCTGGAAGCAGCCTCTAAATTGTATTGCAGGCAGTGAGATAGGAAGCGTACGTTGTCAATAGTCCTCAGTTCATTTGCTTCTTGCGTCACTGGGGAACACAAGTCAAATGAATGGCCACATGCAACAGTGTCTGTGCTTTCATAATCCCTGTTATTCACTTGTTATTCTGAGTCATTAGATAAAGACTCTGTCTAACTCATTTTTAGTGGATTTGCTTGCCTGCCCCTTTCTTCCCCTGTTACGCCAGCATAATGCAGAGCTGGTGAATGACTTGGCCAGTCTTCTGCAGAGGCAGCACAATGTTTACAAGACACAGGGTCACACACAGGTACAAGCTCCTCTGATTAATCCCTTTGTTAACACTCCTGGAACATGTTTTCACTTTTTTCAGCCAATGCCAGATACCTGGGCAATAGGTGGAAGGAAGGATAATAGATGGAAAAAACATGGATTTCCTTCTCCCTGTGTAATAATGACCTTCAGTGCTGCTTCAGTTGGTGATGCGTTCTTCTGTTTGGTGCACATGTGTGGATGCAAGCAATGATCTGTGCCCCTTTCAGCTTCATCACCACACACTTATAAATCAGCAGCATGAGAAAGTGTACTTGAGCATGTTAATGTACAGGTCAGGAAACTTGAGATTAACCCTGCCAGGGTGGATTGCCCACCTCTGCTGCTGTTGCTGCTCCTAGAAAATACTTTTCCACTCCATTTTGGTCATGATGATTACAGAACAACTCCAGTTCTTGGAGCTCCAGTTCCCCCAAATTTGTCCCTTTTTGTATGTCATTGTTTGAGGACTACAAATATTTTTCCCCTTTAAACATCTCTGTCCATTAAGTATTCTGTAGGATTTAAATGTGGTTCTTAAATGACCAGACTGTTAGGGACAGGTTGGGTTGATGTGCTGAAGGATTCTGTATGTTTTGGAGGCTGAAATAAAAAGCATGCAGTTGATTTATCTGATGCTTTGCCTAGAAATTAGGCAGTGTACCTCTGCTGCACTCTGCAGTGCTCAATGCAGCAGCATTTGTAACCCAGTTTCTCTCAGTTTTTGTGCCTTTGTGGAAGCTGACTCCTGGAGAATTCAGCTCCTGCCTGGTGTTGTGTAGTGCAAAATTTATCTCAATGTTCTGTGAGTGCATTTGTGGATTTTTTGTTTCTGTAGGAAGTCCATGAGCAACAATACTGATGTTAAAGTACTGCAGCTGAAAGCTTGCTGGCCATGGTCAGCCACTAGATTTCATATCTGAAATAATACACTCATGCTTTAGTTATATCCTCTCAGTGGACAGCAGGAGCAAAGTCAAAATGGAGAATCTGTTGTTAGTGTTGTCACTGTATGGTACTCCAGGTCTGGAGAGTGTTTCTCAAGGGACAGAAAATATCAGCTGGAGCTCTTGTTTTTCCTGGTGGAATTTGCAGACCTGCTGGTGTTTTGCCCTTGTTCAGGACAGCTGAGGCATCAGCAGCACTGAGAGTGCCTGGGCATCAATGATCCTGAGCTTCCAGAGGCTGTGCATCAACTGTGCCTAGTCAGGAGAGGTTTGCTGAAGTCGGAGATGCCACTCCTTCTGCAGACCCTGGGCTAGTTTGCTTCCAAGGAGTCCAGGTGCTCAGGCAGGAGCTCTGTCTGTATGGGACTGGCTGGTAGCTGCACTTCTCAGGGTAACTCAGGTCTAATGGTGGTAAAATGAAAGGGAGCCAAGGAATAGGTAAGCCTGAAATGAAAAGGCAGGAGAAGTGGTTCACCTGAGACCAAGGGAGAACAAGTGACATCACTTTGGTACAACAGCAACTCGATTTGAAACAGAAAAGTCATCATCACGCACCAGTGTTCATTTCATCTGTCTTGTTCCTAAGCTGAGAAATAGTGTTACTATTAGTGAAGCTTTTGTAAGTGGATGTTCCTCGTAGTAAAAAGGAGATGCTGTGCTAAATGATAAAGAATTCATTAGATCTTGTACTGAAAGCTAAGAATAGCCAGCACTCTTATTTCTGTGTTACTGATACTATTATGAAGAGTAATAATAGCCTCGTATCTCCATTGCGGGTCTAAGCACCTTTCTGAATAGTTGCTGCCACCCAACATAGATTTCAGTGTTTTCTTAAACATGTTCCTCTCTTGGACTTGCATTACTGGTAGCCTTTGGAATTTGTGATTTGGTGGTTGCTTTTCCTTTCCTATGCAAGATCTTTTTGTGCATCATTACTCATTAAGGACTCCAATAAAAGTTTTGTACCTGTGGCAGTGTCTCCTCACAGCCACTGAGGCAGAGGAATATATGCAGTTTCAGGAACCCAGTTCTGATCATAACACCAAGATAAATATGAAATAATGTCAAGGATGACATAATATCATAATGACAAAGATGTTTACGTAGAATAAAGAGGATAAGCCTATATTTTTTTTTTATTGGAGCATTTTTTCATCCTGAAGTTTTGTGGTACTTTCTAAAGGAGAAAAGTGTCTTTTCATTTTAGATACAAGTCTCAAGGATTCTAGAAACTACTATATCCAAAAATAAAGCTGACCCATCTGCTTCAACCAGCCAAGCTTTTCGAATAACAAGACATGAAAAAAGTTGGTATTAGAAATATCTTATAATCTGTAGGACTGTAAAGATAAGATTTTTATTCTACAGAAATCTTATAGGTTTGTTTCCAAATGTTTTGTCTCCTACGCAGCAGAGATTTATACCTATTATAAGAAGGATCTTCAGAACAAATGCTGTGAAATTTTTCTTTAGTCATCCTACTTCAAATTCAGTATTTCCTTTTTGCCTATCTATAACTTCTGTAAACAAGCAAACTCTTAAATTCCCGTTCCAATGAAAAAGTAGTAAATGGAATAGAAAAAGACTACTTAATGTTGGCTACTGTCTACTGTACTCTTGCAAAATTTTGGTTAGTCCTTCATTTTTATCAGATATTGAATTGGTCTGAAAAAGCATTCTAGGGTTAACTCAGATATGCAAGATACAGATGCGTGCAATCTTGTGGTCATGTTTCATAATCCTAAGGTAATTGTTAAGAATAAACCCCTTTAATATTATCTATTACATGAATTTGCAGTCTTTTAGTGTCTATGGTAGAGGACTGTCTGTAACACAGAACGTTTTTAGTTTTACATACTGTATATTTATGACTCATTAACCTTCCTTGGGTCTGCATATAAACAGGAATTCCAGTTTGTTTCTTAAAAGTCCAGCCATTGTACCTTTGGTTTATCTATTAATGACTATTGAAACCACAAGTGCCTGACAAATTACGTGAGTTAGCTGATAATTTAGAAATTAATTTCAGAAGCTGCTGCTATGAATCGCTTCCTATCAAGTATCATTAAATAACAGTGATCCTAATCCTGTTCTGAACTGTCTGGCTGAACTTTGAGAGAAAGCATGGAAATGACATGTAATGATCTGGGGCAATCATTAACCTGTCTGTCTCTGTGATACTCCTCTCTGACCTCTTGTTTAACCAAGTAGCTATGCACATTGTTTCCCAAAATAGTTCCATCCTGCAAGTATTCATAGTGTATGAGTATGGAAAGAGCTTCTCAAAGACACTCATTCTGTGTAACCTTCTGAAATACATAAATCTGCAGCTTGTATAATATTTTGAACATGTTGGCAGATTCAGTGCTGTAGCAAGTGCAGTCAATCCACCTTTCTCTTAAAGAATGAGGAAGAAATTTTTGGTGGCATTTTATCCTTTCAGCTTTCCTGTCCATCATAACTTGGCACTTAGATAAAACCTATTTTGTTCTTTGCTAGCTGCAGTAAATTCTTTTTCCTGCATTTCTCAAGATCACTATGAACATACTGGCAGTGGGGGGCATTCTGTTGCAACAGGCAAGTTAGGCAGTCTGATGTGGGCAGTGGGTGGCTGGTTTCCTTGGCCACCCTCAGTTAACTCTCATGGCAGTATACCAAGTGCCAACAGCAAGCTTTTGATGGTTGCCCAAGACCTTAAGTCTTAGGTGAAAAAATTTAGATCATCTTAAAGTGGAGAAAAGTTTTGTAATCTGATAATCTGCATTTTTTAAGTTTTATTTGAAATTTGGTAGGTAAGGAGAGTATCAGTACATGCAAAGCAAGAGCCAGAAGTATTGGCAGACACAGAAGAATCAGCTGTTGAAGCCAAGGTGGGAGGCGGTATTTAATTATAGTAGGGTTTGCTAGGCTTGGGATCTTAGTGGGCTGAAGTGTTGATGTGAATTTGGCACAGTGTGTTTAATGCACAGAAGTAAGACTTCAGAAAGGCATTTTCTTTTGAGGGAGGATTGGGGATTTTTGGATATCCCTTTCTGAGCTGAACTGCAAAAGAATTAGAACAAAGATGGTGAGGGGACGGGGGAGGAAGTGGAGCATGGGCAAACCCAACTCCATTTTCTTACCATTTTGACACTTCACCTCCTGAAGCTGTTTTAGACTGTTACCACAACACCTGCCCATCACTTAGACCATGTTGGTCCTGCTGTGAAGGCTGAAAATAGGTCCAGATGGAAGCATCAAAGAGTCAGGTGTTTAACTAAATCTCAAGAGGTGCAGAAGAAATGCAACTCTCTCAAAATGGGTTTCTTCACTACTCAAGTCAAATTTTTTAATCTTTTTTGCACAGTGAACCCAATTTATTTAGTATCATCTAAAGAAAGCAAAGGTTTTTACATAGTAGCAGAGCTTTTAGGACAGGCAAACAATTTCCCATGACTTAGGTGATTGTTTACGGCACTCACTCTGTTTCGTCCTCGGGGAAGAGATGCTTGTTATATTCCTATCTTTTGCAATAGCTCTAATACATTACAATAGCTTGTGGTGACATTGACAAATAGTAAAAATTTTTAGCTTAGTTTGCCCTAAATCTTTTAGAGTTGAGATGCACAGCAAGTAAATGCCTGTTTGGGTTGCATCTATTACTCACATCTATGCTGATACCTCCAGTACTGCTTCGTGCCCCCTACCTTCTATGCACCTTGAGCCCACAGCTCTTGCTGTCTGTAACCCATTTGGCTGGCAGGCTCAGCAAGAGCTGCTGCACATGTTGAACTCAAGTGTGGATTAGCTGGCCAGTGTGGAACACTGACCTGTTATAGGTCATCTGATCACTGCCTAGTTGCTCTACACCAGCCACTACTGATCACCTGCTGGACATGACAGAAATCTGTGAGCTGGCCCAAGGGGTGCAGCTGCCAGGGGATGTGCTAGCCTGTGCCTGGTTGAAGTGCTGCTGCATGCCAGAGAGGCTGTTGTGCTAACAGAATTAAGAGGAAAGGGTGATGGGAAAATTTAGGAGATGAGAGAGAAACTCTGCACACAGTAATTGTAGAGCCTCTTTATTTGCTCAACATTTGTGAGCGTTCTATATCTAATCCTATGTGATAATGTAAATTTTAATGTTTTGATATAACAGTTGGACTTGATCTTAGAGCTCTTTTCCAACCTTAACAATTCTATGATTCTGTGAAATAAGCCCCTTGGAAACTTTTTCTTCCTGAAAGAGATACTACAAATGCCTTAGCAGCCAAATATTCAGGGCTGACTATCCTGAGTTACTGTTTCAAAATCAAATGGCATCTTTCACTAGGAATGTACAGTATTGTCAAAATGCAAATTGGAAATGTTCCTTTAAAGAATATAATTAAACTTCTTATTACTTGTGCATTCTTTGTGGTTTTTAATGTACTCCTTAGTTCCATGTAAACACTCTGGTGTCTGTTTGTGACATTTTAATGGCAATTCTCACCAAAGCCATTGCAAGTTTTTGGCTCACTCTCCTTTTCTGTAAAAGATAGCTGTTTAAGATATACTTGCTGTTGTTGAGAAAGAAATGATGAAAAATTGCTCCAGCACCAATTGGTGTCTTATAGCCACCTGTGCCACTTGAAGTGCTCCGTACTCAGGCAGCAACAAAAGCTGTGATAGCAGCTGTTTTTACCAAAATAAAAAAAAAACACGAGTTTTGAGAATAGAGGAAGGCAGTGGTGGAAGCAGGGAAAGTTGTTCCTTTTATATTTTTATATGTATCAGAGTAGTCTGGCATTAGACAGTGAAGACACTGAAGGAGAAGGGTTGGAGGACATTGGGGGAGGTCTAAATGTCAGTATTGACCATGGCTAAGTTGATCAGAAACTCTTTTGGAGTGGATGTTCATACTAAAGTGCTTTTAGATGCATTGATTCATACTTGTATGATTGCCACCCCACACCCCTATCATCTGTAAAGTGAACAAAGGTTGCAAAATACCCTTCAAAAAACACTTGAAAGAAGACTAAGACTTCCTTTTTCATTCTCTTCTATGAAGTACATGCTACCTGTGATACAGCCAGGAGAGGGGAGGCTGCTTTTCTTTCACAGCTCTCTAGCCACAGCTGACAAAGGGAAGTGGCACCTCGGTCTTAACGCCTGAAGACTCAAAGAGAGACAGGAGCACCCATGGAGCTGTGAGAGATCATGGAGGTGGCTGCTGCTGCTGCCTAGTCAAATGCCTGGGCTCAGACAGGCAGGGCTTTTGGAAAGCCTCAGGGGAGAGTCAAAGTCACCAGCTGAAAGTTCATTTCATGGAAGCAATGGCCAGCTGAGGACCTTACATGACATCGACTGCTTCTTCCCCTTCAGCTAAAACAGGCCATTTACAGGCAGCATGAGTCCCTATATCCAGCTTTACGGCTGAAGAGAGGTGATGAACTATTAGTTTTCTGGCTGTGAGAAAAAAAAAATTCTCCCAAACAGGAGAAATGGAGCAAAAGTTCCTAAAAGATCTGCTTGTGGAGGAAAGGATTATGGATACTGCATAGCAAACCCTAGAAAAGATTCCATCTGAGTCCAGAGGACAACAAAGCTGGTGAAGGGTCTGAAGCACAAGTCTGATGAGGAGCAGCTGAGGGAGCTGGGGTTGTTTAAACTGGAGAAAAGGAGGCTCAGGTGACACATTACAGCTCTCTACAGCTGTCTGAAAGGAGGCTGCCCAGAGAAGTGGTTGAGTCACTATCCCTAAATGTATGCAAAAGATGTGTAGATGGGGCATTTAAGGGCATGGTCTAGTGGTGGACTTGCCAGTGTTAGATTAAGAGTTGGACTCAATGGTCTAAAGTCCTTTCCCAGTGTAAACAATTCTATTCTGCTCTGTGGAGTTACATCCATGTCTGGTTTTGAAGAAACAGCTATATTAAAAAAAAACAATAACGAAAGAGCATGTGTTTTGCTATAGTAACCAAAACTGTGCACTCTAAACTTTTTATTTCTCTTTTCTTGTTACTCTATTCCCAAACTGCTAATTAGAGTCAACAAATTGGCTGTAGCATACAAGACATCATGTAGTCTGCCAAAAGGAATGGCTGGCATCCCTACAAATTGGGTGACGATGTGTTTGAAGACTTAATGCTGGAAAAAGCTTTCAATATTCTCTTAATGCTCACTGTCCTCCTATTGAAGTGACTCAACTCCAAAGGCAGCAACATATTGTTCTTTTGTTGTCAGAGGTTTGGTGAACAGAAATGAATTACCCATGAAGACGTGCGGTCCTCCACCGTTTAAGTTTCATTGTTGCACTAAATAACCAGTAAGTGCAGGCTCTGAGTGAGGGGTAATTTGAACAAAACCCAGCTGAAGTGTATTGATAATGGTTGCAGTGGTTTGGCTTGGCAAGCAGAGAAGTCTTGAGAGTGTGTCTTCTGCAGCTGCAAAGCATCATATGTAGACCTACTATGGTCCTGTGGTGCTACACAAGATAGGCACATGTGTAGCACTGTGTGTCTGTATGCTCCCCTCCTATGTCTTGTAGTATACATATGGATGTCTGAAAAAGACTGATTAGAGTGGAGGTGGATATTCCAATTCCTTTCTGTACTGTATATCCAATATGACAGTGTCAGTACCATCACTTTTGTTTTGTCTTGGTGACTTTGCCCCGGTCGTATCCCCATATATTGACCAATGGCATACAGTGGCTGATTTGTTCTGAATTTGCATGTTAATACAAAGGTTAAGTCAGAGACTTGATGTTAATTTTCCAAATATGTATTTACTTGTACATTGGTAGATGCATTTGGCTGTCAATGTTATACAGCAATTTCTGCATATATTGTTTTCTAATAGGATCGAAGACTATTATGAAAGCTTTTACCCAAAATATTATGCTACAGGTGGATTCAGAGGTGACATTGGATCTGAGGGTGATATTAGAGGAGCAAACAATTCCCTTTTCTTCTGTACTTCCCTTCTCCAACTTTACAGACCTTTCCATTAGCCTGGGATTCAATAATTTTCAAAATTTTCAGTAAGCCCAAACTTGGAATGATGATCTTTTTTATAAAACACATGCAATATAACTAAAAGTATTCAGCTAGGCTGACCTGACTTCTGCCATTGTGATAACTTGGTTGGAAATGTGGAGTGGTTTTGATCATACTGGTCAAAAATATTTCTGAAATATGTTTTCCCAATGATAATTTTTTTCTTGAGCAGTGGTGGTCTTTTTTTAATGAGGCAGGATGAAAAGCCTAAAGGAGCCTGTAGGTGTGGGCATGTAGGTTTCTAAGTCATCCCAAGTCCTCTGAGAATAAAGCCACTGTTTGGGCTACAAGGCATAGTCTTGCACAAGAGGATTTGTAGGGCAGGAGTTGGCTGAGGTATATGGGTATATGTTTGAGGCTCATTGGCTGTAAAATGTGAATGTCTCATTTCTCTGATACATTTCTGAGCACAGCGGTGTAGCTGCTGCAGTAGGAGCAGTGCTAAATAGGTTTAATGCAGATGATAACTTTTCAAGATTTGCATCTATCGTCATGTATTCAGCCATTAATAATTCTTGCTGTATATCTTAACAAAACAATCTGCAAAATCCATGGCTGCAGGCTGTTTCCAAGTTCAGATATGCTGCTGGAGTAGAGGATTTGGAAGAACATTGCATGCATTGTCACACCGCCTTATTCGACCCTTTGATCTCGCTCACAGTTCATGTGTAAAGATTTTGAGAGTGTTGCTTTCCTTTCTCTTCAACACAAGCATCTAATCTTAAATATCTAATTTGAACAATGAAAACAGAGCTTTAAGACAAATGTTTAATGGCTCAGAGTTGGAAGGGGGGCAACTTGAATGGAAAACACAGGGTTTAGAGTCAAGATGCCTGAATTCCTTTCTCAACATGCTGGATTTCCAAAGTAATTGAAAGCAAGTCTTTTCGTACCTCAGTGGATTTAAAGGGTGTTTGGCCATTTCTTTTATTTACTTCTTGAGATTTTAGTCAGCTTCCTTTCAAAGATCTTCATTGCTTTAAAATAATAGCATTGTTGTCAATGGCGTAGTAAGTTTTAAATAACTGCAATACATGGTATATACTTATTGTAAAAAGGAGTAAAAAAACATATAAAATGTAGTGTGAAATAGGATATATGTAAAACAGTTTCATTAGCTGTTTCACCTACTATAGAATTATGGCACTTTGTCCATTACAAAGCTAATCTCTCAAAAAATTAGAAGTTGGTTGGTAGATTCTGTCACACCCATGGTTGGCTCTGACCTGAAAAATGCTTCGGTTACTATTTATTCTTGGGTTTAGTTATGTTTCTAGACATTTTCTGGAAATTCTTTATTCACTACCTGTGGTTTTATTTTAGGTATACTTAGTAAGTAATCCCATTGTTGTAGGTTGAAGAGTATTTGTTATTATCTTCTGAGACTGTGTTATTTAATAGTATTGAGAAGGATCAGATGCATAAAACCTAAATATTTTAAAGCAGCACTACTAACCTTTCACTATTCAGAGTATGATTCATTCTAGGAGTAAAATGTCCATGAATGTAGATCTTTTTATTATTTTCCTTAATATGCTGAAAGTAAGTAGATACTCTCAATACTTTATACTAGTATAGCCTCTAACTTTTGGGGACTGGGAAAAAAGAATTACTCACTTTTTTTTCCCATCTTGAAACTCAGCTCATGTGGGTTTTTCTCTGATTCTTGTGTCTGTGATCTGTACTCATTTTCAAAAGTGAACTTCTGAAGGAAAGGAGAAAGAGTATTTTTTTTAATGAAAATTCATCATAACTAAAGGAAAAATTGAGGGTAAACACCCTCGAGTAGTCAGTATATGCTTATTTGGTTCATATCTAGAAGAGATAATTGGTTTTATCATTTCACTTTCCTTTATCCAATTACCAGATTTAATGTATCGATCTGACTCCCTATAGATTAATCTCTTGTCTTAAAGACTAATCTGTTCTCTGTCTCAATGCTGTGATTTTTTTAATGCTTTTCTGGGTCCAAAATAATTTTCATTTGTTTTGGTTGGAAATATGTGTGCCTGATCTATAAAAAACATCCTTTCAAAATGGTCGTTTAATTATTTTCCCTCTGGGTACTTATGAAACAGAAATTACTTTAGCACCTGCACTGTCTTTGTAACAGGGCAAATGCAGAATTGCACCCACTGTGTGATAAAATTAAGCATTATATATACTGGACATTTCATATCCCTGGATCTGCTGGACAAGGACTGGTGATTTCCTGTAGTCTGACCTCCTAAAAGAAGGCCAGTATGTTAATGAAGCAACACATAGACTGGGAACATTCTTAATGTACTGCCCCAGTACTCTCCAAATTTGTCTTCAGTAACACAAACGAATCATTTATCCCACCTTCATGTTTTCCTAAGAAAAGGAAGAGGAATGGAGAAAAAAGAATGACAAGAAGGGGCACGGGGAGCAGTAACTGAGCAAAGTACTGCATATGTGCAGACAAAAAGAACATTTTAATGTTTTTTAAGGCATCTACCTTAGATGCATAGGACAGATAGACACACACACACACACTCCCTCTGTCTGCAACCCACTCAGGCCCAGCAGCCATTTGGCTGCATCATGAGCTGTATTTGCAGCTGGTAATTCAACAACCAGCCTCCTCAGCAGGAAATCCTGGTAGCTAGGATTGCTTCCCCGGAAACTGCTGTCAGGTTTCTCTGGTTTTATGAGAGGGGTTCTGCTTGAGAAGGGACCTAAATTCCCTCCCCTTTGGAGAGAGGTGAGAGTAAATGGTGCCTCAGAAATTACAGATAGCTTCTTTTGGCCTTATCTCTTCCTGTGGTCCCCTGACACAGGAGGGATGCCCAAGTAAAGATACCTCCTGTTATTGCAAAGTGATGTTTTCTTCTACTGTCAGATGAAACTCCAAGAGTGTCTGTATGCAGCAAGTCTGCATTAAATCCCTTTATTCACTTAGGACCTAAGCAGCATGGTTGGAAAAATATTAGATAGAACTTGATATCCTTACTTCTAAAAAATTACCTCTGTGGGTTTGCCTTAACCCTGAAAAGGTGTGGTAGTGATACCTCACAGAATCACAGACTATTCTGAGTTGGAAGGGACCCACAAGGAGCATCAAGTCCAACTCAAGTCAATGGCCCACATAGGGGATTAAACACATGACCTTGGCATTGTTACAACCAAGTTTTAACCAACTGAGCTAATCTCCAAGAAGAGACATCTTGGTCAAGTAACATAAATTCTTTGGCTACCACATACTCATCCCAGTTCAATGGAAACTCAGCAGTTCTCAGCATGTGAGTGAAGTAGGAGCTCTTCTCAACTGGGCATTGCAGACATAGCGGAGAAGGACCGTGATGTTTGCACTCCACTCACTGGCCAGCACTAAGGGACTCAAAGACCCACAGCGCACTGTCATCTCCATGTGCATGACCAAGGTAGCTTTGCAGATCTTCCTGTTTTCATCCCTCCTGTTCATACACTGATTCTTCTAGTTTCTCCCACTTTTCTTGGTTGCTGTTGTTCAAACTTGCAGGTACTACACTCATATGCATTTTACCACAATGGGGTAGCCCTATGAGGATACCCCATGTCTTGTGCAGATGAGAATAAGCCTGCCTTGGAGAAGACAGGAGGATTGAATGGCTTTGAAGCTTTCTGTTTGTTAGAGAAGTGAATCCTCTGGACAACAGATCAGTTTTACCCAAGAGCTCAGAGCAGTACCAGTTTTGAGAAACAGCTGTATTTCTCTGGCAGTCTGGCTAATCTGTGCTTGCAGGATGGCTTGGGTTTTTATGACTGTGACACAAGCATTTACAAAAATACTGGTTTGGGTTTGTTTGTTTGTTTTTCATTATTCAAATAACTGAAAATCCATATGAAAAGTACATTTGTATGTGTGCCCAGATGTAGAGCCCCTGTTAGTGAGGCCAGCTGGGATTAAAGTCTCATTTGTATAATTTGTAAAGGCTTTGGAATTTTTCCTACGGTTTTCAGCCGTAAGCTGGAATTTAGCTTTTGACAGACTGCTAGACAGCTTGCACAATAAAGCTTCTAACTAAAAATATTTTCTCTGCAACCCGGGAAACCTCACCATTTTACATGCAGCGACTATGGAATTAGTTTGAAAAAAGACAAATTATTTAAAAAAAGAAGAAGAAGGAAAAAAGAGCATGTTTTAAAGACTTAATCAAAGAGAGCTCCACTCATAAGTAACACAACATACCAAAAAGCAAAAATGGGATGGTAAGTAAGTTAAGAGGCACACACAGGATGCTCGGGATGCTCAGCTGCACACAGCAGCAGAGCACCACTGCACAGCAGCAGATCCCCTCGCTCAGTCCTTGCCCTTGGTCCCTTCTGGCAAGAGCTGCTGAGGTGCACTGGTTGACTGAGCCAACCTTCCCAGGGCTGACCAGTTATTCCACATCTAGCCCATTTTCCACTGCAGTTTGAGGAAATCTCATTGCTTGAACTTCTGGATCAACATCTGAACCATGTCCGGGTAGTTTGCTCTCTGGGGAGCAAATCATCACTCTCATTCTCCCTCCTACCACAGTGAGTGTGTGGGAAGCAAAGAAATACATTCCTTACACCTCCCAGCTGGGGACCTGCATGGGACTTGCATTTGGAGGTGTCATGCTCCTGCTGGATAACATGGCAGTGCCTCCAGCAGAACAGTGACTTTCTTAAGCCATTTTGTGGCTCATGGAGTCACAAAGCTACAAGTATGCCACCTCAGAAAGGGGTGGTGAAGTCACTGTGTGCACAGCTCCTGGAAAAAAACAGTGCAGGAACTGAAATTGCATTTCTAAGCTCCCCAGCAGTGTTAAGGTTTTTGGTGCCTTTTTTCAAGTATTTTTCTCTTCCCTTCCCCCCCCTTTCTTTTTTTTAAATAATCTTGAAATGAGCCCAGCTTTGTCTTTGATTTTACGTGGTGATGGATCGTCTCATCTTTCCTGGCATTTCACAGCTGTTTGTTCACAGCTTTCTCCCAATATAAGAACAGAAACAGACCTTCAAGCAGAGGATTGTTGTCTTTTTGGTGTTCTTGAGCTCTATATTAAAAGCCATGCGTATTTTTCTAATCAGGATTACAGAATTAATTTGCATGGTTTATCCTCTGGTATTTTTCTCTGATGGAGCAGAGTTTGCATCTCTTTTGTGAAAATTTTTATGCTTCATCTACCTTACTTTTTTTGTTGTTCAGCTGTTTTTCAAGACTCTATGGATTAAAAATGAAGTTTACAGAAAGAAAAGCCTTCACATAGGTAATTTGAGTAACTTATCAAAGTGCCTTTATGTTCTGTTATTTCATTTGGTATTTGCTGTGCTTATGGAAAGCATTTCTTATGTGGGTGAACGGTGCCTTTATTCATAGCCATTTTGCCTGTAAATACTTTTGTTTTGGTAACATGAATGCAAAGTTCAATGACCAAATGTTCCTGAGGGTGTTTTGATGTTGCTCTCTGCATGCTGAAGTTTATTTACATGAGGTTTCTGTATGAATTTTCCTTCACTTCAGTGGGTAGGTGCAAAGGATAAATTCACAGTAATAGCACAGCAGGAAATTAATGTCTCTCCAGTTGAGAATTTATGCATATCTTTTTCTGTTGTTATTTCTTAAGAAAAGCAGCAGAATATAGTCATTTTGAGGTACTGTCAGTGTGGATTTTTTTTTCCTTTTGCCTGTCATCTTTCAGAAATCTGAAATAAAAATTACACTGATGCATTGTAGCAAGTAGAAACAAGTGTGACAGGGAAAGACAATATATGTGTGTTCAGTGTAGCTGTAATAACTTGCTTTGATTCATGTTTATTTGCATTTTACTTCAGCATGTTGTGTGTATGTGAGGGTCATAAATTTACTAGTGATGCAGTATCGATTAATTCTTATGATTTGCCTAGAAAATTATCTAGAACCAGATGGTCAGGATATAGATTTTCTTTCCTTTGAAAAATATGGGATATTGAAAATGTATTTTACTGCAAATTAAGATTAAAAAAAAAAAGCCTCACCAAATTTTAGATTAAATTAAATTTCTGGGGGAAAATACTTACAGGAGAAAGATTTATTTCAGTGGTAATATTTTCATTTGTATATCTGTGGTTTTTATATCATGAAATAAACACTGTGAATTATATAAAAATGTCAGGAATGTATCCTGCGATTTAAAATAAGTTCACAAAAGCACTTTGAAATGAACATGTAAATGTTTCATTTTTGCAGTATCTGAGTGTTCCAGCTTTTAGGCAGGCATTTGCACTTGTTTCCATTAAGTTTCAATATCCAATGGCTAATTTTCATCTGGGTTGACAGGTAGTAGTAATGAGCTGTGTAAAGATACACACTTTAGTGAAAGGCATGTTGATGAAAGGCTTTAATGAAAATACTTGGCAACGTGGTAGGGAAGAAATTTTCAGGCATTGAATGAAACATGTAGAAGGGCTGAGAAGAGAAGGGGCAAGTTCTCAATTTCGATTTATGCCATTAGTAATGAGGACTTCAGACCAGCTTTGGCCACTGGTTCATCTGCAGTGGCTGCAGTAACATCTGGGGCTTTTTAAACACCAACCTAGAAGTGAAAGAAAGAGTAAAGTGATGCGAACTGGGCTTTTTGTGCAGGCACAGTTGGCAGTCTTATGGATATGACCATAAGGCTTCTTGTGAAGGACAGGCTTCATGGTTCTCTTACGCTGGAGAGTTATTTGCTGGTCAATAACAGCTGAGTGCCAGTGAGAGATCTTTAAACCTCATTTATGAAAGTGGCATCCATGTAACTGCCAGTTTAAAGAAAAGGTGGAGTGAAAATAACCTTGGCTTAGTTCGACCAGATCTTTCTTTTTAAAGAGTTGGCAGTTTTCATGGTGCAAGTGTCAGTAAGATTGATGGATGTGTGACTCGCAGCAGTGCATAGCCCAGAGTCACTATCAGTATGGAATATCTGGTGGGGTGTCATCCATAGGGACTGGGCTCTGCTAAGTCATGTCCCCAGGTACATTTGTTTTTCTAGAAAGAGTACTGGTATGGTCTCACATTATCAGTTCTGGGTCTGTATCTAAACAACTATATTGACCACTTGGGTATTTTCTTCCTCATCCTTGAAAAAAAACGGTGAGAATGATTAGATGATGAGAAAATATGAACTGGGATAAAACAGGATACATTAGCCTTTAAAAAAATGAAACAGGAAAAGAGCAAACATCTTAAACTGTCTTGTTTAAATAGAAACAAGGAAGGTTCAGCTTAAATGTTAAGCAAACCTTTCAGCATTAGGATAAGAAAACACCAGAGTGGATGGCTCATGAGCATCAACAGTCATTAGGAACAGGCTCTCTGTACACCTGATAGGAGTGATCTAGATATAGCTTATCAGGTGTGGGGGCAAGGAGAACTTCTATGTGATCCTGTTTCCTTCACGGCCTAAGGCTCTGTCAAAGTGGCTTGAAAGCATTAGTAACTTGTACTGCAAGCTCTCTGCAAACTCCCCTGCAATGCAGGCTTATGAACTTACAGGTTCAGAATTCAACTCTGAATAAATAAATATTAGTCCACTGATACTCCCTTTACAAAGCAAAAATGGAGAAAGAATATTCACTAATGACTGTAGGACATGGCAAACATCTTTATAAGAATGTTGTTATGGCAAAATGTTATTAGCTCTTGCTGAGATAATGTCAGGAGCTGTATTGGATGTGGATTCTTACATCTTTTAAAGCTGGTAGATGCCTGAAGAGAGGTCCTGCCCCTTCTTAGGTCATTGCTTTAACTGCTGTTAACTCTCCATGATCATGTTTTCACCTCTGGCGTTTATAGTCAGCTAAATTACAGTGGAGCACTGGGTTTGAAAACCTTCTTCTTTTTAAAAATTGACTTTTATAACTGCACTTGGGTTACCCTAAAACAAAACATGCTTTCTGGGAGCAGCAGGTCATGTTAATGTGTCAAATATGCATTCATTTGTGAGCCAAGGGTTCCTGACACACGGCCTCACGGGGAAAATACAGGGCAAAATAGCTCAGTTAAATGCTGACACGTTCTACTCTCATGTCTGCTTTCCCACTGGAGGAAAGAAAGATTAGCATAGGGATTACAAAGTGCAATTAATCTTTCTTTTTTCCCCTTCTATTTAATAAAACATGGGTTAAGTCTGTGATTTCTTCTAGAAGAGGAGCACCTGTATCTTCTCCATTCTTGTTTTCAAAAAGTCTGTTAGAGGCACATGTTTGACTCCCAATTTTTACATACCGATTACTGGCCAATAATGGAATTATATGTTTAAGGATCTGCAATCTCATGGTTTATTTTAACATAGATTAGATTAGATCAGATCAGATCAGTCTACCACTGGGCATATGGGTCACAAACCTATGGCACAAAGAAATATTTCTGAATGGAGAAAGTGTTTTTAGTGGATTCTGCATACCCCATATTTAAGATATTTCTTATTTGTTAGTGGGCTTTGAAATGTTGCCCAGCAGAGGGAAATGTGATTGTACATGAAGTTGAACTTATTTTGAAACCATCACATTACCTGCTGGTTTTCCTCAGCTATTCTACAATGCCTGTATTTTCACTTCAACTTTTCCCCAGTTTTGGATGTAGCTTTACTGCAGCATCCCAGGTTAGGGCATGTATGGGGCATCCAGAGAATTAGGAGATGGATGTTAAAGTGAAGAAGGGCAAAGCATCTCTGTATGGCATGTACGTGCAGACTCTTACTATCAGAAAGCTTTGAGCAGGCCAGAAGTATGCCTAGGTTTAGGTATGGTATAGCCAAATTTATGGATTATAGGTCCATCAATAAGTGTCTTTTGAAGGTGGTTTGGTGTAAAGTCAAGCACGGAGTCCTGAGCTGACAAGTGCAGAGTGTGCTGAAGGCAAGATCATTCCACACTTCCATCTCTTCCCCAGGACCTGCCAATGGCTAGAAACAGAGTAAGAGGCTGAACTAATGTGGTTTATGATACTGTTTTTACGAACAAGCAATCACTCACTGTGGCCTGTTTCATAAAACAGCAAGTAATTCCTGCACTTTGGCACACACTGTTGTGAGCAATCCTTGGCATGTCCCTTTGGAAAGGCACCGAGGCTTGCTTTAAAGGGACCAGGATGGGCAAGGTTTTAGTACTTCCCTCCATAACCACCATTAGATGAACTTGTTACAAGTTTCAGTCCTTCTTCCATTCATGCAGTATGTGTAGGCTTTTTTCCCTCATCCATGTTATTTCAGAGATAAAGGAGACACACTGAGGAAATTTGAGGGTTGCACGTATAACTGTCTTTTGTAAACAAACAAATCTTTGTTTCCTCTCTGATAACTTTAATTTATTATTTCTTGTATGTTGCTCCATGTTGGAATTTAAAAACCCAAACTGGAGCAGTGAATTTCTAAGTGAATGGTTGGAAGATTGGTTCTAGGCAACTGTACTGTTGATTGAGCTCTCTCAATAACTAACATACTGCAGACCGCAGTGAAGTTACTGGACTGGCACAAGGAAGTCATGATTTCCCTGTGAGGGACATGGACAACTATTTTGTTCCACTTGTGTGAAAGACAGATGATATTTTCACTGGGCTGGGACAGTTTTCATTCTGGGGCAGATGCTTTGACCTGAGACAGTCTCTGACCTCTGCTGTTACTTGGATTTTGCTGACCACAGAGCATTGCATTCCTCATGCAGTCCTGTAGCCTTTCCTGCAGAGCACCTCCATGAGTCAGTGGACTGTGCTTTGATGTGTTACGGTATAATCCACTTGCAGCCTCCTTCAGTGAATAACTGGAGGAAGACATTTTCTGGAACAGCACCCCTTGAGTGATAGATGATCTGCAGAATGCCACTGAGAAAAAAAACAAACAGGATTTCAACTTACAGCTTGGGAAGGAAGTGTTTCAAAGAGTTAACAGTGATGTGCTGGGCTAAATGATTATGAGCTGTTGCACTTGAGGTGTGAACAACTGCCTTTCATAGGCAGGGTGTAGATGCAAAACAGCCAGGGAAATATTAGTCCCCTCTTGGAATGACATGAGCTTGGCCAAGGTTCCTGTTCAGGGCTTCAGGCTGCTGAACTTTCTCAATATATATGGGGATTTTTTTTGTCTGACTTTTAGAGAACTGAGCATTGAAAAGATATCCATGTGTGTGGTGTTTGTGTGCTGTAATAATGATTCATCCTGAAGGGAATGAAGGTGGACTTGAAAGTATGTTTGATTTCACTGAAACTGAAAGGAACAGAAAACCTTTAATTCAACAATTTATAACAAGCAGTACATTACAAGCTCTAAAACATCAGCCCAAGGGAAAAAGCAAGTATTGCTATTGGCAGAGAAAGAATATTTCAGGATGTTGAGTTTGAAGCAATTTTACTCCAAAACTAGTAAATAAGAAGTGACAGGTTAAATCTTAATTGTTTCCCTGGGCACCAGGTTGAGGCCACTTAGTGCTGGGAAATGGAAACAAGGGCCTTGAGCTTCGTGTTGTATGTGCGTCAGGGTGGGGAGGGAGCTCACGCCAGGGGATCTGTGACAGCCAGCGTGCCTGACATGGCTTAAGCTGTATTAGCTGGAGTTTCCCAACTACTAATGCGTAACATGGCACTAATGCAATCAGAGGGTGATGGATATGGAGCTTCCTAGGAGGGGCCAAGGCTTCAAGGATATCAGTCCTGCAGCATCAGTCACCTGTCTGTGGGGGAACATTAGGGTTGAAGACAAGAATATTTAACTCCAAGATGGCTCTGCCTCCAGCCCAGCAGTGTGGCTAAGCAGGTCTGCTTTGGAGGGGCTTTGTCCACCACTGTGCCAGCTCTGACAGTTCAGTAGGCAGTTGTCTCCTGGCTCCTGCCCCCTCCATCACTTCACTCATGGCTGAGCCTCCAGGCAGTCCAAGGAGCCTTTGGGAGTGCTTTCAAAGAATGAAAACTAAACATTGGTGTTACTTCTCCACTAACAATTTGCATTTCTAATATTTCTTCAGTTTGATGTGGTTGTGTTGTATTTTGGAGTCTTCCACAGAGCAGCAGTTCTGATCTGTGGATAGTCCTGTATTTCAGAGGTGGGTTTGTTTGGCTTTTTAAATTTTCTTTACTTAATTTTTAAAAATTGTCACATCCACAAAAGTAAGAAGGTCCAAGAATTGTAAAGCAGCTCCTTTCCTGAATGAAATGAGCTAATTGCTGAATGCACATCTCTAGTACCCTGAAGTTGGATGTCACACTGGGTCCTGGGCACAGCAGGAAAAACATAGGATGGCAACTGAGGGGCTAGAAGAGTTTACTGGCCTGACTGTCAGCACAAAGCTATGGAAGATGCATTAGCATAGATTTGAAAAGCTGAAAAAGAAAGCTTCATTTTCCAGTACAAGTCAGCAGCAAGGAAACTCAAAGTGATTGTGTATTCTCTCTGACAAATAATGTAAGTTTAGATTTGAGGAAGCACCTCCTGACTTACAGAAAGTCTGCAGCTCAGTATGTGGCAATTTCACCTTGCAGGGGAAAAATTCTCACAAAGTTCATGGAAAAATGGAAAAATCTTTTTTTATGTTTTCTCATAGTCCAACTTGCATTATGAATTGAGAATAAGGTTGTGAATATTCAGCTGGTAATACCTTTCGGAAAAAATTTCTTGCAGACACTTCATATTGCCTTTAGACCAAGTAAAACCTCACAACTTCTTAAAACAAAAAATAATTAAAGTGGTAAATCAGTCACTAAAGAATCTCCTGTGTTTTGCATAGTGAGTACTTGTGTGACTAATGTTTTTCCTGTGATCTTCTTGTGATAATCACTAATAATGGGAGAGATGATCCATGTCACCACTCCCCAGCACAGCTGGTGTACCATTTTTCCTCAGGAAAATGTTAAAACTTTATTATTTGGATGCTGAAGGTGAGAAGTGTACTGAAAACCGCTTGTAAAGATTTTAATGGACTTACCCCCTCTTATGTTGCTGCCTGATTAAGGCAAACACATTGCTGCACTATAAAAAGGACAGAGGCTTTATAATACTTGTTCAAGTTTTAATGTTATTAAATCAAAAGTGTCTGCTTAGCTTTCACACTTGCTAGTAAGGCAGAATTTCAAAATCACAGTATTCCTCTCTGCCAAAAGCACGTCAAAATGCGACTCCATGACAATATTATATAACATAAATAAAGTCCTTAGCATTTAAAGCTATTTAGCAATAAAGATAAAGCAGTCTTTGTGGCTTAGAAGGAGCAAGAAATGGCTTCGACCAGTCCTGCTTCTTTAAATTGCAGACAACTAATATCCTTTAAGTGTGAGCCTTTATTTCATGGAGAGAGAACTTACTGGCTTTTTGTTAGAATTAATAAGGGAAGTGTTTCATTCTAACAATTTAATGCTAGCACTGTCGTAGTCTTTCATTATTCGGGACTCATGGACTGCTTTTGCAGAAAACAGCTTTAAAATATAGGTCAACATGAAAGGATTTTGAAATACGGAGAAAATGCTCTTATTTCTCTTTTAAGTGGGGCCTTTATTTTAGTATCTATAAGAGAAGTTCTCTCTTCTCCAAATCCTTTCTCCCTAGGAGGAATCAGCAGGAACATTGTGACTTATTTGACAGTTAAGAGGCTGAAAAGCTTTAGAGAAGGCATTATAATCTGTTATAAAACATGTAGAGGACGGAGACATAGCTTTGGAGTTGTTGGTGTCTCTCCAACACACAGGAGAAAGGTATGACATGATTAGATTACTTATGAAGTGTTAATCTTGCAGCAATGAAGAAATCTAAAAAATAAAATCCCAATCCTCATTTTTACACCAGATTAACTAGTACAAAGAGGCAAACATCTCCATTCATTGTTGCTTTAAGATGTATAATCTCTATCCTATTGACTCTTCTGAAGTTCCCATTAGAACATGATATCATTACAAATGCAAAACCTTTTTCAGTTGCAAAGCACTCTCATCTCATCAAGAAACCAGTTCTTTTAGCTTTCTGTTTTTACAGGAACAGTATTGATCAAACCCAGAAGAACATGGTGACGTGGGGGAAAAGATGAGGGAGGAAGGTTGCAGTGAGTCTCACCTTTTCTTTTTCCCAGTCTACCAGGTCAGCATTCATAACTGGCTATCTTAATTCACAGTGTGTAGAAATATAGGTGACTCTCTTCTTTTTTTACCTTGTCATACTGCTAAGCCACTTCCAACTTAGTCATGCAGCTTTTTCCATCATAATGGCTGTGACTCTGTGCTACTGACTGAATTCTTTTACTCTCAGCACCTGTAGAAACTCAGTGGATAAAAGAAAATCAAATTCAGCAAGCAGAAGACATAGTATTCTGATGTGGTTTCCATGAGAGGAAGTGGTTCCTGCCCACAAAAAAGGCGGGTTCTCAAAATGCCAAAAACTTGCAGGTTTGGGAGAGAAATTTGCCTCCATTCAGATTCATCACTGTGCCAGCAGCCAAGCCCTAGTCAGTGGGCCAGGTCTTGGATGGGCATTTTATCAGGTATTTTGGTGGCAGCATTGTAGGAATTCAGAACTCCTATATTTCAGACAGACTAAGGCATGCTTCCCACTGCTTATGCTCTGCACTCTTGTGTTTCATCACATGTCCATCATCTGTGCACCATGTGTAACGACATTTTCCAGAAAAAACAGGATTTTTGCTCTTGTCATGTTAGTTATATTTGTAGAATGGTGAATATTGAAACTAATCAGCCTCCTGGGAACCATAGTTAGGCTTGGGATGTTACTTTGCAAATAGATAGGAAAGAGCTCATATTCCCACATTATCTGTAAATATCTTTCCTGCATCTACTTGCTGTCACGGGATACAGAAAAAATAGACTTCTGTTCCATTATGTGCTTTTTCTTGAGTTGTCTTCAATAGAGAAGCTAATGCGACTTAAAGGATTCACAGTTGGAATTCCACAGGCTTCTTTGATTTTTATTTTTAATTTCCCACTGCTAGTGTTTGCTACTAAACACTCTCCAGTGGTGACAGAGGAGTGGACTATATCGTGATATTCTGCTTTTTGTGAAGTGGATGTTCCTTTTTATCAGTATACCGAAACTTAAAAAGTCTGGATTTGGACTGGAAACACTTGGTTGGAACCCCAGGCTCAGCATATTTGTTTCTTACTGAATATCTCTGAGGTTCGGTGCTAAGTAAGAACTACATTGCTAGTCTGTCAATACATGAGGTTTTATTTGCTTATGAAATAGTGTGTGTTAAACAAAAATTGTGCATTGTGGCTTGCCTTGCCCTTTATAAAGAAAAGTCCAGAGTCCCTGAAGGAGAATCTAAAGGTTACAGGGGGATTGTAATTTTATTTTGTTCTTCACATGTGGCCCCAGGTTTTAAAAAAGGAGTTAAATCATCTGAATACGTTCAAGTCTGGAAGTGGTGAGAATCCAGCACTCCTGATAGTAACATCATTTTTTCAGGAGTTCCTATATTATCACTGGACACTAAAATTAGCCTTTTGTTCTCTAAATTCTTAAGAAAAAGTCAGCTTTAATTTATAGGTGGAACCTTGGGATCCCCCTCTCAAGGGGCACCTTCAGTAGGACACATACAGGTCTGCTGTGGATCACCCTGTGCTCACCTGTGGTGGTTGTTGCCTGGGAATGTGGCACAGATTCCCTCCATGCACTGCTGAAGTAGCAAGTGAAGTGAGTTGTCACGTGTCACACTGAAAAGAATACTGAGCTTACCAGTGTCTCGTGGCTTTATGGAACCATCAGAGCTCTGGGGACAAATCAGGCAGGATGAATTACCGACAACAGCGGTGCTTCCTGTTCAAAGTGAGAAACCAAAGTGTGATTGTGCCATTCTTTGCTCATTCTGTTTGAAGGTCCTCTGATTAGGCTTTGTCTACTCTACTGATTTCCCCAAATAAAAGCAGTGATGTATTTTTATGTAAATGTTTTTGTTGGTTTTGTTTTTTTTTTTTTTTTTTTTTTTTTTTTTTTTGTGGTGCATGAATGGGCTGGTGTTCTTACAGTATCTGTAAATCTGTGTGAATAAAGGCTGTTTTTTAAACTTTCCTGTGCTGTTCCAAGGCTTGTTTGTATTTTTCAAGAGGTTGTAGTGTTGGCATTGTAATGTAAAATAGGAGACCACCTCTTCTGATAGTACCAAAACCAAATAAAACTTTGAGTAATGTGAAGAAGATACTTAATTATGAGTTACATTGTATGGGTTTTTTTTGCCTTAGATATTTGCAAATACAAATAAAGAAAGAAGTATTCAGAAATTAACATGTTTATGCTTTGAGGTCTAAAAGATCCTCTTTTTTTTGACATTTCTTTGTTGTAGAATCATTCCAAATACGTAGTTTATTTTTCTCTTTTAGGCTCCTAAGGACCCAGTCTCTGGATTGGTACTATAATAATGTTAAAAGCCGCTTTAAGTGTTTTGGAAGTGCCAAGGTCCTGAAGAACTTGTACAAGAAGCATAGACTGGAGAGTGGAGTTAGTCCTGATGCAATAGGTAAGAACAGTTATAGTGATTTCTTATATGATTTATTCTTATCTACTTTAACACACAAGCTGAGACAATGATAAATCTGAGATTATTTCAACAGAGATTTTTTTTTAAGGTAATTTTAAAAAAACAAAACAAAACAAAACCTCAGTGGAGAGGAAAAGAGGGGAAGCATCTAGAGAACTGCTTAAGAATTCAAAGAACATTTAATCTTATGTCACTGATACAGAACTGCCTATAAAGTAAATTGCAGTTTGTATTCTAGCCTGAGTCCTAGAATTTATCACAGTTACGAGTATTCAATGAATGCGAAAATACTTTTGCATTCAACATTTGACCTTAGATCATATTTCTGTGGTGTTTGAGGCAAAATTTGATTAACATGGGATCCATTCAGTATCCAAGTTGACCAAAACCTAGATTCCCTCACTTAGTTTTGCTTGCTTAAGGATCCGAAACTGTCCACACCTTTTTTTTTTTTGTAACTGTTAAAAGATACTGATAAATTATTGGCATCACCCTTTTAAGTGAAGACACAATTCTCCCTTAACTATGGTGTTCTAATGCCTCACCCCATAAGAAGAGTAACTGGGGATGCAAAATAGGTTAGAAGAAGTAGAGTTTGGTGTCATACTTCAGCAAACTACACAAAATGCAGCTAGCTAAATATTTGACATTTCATTGGTTTTATTGGACCAGATACTTTACTAATACAATTTTTTCAAAATTTGTACAGAGACTGTAATTTTTCTATAGCCTCTACTTTGTCTTTTTCTAAAATTATATAGGATGGTAAGTACACTCTCTAGACCTGAGTGGAAATTTTACGTGTTTCTTATGCAAAAGCTTCTAGGGAGAAGTGGCCTGTGTATTAAATAGTGATTTATCAGTCTTTTTCCTTTCTCAGTATCGAATTCATTTTTCTTGAGAAGATTCCTTAACAGCTGAGAACAAATACTTATGAAGACAAGTGAATCTGTGTTATTGAAGGCAGAAGTAGGACGATGGAAGTAAAAAGTGTGGCAATGGATGCTTCAGACCTCTCATATGATATGTTGCCTTTACCTAAGCCATAGTTTCACTTGTTCCTTAAATCAAGTGTGAACAATGCAATGATAAGTTGCAGTGGCATGTGCACTCCCTGTGAGACCTTTCTAAGGAAGGCCTTTGAGTCTAAATGTCATTGCTAACTTTCCACTACTCTCTGTGTGACTGTTAGGTAAACCTTTTGTTCCCTTTGAAGATAAATACTAGTATAGGTGTCGGGGGGTTGCCTTTTTTATGCAGCATTGCCCTTTAAAATGTAGAATCTATTTCAACCCCAAATGTCATAGTAAAGGCAAATTCCCTGTACTTAACTTCTACCATGTAAGTTTTATGCCTAGGAACTTCTTCCTCTCCCATTTACTATACTGATAGTTTTCACCATCTGAAGTGAATGAGAGGTCTTTGATGTAAAAACAATCATGTTTTCTACAAAAGCTGCTGCAGTCACAATTAATACAACAGCTAGGAGGAATTTTCCAGTTATCCCTCTTTGTGTGCTGTGCCACCCTATCTCGAGTGAATATTCCAACCTGCTGTTGATGGGTACATCTAATACTGACACACAATTCTGTCTATTTAGCAGAAGGAAGTTTGTTTGAAGGAAGCTTTGAGAATGAAGGAAGCATTTGTGGCAGTGACTCTACATTCTACCAACAGACTGAAGGTATGATGCTAAAAATGTATTTGATTAAAGCACAGTCCTTACACTTTGAATTACTGGACAAGTAGCTTAGAGTCCTGGTAAGTCTTGTTCACAGATCCAAAAATATTTTGGCTGAAACATTCAGCAAGATACTAAAAGTCTTTTTCTACCATGCTGGGGTATCTTGCTTCAGTATTACAGCTCATACACACTTGTTCTAGTGTGATTTTCTTAATATTCCAGTTTTGTTACTTCTCTCCCAACAACAACATAAAAAATGTTATGTTTTATTGTAGTTAAGATTTACATTTAAGAGGAAATGTAGAGACTGAGACAAATTTCTCCGTCTTAAGTTGTTTATTTTGCTGTGCATAAATATGGATTGAAGAAATCAGCTTTTTAATGAAAAAGTTGTAATTTTAATGTATGTCCAGAATAGGAGTCTGAATTGTGGAGCTAATTATGCAAAAGTTGCATATATAAAGAACATGGTGGTTTTATCTTATTCTTCATCTAGGACACAGCATGATGGATACCCTTGCTGTGGCCTTACGTGTTGCAGAGGAAGCAGTGGAAGAAGCTATTTCTAAGGCAGAGACCTACAGTGACAGCCTGGTAACACTTTCAAACAAAATGTATTAATTTAAATAGGACAGTTATGTTTTTTTTCTTTTGGGTAGTGGTACAAAACCAAGTAGATACAAAAGAAAGCATAAAGAAGTAGTGACTACCTCGTGCTGTACCTAAAGATTTGGGCATGGGTTTTATGAACTGGTATCCAAGATGCATGTTACATTTCATAAAGTGACATGCAATTTAAGTGCCTGGAATTTCTTCCCACAGTGCCAATATGGCATATTACCCATTTCCCAATCTATACAACTTCTGTGGAAAGGTTGTTTTTATGTGATTTTTAGCAAATATACATATCCTTTTTCATGCAGGACAAGCAGAATGAAGCTTGTTACTTGCAGGAGCACAAGGAGGACCTCATAGAAGAACTGGCCACAACCATCGTGCAGAAGGTATGGGATGCTTTTTTCCTTGTCTTGTTTAATAGCCAAAAACCAATGCTTTAATTTGGTGAGCTTTAACTCTGCTAACAGCAAAAGGGATGACACTTCCCCAAAGGCACAAAGTTTTACAATGGCAAGATATGTGGCTCTTATACCCTCTACTGAACCCTGCATCTGCAACACATTTGAAGAAAACATCAATCATTAAAATAGAATTCTGTTAATGATGCTATGAGACACACACACACACAAAAATCACAGAACCCTCATTGTGTCAGATTTCTCTGGCTTTTTGTGTAAAGCTTGTTATTCTCCCTACAAAGCTCACAGTTTGCACTGATGCAGAATGGAAGTGGAGGGCTACTGGGAACAAATACCCCTTGAGTTTGTTTGGGCGATTTGTAGCAAGGCAAGATGAGCATGAACAGAGCACTGCTGAGTAAAGTAACTACTCTGCTAAGCTAATCTCCTTCCATGTGAAATAAGCTAGTTGTCACATCTGTGTATGTGCTGTGAATTTAACAATGGATCACACACGAGAAGAGGAACATGTTTATAAGGCTGTCGAGAAAAGCCAGAAGAGCAGCATTTTCTCAATGGAAAATAATCTGCCTTCTTTTTTAGTAGGGATTTTAGAAGGTTGATTCTGCTTATTGGGTCTTTCGTAGTCCAGAGCCTGCCTCAGTCAAGCTTGAATTGCTACTACTTTTGCCAAGAGCTGCCTAATAAGATTTTTTATACCATAGAGTAATATTTTGTAGGTGTTTTATATTTGAGTAAAAAGAAATAATGGAAATGAAATATGGCAGGATTTAATCTGTCAATGTAGGGAGACAGGTAGTCTACATGATCTCTTAAGATGATGTAGATTTTCAAACACAAAATAGTTCCTAGACACCCAAGACCTTATTGTTTTCCCTGGGAATATGTCCAGATGTCATGGGAGTATTTGAAATTCCCCTCATATCTAGTATTTTGTTTCTTGGCAAAAAGTCTTGTCTGAGAAAATACTTGACACTTAAATGATGCTAATATTTAAAGTGTTACTGTAGCAACAGGTTCAATGTTTATTTAATTTACTTTGCATGTTCCTACAGGCATTGATTATGATTTATTGTATCAATGCTTATGCTCTTGCAAGCAGTATGACTTCAGATGAGAAGAAGTGTGTGCGAGTTGTCAGAATGATCCTTGCATGAGCTGGAGCAAGAGCAAAGGGAAACTCAAATGTTCTGCCTTGAGACAGAGTTAATGTGGTTTTCCTCTGTACAGCTCAGACAGTATTTTCTGAGCCCCTCTTTTCTCTCCCCTCCCACCCCCTGTCCCCACACCTTACAGATTATAAAGAAGCAGAAAAGCAAAAGCGAGCAGGCTGAGGCGGACTTTGAGTGGCCTCCGTCCCGGAGCAGTGGCCTGGCATCAGTGGCTGTCTCGGATCAGAGCATGCTGACCTTTCCAGGGAGCCGCAGGGGCTCCTACACCTTATGGGTGAGTGGCACAGGACAGCCATTGGTGTTTCCTGATGCACAGAACCAGCGGATTGCAGACATGGATAAGTGTACTTACTGCCTGGAATGGTGTGTAGAGGCTTGCAGAGGACAGGCATTAAACCTGTGGCTGTACAAACTGTTTCCCAGTTGCGTGCTGTCCTGGCATCCCATGGGCCATGGAAGTACATCTCAGACATTGTGTGGTTTTGGTGAGCGTATTGGTCGATGCTAAGTTTGAGATATGAGAAATCTCACTGCTTGATTTGAATGCTATTAGGACTCAATGCCTCAGTGTTTATTCTCCTAAACAGTTTTTCTGCTCACTTAGCTTACATTTAGATTTTTGCTGAGAGTTATATTTTCTTTTGTATAATGTTAGATTTCTATAATGTTTCTTTTTCTCTTTAGCCATCTTAAAGAAAACAGCCATCACCAACACAGAAAAAGTAAAGCCAACTATAGAGCACCATTTATGTCTTACACTAAAGAGTGTTTCTACTTCCACTTATTTTGCAGCACAATGTGTTTAGCTCCTGCTACAAAGCTGAAGAAAATCTGACAAGCTGCATTAGTAACACTTTTAAAAGAGCAGCAAGTCAAAAGAAGTGGAAATAAGCTGTAGGCTTGGACAGGCTGTTTGACAATCGGAGAGGGAAGACAGTGACAGATGAGTTAGTTCCAGTGCATTTCAGTGCTGTGGTTTAAGCTGCTGCTCCCAAGTGTCCTGCAACTGTGCCAATAACCATCTGTCCCCCACAGAGCAGAACCACCAGAGCTGAGTGTGGGCCATGTCTTAGTTCCTAGCTAAGTTTGCTAGTTTATATGCCCAGTGAGAAGAAACTTAAGCCAGAATAGCAGAATTGCTGAGATACAGACTTGCCTTCTAATCCCCCACCTATTTCCAAATTGGAGGAGTAATGCCTGTAAACTGTTGCTGTTACCAAGCCATCGGAAATCAGGGTGAGCCTCTTTAAGAGCTTTGCTCTGTTTCTCCTAGGCCAGTTGCTTGCAGACTATAAAAGCCAGGACAGAGAGAGTTAATTACGTATCTGACTCAACTGAGGTTTTCTTTCTTGAGTTTAAGGACAGGACCTAGAGAAATGCGCTGTTCAAATCATTGAGCATTATACCAGAAGCTTCTTGTTCTGCGTTTGGAGTGTTAAACTTGAACTCAACACATTTTGAAATCCTTTTCTGAAGTAGCAGTTTAGTCCTAATGTTTTTTGCCAGAGGGAGGCTCATTGGTTTGAGTAATAGTAGACTTTGTGGAAAATACTGGAGTAGCAGAAATGTCACACTAAGGTGAGAACAGCTTCAAAACCTCTGTAGCCATCAGTCAGCTCTAGAGATTGAAATGTGTGCAGTGCTTTATGAGGACACTCTACCTCCTCACAGGGTTTTTTTGCTGCATTTGTCACCATTTGTTCCAACTGCCTTCCCACAGTGCTTTAAGGAACACGAATGAATTTGGCCAGCTGCTACAAATTCTTTCACGTCTCCCATAAGTTTAGTTTCTGCCTTTTTGCTTTGCTAGAGTTGTTTTATTTTTTCTCCTTGTTCTTTGAAGTGTGTGTTTATTTTTGCTTTGCTTTGAACAGAGGAGGATTTTGTTAGTATAACCAAACACCCTTGGAAAGGAAGTATAGCTCCAGTTGTTCCCATAGCTAATATAGTTTCAGTTATGTTAGCCTATTAGACTAGCAGAATTAAAGGCACAGAAGGTCTAAAAAAGGGCCTGCTGGAAAGCCTTCTGAAAGGCAATTTGTGTGGAGCAAATGCAGAGCAGTTACAGCCTGCTTGATTCCCACCAACAGAGCTGAAACAACTCAGATTCCTTTTCCTCAGTTTGCTTTCCATTCTGCTACAAATAGGAATCATGCATCTGTCAGTAGATTTTCAGGATTAAACCACATCACTTTCTCCTCTGTATATAAAGTGAGAAAGTTATCTTTTCTTCCAGAAGTACTGCAATTCCTTTTTTCTTTCCAAAACACAGCTTAGCTTCTGCAGAAGCTGGCAAAGAGGGCCTGTGGTCCTATGCCCATTCCAGGCAAAGCTCCTTACTCTCTCCCAGGAACTCTTGAGTCCAAGTCTGTAACAGCAAATCTTCCTGGGTTCCACTACAATATCTTAAGTTTTCTTAGTTCCAAACTGGTGACATTAAGTTGACAAAAAAAAACACCCAAACTCTGATTTGTGTACACGTCCTATGATTGAACTGTTGTATTGGTTTAGTTTGAGCAGAGATCTGCCTGATATGATAAAAACCTTTTAATATTAGTACATGCCACAGATAACAAGGGGCCTGTTGCAAAAGATTTAATAGCACAAGTGTTCCTACTGTAACCAGGCGTTTTGTAGATAGACATTGTGGCTATGACAATCCCAAGGGAAGGAAAAATAAAAACAAGTGTTCATTTTTTTTCTGTCAAAGCTACCCAAGGTGACCATTGCTATGTCAGAGTTATGTATGTGAACCTGTTTCCCAATAAGGATTGTTTAAGTAGAACTTCCTGTTTAGGTATTTCTTTGGTACCTGGCAAACAAATTAGGAGAAGCAGGATAGATTAAATAAAAGGAAAGAAGAAATGATTAACAAAAAGACAGGCATGCAGAGGAAAGGGAGATAAGGATTACAAATCTTAAGGCAGTCAGGATTTCATAATTTAAAATTGGAAATTTATCTTAGAGCAAATATTTTTATTTATCTTCAGTGTGGAAAATAATACACTTTTTTTGCTAGCACAGTAAAGCCAGTAACACACACATAGGGCATTTGCATGTTCTAGCTCTGGCCTTTAGAAACCTGTATTTATTATTGCACTTGCTTAGAGTAACAGGAGTGCTGTGATAATCCCAGGTATCATCTTGTGGTTATACCTGCCAAATAATTTTTCTTTTAATCACAGCTATTTGCATGCAGCTGATCCAGAAATTTCCAGTGGACTCTGGAAGCCCTGCGTTACCTCCCTTGCTCATCCAAAATCACTTGCTTTGAAATCATCATTAAATAAGTTAAACTTCCACCCTGCAAATATCGCATTTTTTGTTTAACTGCAGTACTGTGGTATGGTAGTGTCTATAGATACTGTCTTTTCCTTTTTCTTCCTCTTAGATTTCTTTGAGATCCCTTGCCAATGCTAAAAATAGTGATACAAGACTGAATATTTTATTTCCCTGTCTCATAAAAAGAGATGGATGGCACCATCTGTTTCTCATTACCAATAAGCAAAGGCTGTACAGTGTTGGGATAGGAGGAGCTTAGAGCAATGGGTGGATGCTCCTCTGCTTTCTGAGTCCAGTTGCCCCCCCCCATACATCACTGCCAGCGAGAGAGCAAACGATCAGTTGGCGCATGGTATCCCATTTAAACATTGATGGAGTGCAGGCACCCTGGTGTGTTTTAAGTGCTGTATTAGTGGTCTTTATTTTACAGCTAAAAGATTGCATATATAAACAGAAGCTCATCCATAATTTATAGTATATAAAACAGCTAGGGATATAGGGAAAAGGAGGATTTCATTAAATACACATTATGATGCACCTCAGGGGAAGCAGAAATTCACTGGTTAAGCTAACTATAAGGTCCGCAGTGTACTGATAGTTGTTTATTTTTTCTTCTTTTTTTCCCCATTTGATTTGTTTGAAAGAGAAGGAAGGTTCTGCAAGCTGGAGGTTTTGCAGATGCTCAATATCTTGTTAGGTTTCTCTCGAACAAGTACTTGAAGAAAACCTTTTTGAGGCAGAATCCTGTTTAACTGTCATACAACAGTGGGAGAGCGATTTCAGATGAGGGAGGCATAACACTGTGGGAAGTTGATGCCAGCTGACATCAGTTACTACCTGTCAGTGACTCTGTCTCAGAAACATCATATTTATGTCTAATTAATAAATGTGTCATGTCATGTCATAGGGAAATGGAGCTTTTAGATTTTGTACATGAGCTGGCATGAGAAGTTTGTATGGCGTGTATCACTGGGACCTACTTGCTACTTGCAGTGAGGCAGGTGTGCATTCATCCAGAATCCCATCAGCTGGATCCTGATGGGTTATTTACTGTCTTGTTTCCTTTCAAAAGAAGCCAACAGCACAAAATGGGAAAGAACAGTATGTTTTAAGATGGAAAAACACTTCATGCTCTAAAAAAGGGGTATTTTTTAGTTTATATTTATTATGAGAAAATACGACTTTCTCTAAGTACTTTCCAGGTTGCAGGTAATGGTGGCATCTGCTGACTTCACAAATGGCATTGTAATATTGTAATCTCTCTGCAAAAGTGATCTGGATTTCAGAATAAGACTGTTATGTTCACCAAAATTTGGTTCATTTCCCTCCCTCCCTCCCTCCCTCTACTGCTTCAGAAAGACAGTATACAACTACCTTAGCAATTCTGACTCAGCAACTAGTACCAGTTTTTAAGGTTCAGGTCACTAAATAAACACAAATAAGCAAAAAAACACAGAACATTTAAGGTTTCTTCTGTCAGTTGGGTGTTTGAGTAGAAGATAATAGCATTTCTCTCTGATAGGTGCGTGCTGTGCTGAGCACAACTTTGTGTATGAGGGTCAGAATAGGACATGAAGGGTTGCACAGGGAACTGCGACACCTAGAGATTTATAAAAAAAGAATAGTTGTGTTTAGTGAAGAAAAAAATGGCGAGTTTGTGTGTAAGGTTGCAATTGGAGTTAAGATGAAGATGCCAGCTCACCTCCTCCCCATACCCTCATATACACACACTCTCCCACAGCGTGAACTAGTAGCAAATTGAAATCACCAGAACCAGAGATCTGGCTTTTGCTGTTGCTTAACTTTCTCTTCTGCAAGTAAAGTGGTAATCCTGTCATTACAGGATACTACCTGAGCTCTCAGTGTCTTCAAATAAAGCTGTTGTGCAACTGGAAAGCATCTCCCCTGTTTGTTTGTTTGGGATTTCTTTTAGGAGATACGCAATATTTCAAGTTTGGGAAGAGGGGAAAAGGAATGGGCCATGGGGGAACATGTGAGGATCAGTAATGGCTAAATGCACCAGGGTACCTTGAAAAGGCACTGTTTGGATTTCCGTTGTGTTGGGACATCAGCCTCTACTCCACAAACTTCTATAGACTTGTTCACATAAATCCATTATGTTGATCAAACTATGATATTTTATGCTCTTAGCACTTTCCTAATGTTAGCTCCGTAAATAAAAAGGATGTTTATAGTCATATTTGGAGCCCATGCAAAATATTCCTTAATACTGGTTTACAAACCTCTTCCAGTCAAAGCAGTAGCACTTTCACATGTGGGGCCCCAGGGAGAGGGGAGAGGGCAGTCCCTCAAACCCTGTGGGCACTGGTGTACCACTCGCATGCTCAGTAGCAGTGGGTTTATTGGGAAATAACCTCCTGTGTCTCTCCCTTACAAGCCTTTTCTCCATCTCTGGATCATTAAGGTCAGCTAATCCCAACTGAATCAAAATAAATGCACACCAAAATGTGGCTCTAAGTGTTACTACACAGCTGTGCAATTCATCCTGCTGACTGAACCATTTCCGATTAACTAATTATTTTTGTATTTTTTTAAAAAGTAGCAGTGATTCTAAGGGAATCAGCTGCCTAAGAGGCCAGTAGAAGGATAGAAATGACCCAGTGCAGGCAGGCTATGTCTGTGTCACTAGTGAATAGAAAAGCCAGCTTGGGCAGACCCTAGAAGGATGTATGCTCTGAGGCATTTGCAGGAGAGGGAGCAATAATCTTTGCTTTCTCCCAGCCTGCTGTTCAAAGGTTTTCCCTGATGGCTGCGATATTCACAAGCATTTTGGTCAGGACATGAGGAAGGGAGTTTTCCTTCAACTGACTGTTGAAAATCTTCCATTCATCTGCCTGTTCTTGCCCTTTTTCAGAAAGTTGTTAACAGATCCTTTGCCACATACAAGATTAACTAAGGAACAGATGCTTGAAGCCCTTGGTATTTCACTCCCACTGCTAAATGTCTGGACTGCATACATTTGAGCAGAGCAAAAATCACTTCCAGGGATAAATAGACTGTGGCAGAGTGGTACCATTTGCAAGCTCATATCGTCTTCTTCCTGGTGTGGGAGTTTTCTTACCAAAGGATGCATTAGCTGTTGATGCTTAGGGATTGCTACTGTATTTGCTACCAGACCTGCTGCTTCTGTCTGTGCATTGATTGTGTTCATAGAGTACAGCTGAGAAGTAGGCAAGGGGGTTTGCTGCACCGCTGTCCGGCATAGCTGCAGAATCTGTGAGTGAGGACAGGGGAGGGATAAGGTTGCATTTAAATCATCTGAGTTTATACTGTCAGTTCTAGGTTGCTCTCCTTGAATACACAAGGCAGTCCTCAAAGCCCCAGTGAACAGCTACCCCACAGGTCAGGGGCAGCACAGGATTGGGCTGCCCAAATGCAGAGGTACCCGCACTGAGTCCCAGTGCTGAGGTCCCAGTGCCTGCAGGGGCTCCTCCTGTGCTGACCCTGCAGCTGCTCTGTGCCACTCGGGGCTCTCTGTCCCGCCTGGAGCTGGGAGAGCCCTTGATTTACTCCAAATAGCTACAGAATAAATTAGTGTTTTACTAGTTATACCAGAACATAGGGTGGTGTAAGGGTAGAAATAAGGTGAAATAGGAGGGAAGTGAGGAAAAAAAAGCATGCCTAATCCAGAGTATCTTTTGTAATGTCTAAGCAGTTGTTTTGGTACCTATTTTGAATTAACATTTTGGATTTTCTTTAGAAGGAGGAATTACCAATACTCCTTCATATTTTGAGGAATAATGTAGTGCAAATTCTTCATGTTGACTCACTAAACAATATACTTACATATAAGGGAGTTGTCCAAGGTAAAGAATCCATAGATTATCGGTGTTGGATTCAAGATTCACCAGTGTGGTTTATAAAAAGTGTTTCTTGCTTTTGATAACTTGTTTTTATTTATTCAGTGTTCAGAAGAATGAACTTGTAAATTGTTATAGACAGAAGGTGAGATATTAATATTTATTAAGTAATAGAAGATGTGGTTACTTTTTTGTCATCCTTTTAATCTTCAGAAACGACATTGTCTTTTTTTAACTGAAGGCCATCAGAAAACCAGATGACTTCTTTTAGTTCTAGCCCAGTAAAAGATGAAGGCTGAGTTCTCTCCATTCAGACATTATAAACTATTCAGCAGAAATCCCCAAAGAGGGATTTAAAAAAAAAAAAAAAAAAAAAAGAGAATAATAGTATGTGGAATTTAATTTTGAAACAAACATCTTGGAGAGATGCAAGCAGGCAGGATTTTGTGGGGAGCTCATCTAACTCAAGTGTCTGGAAATGCCTGTCAATACTGTAACTATATTTTGTGAGCTGTGCTGCACTGCATAGCACTCCAGCCTGCAGCACATGTGTCTGTGGAGCGTGTGCAGTGAGCACAGCAAATGACCTGCTGGCTTGCAATGCCATCTGCTGATGTACTAATTTACTGCAGAAATGAGCAGTGTCTGACCGCAAACTTACAGAGTACCCTTGTAATTCATAACACATAAATACACCTAAAATAGCACCTGGGGAGGGGGAGTTGCTGAGGAACTAGAAATTCTGGTTGGAAAAGACGCTGGGTAGCTATAGATCCCTTCTTGACACCTCACATCTTTGTAATTCAGGACCAAAGTTCCTATATTCCTGCCTTCTTTTGAAATTTGTATTTAGGTTCTTGTGGTTTTTTGGATACTTTTGGTTCTTTTGCCCTGAATTCTTGTTGCAGTCCAAGTATGTAGGCAATTGGCAAAGACTAAGGAGCATGATTCCTTCACTTGATCAGTAAATATCCCTTGTTCCAATGCAAACTGACCCAAGAGCTTGCTTTGGTAGTTGGCTTTACCTCTAGGGGTTCATTGCATCCATGCACAGGGAAACCACATGACCACCAGTGCCCGGGTCAGCTTCTCAATCCTGTTCAATGTTTTGCTTCCTATACAAACATCCCCAAGGGAAAAGTGTCCCTCATGGATTTACAGATGGGCTGTAACCTCTGTGAGGAAGGGCAGGCATGTTCATGGGATGTAGCCCATACTGAAGTCTGTGCTGCAGCTGTAGGGCTTAGGAGTTGATGCAAATGTGCCAGCCAACATTAGGGGGTTTGCTGTGTAGCCTCACACCAAATAACTAACCTTCTAGTTTGCTCTTTCTTGCAGAAACAACAAAATGAGGTCTTAAGTCATTTGCATTTCAGATAGAGTCACCAGTCAGGCTGCTAATTGATTGGAGATAAACTTGTAGACAAACATTTGCTTTTGTGCTCTGAAAAGTACAGCTAGTTTATGCCAATTTAGACTGATTTGTTCTCATGCCAAGATATGCTTTTATCCTGTTCCAACACCAGGCTTGGCTACTGGCACTCCTTTTTTGTATCATTATCAGTGTTAGCATTGAGTGAACTGCTGTCAGGGATGAATATTTATGCTTTCTTTCCACCCATACTTGTCTGAATAAAACACAATTTTAGTATTTGTCCTTCCATCCCTATCTAAAACTAATTTTCAGAACAAGAAAAAACCTAAACCTCTAGTTTTATTTATTCTTCTTAATTGGAGCTTATTAGAATACTGGCACTTCTTGATGATTTCAGTCTCTCCAGGTACAAGAACTACAGAGAACTGCAAATGTAGTAGTCAAGAGTGCTAGTCCAACAGTCTCTTCCTTTTTAAGGGTCTGAAGGCAGGGGTGCAGAGGTAGTATTTTTAGCAGAGCTATCCAAGACAGATTTTATCAAAAAATCACATAAAGTGCAGAAAAACAATGAGGATGGGTTCAAGCCAGACTTTGGAAACACCATAAGCTTTACCTGTTCCTGTATTTGGACCAGATTTCCTAGGAATTAGCAGTAGTTCCTGAATGATACCAATTTCCCTCTCACCACAGAGAGCTTGTAGAGACTGTGGAGAACAGTTTCCCTCTGACCTGAAACAAAAGTTTAGCATACAATTTTAAAAAAACAGCTTTTTTTTTTTTTTTTCCTGATAAGCTTGTTAGGATAATCTTATTTCAGATGGTAGTCTACTATACCACGTGAGACTGTGTCTGCTTTCTTATCTATGCTTCCTTGTTTTTCAGTGCCTTTTGTTCATCAGGCCTTTCATGCTCGTCTTCTCCTTTTTCAGTCCTTCAAGCTGTTGTGTATCTTCCCATCCTTCTGAAAGATCTGTCTGCCCTAGAGTGTAGGTGCACCTGAGCAAGCTTTAAATTGCTCAGGCAGTGCTGGTTGCAGTATTCCTGCAGAAGCATCGAGCTGGGGGCAGGAGTGGCCAGCAGATTCCAGGGGGTTTGCAGCCCATGCCAAGTTCTGTGGTTTGGGGGTTAAGCTGCCAGGAGCTCTCAGGTTAGCTGAGAGCAAAGTGCAGATGCTGCCACCGTGGCCTTTACTGTGATGTTTATGAAACTGTGAGTAGACCCAGGAGAAGCTCCCATTTAAGCAAAATAGAGAAGTTGTCAAACATGCAGATTTTACATAATAAGAACACATTACTGTCATTATCTGAGTCCAGGTTATCATTATACAGACTGCTCAACTTTTTTTTTATTTCCTTCTTATGATTCAGTTCTTTAAGTAATAAGGGAACATAGATACTACTGATAGAACTGTAGGCTATTCCTTCTTCTGGGTCTTTAGCATCTCTTATCTCTAGTGTTTGCTACATGCAGGTGGAAAAAGAATGTACCCTGAGAGAATATTTATGGTGCTGTGAAAACAGCGATAGCCACAACAACTTGCTGCTTTCAGTAGGTAACAACAAAAAGATATCAAAGGATACAGCAGACATGTACTGGACCTAATTTATTGAAGGTGTGTGAAGTTTGGTAGTTCTTGCTTTACAATGAAGTGAAGTGAACCACAGCACAGTTAAAATTTGCCATAGTTCATGTGGCAAATTGTGGCAGAATTTGTTTATATTGTCCATATATCATGATAGGATGAAATTATAGTTAATGAGCAAATTTCCTGTGACAAAACAATTTATGTACCTGTATGTATTGTGTTAAATTATTAACCCTTTTACAGGTCAAGGAGGATTCAGATGAACTTGGTCAGTTGAAGATCTAGTTCAAGGTTTGAAATAGCCCAAATATACTCTTGAATATAGTGTAGGCTAAAAATAGTGATTCATCTGAAAGATTCCCTGTAATAAAATTATACAGTACTATGAACTTATTGTGAGTAGTTTATGTCACTGAGTTGGAAAGGAAATGCTCAAATGCATCCCATTAGGACCTGTGTCTCTTTATGGACAAGATTAACAAAGTTATGTGGTCATTGCAATTACAGAAGTTATTTGATTCTAGAGCAATAATTCTGGCTCTGCCTCCAGAATTCAGAAGCCAAACAACGCCCTTGTGCTTAATTGTGATTCTTTTTACTGAATTTATTATGAAATCACACTGCTGAGCCACAGGAAGGTTTGCAGTTAATTAAATCTTCTGGCATGGTACATGGGTCATACACAGGAGCATTTCATATGACAGGAATTGCAGCCAGAAAGTGGTGTAAGTGTGGCTTTCGAGCCAGCAGGACTCTCAGCAAAGCTTATGCTGTCCTGGGAATTGGAGGGACTTGAAAATAGCTCAAAGTCAAGCTCCCCTTTACCTCATCTGCACCAGTGCAAAGCAGAGCTCTGATACAGGCGAAGACTGACCCTTTTGAGAGTAACAGTTTTAGTTAATTATTTGTAGATTGAACATCAGTAAAAATGTACAAAGATTTGAGAGTGCCAAGTTGGCCTGTGCAAAGCAGCTGAGCCACTTAAAACCATACCTCTTAATGAATCCCTGGCATTATAGTCTTCTATTGAGAGCTCTGTAGCCTTGTTTCTACAACTACATATGTGATTTGATACACAAGTCTGAGTTCTTCTGAAGTCAGTAGGACACTGCCAGCTTTCACACCTTTTTGAAATGGGCCAAATTTAAATGTGTCTTCTGTAACTGACCTCTGTGCCCAAGTCAAAACTAAAATGTCTGATCTATTTATTTGGAACTAAAGGAATGTCCCTTCCCTTCAGTAGGTTAATCAGTCAGGGCTGATTAACAATCACAACAGTATTTTACCTTATTTTGACTTTAAATGTCACCCTCCTAGAAATAAATAGTTGTGCAATTGTAGACCATGTTGAGTTCATTAGTAAGACTGCATAAAACTGCTCAGCATATTGGGTGATATGTATGTCCTAGCAAAGAGAATTCTGCATTAAAATGAGTTGACTTGCATATCTATTTCTGGGGAACAGGCTGTTTGTTTGCTTTTTTTTTAATTTTTAACTTCTGCAAATTGTTACGCCAGATGGCCTGTTGAGCCAACAATAGATCATTATGTCTCACCACAATGGGCTCCCTTTCTGACTAACTTGAGTCAAAGCAGTTACATATCAGCCCTCACCAAGCACATTCCCCACAACTTCACCTTAATTATTCCTTCCATTTGGCCCGTGGTAGTACAATGTCCTGCCTCCTTGCATAGCATCAGAAATGCACATAAGTAAGCAATCTAATGCTAAAACAACTCTTTTGAATACATTAAATTCCATTTGTGATGGTAGCAGATCCCATGCTTCCATGGGTAACTGAATACTGTTTATGGTAGAGAGTTGGATAACCATTTCGTTTTTAAAAATTATACTCTTTGATTTTTAATCCCACAGAGGTCTCAGTCTGCTTTCTCCCTGGCTAGTGAAGAGACAACCAGTAAAGGACAAGACTCTGCATCATCTGTGACCGAGGCTGTTCGGAGGCAACCAAAAGGACAGTCCAGGAAGCAGAAGGAACACAAGCTCTCTGCATTACCCAGCTGGAAGAGTGTGGACAGGCTAAATGAAACAAGTAAATATTTCTAGTACGAATAAGATTCTTTTTTTGGTTCTCACTCACATGTGGAATAAATATGACTTAAAGCAAAGACCTTCTCCAGGACATTCCTGCTGACCTCTGTGCTTTCAGAGGTCACATGTAAAATGTATATTTCATGATGCTGTGTCACAATTCCATTGCGCTGTGTCATTGCTTGCCACCATTTTTTTTTTCAAAAAATTATTCAAAATTTGGGCCTTTATGGAGTTCATTTTGGGTTGGCACAAAAATTAAGCAGCTACTTTGGATACATTTCAGAGCTTCTAAGGCATAAGAGCCCAAGGGCCCTTCTTCATCACTGATAATCCATTCTCCAGTCAAAGGAATTTGCAGCTGTCTATGAGGTTCCATGGGGAATCAAACATTGAAATAATTCATATTTAGAATTCCCCCTTGCAACTTCATTTTCAACCCCGATGAATTCACAAATGCAGTGCCCTACTACTAACTGGTGGTACAAGTTTGAGGAAGCTGTATGAGTAGGAATTTCACAGACCAGCAGTTTTTCTAGATCTGTCCTCTGTCACTGTGTGTTAGGTATGGATGTAAATATGGGTAATGGATCATGAACAGCTTTCCAAGTTAGCTTCATTCCTGAATCAGCACCCTGGCATAGAATGCAATTCCTCGCTTCCTTCAGGATGACATAAGGACAGGTTCTCATTGAAGAAGGTATCAATGTCTCTAGGTATCTGAAAGGAAGGTGTCAAGAGGATGGAGCCAGGCTGCTCTTAGTGGTACCAAGGAATAATAGGACAAGAGGCAATGGGCAGAAACTGACACACTAAAGTTCCACCTGAATATGAGGAAGAACTTCTTTACTGTTTAGGTGACCAAGCACTGGAATAGACCGGCCAGTGAGGTTGTGGAATCTCCTTCACCGGAGACATTCAATAACCTGTACACAATCCTGTGCCATGTGCTCTAGGGTGATCCTGCTCGAGCAGGAAGGTTGGCCCAGATGACCCACTGTGGTCCCTTCCAACCTTATCCATTCTGTGATTCTGCAGCTGTGCCTCCTGCTCTAGAGGTAGTTCTGTTTCCACTGCCTCTCCTGTTCTGGCTGAAGTGTTCATGAGGCCACAGGAGTGTAGCACCAGGCAACAGCTGCACAGAAGTGTTGGTTAGTTTTCATCCTACAAGCTACACAAGCTGCTGATCGTTGCAGCAGCATTCCCTGGCTCCAGGTGTTGTCCATGCATGACAGAGTCTGCTTGTTCCTGCTTCTTTTTTAGCTGTAGAACCCATCTGGCCCCTGCAGCAATTGGTTCATGAAGCTATACAAGCGCAAATCCCTTTCGTAGGGTGAGTTTACTGGTGCTGTAACTCCCACAGGTGGCTCACTAGGTGCTGGCAAGCAGGAGCAGCCACAACATGTTTGGGTTTAGGGGGCTGCCCATCCATTCAATTTGTTTATTTGTAATGCCAGTTGATAACTTGGGAGACTGACATTTAGACAGTTTAAAGGTCCCTCCTCCCCACAGGAAGAAATTAATAGTAAAGTAGTATTAAAATGTGACTTAACTGAGTATGCATTACTTTGTGAACTGCTCATTTAACCCCCTGTCAGAAGTGTTGTTCTCCTGGGCATTTCAGTGGAAGGCCTGTTTTCAGTAAAGCAGTTAATTTGGTGCTTAAATTTAAGAACCCACTTCAATCCCATTGAATTCAACTCCTGAGCAGTTTAGTACTTAACAGTTGCTTAACCACAGCAGAACAACAAATTGACCCAGTTTCTTTTCAGATGCCCTACTGAGAGGGTTTGTTCTGCATCTTTCATCTAAAAAACACATTTGTGATGAAATTGTGGTGCCTATTGAGCTTACGGTAAATAGCTGATTGTGCTTATATGTGTAAATATAGTCTCACTTATCGAGTAATAAGCAACTCTGTATTAGGATATAGAAAATGAAAGAAATCCCAACCAAGAATTTGAAATGGCAACATCAATGGGCTTTTGTGTTCCACTTCTTTCTTTTGTTGGTTTAGAACCTTGATTTCTGTAGCTTCACTTCATGTCCTGTAGTGGTTAGGTTGGAAGAGATTCCCCCATCTTTTAGCCTATATCCTCTCACTCTTTTCTCCTCTAGATGGCAGAGCTCTGTCTTACTTAATCATTCCCTGAATGGGCACTGTTTCAGAATCTGGTACAACCTTTGTTGCTCTTCTCTAATCCTTTTTCCATCTCTTTCCTTTTCAACATGAGGGACCAGAACTGCACACAGAATCAAAGACATTTGCAAAACTCAGGATTTATACATGTCTGTGTACTGATGTTCCATCAGCCTTTCCTAATAATTCTTTTAGGAAAAAGTCTTGGTCCAAGTACTCTCACATTTTAAATAGTCATCACCATGACTTTAGGTGGTGGCTTCTGAGTAGCACAGCAGCACAGCTCTCAGCACGGGAGAGCTCGTGGAGCAGCAGCAACACTTGCATTTGTTTGTTAGCTTTGTGGAACCCTCCAATTTGTGTCATGTAAAATGAACCTGTCACGCTGTGATCACAGTTGTTCTCATTTCGTTTTCATAGGTCCGCCTTCTGTTTTTCAAAGCACTGATGGAAACTGGGTAGCTCTGCAGAATGTCTCTTTGCCTCGTCCTCGAATGCTCGCCAAACCAAAGAGTCAGGTGTTCAAAGCCTTGGAGAATGAATCCAGCGTTGTGTCTGCCTATGACGAGATGGGCTCTGACAGCGAGGATGACTATGACTGGAACGTGGCCTTGAACAAGCTGCGCAGGAGACCTCGGCAGTTACCAGACGATTTCTATTACACCAATTCCCAGTATGGTTCCGAATGGGTTTATGGCAACGATCAGTACCAGGCAGTGACCTCCCCTTCCTCTGGGTTATACACCAACACTGAGACAGTGTTCTCCGATTCAGAAACATCTTCAGTTAACTCCTCCCAGGAAGCTAAAGGACCTAGCAAACTTCTCTGGTTGCAAAGCAGAACTCAAAGTGATATGCCCAGAATGGAAAAGAAACATTTCCATGGAGAACTGGATGTAAATTTTAATCCACAGGCAACTAGCTTAGAGTATTCGGACAGCAGTGAGACGGAAGAAGTCCATTATGATTTAGAAAAGAGATCAAGAAGGTGGAGGAAAAACAAAGCAATCTCTGAAGAATTATGTGAAGACAAGAATCAGGCAAAACCCAACAAGATGAATTTAAGTCAGGTAATTTTGTCCAAGCTTACCAAATGCATTCTCAAAAAGAGCTAAACTAATTAAACTGTGCTGGCAATAACATGTGAATCTTGAGTGGGAGGTGGAGTGTTCTTGTAAGCTTTATCTTCCTCATGCCTCCTAAATGAGAAGAAGCAAAGGTAAAGTGTTGAGCAGGCTTTGCCTCTTTCTCAAATATGCCACTTTCATCTGATCAAAGACATTGTTAATGCTGTAAAATACAGTGCTCCTACAAAAAAACCAGGATTTGTCAACAGCTAACAAATGTTAATTAATCACCTGTTTTGTTTTTTTTATCCTTTGTTCTTGGAATAAGAAATAACACATATGCATGGGAATCTGCTGTGTAGTGTTTGCAAATGTCCTGGTAGGAGATAAAGCTAATGAGAAGCAGAAATTCAGAAAGGGCTTTTTGTGAAGTACAGTCCAAGTGATGTCTGCTTTTAACGGGTTTTGATGTGTTAGGGTGAGTGTTTGCAAACTACCTCTATTTAAATAATTTGTCAATTGATTAAAAAACAAACAAAATCTAAACAAACAAGTAAAAAAACCCTCAGAATGTAATAGCTCAAACTTGGAAAAACTGATTGAAGACAGCAAAGTACTTCTCAAACATTTCTTTTAAACAAATGTTAGATAAGCAGAAAGCCAAGAAATTTTCTCTGTTTGGAGTTTGTCCGGGCCTGGGACTGATGTTAAGTAAGGGATATTGTTGTCTCCCAAAGTTTTTTTAGCAGTACCAGCAGTACAAGCACACTAGATGAGAATATTAACCCCTTGTTCAGTTTCTTTTCCCATGTCCTACCCTTCTGAAATCCTGGAGCTGCATCACTGCTGCAGCAGAGTAACAGTAAGCCTGAAGCAAGAATCTGAGGGCTGTCTTCCCTCTGGATGCCTCTGACTTCAAGCAACCTGGTTCAGTCTTAAAGCTATCTGAACAAATGTAGGATGCCTGGAATAGTTTTTCTTTGCTTATGCTACTAGCCTGTATTTCCAACAGAAAGACATCAGTACAGCTGATCACCTAGATTAGGATTCTAAGATTTCATCAGGGCTTTACTACTGGGTAAACTATTGCTAGTTCTGCATCTATTCCATCTGCTTTTAGAGATGTGGGTGTTTGGGGTACTGATTCATTTACACTCAAGTCCTCATATATTTATAATCAACAGTTGTTGAAGGGCAGTTATGCATGATAATATGCTCTGACAACACATCAGAGGCCATTAATGACTTCTTAGAACATTGAGCAGAATTACAAGACTTTCCACGGACTGCACAATGACCATATCTTGCACACAGACTTCTGCACTTCCCTTTCTGGCTTTGTGCATTTATGCATGTTCTATGTGTGTCTATATTCATATAGTGCCTTTCTAGGTACTACTGCTCTGCAGAGCATAGAAGATTGGATCTCACAGAGAAGGTCCTGGAGATTGTAGAATCATAGAATCATTTAGATTGGAAAGACTTTTAAGACCATCAAGTCCAGCATCACTGCAGGGTTCACCATTAAACCATGTCCCTAAGTGCAGAACTACACAACTTTGAAATACCTCCAGGGATGGTGAATCAACCACTTCCCTGGGCAGCCTGTTCCAATTCTGGATAATCCTTTCTGTGAAGAAATTTTTCCTGATGTCCAGTGTAAACCTCCCTCACATTAATATGGGGAGGGCAGAAAGGCAGGGTGTTTCCAGACATACATGATGCCATCCTTCAGCAGCTCAGCATGTCCTTCAAAGTACAGGCTGGTGTGAAAAATGTTTCCTCTTTCCAAGTCTTTTGTGCCTTGCTTTGCCTCTTCAAACCTCTCTGTTGTGCTCAAAATGCGAGATTTGCCATTCTGACCCACTCTCCCCCTCATTTTAGTTCTTAGGCTTAAAAAGGCTGTTCCTGTTCCCTCAGCCCCAGTGGGGCAAGCAGGGCACGCTGCCTCCAGGTCACACCACTGTTTGCAAAGCACTGAGGGGTTCTCACTAGGAACTGGGTCGGTTTGCATGCGTTTAGTTTGTGTTTGGGGACACACACAGGTAGCTGATTTGAGAGCTGGTGCTCACAATGGTAGAACTGGTACTCCAGCCTCTGGTACACAAACACTGCTGAGAGCAGGGATGGACTGACAGCCATGATTTATAGCAAGGATGTTGCACGGTTGAGCAGTTCTAGGAAGCAGTGAAAATGATCCTGAGTGTAAGGAATATGATTTAAGGTATGAAAATGAATTAGCCAGACATCATTTATATTGCTTAGGAAAATGAGATTACAGGGATGTCAGGGTTTCTTATATTCCCCAAAGTAATGTATTGATCTTGGTAAAATGATTGAGGCTGCAGGAGAGAGAGCCCTACATGTGAACAGTTCGTACAAAATTACAGTGTAGGTGCGTGAAGAACTGTAGACAGCACAGACTTAAAGAAGATTCACTGTGGGGCCTTAAACCACACATAGATTTTCAAACTATGAGATCATACTGAATTTGCAGAGACCATACAAGCTCTTTTAAGCCATGTTGCACTTCGATATTAGACACTGAACAACTGATTATATGTAAATTGCAATGAAGAAACAAACTTTTTCAGCACTTTACTGCATTGCAATAATAACCTGATTTTACTGCACTGTAGTAACAAGAGGATAATTCATTAACCATTATGTTTTCATCAACATTGTAGAACAGAATTTCAGTTTAGCAGTCTAGAAGTTGGAGTTTCTTTTTTAACTTTCAAATAGTGAAGGTTGCTTTCATGTTTGCTGCCCTCCAAGATCCTCAGTGCAATGAAAACAAGCCTCTTCTACTCTCTGCTCCAAATCCAGAGAATTGTAAGCGGTTATGATCTGGAACAACTGCAGTCAGTTCATAACTTGCAACTAAATTTCAGTTTAAAATCAGGTATTTTTTAATCAAGAACAAGTAACCAGATTAGTATAATGCTGTGGCATGTTTTTTAAAGTGTATTTTAGACTCAATACTAGAATGCTGACTTTGTGACTGAGAGAGAATATTTTATGAAATCTTCAGTGACTTAAAAAGGGAAAGCTGAGAACCAAGTTGTACTGTATCTCAGGACATTTTTGGCACTTAATAATAGGTAAAAGTACAAGCTACTTTACTGGGTTGCCTGAAGAGATGCTGTAAACACAGTCATGAAGCAAGACATGAAAACTGTCCGGATAAAACCAAGGTCCCAGTATAATAAATTTCTGAAAACCTGATTGCTTATGTACCACAGAAGACTTATATTCCTGTGGAAACTAAACTGGGAAGTGCAGCCTTGCTTTTAATGATGATTGTTTTTCAAATTCTATCTTTTTAAAAGAAATTGACACTCAAACCGTCAATCCTTGTCTGCTTTTAATATTAATAATATATTAATATTATTAATTATATTAATAGCTTATATTATTAGTAATAATAATATATTGGCTTTCTTTCTCTTTTTGAGTGGAGGATATGTTGCTTAATACAGCTGCAATTATTATATTTCTGATGGAAAGTGGAGTGGCTTAATTGCTTCAGGTAAAGGAAGTGTCCTCATTATGGGTTGGCTTCTTTGATCAGGAGACCCCACCTGTTAATGACAGGCCCCCTCCCTGCTGCCAGGTAAGGGGCAGCACTGCCAGGCTGCCAATCCCCACGGGATGGCGCTTGGGATGTATCTATGGAAAACAGCTGCCCTGAAACCACACCGGCTCTTGCCACAGAGAAACTGTCTGCAAACCTCACAGTTTGTGTGTTTTACTAAAATTGTAGGTTTTGGTTTCCTATAGGAAGGGAACTTCCTATAAGGACTTTATAATTTACCATGGATTTGTTTCTAGAGCCTCCACACCAGTATTTTGCTTGATTGCTTTATTTTGAGCCTGTTGTTGTTGTTGTTCATTATGATTACATTGAGTTATGAGTGATTTCCATACAAGGATTTGGACAGTATGTATAGGGAAAAGTATATTTCCTTCTTCACTGTCTGCTAAAGGACTTATGCTTGCATAGAAACACTTGATTTTATTTTAGTGAGTCTGTGTTTGTGGCTCTTGTCAGTCTGCTGTGCCCTCACTGAAGCTCAGTTTTCAGACAAAATGATAGCCCTTTATTCTTCTTTGCACACGTTAGTGTTACATGCTGCTGATAAATGCAAATGGGAATTTACGCAATGATTTGTGTAGTGATGCAAAGGTGTAATTAAACTTACCAAAAAGAGTGAAAATGTGAACAGTAAAAAAGAATGAAGCTTAAGATAGCATCTATTAAACAAAAAATAATAGTAGTACCTTTTAATTTATTTATTTATTATTGTTGTCCTGGCTTCTAATGCATTTTTTAACTTGTCAATTCATGAAAGATGTATCATCTCACAAATAGGTCACTGCCAGTATCTGAAAAGCCCAACACTCAAATCAAGTAGCCAGTAACAGGAACCACAAAGTGTAGCAGTATAAGATACCATTCTCTCTGCATGTGCACAGGAATTGGCAGCTCTTGCAAATGTAGATAATCCACCTGCTCATGATATGGATATGGTAAAGCAAAAAAAGGGATAATAGACATACCTGAATCCAGCTGTAATGCAATCAATATTCTCCAGATGAGTCCTTCCCCAAGAAACGATGTGCAATTCAAAACACAAATTTAGCTGATGTGGAATGAGACTCCCAGGTTGCCAAGGCAGATCATGACTCTTGCATATGCTGGCAGATGTAGCAAAAATCTCTCCCAAGTTTCCCAGACAGTTAGGAAAAAATATGTATATGTGTTGAAGGACATGCTAGAATTTGGAACATCTCTGTAATGGTGTGAGACGTGGCTCAGGTAACATTGCAGTTTGCTATTGGCAAAAGGGGAATACCTCCATCCTGTTTGCCTTTGTGCCTTCCCTCCATCTGCCTCCAGTGTGGTCCACTATCTCTCCCTTGTCAGCCTTAGCACACATTTGGACCCCTTTGCCAAGCCTGCACCGCACCTTTGACCCAAGAAAAGGGCAGGAAGCCACAGGATGACTCTACTTCAGCAGCACGAGGTTGTTACATTCACTCACCTTGTTTCATAAAACTGCTTCTTCAGTGTTTTACTCTGCTGAATCTGGACAATTTAGCAACACTGTCCTGCCATGCCTTCCTCCAAAATACATGGGAAGTGAGCTGGAAGGCTTTACAGGCTTTTGCTGTGCTTTGTGTAGAGGCAGTAGAGATCAACCCAAAGGATGCTGCCATGTGTGTCCCTATGAAGACTGGTATATTTTCAGGATCGAGAGGCATTGTCATTCTGCTATTGTCAGTATGGATTCTTTAAGTTAACTAGTGGTGCTCCCATGGGGATATGTGTGCATTGCTACTTCAGTGGAGCTGCTAAGCAATTAAAGCTAAGCAGATATGGGTGGGAAGCCCCCAGAGGAATCATGCATGTCTTGCTGCACAGTGAAGTCTGTCAGTACGTCACAATAGAGCAGTGAGCAGGAAATGTGGGAAAATCTGCCTCTCTGGACTGCCAGCCTCCCTCACTGCTCTAGATTCTATACACATACTTGTGAATTGTAATGAGTTGTTGAATGACATGCAAGATATGCCTGAAAAAAAAAAATCTCTTCTTACAATTTGAGGAAGCACCATTATGATAAATACAGATTTTTAATTAAAACTGTGAAATGCACCACTCTTATACATGTATCAAATTATAAAACTAAAGTGGAAACACAATGATTTGGGATCTTGTTCTTGATGATTGAACAGCTCCAATGTTCATTTGGCAAAAATAGCTTTTTATTCTGTAAAAGCTAGTTGTCTGGGTAAAGAATTTCAGCATAAACCCATGGATCCCCTACTATTGTAGCTTTCAAATTTCTGTTGTTCATTCAAATCCTGGTTTTCCAGAAGGGCCTTCTGCGTCATGAAGGTGAGCCATAAAGCAATAATTTGGTTGCATAGTTGATTGAATTGCAAATAACTGCAGACAAAAATTGTCCAGGAAGCTGTGGAAGTGCTAGACACTACAGTACAGTTTACTGTGTGAGAGAAGAGAACTGACAGGAGGAACATAATGTGTCAATCCATTAAAAGCAGTTTGGTGGGTAGGAGTTGGCAGGGTTAACATTTCCTGTGAGAACTGGAGGTAATTGGTTCATCCATAAACAGTGCTGCTACAGCTGCACAGAGAGTAGCTGTGCAAAGCAGATCTCCTGTTTATGTATTTCCAAATCAATGGTAGAGAGAACACAGCTTTTAGTCTCTCCAGCAGTGTCTGGTCCTGTCACAGTATGACAGCGAAAGGCAAATACAAAAAATTTGCTATCTGAGAATTGCTCCAAATCATCCCTTTAGACCTGCTGAGATGTGCCTACCACTCTGGTGCCAGGCTGAATTCTTCATAACCTCCTTCTGGGTGGTTCTGCATGATTATGCTCCATTTCAAAGAATTCATCACTTTTTAAAACCACCTGATTCCATCTTACTTTATGCACTTGGCTGAAATGCTGAACAAACTATCTAATGGCTCAAAGCTTTCCCTTAGCAGTCAGCAAGGAGAGAACATTTCCAGAGGGCAGTTAACACTATAGGTGGAAGAAGTTGTTCTGGGAGATGCCTGTCCCTCTCCAGGGACTGTAGTGGAAATCAGGCACAATCGGGTCCTAATCAGACAGCACACATCCAGAAAATGAATTGGTGTGTACCTGGGCTTTAGTTTTTAGAACAACTATGAGATACTCTCAGATCTTCTGCAAGGTCTGACAAAATTACCCCCCTTTCCGCACTATTAAATGCTGGGCAGGCACCCTGCTAAGCAGATTTGCAAAAAGACCTTGCTTTTCTTCTCTTAATCCTCCAAAGTAAGGGACTTGTAGTCAAGTCTGTAACACCCACTGTGCTTAACTGACCCTCTAAGTGTTTCTCACCTCTAAGGATCCGAGAGTCAGAAAAAAGGTGCTCCTGAAGGTTGAACTTGTTCCATGAAACTTGGCATTTTGAGAATAATAATCTCTGTAGAGGATCCATCTACACAAATAATCACTAGGAAAGCTGATAGTCTTAAGCTCTGTAATAAAAGAGAGATTTTCCCAAACTTGTTTCCGGTTGTCTTTAACACAGATAATACTCAAGACCAAACAGTCAGGGAATGTGAGCGCAGCTTTCAGAGGAAAGCTGAACACAACTCGAGGTCACAGGTTATTTCATTCCCACACCTCACTTCACCTGCACCATGGCTGAGAGGGATGGCAGTGCTGGGAATGGGAAATGCCACTTAGGCATATTATTTTAATTGCACACAGATACAAATTATTTTGATAGTTCCTTTTTAGGGAGTATGAAAATAAGCAGGAATAATAAATATAATCCAACAAGTATTGCTGTACTAGCATTCCTTTTTTATTAGTGTGCTTTCATTCTAGCTTCTCTGCAGAGTGATCATACCTGTACTTTTCTAGGAAGCTGATTGTTTTTATTTTCTGTGCCTACACAGGAATTATATGGTTCTTCTAATTTCTTTGTAGGATTTTGATGATTTATCAGAAACAGATATAAGCAATGAGGATCAGCAGCATCATATCAAGCCAGACCTCATGGAGGAGGAGCTTAAATCCAGATTATTTCAGCTTGCTGCTAAAATGAGTGACAAGGAAACATCTTCTGGTGAAGAACAAGAGTCAGAACATGGAACAGATCCTGAAAACCAGAAGGAGAATTTGTCCTCAGAGGAAAATGGTAGAAGTATTCAGGAAGAGTTAAAGAAGGTAAGTGGTCATTGTAGAGGAGAGGAAACAGTAGTGTAAAAGTTAGAATCCAGAAAGAGGAACTTCTGGTTAGAAAACTGAAGATAGTTTCTTAAAAGAACACTGAGGTCCCTTTTGCTGGGTCTGAGCCTGAAACCCTTGTGTAGATAAAAGTTCAGTTAAGTTGTGTGTTCCTCTCTCTGAGAAACAGCCTACAGCATCAGTTTCAAGCAGGGAATTCAGCTTGTGCAACAAAACTGTTAACTGAGCAATATTAATGGAATTCTGTCAGTTTATACTGGCTGAGAATCAACTTCCATACTTTTATTTAAAAACACTTCCAGTTGTTTTTCTTTTCTCCTTGCTGATCAGCCAGTTTAAGAGTTTGTTTCCATCCTTTTAGTTCCTCTTCTCTTTTTAGTATCATTTAGTTCAGTCTGATACTATAGATTATTCTTTTGTCTCTCTACCAAAATATTTGTGCTTTAAAGCTGTCCAACCCTGTTACTCTGTCAGCTAATAGACCTCTGGGAGTAGGAACTTTTTTTTGTGGAACTGAAATTCGATGTCCGTTCTGAAAATGTGTGAGATCCTTCATTTGTGCTATTTCACCCTTACAATGCAGTATCTTATTTCTGTGATGCTCCACTGGACTTAAGTCTCCTCTCTTGCCTTTCTACCTCTGAATTGCTGTTCAGATCATGTGGTGTGTTTGAATTTGGTGCTATAGGAGCCCAGTGCTGCCCCTTGCCAGGGAAGCACTTATTTCTTAAGTCCACTTGGGCTCATCCTACTCTGCTGCATCTTCACTTGCCTTTGGGAGTCTTACCTGCACAGCAGCTCAAATTTGACAAGGGATATGGACAACTCACTAAAGGAAGTCTGTTTGTCATGGTTTGAAAAGTGTTTTGTTCAAATTATATAAAGAACTAATACACTGAGAGGTGAAAGATCAAGTGACCCAGGTGGACAATAGAGATGATGTGCAAGTGTGCAGGAGCAGTGTCAGGAAAGCCAATGCCCATCTGGAATTGAATCTGTCAAGGGATGCAAAGGGAAACAGGAAGTCTTGTACAGGTATATCAGCAGCAAAAGGCAGATGAGGGAAAGCTGGGCTCACTACTGCAGTGACCTGGTGACACACAGCATGGAAAAGGCTGTTACACAACATTGTTTTCATCTCAGGTAAGATTTTCCCTCAAGAATCCCAGAGAGCAGTGAAGGCTTACCCTTGGTAGAGCAGGATCAGGTTAGCAAATATTTCAACAAATGGCACTTGCACAAATGTGCATGGCATGTGATGGGGATGCACTTACAAAGATCAGAGGGAGCTGACCCATGTCATTGTGAGGCCACTGTTATTCATCTTTAAAAGATCATGGTAATCTGAGACATTCAGAACTATGAATATTGCTTATTTTGGCTTTAACAAGGCTTTTAACAGGCTCACATAACATCCTCACAGACAAATGGAGCAAGTGAGGACTGTGTAAGTAAACAGTGAGGAGAATTGAAAATGCTTGAATTGGTGGGCTGAGAGGACTGCAACGAGAGGCTTGAAATTGAGCTGGGGCACAGCCAGTAGGGGTGTACCCAGTACTATTTAACATCTTCACTATTGACAGAGACAATGAGAAACAGTGCCCCTCAATTTAGAGGAGCAGTTGATACATGAGATGGTCCTGTTGTTACTCAGAGGTTCTTCACAGGCTGGAGAAATGAGCCAACAGAACCTCATGCAACAAAAGGAAATGCAAAGTTCTGCACTTGGAAAGGGATTGTCTTGTGTGCCTCCATTCAATATTGGTGAGGCCATTTCTGGAATGCTGTGTCCTGTTTGGGCTCCACAGTACAAGGGACACACAGACATACTGAAGTGGGTCCAGTGAAGGGCCACAGAGAGGATTAAAGGATCGGGGCATCTGTCATTTGAGGAGAGACAGAAAGGTGACATTGCCTAGCCTAGAGAAGAGAAGGCTTAGGGACGATCTCTTCAATGTGTTTAAATACCTGATGGGGGGAGTGGGGAGTGTTTGATGTAGGGAATAAAGAAGGGAAAGTTGAACTCTTTTAACTGACAGGAATAGAAGCAGTGGGCACAAACTGAAATACAAAAAAATTCCATTGAAACTAAAAGCTTTTCCACTGTGATGATGTTCAAATACTGGAATAGGTTTCCCAGAGAGATTGTGGAGTGTGTGACCTTGGATATAATCAGAATTTGACTGGACATAACCCTGGGCAACCTGAGCTAGTTAACTGGGCTTTGAGCAGAAGGGTTGGATTCAGTGATCTCCAGAGGTCCTTCTCAAATTTAAGTAGCCTGTGACTCTCTGATTCTGAGCTATTTAGTCACAGGACTGCAAGTACTTTTGTCATCATATATGCAGTTACCTCCATGATCTACACACCTTTCCAAGGAAATCACATAAAAGCTTTATCATCAGTGATTGTTAGCAGCATTCAGTTTGGTTTTCTTTGGTTCACAAAAGCAAAACAGCAATATCACATTATTCAACAGCATATATGAGTTATCTGAGGTATAATACAATGCAGTTGAAGTCCAGAATTAAAGGCTGTAAACAGGGCTTTCTGACATGCTCCTTTGGGGTGTACTGAGCACAGAAAATGGTAAATGTATGTTTTGTGGTGTACTTATTCATCTGTGTGTATCTCCAAAGTAATATTAGTTGTTTTTTCCTTTTCTAATTTTCTTGTTTCTTTAACATTTGTATGTGAGTTATTTACAATAAAGCAAAGATTGATACTTTTTCCCACAAAAAGATTTTCTTAAATTGAAAAAAAAAGAAGAGGCATATCATGTTCAGCAAAAAGGGAATGCTTTGAGTCCCTGATTCTTTATTGGATTTGGAAGAAAAAAAAAGTCTTAGTTATTAGTGGTCACAGTATATATTCTTTTTGGCTATAATAAAGAAATCAGAATACCCCAGTAATCTTTATTGTCTAGACTTCAAAGGAATTGTCAAGGCAGCTTTCTCCAGCTGTAGAGAAACAGGCCTGCTGCTTTCATTCTTATTCTTGGCAGTTGTCCTTTAAGGTAATTCAAAATCCTCTGACATGTGCCTTCTCTCTGGAAATGTGGTTGACCAACATCTTACAATGAAATACTGCAGATGACGGTGTGCAATACCAGTTGTGGCTGTGGCAGTTTAAGATACAAAGACATAGCTAAACTCAATAAAGATGCAGTAACTGTAAGATGAGTAGATGGCATGTGAAGATAAGCATAGAAAACCTATTTTCAGGGAACCAGTAATTTTAGATGCCTTCAAAGCCATATGTCCCAATATGCTGGCTCTTTAGAAACCCTGATTTTTTGAGAAAGCAAATGTAGGGATTTACAGATCTTTCAGACTAGCACTCAACATTCTTGGTCAGAGACAAACTTCTGACCTGGGCCTCAAGTTTCAAATTGGGTATACAGAAGCACTAATTCTGTGCCATTAAAATGAGAGCTGGAGTGCCTACAAACTGTTTTGTGTTCCTGAACATTAATTAAATAACATACTTTAGCCATCTTGATTATGTCTTAGCAAAGCTGCTTATCTTTGTTTTCTTTAGTCTTCTGTTCTCGTAAACTTATTCTGGAACAGATTAGCAGCCTTAAATCACTGGGAATTTCGAGTTCTGGTATACCTCGCTATAGAAAAAGACTCCAAAAAATCCACAGGTTTTGAATCACTTAAATAGCTGTGGGTCATAAAAATCTGACTTTCACCTCTTGTCACCTTTAGAAATCTGGCCTTCTGTTTTCAGTGGAAGCTGGGAATCTCACATAGTCACACCTTGAGCTGATGCTTTTAAAAGGCATTTAGTACATGAAGATCTGAAGCAATGGTAAAAACGGTCACTTCTTGAGTGGAGAGTTAGCTAAAGTTATTAGGCATTTATGGGTTCTCAGTTCTCACTTCAATCTGAGATTTTGTGCTGTATATCAGCCTTTAAGAAGCAAATTTGAATATGATGACCTTTGAGTTAATTATTTAGTTCATGTGGGATAAATGAAGATTTAGGTGGGTATTAATTAACACAACTTAATTTTGTGGCTTAGGCTTAAATCTTCTTAGGTCTTCAGCAGAATAATTTTTATTATCTCTCAGTTTGTGATTGCCTAAAATGGTCTTGTGGAGATTCACAGCTCTCATTTGAAAACAATCATAATCTTACAGCAGACTTGTTTTTATGGAAAATATTTTGTGCTTTTTAAGCTACAGAAGTAGTTCATGGTGTTTTAGGAGTGTGTAGAACCCTGAAAAGTCCGTTAGTTTTAGTTGTGCAATGAAAGGCCATGGTTTTCATCCAAAGCCAAGCTCGGGGGAGTTGGCCTTCAGTTCTAGTGAAACATCTTGTGCTAGCACAATGATTTGCACAGCTCTTTCTGTTGTGCTCTTTTTTTTTGTTGGGGGCATTTTGTTTATTTGTTAGTTTTTTGATTCACTCCCCCCAAACCCTAAACAAATGCCTAAAGAAAAAAGCAAACTGTAAATCCCCTTGGAACTATCTTAATGATACCGATCCTGTGAGTGGCAAACATGATAAATGGGCTGCATTTAGTTCATGCTGTCCCCTGCCCATTCTCTTTCTCTTTTAATGTTTTCATGAAGATAAATGGGTTGGATCTGTATTTCATGGTGTCTGCCAGAATTACATTCTAGAAGGCAATTTCAGCAGGCTGTGTTTTGAATGCAGTCTGTCACTGTGACCACTTTATCAGAAATTACAGAGATACTGTTTAAAACACAGAATCGACCCTGCCATTTTTGCAAACTTATCCATAACATAAAACCTGACATAGTTGTTTAAATCTTGAGTTTTTCTTTTTGGCTCCTTCTTTGTACTACAACTTGCCTAAGATATGCAAATGAGCAGGCATGTTAAACTTCAGTTGTAAAGTTGAGTTTATCTCCTCTTCACAGTAGCTTGATGCAACCTGCTGTGTGCTTGAGGAATTTCTTTTAATCCCGTTACACATTTAGTTGTGTTCAGAGAATCTTATAACCAAGGTTTCGTAACTTTTTTTAAATGCTGCTGTTATCTGTTGGCATTATTATATGACACTTTAGCTTTCTGAATGACAGCCTCTAAGTGAGTTTGTTAAGTAGCACAATGGGATCCTGTTTCCTAAGTGAAACCTCACGAGTTTCTTGACAGTTTGAATAACAGCATAAATAATCTTTCCATAAAATATTTATGCTTCCATTCTCTGGAAACTTTTTATTCATCTTCAATTTCATAAAGCTTTATTTTGGGGAAAGTATGTACTACAAACAACATTTTCATATGGATTTGTACCAGAGATCTATATTCATTTTAAGAGAATGCAGCTTACATTTTTCACAAGGTAAATTAGCTCTGTGCAACTGCTGGGATAATGAGATTGACATTTGTTAGAACATCTGCCTGGCCCCTCTCTTTAGCAAGAGGGTAGCCAGTAGCTGTGCATTGGGTGTGTTACTGCAGAGAGGAGGCAGCCACTCCCTGGGGTGGTGTGTCCCTGTGGCTGTGCCTGGGGATGGCCTTGGAGAGCGTGGCCAGGGCTGGGGAAGGGAGGTCAGGCGAGGAAGGGCTCGTGAGAATTGGTTACTGGAGAGGTACCTGCTCACAGCCATGATGGAGCTGGAGAATGGCAATGGACAAGCACAGGTCAGTGAATCCCTGCTGTGTATGGCAGACCTGTTAAAGCATCGAGAGGGATGTGTGTGATGTTGTAACAGCAGCACTGCAGTAACAAGACAGCCTGTGTCTAGTTCTTGTGGTCAATATCTTGTAACTCCCTGAACTCCTGGGTATTTTGGCTGGTGTGTTTGTCCAGGCAAGGGTTAATAGGAAACTGCCATCCAGCTTCATATGTCTGAAAGCTTTAGAAGTGTCCGAGTAAAAGCTCCTAAAGGAGTCAGAACCACATGGGTCACATAGGCAAGGAAGCATTATAGTGTAAGTACAGTAGCTTTACTTCATTGCTACTATTATGAGAATAACACTAAACACTGTAGTTGATTGATATCTTCCTGGATTAACAACTTGGTAAATACTTGTGTGTCTCATTTCACATTTTTGTATGCAAGGTGCTCAGACTAATCCTTGTGTTTTGATGGATCATCACTTTTAAGATTATGTGAATTATCTGGGCAGTTTCTCAAAGTCCAGGTTGAAAACTGAATGTGGGCAGCATGGTAAAAAATTATCGTTAAGGTTTATGAACTGCAGATAATCTATGCACAATTTTGAATGACAGAAGAGAAAAAATATTTTGGGTCAGGAAAGTGAAATTCTTCCAAAAGAGGTATGAGGCATTGGGTTAATGGATCCAAAGTTTTAAGTTCTCAGTTTAAGACAGCAGTCAGGTATAGTTCAGTTCTAAACTGAGGATAAAATTGTTTACTGGATAAAAATCCCATTTAAGAGATTTCTCCCATGTATTATTTATCAGTCTTTAGTATGAAATATCGAGTTGAATCTAAGTTTATTTTGTCAAAATCTGAGTCTTCAGTTTCAAGCATTGAGACCATAAACATTCATTTTTTAAACAGTTTTCAAAAGCAAACAGTGATCTTTGTGGTGCTCCAATTCTGGAAAATACTTCTATCCCAGTACAGCAAACAGAGTAACTGGTTGTGTCATTACTTAAGGCAAAATCAGTTAAGTTTTAAGAGGCCTGTGTAAATTAGGGGGATTATGGCAAGTGTACTGGCTGAGCACCGAAGAGTGGTATTAAGAAGGTTTTTACTTGTTTGTTTTGGGATGGTGAGTCCAGGAGGGACAGCACCAAACAGTAGGAAATGATTTGGCACAAGACATCTTACTGAACTTAGCCCAGGTGTTTCCCACCTTAGCACCTGACTGTGGCATAAGTGAGGTACAGACCCTTCTGTAACTAGAAACGTGTTCAAATTGCAATCAGGTAGACTCCAAAATTTAAGATATCTGGCTTTTCTTCTTCTTAACACCGCTGCAAAAGTTTTTTTCCCATTGCTAGTGCCACTTTGTGAGGTGGAAATTAGTCTTTTCCCCTTGATTCATTTTATAAAAAAATGTGTGATTTGTAATATCTGTCTTAATGAGATCTGTTGTTCTAAATCTCACAAATGAAAATAAATTAGGCACTGCTTTATTTTAACTAGTTGACTAATAAATGTGAAATCTAAACTTTATGGTATTTTATTCTTGGTACTTTCTTTATCCTTGCTGTTCATCCCAAAGTTCCTTGTTAGTCTGAACCTATATGAATGTTAAACTCTCTAGCTGTTAATATAACTTTTCTGCCTTTTTATTTAACTGCTCTCCCACTATCTAGGAAAAACAAAAGGCTTTCGATCTTCATTTAAAGCTGCAGTTTTTATCCACTGTATTGCAGCAGGTGAGAAAGCTTTGTTTTGTCTATGTCTTCTTACATCTCTTATGTAGTAAGAGATGCCATGAAGTGATATTGAGGGTTTCCACATTTCCCAAGCAACATTCTCAAACTCAAAATGTTTTCCTGGAAATATCAGGCCTGGAAAATCATACCTTCTGGCCATAGTCAAATAATCATTGCAGAAAATTACTTTATAATCACAGCTAGCCCTGGATTATGATGGGAGTGATGAGCATGAAGTAAACAGGTGGAGCAGACTGGCTCTCTTGTTTGGCTTTGTGATGAGAATTTGATTTTATCCATAAAGAAGAACAGAAAGCAAAGATAAGGTGCATGATCTCTCTATTCTCATGGACTCACCTATATTAAGAAATGTGGAAGGAAATTTTCTGACCATAGTGGTCTTCAAAAATCTTTCTAAGCTCCCAATTTAAAAAAAATAATCAAAACCCTTAATTCATTGTAGAGTTTGTACACAGTGAGTAGATAATTTCTCACTTTGCTGCCAGTGTCTGTTGCTTATCATTCTTCTGGGTGGAAAGAGGTTTCATATGCTGTGCTATTTGAGCCTCAGCTTATGAGGATCAATATAAAAAAAGATTTTCATTATAATCCCTGAGCAAATATATGCTTATCTTATATTTTAAGATATGCTATTTTTAGTATGTCATGTATCATTCTCTGTCATAAAATAAGAACAGTGATATAGTGTCAAAAGTTGATGCTTAATTTAGCAAACACTTCTCTCAACTTTTTCTTTTTTTCCTTACTCTCAGGCTTAATTTTTGTTCAATGAATTTTAATCATCTTTTCATTATCTTGGTTTTATTTTGTAAAAATATCAGTGGTGATTTTAAAGAAAAATTATGTTTCCATTTGTGCAATGTCATCAGCCTGTGTCTGTTGTAGATCAGAATCCTGTCGATTTTAAGATGTACATGTTTCCATTTCCAATTTGGTCCGTAATATTTCGTCTCTTGGAAAATCACTTCCTTTCTCATGATTGTAGGTAAATTGTCTCTAGAAATAAGGCATTACCAATTAATATACATAACATCCATAACTGCATTAGGATTGAATTAGTAAAAATGTAATATTCACAATTATGTAGCACAAGGAGAGACTGTTTCTTTCTGTCATACTTTGAGGAAAGTCAGTAGAAAAATAGCTCTCAGTCTGAAGATAATTTTGCCTTCTTTTTCTAAAGGAGTGTCCATAAATGAAGATATTGACATTGAAGATCAAGGCAGGAACTCTTAAACTTGCACAGAAGATAAATTCCTTAATATCATAGTTTATCATAGTATATTTGTCTCCTATCAAGTATCAAGGCAAATTTTAGCCTTTCCCCCCACCCCAGTCTTTGTGGTAGTGCATGGTTAGGGCTCACTTTTAGGACAAAGCTCTTTTGAAGGTCAGGGTTGATGGCTGTCATAGATAGTTGGACATTGATGTCTCTCTTCCTCCCACATTGACTTGTGTCCCAGATCTTGCTTGCCCATAAAGGACTTTTGTTGGGTTTTTCAAGACCTTCTTAAAGCTGCACAATGAACTCCCATAGGGTGGGGAGATGAGGGGAGCAGGTTTGGGGTGTGATTTTGCCTTCTCCCCAGCTCTCCTCAACTCCCTACAAAAAAATGAGAGATATCAACTGCAAGACAGGCACATGACTCAGAGTGTGATGTAAGGCCTTGAGACTGGAGATTAAAATGATTGCACCACAAGTAATCAAGGATGGGGACAATACTGCCAGGGCTGCTAGTGATGGAAGGGGCTGCTTGCCCTGCTTCATGATCTCACTGTTTGATATCACTGGTCTCTGCTGAATTGTAAGTCACCACCTCCCATTCCAGTTTAAAAGAACCTAGTGATGACATAATATTATAGTAGCAGTAAAAGAGCAAAGGCAATGTGGAAAACAAAAAAGGGCAAGTGATAGAGAACAATTTTAGAGCATTAAAAATAAAAGCAATAATGTTCATGCAATGGAAATGATTGTGAAAATGTCCTAAGCTGCTGAGATGCATGCAAGGACTTAATGCTCACCTACACTTAGCAGTTTGGACATTTACATTGCTTTCATTTTATCATCCCACTTCATTCTGTTACTCATCATCCTTTGTGCAAGAATGCAAAATAATCATCTCTAAAGCACCTTACTGTGTAGCATGCTTGAGTAAAACAACAAAGGAAATACTGGCAGCATCATCAGGGAAAGGAAAGAGAGACAGCAGAAGGGAAGGGTAGTGGCTAACAGTCAGAGAGAGGTAGCTGAGACCACTGAAACACAATCTTCTCAAAACAGGAGTCCTTTCCATCTGTCAAACCACACATAGAAATGACAGTAAAGAAGTTTTACAAGATATTTGTTATATTGAATGCACACACATAATTATATGTGCTTGCATACACACACTTTTTTAGTATTTCATTGGTTTTAAAACTCCATCACAAAGAACTCAGGGAAACTGAGAATCTCTTTTTGACTATGTCTTTAATATATTTGTGACTGTGGGCATTAATTTCATAAAAAGGATAAATGCATGTTTTCCTTATTCCATTGAACTCTTAATCTCAAATTCAGTAAAAAAGTGAGATTCTCATAACCAGTAGAAACATTGAAACTTGGATCTGCTGCATCTATTGGATTTGGGAGGGATAGTGTTAATTCAGAAGTAGTGTAGCACAGTTGAAATCAGAATGTATCACAGTGTTTCAAGAGGAATGGTTGCACTTAGCTTTTCTAGGCTACGTATTTGTAATCGAGATTGCTTTCTACATCTACCACATCCATATTAGTTCTCTGACTTGCTTGACAAGGCAGAGTCTTCATCATGGCATGATAGCTGTCTCCTTGAATCACTGAGAGGTGTTAACAATGATCTTCCCTGCAAGGACAAGATAAATTAGACAGCCAAGAAGTCTTTAGAGCAATTTGAAATGTCCACCTACCAGGATGATCCCAGGGGGTGTGTGTCTGTGAATTTTAGGTGATTTTATGATCTCGTAAATCCTGTTTGATGCGGGTGGGAGGGGAAAGGTTGAGAAGCACTAAAACCCTGGGACACATTTTCTTTTTTACATTAGTTTCTTTAATTTCTTCTGGTTTTTTCCCCTTACAGGGGTTAAATAATTATATCTAGAGTACCCCACTAGATTTGCATACTGACCATGTTGGAACCTGAGCTTTTTAACAGCTTTTGACAGTTGCTCAAGGAAGAGGGTAAAATGTAGGCAAAACCATTAACTGAGTATCCAGCCTTTCCAATTTGAGAACTATTGAACTCCCCACGTGTTAATTTTATGTCTCCCTCAGACAGACATCAATCTCTTCTTGCTTCTCTGTAAAACAGAGCTCAAGGTAAAGCTGAATTCTAAATACCTTTTAGCAGAAAAAGTTCACTATTAGATTTAAATGCATTCAAATATTGCTTGTGCTCTTAAGTTTTGGGAGATCTACTCTCCAGATATATTCTAAGGAAGATCACTTTTGTTTGCCATATATTTCTTTACAGTGTTTAAACTCTAGTCCTGTATCCCTGTTACAGTTTAAAAGCAGATGTTTCACAAGCTTAAATAAAAGCTTTAATATTGTGACTCCTGTGTCTAGATACCTGCAGGCTGGTATTGCAATACATTCAGTGATGCCCACACTTCAAGAACATTCATCTAGTTGCCTTGTGCAGTGATTAATGGGAGGCAATTCCTTAGTTTTAAAAATTGAACTGCATCTGCTACTAAGAGCTTACCTCAAAGTTCTACAAAAGCTAAAAACCTACATTTCTGCACCTGGGGAGGTCTAGAGTGGACTTCAGGAAGCATTTCTTCGGTGTTGGGTTGATCTTAGAGAGGTAGTCAGTGCCCAAACCTATCAGTGTTTAAGAGGCATTTGGACAATGCCCTTAACAATGTGCTTTAACAATTGGTCACATGGCTGGACTTTTCATCTTCCAAATAAAAAGATCTATTCTATTCTATTCTATTCTATTCTATTCTATTCTATTCTATTCTATTCTATTCTATTCTATTCTATTCTAT
>JAWWLZ010000082.1:43495914-43517140 GCA_035041345.1 Poliocrania exsul
TCCCTATCCCTATCCCTATCCCTATCCCTATCCCTATCCCTATCCCTATCCCTATCCCTATCCCTATCCCTATCCCTTTTTACTCTACTCTACTCTACTCTACTCTACTCTACTCTACTCTTTCCTGATGAGCTTTTTTTCCCCTCTATCCATTACCTATTGGGAAGGAAGGGTATTTTTTGCTCAAAATCTTGATTTCATAAAGACTTGTATCACAGACCACTTTACCTGGAAAACAAAATACCCTCTTTTGTAGTAGGTGATCTGTAAAAGTGCCAATGTGGATTCTCATGTTCTGGTATAAAACCATCCTTTTCTAATTCAATTTAATGGTTTTGGGAAATCAATCATTAACTACAATGGATAATAAAAAAATTAAGAAATAATGAACACTAGAGTAAGACTACAGTTCTTGAAATGGAGAACATACATTGGTGAAAATGATGAAGAAAATTTAGTCTCTGGCCTTTGTCCTTTTTTGTTAACTACTCAGAGAATAGAATAAGAATTAGGTGCTTCTAGAAGCAAATAATAAAACAAAGTAACATTGATTTCCTCTTCTGTCCTATAAAATTATTGATCTGTTTTTAACCTAATTGGCACTTGTGAAAATAAATGGAAAAAACAGTAGGCTGTTCATGGGGTTCAAGTATTTGTTCTCAGTAAGAGAGTCCTAGGCCTGTGTGTTCAGGGCTTGGTTGGCTGTCCTAACAAGCTAAAGGTCTGAGTGCTGTAGCATATTCTATTTGCTTTGTTCTTCTTTCCTTTAATCTCATGTCTTGTAGTTCAGCAAAGTTACAGTGCTAAAGATGCCTTAATGTATTGTTATATAACAATTGAGTATATCCTACTAAAAAAGTAGTTTTTCAGTAAAAGTCTTACCTAACATAAAAATGAACAGCTGATTAAAGAAAAGAGATAATAAAAGAGCTTTTCCAGTTTAACCCACCATAGTTTGTGGGAATCAAAGGAACATTATTTTTCCTATATCCTGTGTATAGACATTTTTAATCAGTTATACTTTCCTGTACAATAACATAATTTACTACACAGAATCCAAAGTCTGTCTGTTTGCTCACTATTGATCTGCAGATATTTTGTTTGTGAGAAAATTTACAGATGGTTGGGCCCCAAATTCACATGCCTAAGTATTTGCAGGTTTGAGGAATGAATTAAATTTTGGTCTAAACTTCCCACACATTCTTTTAGGCAAAGAAGCACCAAAGTTATTGCACATATATTCAGTGACAGTATGTGCATTGGCTTTGACAAGCCTTGGCTCAATCTCCAAGCTGTATAGTTTGGATGTTGAGCTTGTTGCTTGAAGGTACATCATGTGAAATTTTATTGCCATCAGAAGAGTTGTCCTGAAGCTTAAGGCCGTGTGAGAATCATCAGAATCAGGACAGTTAATTACAAATTACAAGTAAGGAACAACGATAAAAAAGTTTTCAGTTGTTTAAAAAATCTGGATAAAGCTGCATGCTTTTGCTTTGTATTTGATATATTTGTTTCATAAATATTTTTTAAAAGGTAAATTGAAATTTAAAAAACTGAAGATACAGATGTTTACACACTTAGAGCTCAAACTTTGTTTATTTGGGGTGATCATTTAATTCATTGCAAGCATTTTAGCAAAATGCTGTCCTCATAGGGCTGTTGAAGATTGCTGTCCCATGTTTGCATCTGCACTGCAATGGCTCCTGTGGATACAGAGACAGATGATTCCAGATGATAGAGGCATCTGTTTGCTAGTATCCAAAAAAGAAAATTGTGTTTTAAAACCTGTTTAAAACACTATTGCAAAACCAGCTTTATCTAGTCGCTTGGATTTTAAAGCTGGATATTTATGTGCTCCTTTGGGATAAGATTTGGACCATCACTCCAGCAGAGTTGTGTTGTAGAAGAATTGCATGTGTATGTTATTTTGCATGCTGTAGCAGTGTGCATATGTGAAAAAGGGAGGGAGGAAAAAAGTGGTAGATGCGAATTCCATTACCGGTTCTTGTGTCTGTTTGCAGCAGTCAGCCATGGATACAGTTTTAGCATGGCTAAAGCTGTGGCTATTAGCAAGGTGATTTATATCTTACAAATCCATGCTAATTTAATGCTATTGTTTTCTCTGTCTGCTCTTGTAAACAAAACAGAAGTACTCTGCTGTCTCTCTCTGCAACATATCTACAGAGGTCCTGAAAGTCATCAATGCCACTGAAGAACTGATAGCAGAATCCACGGAACCCTGTGATTTCCCAGACGACGTTCAGGACAGAGGAAGAGGGACCCTCCCCCTGGGGACAGACCCCGTCAGACTTGATGAGCAGCTCACCACACTGGAAGAAAACGTAAGAACATGAGTCAATACATGAAAGAGTCCCATATGTGAGTGAGTGTACCTATGTGTGTGTGCCAACTTGGATGTTCATCGGTGGATGTTCAGAATTAATCTGGTGTTATTAAGCAAATACACAAACAGAACAAAAAATCCAGTTTCAACAGGTTCTTAGCTGTGTTGGTGGGGGTTTTTTATGTGTACCTGAAAATACTGTGGGGAGAAGTTGGATGCTTTGGTGTTTACAAACTAAATGTAGAATCTCTATCTCAAAAGTTAACTTAAGCCCTGTGAGAACCTCTGTGGCTGTGCAGCTGTGCCATGCCTGGCTGAAACCATGTCTCCCAGTCTCAGCACTGCTTCATCACTCCAAAGGCAGGGGAAAGCATGTCCCCAACCACACAGAGATGTGGAGGAGCAATTCCCAGCCCCACACATCCCCAGCACACTGTGCTGAGCACCCAGAGAGCTGGAGCTGCCTGCTGCGCTGTGAGAATCTGAATTAAACAAACATTTGTTTGGCCTCATCCAAATCATCCATCCTGTTTCATGAGTACCTGTCATCTGCAGGAGAAAGTACAATGCTGAATCATAAAGGGAAGTCACTAGTCATTGGAAAATTTTATGCATCCACTTAATGGAGTTGGTACACTTGTAACTTTTGATTTTCTCTTCCCATATTTAAGTGATTACATCTCAGTGATTTTTTTTCCTTCATTAAAGATCTCATAGGAATCTGGGCTGTCCCATTATAACATTCTGATAAATTCAGGAAAACAAATCCTGTTTTTCTTCAGTCCCAGAAAATTATAGACAGAATGTCTTCTTGGGGGATAAAATCAGTTTCCTCCACAGAAACACTTCCCCAACAGCCCCAGGCTAAGAATAGAGTGGAAAATAATCTGTGGCAGTAAAAGCTGGACCTGTCCACTTCAGAGACTCACACCCTCCCACAACTGCCCAGTCCTCTCATGACACCTTTTCAGAGCTCAAATTTCCCAGCCCTGTTCCAGTTTGGAGGTTCCCAAACTAGATACTACCCCCCCTAACTCATCTGCTCCAAAACCTTTTCCACTTCAGACCTTTCCCCCTGCCTACACTAAAAAGATGACCTCTGACTCACCCCCTCTTTCCCAACGACCTCCCAGTTCTAACCCATCTTTGCCATCTCTGCTGAACCTTGCCAAGCATTTCACTGTGCCAGCTGAGATCCTCCCCCTTTTTTCATTCCCACACACTGTCCTGGGTGCTGGCATCTCCTGCCCTCCCTCATGGGACACCAAAGCCACGTGAACCTGCCCCACCATGGGGCTTCTGGCCCCTGTCTGGGAGGAAAATTCAAAACAAACAAGCACAATGGGCTTGGGAGCCCTCCTCAGTGGGGCTGGGAGGGCAGAAGAACAGGATGTGTCCAGGAGAGGCTGGATGTCTGGCAGCTCAGATATGGCCCTCTGCAGAATGATAAAGGCTTCCCATAGCAGTTGCTGCTCCAGTGCCTGGAGAAGGGTGGAACTTGAGCTTGTGGGAATTAAAGTGCCTTCCTTGTGCCACCTACCATGATATCCACGTCATTGTTACACAACAGATGTGCCTCCACAGCAACTTCTAGCTGAGTTTAGTTGATTTTTTTCAAAATAATAGAAGTAGATAAGTAGATTTTCTCTCCTGTGAAATACTAAAGTGTCCTAGCTCCAAACACCACAGAATTCATCTGGTAGGAGAGTGAATATGGAATGAAAATCCAAGTCCAGTCTGAACCACATCTTTGCAAAAATTAAGAAATTTTGCAGGACAGAGAGCAATTTGGGGAAATCCATTCCCACACCTTTTTCTGTAGAGAGATGTGTTGTAAACTAGCAAAAGTTCATTTTTTTCCACAGTTGCTCTCTGAAAATCCCTCCAATCCATGTGGAGCTTTGACATCTGTGGTGCTGTGACCCCTAGTCATACATTTGGCCAAACATTTCTCACTGAGCAGAGACTGGGCACTGAGGCAGAGCATTCCTTGCTTTGGTGCTGCCCTCGCTGCAGCATCTCTCTAGTTTAGCTTCTCTCAGCTCCCTGCAGAATTCCCAAGGTATCCAATTTAGCCTTGCTGTGTTCCCACACTGCATCTTTCTGTCACACACAGGTCATGAATTCGGTGGCAAAAACTTCACAGCTTCAAGATTTCACCACCACACTCCATGGCAGAGTTAAAGAGCCCTTGGAAATCCAGGGATCCGTAACTTTTCCCATTGCAGCTGGAGCCATATTTGCATGCAGCACATCATCTTTGCAGCAAATTCCAAAAGAGGATGTGGATGTTTAAATCATTTTTGCTCTCTAGCTCTTTGGGACTGTGCAGGCATCAGTGTGCAGAATGTAGGGCCACCTGTACCCACACAAGGTTGGGTTTTAGTGAAAGCTCTGTATAAGTGGTGGTAAAACAAGTCTCCACCATCTGAATGTGAGAGTATAAATAAGGGTGTCATTTAGGGGAGACCTGCAAAGATACCATTGCCATTTGAAAGGGCAAAAATTGTTCAGGCAAAGGGAATATTCTTTAGGAAAATCTTTTCTTTGGATCTAGCTGGGGAAGGTTCTTTAAAATTTAACAAATGTAGGGGCTGGTCAAGTTACAGAAACATTGATGACCTTCCTTTCCCACATTTTTCTATTTGTACTATTTTCTTTAGATTTTTTACTTTTCTTGAAAAGTATATCTCACTGTGCAGAGATTTTTGGCACAGCATATAAATGCAACTTTTCTTTAATTTTCTAAAGATGCTTCTGTTCAAAATGTTCCTTTTTTTTCTTTTTGTAAGCTTTTAGATATGATAGGGAAATTTTTAAAAAGTCATCTTTTAATCTGAACTAGCTGTGGTATGTCTTACCACAAAGATATATCATGTAAATGAATGGAAAGAAGAATTAGAACCCACAAAAACAGGACCATTTCTATTTAAATCAGCATGTTACCTTTATGGACCACCTGTGTCTCCAAGTACTTCAGCAAAGATGTTAATCGGATCGCTTACTTGTTCTAAGTGTGTTTTCCAAACATTTCATGCCCGCAGTTAGACTGTGTTCTTACAAGATGCAGTGTGTTGTACTGATGTAGTGAATTTGTTTCTTAGGAAAGTCGCATGCATGAAAAAATATCTACACTTATGCCTACCAAACAGAAGTCACTGACACCTCTCCCTGCCTTGGCCCTACAGGTGTACCTGACAGCCAGCACGGTGTATGGGCTGGAGGGGCAGCTGACCAACCTGGAAGATGCCGCACGCAAGATCAACAGTGTCACTGAGGAATCTGAGCTGGCGGATCTGGAGGATCAGGTGGCCACAGCTGCTGCCCAGGTTCATCATGCAGAACTTCAGGTGAGGACAGCAGCTCCTCCCTATCTGCAGGTCTCCCATTGCCTTGCCTAGCACTCACTTCACCACACACACTTGCTTTGAGTACTCTTTTGGACCGCACTGGTGTGATGATGTAAGGATGCTGACTGCATCCCCCGAGCTGAGCAAAGTGTAACTGAGAGGTGTGACTCAGCCCAGGCAGGTGTGCTGTACTTGTCTGTTTCTTCCCTCAGCTTGTTTTTGGACAAGGCAGTGCAGCAGCTGTTACTGCAGTGCTAACACTGAACAGCTCGTTCCTGCTGAGCAGCTCACATGGTGTGCTCTGTGTCATGTCTGTGGCTGTGGTCAGACTGCAAATACAGCCTTTGGCAGTTTAGCTAATCAGCAAGTTGTAAGGCACTTCCCAAAAGAAGCCAGTTTTGGTGGCTTTCTACTGACAAAGGCCAATGGCAGCCAGAGGCTAAGCCAAGCACACAGCCTAGCACTTGTAAGCCTGCCTTGGGATTTAGGCACTTAAGCAGCACACATCCCAGCCAAAAGGCAATAGCTTTTGTGGGCTGTGATCTAGCACGACTCTACCAGGCTCCAGAAATTCTGGGGCTCAGAAGAAAACATTGTGATCTGGTGCTAAAAGCTGAACAAGGTAACACTGCCAAACCTCAATGGGCTGGCACAGCTTGCAGCTCACTGCCAGTGATTTCACTGACCAGTCTATACCCTGTGAGACACCATGAACTGCCTGTGGCAGGATTTGATGGGAACCACCTGGTGATTTTACTCAGCACAAACGTGCTCAGTTGGGGAATGAGCAATAATCTGAGAGTCTGACATCCCTCTGATGCCAGAAGTGCATTGTCACACTAGTTGGCAAACTGGCAGTGATGTTTTTGCTGGCTTCAGTCATTATTTTATAAATCTGTTAATGGGGGTGATGGGTGAGGAGGAGAGAGAGGCCTAAGCTATGCAAGGAGGATGACAAAAAGGCCAGTGGAAGGTCTTCTGCAGAGTGAACAGCTTCAGGTGTCATTGTGAACCAGGAGTCGGATTATATGTCTGACTTCTCTGATACTTCTTTCCCTTTTTAGCAACACTTGTTTCCACTACTCTCAATATCAGACCACCTTCCCCCTAGCAATCTGTTTTCCATTCAGTGTTTTTATATAGTGTGTGCTTGCGTTTAGGCATGTTTATGTTTAAAAGAGCTATACCTTTAAATCATAAATACTTAAGTTCAAATGTTTAGATTTTGTGACAGAGGATGTACTTAGCGTATGCATGAAATTAATTTTCAGTTAGTAAATGTGTCCCACAAAGTCATTTTTTGAATGTAGCCTTTGAAAAACACAGCTTGAATGAAATTGGGATTATACAGCTAAAGGTAACTGGGAGATGGCAGATGCAGGTTTTCTCTCCTCCTTTCTTTTTTTCCTCAAAAGGAGTAAAATGCCTCTTCTTTGGAGTAACAAGGTAGGTTGGATTGTACTTTTACTCCATCTTTACTAACAAATTAAGCTCCTTTTAATATCAGGATTAAAGAATTCAGGAAAGTGTCAGAATTGCTGAAGAAGTTAGCCATCTGTTTATATTTTTTAATTAAAGAGGATTCTGCTGGGGGAGGGTTATATTTTAGTAGTGGCATCCACAGTAATTTTAAAACTTCTTTTCCCCCCTCCCCATCTGTCTGTCTCTCTCTTTTATTTTCTTTGAAGATTTCAGATATTGAGAGCAGAATATCAGCTCTCACTGTTGCAGGCTTGAACGTGGCTCCCTGTGTTCGCCTAACAAGGAAACGGGATCAAAAGCAAACAAACCAGGTGCCAGAACATTATGTAGTATTCAAAAATACATTGGGGAAATCTTGCCTCTTTTTCTGTAATGGAGTTGAGTAATGCATATGTGTTATTTACAGATGCATACAATAGACACATCAAGACAGCAGAGGAGGAAACTTCCAGCTCCACCAATAAAAGGTGCGCTTTAAATTATTATGTATATTAGAGAGAGAGACTCTATAAGGTTCAATATAAGGTATGGTTCAGCAAAGGAGGGGAAAGATTATGTTCCAAAATGAAAGCCGAAATATATCCATCCTCCTCATTTTTCATTGCACTTGCATTATACAATATACCCATTTGTCACATTAAAAACCATCACCACTTTCTCTTCAGTGAGAGTTGTGACAGCGGCAAACAAATAGGAGCAGAGGCAGAAGGCTGGAAAAAAGAAAATAAGGAATGCTGAATACTTGCAAGAGGCATTCTGCTGCTCCAGCATGCCTGGGGTTAGTTTGTGAGACCCAAGTGGTCACAGTGTTTACTTACCAAAAGCCAATTGCCACCCTCCATAATCCACCACGTTCTTGAAGCCCATGTTTGCTTATTTCAGTCCATATGATGTGGCTCAGCAATGTTCCTGGTTTGGTAGGCAATGCCTGTGAATTTGCTTTATAAAATAAAGTGCTTTTTTCTCCTATTTTTTCTCTTTTTTTTCCCCCCAGCCCCGTGGTGCATTATCTCTGACAATTCTAGGGCCTGATTCACCTTGCATTACCCTTTGTAATTCCACAGATTGACATAACCTCAAACTTTAATATATTTGGACTACCACACCCTGCTTGTTTTAATTTAAATTAAATCAAGCTTTCCTCATACATCTTAGGGGAATTTTTATCTCTCTGGAAGATTTGACTCTTCAGAAGTACTTTTACATTTGCTTCAATCTCTTATGTGAAAAATCTCCCTTTTTGTATCTTTCCCAGGTGAAACAATAGATGGTTCTCCAGTTACCACTGTCAGAACATTTAACAGAAACTTCATGCTTCAAGGATCTCTAACACAAAGAACTAAAGAGAGGAAAAGCACTGCCAAGGACTTAATGGTAAACAAATTGTTTTTTTAAAAACTCTGTTAAAAGCAAGAAATAGAGAGATATGTGTGTAAGCAGCTATATTTCAGCATCTTCAAAAAAACCTCTTGATAGTTTTAAGGAAAGAAAAGAGAGACTGCCAAGGCAGCTCTGAACAAATATAACCAGTGTCCTGAAAAGTGTCCAACTATACACCTTTAGTATAGTATATCAGCTCCTGAATGCCAGCTGGTGGTAATGAACTCTGGCTGCCAGGTCTCCAGGAATGTGCTACCCTTATGTAAAAATAAATAAATAAATAAATTAGTGGTGCCCTGCAATTCAGACTTCTGAAATAGAGCTTCACAGAACCAGGTGCACACTGTAACTGGGCAGGTGAGAGTCACCTTGAATCTCACTAATTGTTGAGAAATGTTCAAATATTACCTAAGTGGAGTTTAGGGGGTAGGTAGGCCACATATTGCTCTGCAGGATTTGAACAAATAAGTTTCACTGTACAGCTGTCAATCATTTCTTCTACAGCAGCCGTAGAGGGATAGGGAAAAACACTGGCTTTCCTGAAGCAGTCTGCCACTGGGTATGTGGGAAATAGGTAGAGGTGAGAAGAGGAAGGACCTGGCTCTGTAGAACTTCAGCAAGCTTATTTTGTGTTTCATTCATGTTTCTTTCCTGTCCCTCTGTGTTCTAGGAACCTGCTGTAGGATCTGCTGTGATGTACTAAACTTACACTTCCCTACTGCCAATAACACACTGCCTAAGGCTGTACACTAGAGTGCCTTTACTTAACAGCCATTGTGTATGTCCAGCTGAAAATGGACCCTCAAGAACCCACAGAGCCTCAGTTATAGGGCTTCATTTGGATACCTCACTGAGAAAGCTGTCCAAGTCTTCAGCATTGTGGTTTGCTACAGGAAACTCTGCCTTAAAGTTCTCACAGGACTCTAGACAGGATGCTGAGTTTCAATAGCAAGGCTCCACATTTTAAGATGCACTTTTTCTCCCTATTGATTGTACTAAAGTATGTTGTCTTTAAACTGCAGTATGTTTTTGTACACTCAATCAGTCATAATTATAGGCCAAATTATCTGCCAGAGCAGACCTGTGATCCATATTTGCTGGCCTCTTACTATCCACATAGGCATCCGTCTTGTCGAGCAATAAGAACAACTCTGTGCAGTGTGTGCTGCTTTTCAGCTGCATGGTGGGTGTGGAGAATCCGTGTAGCTAGCTCTGCTCCCAGGGAGTCAGTGGAAGTTTGGAGAGGGTTTGTAGGAGGAGATGTGATGTGCACAGTCTTCTCTGTTCACTGAGAGTACTCTTTGCAGGTGGAATGCTCTAGCTCCAGAAATAGGTGTATTGCTCTTGGCAGCAGGGGGAGCATGGATGTCATGTTGAACCATGAATTGGTGGCCACACATGTGGACCAGATGTCTGTGGAGTTACAGTCCTGGTATCTGGAAACATCTGAACACTGTTGTGAAACCAACACCTGTTATGTCCTGTTCTTCTTGATAGCATTGTCCACTTGGTGGTGGCTAACCATGCTGTAGTTCAGAATAAATTCTGTCCAAACCTTTAAGACTGGAAAAAGAAAGTAAAAGCATTGTGGATGAGATCTCTGCTGACTGACTGGTGGTTGTAGGGTCACTGCAGCCTGTAAAAGATTCCTTTCTGATGTTCCCTGGCATTTCTGAGAAGGGGGCAAATGTAGCCCAGACATCTTTTCCTTTACTAGTCTGTAGCCAACACAGAGTAGCTTGGTCCTGTTCCTGGTGCCACATGTACCCCACCACCACTGGGCCACTCTGAATTGAATTGCGATTAGTAGTATTTCTTCTTTCATTTCTTGAGACCTTTAAAAGGTGAGTCAAACTGGAAGACCCTTGAGCAGATGCACAGGAGGAAAGATGCTGCTTACAGGGTGTTCCCTTCACCTGGGGGAGGGCATTGCCAATTCATGGTATTTTCTGCTCTGAAGAACACGAAGGAGGTAGAGGAGGTGATGAGCCAGTGAATCCCCTGCCTTCCACACAAGCAGGTACCCATATGCAGATAGGGTTGATGTGAAATGGGCTGTGAAGAAGGGCACAGGCTGGCAAGTTCCCCCTCAACACTGAGGAGTGGAAAGCCCTCCCGAGAGCTGTGGGTACTAGGGAAGGAGGAGGTTTCCATTTTTCCCTGGGCTCCCAGTGAACACCCATGAGCAGAGTGCCACAGGTTACCTGCCATACAGCTGGAAAGCAGTCCCTTGGGACACCAGGCCATGCAATGTCTACGGTTAGACAAATATGAGCAAAACCGGGCAAATTTCCTGACTAGGCTGCATTCAGGAGGGCAAGTGGGGAAGACAAGGAATGGCTGGATGGGTTGGTTGGAAAAACGGTGCCAGTTGCAAATCTGCAACCCACATTAGACATCTAGCTTGTCAGACTCTGATGTTCAGCTGCATGTAAGGAACCCTTGGAATAAACACAACCATCTTCTCACCTAGAATACATAAGCACCATTCCATCCCTTCAAGGAATTTTCATCTGCCCAAGATCTGACCCAATGTGTTCATTCTGGGTGAAATCAGGCCTTCTTTTACTCTCACACAATACTAGTTCTCTGACATTGGTTTGCACAGATGTGAGGGCAGAATTTGGCCCACTCTGTTTAATATATAAATATATACATAAAACAAATAGATTTTATTTATATATGCAATCCAGTAAAGGAGATTAAACAGAGTAGGATGCCTAGCAATTTTTTTGTTATTCAGTCTCCTCCTCCATTGACTGTTCTCGTGTATGTATACAATACATTCCCAGGTTCTGGTTCATGCAGGTATGCGTGTTATGAAATGTCATTAATGGTGGTTGGTCTGCATATTCGTCTAATAAATAATAACTAATATTGTGTATGTAATATCAATACAGAAATAATTCATTTTAATAGAATAACTCTTTGGCTTTTGTTCTGTTAGTGTGATTTAAACAAGCCAACAAAGTTTGGAATAGGTTGTTTTCCTTAAGAGGCATGAAAAGCAACTATTATCGTGTTACAATGTTAAAATATTCAGTCTTCTTTGACAGAAAATGTGTACTGTGTAAGCATTACAAAAAAAAAAATTTAAAAAAAATCCCACCTGCTCTAAGGCATTTGAATTTTTACAAATGTTTATTGTGCCAAATATGTGCAAAGATACAATTTACTGTTTTAAAAAAATCATAAAAACATATGTTATAGCACACAAAGAATTATTTTGTCATCAAGTGATTTCAATCTTTAGTGTTAATATTTATATTTAGATTAATTTTTATAAATGAAAATATTTTAATGGGTAAAATGAAGACTATATGATCTATTTGATTAAGTCTGAGTGAATATTAAGCTTGCCTTGTTGTTGTTATCTGCATATTCAACCAAGAGTTATTGTCAAGAGAAATTATAAAAGAGTAAAAGCGATTTATGAAAAGAATGCCTTTTCAAGGACTTGATTCATAAAGAAAAACAAAACATTCTTCTCTGTTGTTTCAATTTATGTGCACTTTGGCCAGGGAATGTGCAGAACTCACGGTCTCAGGTGCTGCCTGTCCACAGGTGACACAGTCAGACTCAGGAGATGGGCAGCTCCACAGAGGTGCTGGGGTTTCCCCAGGGAAAGAGGACATGCTCAGTTCAGAATTCCTCCTTAAGGGCTGGGGTGGGAGGAATCCTGTTAGGAACATTTGATGGTTAGTGTTCTCCAAACTATCAAGTCTGTTGGGTGAAATACCATCTCAAACAGTTTCTCGGGTGGAATTTCTTTAACTCTCTTTGGCATTGCTACAAAATCTGAGCAAGAACTTGCCAATAATCTTAGTCTCATATTTCCAAAGTCCTGTGCAATGAATGCAGATCCAAATATTTATCAGTATATCTTCTCCACCATGAAAGCATTCATTAAAACTAGCGTGTTTTAAGTAACACTTCAGGTCAGCAGATATGTTGTATTATAAATGGTAGTAATTACCTTGCTGTAATAAAAATCCACCCCTTGCTGACAGACCATTTGCAAAGAGAGAAAAAAGAGTTTAAATAGCCACAATAATTAATTCAACCACTTCTAACAAAGCACAACTAGAAGTGGAAGTTCATTCCACTTTTGCAGAATGATTCATGGCCTGGATTTAACCATCAGTCATTACCTAAATTGTAAACTATCTTTTTTGGATATAAGCCATAGATTAAACAGCATTATTCCTGCTAATATTTATTAATCGAGATTAAATATATTGTAAATAACACTTCTTATAAAATTACTATAACAAAGTTATATTAACACCAGTAAACATGAGTGTTGAGCCTCAACCCCAGGCTTTTTAATGTGGACTAATGTAACTTGGAAACAACTACATTGTTTTAAAGGCAACCAGCTAGTTCAGGCCCTTACCCCTTTTATGTAATGGTGGATAATTATATGAAGTAGGAACAAAACTACTCCAAGGAGCTCAATTAGCCAATCTTTTTTTTTTTTTCCTTTATCAGGGAGGAAATACTTACCTTTGACAGAGGCTCCTCTTTGTTCATTAATATATCTCTCCAGCACTATAGGAAGAATCATGAAGGGCCAGTGGATACTTCAGGGCAACATTCTTATGAGTGGATGTTAACAATCTCTATAAAGCTACCCACAGAGAACCAGCATTTCATGCCATTAATGCAGGCACATTAAAAATCAGTGAGAGTCTTTTTTCTTTCTTCCAACCATTGCTTTTTATTTTTACATATCAACAGCCATTGACTTTGAAATGTGACAGGAGGGTTTCATGATACATTTAATGCTGCAAAGTTTAAATCCCAGCCCAAAAGCTGTGCAGGTTTTGAAAAAACCTAACATTACAGTGAACAGCATCAGGAGTGGGGATGCAAGATGAAGAAACATTTTTTAAAAGCTGTGGTAGCACTCAGTGCTTGTGTCCGTGCATTGTCTTTTACCTGAAGCCTGAACATGTTTCTTTTTGGAGAAAGAAAAAAGAAGAGCAGCAGAAAGAAAAGCAGTGTAGGATGGCTAGGAAAAAGCAGAACTGTAGGTCTGAGGTGCAGGGGAGGGCACAATTCAAAGAACAGAGATTGGATCACCACCTTGGGGAACAGAGGTCACCAGTCACTGTCTCCTGTGTCCAACACTTTGTGCTCCCACAAAGCATTCAAGATGAAATCCAGGTGTCTGCTCCCAGGCCTCAGGCTGCCACGGCTGCTTCTGAGCTGCCTCTTCCCAAACCGACCGATGGGACGAACCCCACGGCCCACATACCAAAAAGGGTCGATCTCAGGACCTGGAATGCAAAGCAGTCAGTGAGGTATCTGCCACTGCACTGAGATGCAGCATTTCCTCATATCTTGAGGATGTAACCCAGGAGAAAAAGCAAGAGGAAAAGCTGCAGCCAGACAAAAAACCTTCTGATGCTTTTGAAGATTGCTTTCTATGGGTAGACCTCAAAGGAAGAGGATTCACATGCAAAATTAATTTTCATCCATCTGGGCTGCAACCTGCATTTTTAACATAAGCCAAATTATCCATCAGATTTTTCTGCAGTGTGTACCAGGTATGCTATTCCTACAAGCTAAAAAATCCACTGGATTGCAGAGGGGGCTCTGTGTGACAGGTAAACATTAAGAGTTAGTTAGTGTTCCCTTAATAAGTTCTTTTCATGTCACTTAGCAAGTTGGTTTTCATGTGCTTTTAAAGCATCTGACACAAGTTATTTTTGTAGTCTAATGCATTTCTGGACAGGGGTATAGTTGTATTGAAAGACTAAAATATAGCAACAGGGAAATTTTACAACATGCTGGAGATGATGCCATCCCAAGGAAATGTCTAATCATTCTGAAGCCAGAGAACAGTAATGAATAGAAATAAATTACAATTTAAGCGCATTATATATCATCCCAGTCATATGAAAGTCTCAGGCAAGGCAAGAGGATTTTCCCCTGTGCATTTTCATGCTTGAACAGAGAAAACAAAAAATTCACCTTGCCTTAAAATTTCTCCATAAATGCATCTTTTAAGTCTTACAACTCAGTGTTTAAGACCCCTCCTACTCAAGAAAACCCAAGTAACTTATTTTTTTTTCTCCCATGTACCTAAAAACTGAGGTTCCCAGTATCTCTAATCCCCTTTAATGGGGATGAGTGTTCCACTGAGAGCCCATGCCCCTTACTCCCCACACCTCCTTTCTCCCACTTCACATACAACTATCAGCCTTTGCTCCTTTCCTCAAAAATCTTTTGGACCCTTTATAAGCTGTTACTTGGAGTACATGGTATTTTCCCTCACCTGACTTGCTTTCTTGTTATTATATAGCAGTAGTTGTGAACTACCTCAACTTTACACAACACAGCTGAAAATTTGGTGCTTAAATATTTGATATATAGCACCTTACATTTTCTTGTCTCTCTTTACACATTAGTGCCTTCTCTGATATTTATCAGCAATAATGCTCTTTGCCTTGGCTAAATAAGGGCTGTGAGAAAGACATGAGGCTCTGTATATGCACTGACAGTGTAAATGGAGGCACAGGGCCCCACACTAACATTTCATCATAGAAATACCTACATGTATTTGCTGCTGAACTTTGCCTGACAGTCCAACCCTGATCCCTCAGTGCAGCAGAGACTGCGGGGCCACATCGTGGGAGCGCATCGCATGACGTCAGGTGAGACTCATACTTACTTCTGTTGTCTATCTGATGTTTAAAGGGCCTGCTCTGTCCTGAAGCAAAGCTGAGCGATACCAAGAGCACCAGCACATAGACGGTGACCAGCTTTAAGTGGTTTGGTGACCACTGGGCACGTGGTTTCCAGGAGATTGGATGCCACATGACAGAGCAGTGGTGGGAAGGCTGTAAGGAGAAACACATATGAATTAAAGCTCTCAAGGTGAAGTAACACATTAACTACAATGGTGTGTTCCTATCCAGCAGAGCCATTTTATGGCTCCATGTTCTGTGGAATACTGATGCTGGGGATGTCCTGGGCATTTCTGTTTGAAGGTAAAGGCTATACAGTGGGCCATCTACTGCAGTAAAAAGTGGAGAGTTTTTCTCTCCAGCAGTGAATGCCCCTGTCATGGCATCACAGGACACTTGAGTCCTGGCCCAGAGCTCACTGCTGACTTCGGTGTGGCCCTCTGTATGAGCAGTGGCCACCAAAGTGTGTTTTAGGCACTACCACCAGCATCCCTTCCTTGCTTGTAAAATGTGTCTAACATTTGCATTTTACACACTCTTTTTAAAACTAAATGCATTTCAGTATGAAAAAGAATGACCCTCCTGTGTCATCACACCCAGCGTGCAAACGTATGATTTCTAGTTATGGTTTCCACTGGTAGATGTCCCAGTCCTGTAAATGCACCCAGATGCAACTGAATGAGAAATCCTTCCTATCTCCCCCTGGGACAGGCTAGGCAGAATAGAAGGTGTTGAGCTGGAAAAGTTGCATCCAGGAGGTGAAGGAACCCAGGCTCAGGTTAGCACTGTCTCTGGCATTTTGTACAAGCTTCCTTGCAGCAGTTCTCATGCCAGAACAGTCTTTCTTGTAACATACAAGGTCTGCCTATATATTTGACAGCTTGGAGCCTCTGCCTACAGAACTCAGCAGGAGCCCTGTTTGCTTAAGCATTACTTACAGTAGATATACAAGCACAGAGCTATAAAAAAATCCTCTCAGCTGTGACTACACACAAGCTTCATATGTATGGGTGGGATTTTTCCCCTGTTGCTACCAAAATCTTTGCCTGCTTTCAGTACAGGCAGAGCAGGAAGGAAAATCTTTGATGCAAGATGCTCCCAAGCACACCTAACAGGCAACACAGCAAAAGCACGTGGAGAATTTGGTTGTGTCCTTCATTTAAATGCAGTCAAAAGCATTTTAACCCTAGTGCTCAGTGAAAGTTTCTTAAAGGCTTTTCCCCCACACTGACAGTTCCTTACCAGGCAGCTTAGAGGAAAATGATTTTAACTGATGATTTCAGAACTGCGATTTAACTTTTTCTAACCTGAATATCTCATGACAATCAAGACTAATGATCTGCATGGGGTGAATTCTACCTTCAGTTTCATCTGGGGTACATCTCTTCTTGCTCCACATTTAGCAATGCCTTGAGTGAGACAAAAAGAAGGCGTTTTGAGGCATCTCTCCGGTGTGTTTATAGGGCTGCTGACAGGTTTTCCAGATTACCTGCACTCTGGTTTTGTAATTTGTTTTTTGGGACCCATTTTAGAGAAAGGAAGAGCTTGCCTTGAGCTCATTGTTGGTGAAAGACAAAAATACAGGGAAAAGCATTTAGCACATGCTTTTTCCTAAGTAATGCTGTGTCTTGATCTCCATCTGCTGGTCCTGTGCCTGAAGAAGCCATCCCAGCCACCTTCTACAGCACTGGTATTGAACTTTTTGCTCATACCCTTGTCCTGGCTATGGTTTCTGAAAAGCACATCACTCACTGCTCCTCAGTAAGTAAGATGCCACCCCTAAATAATCAGGGGACTCAGCATAGCTAATCCACCCTAATTTTTCTTACTGCTAATTGTCCTACCACTGTTTATATAGGAAGAAACACAGGTAGAGGTAATGCCACAAACTTGATTCTGAGCATTTCTAACATCCAGCTCCATCTTGTCACTAAGCAAAAAGTCCTGGTTTGCCCATGCACAGTCCTTTTAAGAGTAATGTGGCTGAAAGACGATCTGTGATTTCTGGAGGTCCAGACCTGCCTTTGCCCACAGACCTGCAGCTTTCTTCTGAAGGCAAAATAGGAAAAAAAAAAGGCCTTATACAGTCATTCTGTGTGCCCTTCATTTTCAGCCATTAAATAATTATGAAAAATTTATAAAAGACTATTTGCGACACAATTAAAAGTTTGGGGAATAATTTTGGTCCTGGAGCTCAGCAAAATTCAGCACTGCTGCCATTTGGTCACCTTGCCAGTTCTGCTTGGTGCCTAAGCAGAAAGTGTCTTTAAATTTTGGCAGAACATCTGTTACAGCAGTCTGGCAACTTCCAGTGACATGAGAGGGGAAAGTTAGAGCTACAGATAAAATGACAGAGAAGCAGCATTATCACAGCTTGCCATGGGTCTGCCTTACACAAGGAGTGGGAGACCAGCCTGGCTCTGCCTCTGGGCACACAGGGGCTCTCAGCATACAAAACTCAACCTCTGCTGTAGATCCATCAGGTACAAGCCTGTCATGGTTGTCCTCTAGAACACAAGGTGCTATTAACTCTTTAAATCCTAAACTAGAATCTTACTGGAGACTGGGGCTGTGTACACCCCCTCCAATGCAAACATGAATAGTTTTTATGTTCAAAAGCAGCACTGGAAGTACCCAGGAGAGATTAGACCTAGGTAAGCCCAGGCCTGGGTCCATGGCTCACTTCAGGGCCAATGAGAGGCACACGGCAGCACTGGAGGCTCCTGCCTGTGCTCTCTCTGCCCCTGCTCAGCCTCAGCAGGGTCTCCTTCACTAAAAAAACTGGACAGAAGTTACTGAGCACAGAGCACAGCTGTGTATGTCAGTGTAGGTAAGCTAAAGCCCAAAAAGAAAAAAGATAATCCAGCAAGAAAGAGCCCAGACAAGCACTGAAGCAGATAGGGGAGGCACTCACCTGTTTACACCAAAGCTGCTTCGCAGGTAGTCGCTGCTCCAAGCAGAAGCAGGGCAGCTGATGGGGGCTTGTGCCTTTTATACCAGAGAGAAGAAGGCTTGAAACAGGGAGGGGGAGTCAAGAGGTGGGCCAGGAGGACGTCAGCAGTACTAGTGAGCAGGATTTAAATGTACAAAAGGAGGAGTAGAGAACGGTGGCTCTACTAGAAAGCCATTGATCAGGGCAGGGGGCAGGGGTTGAGGGCGGCACCAGGGGTACGCAGGGGGGGCCTGGCAGGACACCTGGCTGAGGCCCCAGGCCCAGCAGGAGAGCAGAGGGGAGGGGGCTGCTGCCATGACCCTGTGGGCAGGTGAGATACGAGCAGCCAGGAGCAACACCACCTGCCACGGTTTCTGCAGTGGAGAGCCAAGTTCTCTGTGCTGCCCAGCTAGCATGGTCTGTCTGAAGAGTGTCTGAAGGGTGAAAACACTCATGGCTGGGAATGAGGCATGGGGAGAAAGAGGAGACAGTGGGAAGCTCTCAGGGCCAGCAAGCTGGAACAATCAGTCCACACACTCCTTCCCCAGCCCTTGTTCCTCTTGCTGTTTTCCCATCTTTGCTTTTTGCTTGGAACCTTACTTGATGGCAGCTCTTGTGTCATTAAGCCCCTAACCCAAGCTGGGTCAACTCACCCACATATAAGTTTTAGGTCATTCTGCAGCACAGCATCCAAGTAGCTGATGAAATCAGTTGTGATTCAGTGCTTAAGCAGGCGCTTACCAGCTTAGTGGCAAAGAAAATGTCACCTGCATGAGGCTAATATCTCAAGCAATATTGTATTTCTACAACAGGCATCTCTTCTGAGTGGTTATTTTTAACTCTATCTTTTGACTAACATGTCATCGAAGTCTTGCTGTTACAGACCTTGCTGCTTTAAAAGTTAAGACCTTGAAGGTTTGCAGAGGAGCAGCAGCTGAACTGGTAGGTGTTTCACTCCTTGCGCACCGCCCTGCAGAGAGACTGAGATGTGAAGCATTACTGGGCTGCCTGGGAACTGTAGGCTCTCTCTTCACAGACACAGGGTTGTGCTCCACTCCTGCTGAGACTGACTACCTGAAGAAACAATTTTTAATGCCATGCTTAGAAATGGGGCTCTGAGGCCTGACCCTGTCTGTAAATTGAGACTGGATAGGAAATGCTGAAATCCCATCAGGATGAAGAAGAAGTTCAATAGCAAATCTATTGTTCAGTCTTCCTATAAAGATGCTTCCAGTTGGGAAAACCTCAAAGCGTTGCTATTTCACTGCAGCCACCTCTCAAAAGAAATGAGATTATTTTATTTCCTAGGGAAAATTTGTTGGGTGCTTCTACGGGGAAGCATGACTGATATTCTACCTGGCCCTGCCCTTACTCAGCATCCAGGCATCAAGTAGATGATCCCCCCGCCAACACTTGGCAGAGGATGTTCACCAATTGTGGAGATTAAAGTAGATTTCTAATTTCTGGGTAACAGTTTGTTTTATGGGTATATATGTGAATAAAAAATGGTAAAGAAGCCTGAGAAACACTTTCTATTCTCCAATTACCACCTAGTAACAGCTAAAAGAAGGGTCCTCCTCATCCAAGTTTTCAAGAGTTTTACTCAGACTATTCAGGATTACAATTACAAAACATGAAAAGCACTTCAAGTTCATGATGGCATCAAAGGCCTTTTTACAGCTACTATAGTCAATAATAGATACACATGTTTTCCTCAGAAACATCCTTTTAGCATGTTCCCTTTGAACCTTGCAAACACTCCCCACCTAAAAATCAATCTGTACCCAAGAACCAGGCAATGGCTGTGCTTCTGCCATGCTAATTTTGTGTGCATGTGTGTAGAGGGTATCTTCTTTGTAAGTAAAACTCTTCATGGCTTCTCATCATCATTTTCCTTACTGCTTTTCACATTTATTTTGACAAGAAAATGTGGGTATCCTTTCTCAATGTCTAGTGTGCAGTTGCTACAGTAAAGGGCTTTTTTCTCCAGGATATGCAGGACTCTGTCTTGTTGTTGTTTTGATAGTGACCCTAACATCTTAAAACGAAAGTAAAAGTCTTTTTTATCCTATTTACTCTTCCTATTTTTGCTGGCACTGCAAGGTGAGCCTTTCAATAGCACAGATCATTTTCATGGATTGTCACCCATATGGAAGTTACTACGTAAACCAAAATTATTCAATGTCTTCATGGTTTCCTTATTGGTAAATGCTGCCTGCAAAATGGTATGTCATACAAAAAACAGACAAAAAACCCAAAAAACAAAAATCATTATTAGAAGAGCCAACATTTAAGATGCTCTAATATGATTATCTACCTTCATTTTGGCCCAAGGATCTACTGCAGTATCTTGGTTTTGACACTGCACAGCAAAGAACATCTATGGAAGACTCTAAAAACACTCCCCAGTTTTGACATTTTGACCACTAACATCTTCTTGCAGACCCTTGAGCCCTGAGATCCAGAGGCTTCCCAAGCCATATGTTTCTTTGTGGTAGGCAGCCCCTGATGGACAACTTCCCTTTCACCGCTGCTTCTTGAACCCATGTAAATTCTCAGCATCTGCAAAATTGTGTGCCAAGGATTTCTCAGCTCTTTCTCTGCTATGTAAAGGATCACGGCTGTGTATCTGTTCTGGACACACCACCTGCCAGTTTCAAGAACTTTCATTTTTACTTTCATTCCAGTATTTTCACTTTCAGTCATTGTGACTTCATAAAAAGCCGCTATGAAATGTTCTTAGCAATGAAGACTAATAAATTATGTGACAGTCTTTTTAAATGAGCCTAATCAGGCATTTCTCTTACCAAAGTACTATTTTACTACATCCTTATTGACTGAATTTCATCATTTCTTTCCACCAGACCACAACTGAACTACCACAGTGCTATGCACTCAGAAGCTTCACAGGAATCATCTTGACTTCTCAGGCTCTTTTCAGGCAGCTGTGATTTCATTTTGTTACCCCTGTGAGAAATAAAGAGAGAGGGTTCGTTGTGGGAGGTGTTTTTAGTTGATGAAATGTTTGAATTTAAAAGTTTTG
>JAWWLZ010000082.1:43517155-43531011 GCA_035041345.1 Poliocrania exsul
CCCCTATGTGGGCCACTGACTTAAGAGTTGGACTCGATGATCTTTGTGGGTCCCTTCCAACTCAGAATAGTCTGTGAACTGTGAACTCATATAAAATTCCTCCACAGGTTATGGGAACCAGAAGCTGGGCCGAGCTGCCTGCCAGCTGGAGTGTCTGTGTCTCGGTATGATGGCTGACCAGGGAGACACTGTGGGATGCAACTAAACTGAAAGGCAATGGATACACAGGTGTGAAGGGCTGTGGGGAGGAAAGGAACTTCCCAAAGCTCATAGAGAGGTTGGGCTTTTAGGGAGGAAATGGTGAGGGGGATGAATGGAGGTAATGAGAGGGTATCACCTGGAGGCTGGAGTGACCCCAGAGGATGAGGTCCAGGGAATCTGCCACAGAGAGATATTCTTTTAGAAGATAGCACCACAGGCCACCAGTGAACTTTGGATGCAAAACATTACCATTATTTTACTCAATGAACTACTCCAAAACTCCTTTTTTTTCCTGTACTTTGCTGGTAGGAGCCTCACACAAACAGAAGGTGAAAAACCTCAAAAGCAAAGACATTTCATGCAGGTGGATGGTGAAGCACAAATGTTTTATTTCCTCCAGCCCACCACTCCCATTGTTTTACATACCAGCCTGGGAATAGTTTGCAAGTGCCATAGACTATTGCCTGACCCATGAATCTTCCCAGCCTTCTGTAGTGGGGTAGAGCACAACTTCCATGTGGGAAATGAAATAAAAGATTGCTGGTCTGATTTTGCTTGGCCTTGAATGAGAGCAGGGGATAACACTGACACTTGTGCTGCCTGGAGGTGAAAATTCTTAACTGATATTAACTAGGAAGGATTTGATGATTGGTAAGAGGCCCTGTTGCACTGAGTTTGAAGAATTCATGATAAGTTGTATTCAAACCTATTAAAAAAAAGTCAGTTTAAGCAACTACATGAAACTTCTAGTTACGTTTAGCTTTACACTGAAACTGTTCTCTGCTAATATTCATGTTCAGAGAAAAGCCAGGACTAGCTTTTAGAGCTACTTTTTTTCTTTGAGAAAGAGGACCATCTAGTGGTTAATGTCAAAATTATCATGTTGTTTTCAGCTGTCACTGAGTGAGGAATGAACCTCCGCATTTCAAACAAAAGCATGTGTATCTTGAAATCTGACCATGTACTGAAGCTCAGCCAAGCTACATAGAAGCCTTATTCTCATGAGTTAGGCTGGATAGCCAGGTGTTTATCATCAGCACAATCTTCAGTTTGCCCAGTCTCCCAGTTAGCACACGCTTATTGGAACAACTTGTTAGTAGCTGGGCAGCTCAAGCATAGCCTACAGCTGAGGACATCAGCCAACCTCCACAAGCCCTTCCTCAGCACACTGTGGAGGCTTTGCACCAGAGTTAGAGCTTGGATCAAAGAATACAAGTCAGGGTTGGCATGGCTACAGCCACCTTTGAAACTATTCTGCTGATGGGAGAGGGAGGATTTCTTCTGATACTTTTGCTATTCTTCCTTCCAGCTAGAAAGCCACCAGGCAACCTTCTGCTCGGAGGTTCGGGATGTGCAGATTCCAAATGGAGCTGGATGTTGCAGTTAGAGTCATGTATGGGGAGGAGGGAAGATTAAAGTTCAAGAAAAAAACCATCAAGGATGGAAATACTTTTGCATATATCTCAGGCATCCAGCACTTTGACATTATTTTCAGAATGCCAACATTAGGCCAGCAAAGGCCAGCTTCTAGTGCTGGAGTGGAGCACATTTTGTGCGTGGAGTAGTTGTAAGATGGAAATTAGTGCTGCTACATGCCATTTGCACATTTCATGCACAATCTCTTTGTCAGGCAACCTAAACTGCTCTTTGAACACCGAATGCTTTAAGCAGTAATTGGGTTTCCAGGCTGTCACAGAGGACAGGTCAGCATGCAAGTCTGCCATTTTCTGGTAAGGCAGATTACAGGACCAGGTACAGCAGATCTGCCTACAGCAGCAGGCCTTAATTAAATTAAATTTTGGCTTTGAAAAGCTCCTAAGGAATAAAATTTAAAATATTAGGCTGCCACTGTAGCATATATATCAGAATTGTGTCTGTAGGAAGTGAAAACCAATGTTGTTCATTCTGGTTACTACTGAGGGGCAGCTGCAGGTAAGGTTGGCCTTGTGCATGCTCACAACCAAAGACAGATGTCATACAAAGTCATAAACTAAGCACAGCTTTAGCCCCTACTTTTTTTTTCCTGATGCAAGGGTTTTTTATCGCATTCCTAGCCCATTTTTCCTACACAGCAATTCTCTGGAAGAACAAAGTTTCTCCCACTGGTCTGTGTTACCCATTGCTCCTCAAGGGCATCTGAAGTACTTCTGAGGGTACCCAGTGAAGGTGCACTAGGGTGACATTTTAAAGTGTACTTTATGGTTTCAGTGTGTCATATTTATTATCTATATGCCAGTGAGTCCCTAGTTTTAATCCCTACAGCTCATCTAGTAATAAATAACCTCTAATGATTCACATGCAGCTTGACAGATGAACTGAAATACAGTGAAAGGCAAGCAAGGGGATCTCTAATTGCTATTCATAACCAGGTCTTGCAACTATTACATTTAAGTAGCTTGAAGCCATGATCAAGTTAATTAGACATGATGTTCTTTTTTGCTGGCACCATAGTTGGCAGGTTATACATTACTCATGAAAAGACAAGAGTCTCATTCCCAATCCATTGTTTAAACTCTGATGTCCAATATTAGTGAATGAGATTAACTCCAGCCTCGGCTCTGGGACAATTAGTCATAATCTGAAATTTAAAAACTAAGCAACAGCACCTCTTTCCTCCACTTAGGTTTCAAACCTATTTTAATTGCTTCTACCTTTTTTATTTGCTGCTGTTTGCCACGTCTGCTTTGCCCACCTTTCTTCAGCCTGGCGTGGCTGGAAGCCCTCGTGACCAGGACTTTCTTGAGTAGCTGCTCAAGAGCAATGAGAAGGACTCAGTCAGGACAAAAGACCCCAGAACAGCTATCTAGGGGCAATAGCAAGAGAAGCACATCTCCAGCAGGATGCCACCTGTCTCTGCCCACAGTCACTGAAGTTTGGTGCAAGGTGGTGGCACAGACTACATTTGTGTCAGACCTTAGTGACAGACATGACACAGAAACCTGCAGCTCCCTCTGAGGAGGACAGCACAGGGAGAGCTCTTTGCATGGACACAGCCCCACAGAGACCCCACCAATGCACATGGACATTGTGGCAGACAGCCAATGGAAAAATAAGGGTGCTGGCCACCACCTTTTTTCTAATTGCTGCCCAGTACATGCCAAGGTTTACAGTTAGGGTTTGTTTCCATTCCCTCAGCAGTTGCCAAGGTTTACAGTTCAGAACTATTCACTGTGGATCAATTTTAAGGATAAAAAAATCACATATTCTTGGCTGAAAAAGGAGCTCTGTTGCTTCCCAGACACTAAATCTCATTTGTCTGTAAACTGTAGGATGAAGTCCACAGATGCCCAATGAGCCCATAGGACTGGATTAACCCTGCAGTGAATTAGAAATGTAAAACTATTTTACAAGTATGAGGATTCAAAGTAAGCACAAGAACTGACACAGCGAGCTTGTCTAACCCTGCAGACTCAGACTTGGGATTTGTGTCTGAAGACCCACTGTCGCCTCATCCATAGCCAGGCCTGTCCCCAGACTGTCCTCTTTGGTTGTCTGAGCAAAACTGTTATAGTATTATGCAAGTGGAGTGCACCTGATGTTTTAACCTTTGAGTTAATTTTAAACTCAAACTGGTTTGCTGATCTGGCTCATCCCAGTACCCCACAGACACCACCACTGGCCCAGCCAAGGTAACAAAAATAGTGGCTGGGAAGAAAAAAGGATGATGGACTTGCTTTGCCACTAGGAAAAAGGTTCATGGGATGATTATGATGGGAGAGAAAAAGGTACAACAAAATCTGGCAGAGAGATGTAGAATTATCAAAAATATATAAGACAAAAATTTTTTGCATTAGTAGTAATGTAGCTCTCCGAGACAGGAGACTGTGACTGAAGCAGATGCCTCAATCTCTTATCCCAGCCTTTGCAGCTACTTGGGAAAGACTTAACCCTTCTCTACAGCTCATACTGCAGTGAAAGGCTTCATCAGTGCAGGTAGCAAAAGGTAAACAGAGGTTTTGTACCACAGCAAATGGCCTTGCTTTCCCCATGGGAAAAAGTTCCTTGCAAAGTGCCAGGACCAGAAACTTTCTAAGACCATTGCACATTGGCATTCATAAAACTACTGCAGTGCTGATCCAGGTCTTGGATCACAGAAAGGAAATATCCCTCTGATTTAAGAGGACTGAAGCTTAGCATAAAAGCCAAAAGAGGGGAAAAAATACAAGAGAAATACAGGTTCTGGCAGTTGTGCCAATGCAACTAGGTTACTGTACATCTGCAAAGCCATTAATCATCTCCTGAGGACTGGCAAGTTTTGTAACACCTGCATACCTTTCCAAAGGCAAACCTGTCCCATTGCAGCCTCTACACTGCTGATGTTCCCCCAAAACAGGGATGGTCAGTGGGTGGCTGTCGCACGAGTGTCCTGTGGGGCCACACAGCAGCCACCCATTGTGGTCCCTGGGACCAGGGAACAGCATCTGTGCCCACCTGGGAGGGAGGGCTAGGGTGCAAAGCTCACAGAATCACAGAACTGTTGGGGTTGGAAGGGACATCTGGGCATCATCCAAGTCCACCCCCCCTGCCAAAGCAGGGTCACCTCAAGCAGGTGACACGGGAATGGGTCCAGGTGGGTTTTCAATGTTCCAGAGAGGGAGACTCCACAGCCTCCCTGGGCAGCTGTTCCAGTGCTCTGCCAGCCTCAGTGGAAAGAAGTTCTTCCTCACACTGAGGTGGAACTTCTTGTCATTCCAAGTTGTACCCAAAGTGGGGATCCAGGCGTTTTGTAGGGCACTGACTGCCTCCCCCAGCATATTCAACACTTAAAGCAGCGTTTTGTCCAGCGAGGGAGGCCTGAAGGAGAGGCTTTCCCAATGTATTTTAGTGGGGAAAGGGGAAGTGCTCTCCCAATTTCAGATCGGCTTGAGAAGCATCCAAGCCAAAGGGATGCAGGCCCGGCAGGGTGACCTTTGCAGGGTCATCAGTGCTGGAGTGAGAGGCTCCATCAGCTGCAGTGGTGCTTTCAGGGCCCTGCTGGGGGAACAGCGAGGGGAGGATGGGCACTGAGGTGCTGCAGAGAAGGGCCATGAAGTGGTGAAGGGTCTGGAGCACGAGTGTGATGTGGAATGGCTGAGAAAGCTGGAAGTGTATAGTCTGGAGAGAGGGAGAGGGAAGGAGGCTCAGAGGAGACCTTATTGCTGTCTACAGCCACCTGAAAGGAGATTGTGACCATGTGGGGGTTGCTCCCTTCTCCCAGACAACTTAGTGGTAGGAGAAGAGGACATAGTCTTGGAGAGGTTTAGGTTGAACATCAGGAGGAATTTCTTCACAGAAAGGGATTAGGCTTTGGAATGGTCTGCCCAGGGAGGTGGTGGAGTCCCCATTCTTGGAGGTGTTTAAGGAAGGACAGTGCGTGGCAGTGCCCGGTGTAGCTGCCATGCCGTGTTGTGTCACGGATGATCCCAGGGGTCTCTCCCCCCAGGGTTGGGCGGCAGTGCCTGGTGTAGCTGCCATGCCGTGTTGGGTCAGGGGTGATCTCGGGGGTCTCTCCCCCCAGGGTTGGGCGGCAGTGCCCGGTGTAGCTGCCATGCCGTGTTGGGTCACGGATGATCCCGGGGGTCTCTCCCGCTGGGCAGGGCCGCGCGCGACCGCGCGCTCCCGCGCGGCTCCGCCATGTTGTGCGGTGGGCGGTGCCAGTGCCGGTGCCGAGGGGCGGTGCGGGCCAGGGCGGGGAGTCCCTCCCTCCGCCTTTTAGTCCCATCTGCGCCGCCTCCTCCTCCTCCTCCTACTGCTCGTACTCGTTCCTTTCCTTCTCGCCCTCCCTCCCGGTTTGGTTCCCCCGCGTCCCTCTGCTTTGGCTACCCCACCCTTCGCTCCTTCCCTCCCGCGGCCCGCCCCCTCCTGGCACTGCGGAGCCGGAGCCGTGCCCCGAGCGGACTCGCTTCCCCGCAGCACCAGCCTCTCGCCGCAGAGTCGCATGTCCTCGATCCAGAACCTCCAATCCTTCGGTAAGAGCCGCGGGCCCCCGCCGCCCCCGCAGCCGCCCCTCGCACAGCCCCAAGGCCCCCCGTGCCCGCCGCCCCCGCCGCCACACCGGGCGCTGTCCCCGTCCCCGAGGGCAGCGCCGCCCGCCCGTCCTTGGCCTCGGGACGTGCTCGGTGTGTGCTGCGGAGAGACCTGGGGTGGCAGCTCGGCCCCCTCGCTGCTCCCGCAGGAGATGCTGCTGCTATTGCCACGTCTGTGCTCTGACACCCCCACCAAGGGCTCGCATCCTCTGCCGAGGAATGGAGTGATTTCCTCTCGGTTCCAGCTGCTTGTTGGTTTGCTGCCTCATCTTCTCCTTAGCAGTGTCCCAAAACGTGATACAAGGTTATTGTCTCTATAAACCGAGCTATACAGATGGCAGGTCGTTTCTCTTAAATCAGCAGGGAAGTTTGATCGTGCCAGGCCGTCGTTCTCCACCCTCCTTATCTATTGGCAACAGAAGTGAGCAAGTTGGTACTTTATATAGTAATTTTGTCAGACTTTGGTCACGGCTTTGATTCTAATCTTCTGCACGTATAAGCCATGTGAGAAGGTTATGTTAATCACTGTTTGGGAGCTCACCCTGTGCTTAGGCAGGTGCTGCCCCAAGGATTTGTTTGCAGGGATCCAGTGTTAATACCTACAGTGCTGGCTTATCTCCAGCCTAGAGCCCTAAACTCTGCCTGGTGATCTTGGTTTATCTCCAACCTGGAGTTCTAAACTCTGCCAAGAGATCTTTATTCCAAAGTCCTCGTTTTCTTTCACTTTATCTTTGACTAAAATTTTCTATTAGTGTTTGCCTCACTGTGGGGCAAAGTAAAATTCAGCATTGTTTAAGAAATGCCTTAGTAGAAGTTAAGCTACTCAACATTCCCATTGCTGCACTTCTTTCCTTTGGTGCTTGAATCCTCATCCTGCTTTCAGTTCCCTTAATGCTCTTGTCATTCTTGTTTCTACAAGGGTCTGTCAGTCTGCAGATGAACTACTTCTTTCTGTGTTTCTGTTGAAGTTTTACTCATTTGGGCCATGTCTTTCGAGTGGATAGCAAACTTGATCAGTTTTTAGGTCTGAGTTTTGGATGGAAGTTTGGGAAATTTTAGTTAGCATGGCTGCTGAACCCACGTGGACTCTTCAATATCACTCTAATTGGTATAAAAAATTGCTTGTGATCCATCTTAAAAAGTAATAAAGTACTTCAAGGTTTATTTGGAGCTACTGATTAGGAGACTTGTAGAGCTGTAAAATTTCTTGATTGAGTGTTAAGTATGTTTTTTGTGGAGTACAGATAAGAAGTATTAATGCAGAAACTCCCCCTTCTTTCTAAATGCCTTTCTTTTTCATCTGTGCTAGATAAATTTGAACCTTGGAAGAGTTTGAGAACTGAGAGTTCTGTAGTCAAAGCTTAAAGTAATTTTGTTACAATTCTTGCCTGAAGCTGCTGACTGGAGGAGTGCTGGTTTACAGACAGCCTCTGACATCTGTTGGTTTGTCTGTGTTTTGTTTCTATTAGTAACCAAGAATTACATCCCTGCCTTAAAGTGCTGGTAGTGTGGTAGTTGTCACAGTACAAGACTTCCTGCTGAACCTGTAAGGGCGTGTGTGTACTAGAGCTTTTTTATTTTTGTATACTTATCAGCTGATCTGATAAGCGATACCATTGTTTTATTTCACTTTAAATGCCTGCAACTGTCTAAAACTTGTATGCACTTGACGTTCTCTCAGAACCACATTTTCAGGTTCAGAGCTGCAGGATTTACAGTTTGCAAGAAATATTGAATTGTTTTTACCTGGGAAGGCATTGAAGAAACTGGATGTGTGGTAGTCAAGAGTGTTGTTCTGAGTAGCTGGTTTAATGTGACTTAATACAGCTGTAGAAAAAGGCATCCTGATTTTAACAGTGTGTTTTTAAACAGGGAGAAAACATCAAGATTATCCCCTAAATAATAATAATTTTTTGTGAAGTGAGAAACTTCCCAGATAATTTTGAGTTTGGGTGCTTTCCTTTGTGGGAATGACGTGCATCTTTCTGCCTCCTTTCTGCAGACCCCTTTGCTGATGCAACAAAGGGTGACGACTTACTCCCGGCAGGGACTGAGGATTACATTCATATAAGGATCCAGCAACGGAACGGAAGAAAGACACTAACAACTGTCCAGGGAATTGCAGATGATTATGACAAGAAGAAACTTGTGAAAGCTTTCAAAAAGGTAAAGTTGCTGATTTGATTTAGTAATAAAGATATATAAAGGAGTGTGATAGCTTTTAATGTTAAATAACTGAATGTTTGTTTTATTTCATTCTTGTCAATGCACGTCACTTTCATGTTCAGGTTGATCCCTTTCCCTGCCTTCCTCAAAACACCTATCAGTGTCTAGTGAGACTGATCTTTGCCAAAAAGTTAAACATTTCTATCCTATAAAAAAGTAAATAAAAAACATTTTGAATGTTTCATTACAGTTTCACAGATACATGGCTTTGTTGATATGAAGAATAAAACCAGTTTAAAGTAGAACTGGTTTTGCATTCCTGCTTCTGTTACAGCTGGTTTGCTGTTCAAAATGGGGACCTTTAGTTTTGCCAGGATAAAAATACATGTTTTAAAATAGTGTGGAGTTGAAAGGCTGTATTTTAGGGCTTTTTTTTTACGTTCTTGCAGTGACTGTTGACTAGTTCCTTCTGCACAGTAGCTAATCCTGTCATTGCCTGAATTTACCATCAGCAGCTTAGTTTGTGTATGTCTGCATCAGCAGATACATTCCATTTGCTCTCAAAACCAGCAAAATAGATTTAGCCTTTTTCTGGCTCATCATCAAAATTTAGTAAGCATCTTCTGAGACAAAGTTCTGAACAAAAATGACTAAGCAAAATCATGATGTACATCAGATGTCTTACAATATAATATGAATGTTTCTCTCTAGAAATTTGCCTGTAATGGTACTGTGATTGAACATCCTGAATACGGCGAAGTTATCCAGCTGCAGGGTGACCAAAGGAAGAACATTTGCCAATTCCTCTTGGAGGTGAGGGACTGCAGATAAATGCTAAACCTCTCTGGAAGCAGGGGAGTGGCAGGGGGTACTGCTGCTAATTAACCAGCTAAAGATGTCCACTATAGTTCCCTTGCATTTTAAGCCAGAAAGTAAAATGACACTTGCACAGTGAGAGTAAACCTTTGGTAAGAATCAAAGCACTGCAGAACAGTTTTACCCTGTCACACCACACCACTTGTTCTCTAGCAGTGCAACTTGATTCTTTGTTTGTAAAATCAAGTGTTTGATTCAAACCATAATCGTGAAACTGAAAACAGTATAAAGAGGCTCACTGATGTAAGTCATAATGCAGAGATGTTACACTGTCAAAGAATAAGCACTAGGACTACAGAACAATTAGATATCTGGTAAGTTTTTCTTTTTGTGTAGTCAGTTCTTCTGCTTGGCCCAGAAACATTGTGGAACCTAGAAACATGTTTTCTTGATTATATACTGTATATTAGTTTCTTTAATCAGATTGTGATAACTTGATATATCTGTAATACCCTAAGTATGTAAACTTTACTAAAATATGTTGCTTTTCTCCTTTAGATTGGCATTGTCAAGGAAGAACAACTGAAAGTCCATGGTTTCTAACATACCTGTACACTTATGAAGAACCCTGCAGTATTGGTCTTACCTAACCTGACTCTTCCATGAAAAATGAATCTTGGCAGTGAATGGACTTCCCTGTTACCTGAACATTTACAATTTGATTCAGATTTGCATGACTGCATGAAACAGGTGGTGTGTAGACTTGTAACACATAAGAAAACTTCAGTAAGATGGTAATGAAGACACTTTTGAACTTTAACACATTTCCAATGGAAATGTATTAGTGATGGTTGTTTAGTACTCTCCACCTGACTTAAATGTGTGAGTTGTATTCAAATAGTGTGTGTTGTTGCTTAAAAATAAAAGTTTGTTCATATGTTTTCTGGGATATCTGAAATGCTTTAGCTTCAGTTTTAAATTAGCACCACAGCCTTGCTGAAGAATGGCTGAGCTGCTTTATGGCAGGTGTAGCTCACTGCTGATTGAAGAAGTTGGAAAACCTACATGATGAAGTATTAGCTGAATTATCAGTAGATTCAACTTGATGTCATCCTGTAGCTGTAAGACCAGAGCTTTAAAGTCTGTAGTGTAGGTATATCTTATTTACAGCATAGTAAGACATAAACTGTTCACTGAGTAAGTAACTGAATCTTCTCTAAAATTTATTGCAATGACTATGAGGTTTTAATGTGAAGCATAGTAGGGGTGAAATAAGCTGAACTCAAGGTTGCTGTTACAGAGAACATGCTAAATGTCCAGGTTTTACACAGTGCTCCCAAAACATTTGAAGACTGGATGGCTTTTTGTATCTCCTCTGTCTCTTGAGTGAGGGGGGAGGATACTCAGTTGGCTTCTGCCGTGACTGTGCATTTAATGTTGGCAAGCAGAGTCCTTTAATGAGCTGGTAGTGTTAGCTGCAGGAGTAAGGAAGGTAACAGGCTCTACAATACCCTTTCTTTTTGTATGAAAAGTTTAGTTGGGATTAAAAGTTGATATGGATGATTTTGTGATGGTGTTTGACTTGCTACAGAAAGCTGATTTAGTCTACTTTCCCAGAAGGCAGTTCATTCAGTGGTGAAAAATGCAGATCTTGTCTTCCTTTTGAGATAAACATGAAAATTTTCTCTGAAGCAATTCAATATATGATGAGCTTGGAAACCATAACAATAGTGGGAAATGTTTAAGAAACTTAATGTATTTTCTGGAAAGGAAGAAAGAAACATTTATTTACTGCTAAGACTTACTAATAACTTATCCAGAAAAACACCCTGTTGACTACCTAAGTAAACATCAAGAGTAGGCAAAACTACATTACTCAATGTCACATGTACCTGTACTTTCACCTTTCTAAACAGAAATGCTCAATTTTAACTCATTTGGACCTTTTTCTTTTCTTTTTTAGATTTTGGAGTTCAAATATGAACCCTTATGGCACTAGCACCAGGGAGCATTATATGACAATTTCTTTCTCCATCTGGTCTGGATAATTCCACCTGTAAAAATGTAGTATCCAGCCTTACAGATCTTAACTATTCCAGAGAAAGGATGTTCAGAAGATTGTACACTGTTAAGGTATAATCTGTTCAGGAGGAAGGAATGCCTGCAGCAAAATACAAAATACCCACACACCAAATGAAAATCCAAAAATAAGTCTTATGCAAGTCTTGCAGATTAGCAGAATAAAGTCATTCTACTGCCAGTTTATCTAGTCCTGATTCTTAGGTGCTAAAGTAATTAATCTTTTAGGGGTACATAGCACTTTGTGATTTTCATTTTATCACATGCCAGAAAAAGTGATGTTCTCATCTAAAGCTTGTTCATCTGCCCAAGAGGAAAACGAAGCAATATCTTCTCCTATTTCACTATTACATGAGTACTTCTAGTGGGCTTTGAATTGGAGATTAACAAATGACTAGCAGGTCTCATGTTACTGAGTCAGTCTTCACTTCACATGGCATTCCGTTAACTTCTACTGCCTAAGCTTGAGTCATCTCTCCATAGTCATTCTGCTTGAATTTATAAGAAAAACCTTTTGTTCTTTCTCCTCATTTAAGAATCCTTTCTTGCAGGTGATAGGTGGCTTGGTTTTTGTGCTTTAGGGTAGATGCTTGTGTTTTGACCTTTGAAGGGCAAAATTAAAAGGAAAGGGAGTAAGAAGTAACACATTTCAAGTTTGCAAGAGATGACATTTTTGAAGGCAACAAATCATTTAATCTTTCTAGAGGAAAAGAAAAATTTTTCTCCTTGAGTATTTTAAACTAGAACAGCGTCTCTAAGATTGTAATTAGCCTTGCTATGAGCCCAAACCTCTTTGTATGTTCTAGATGAAAGATTTCAATAATTTCATGTTTTGTTATATTATTCTGAAACTTTTGTCAAAGCTAAACTTACTTGGAATACATATCTGTGTTTCAAGAATGCTAAAAATGAAGGCTTTGGAAAAGAACTGTTTGAAGTACTGCCATGAAAATCTGTTTTCACAATGAAGGCAGGTTTCAATCTTTTCTTCTGTGCCAAAATAGGTTAAAATGGTAAAGGATGTGACCTATAATTGTCAAGGTAGTAAAAGGGAACTTATAATAGCAAACACTTTTGAAATTCACTAGTAGGACTTGGGACTGGCCAAGTTCAGACTGCGAAGAGTAGTGATTTCTTTCTGTTGGAATGTTGTGAAGTCTGTGTCCTTCAGACATGAAATCAAGACTGCCTTCATAGTGATACCCAGGCTTAACCACAAGCTGTTACTGGATGTAGAAACTGCTTTTCAAATTCCCAGTCTTGTGCATAGTTATGTTAGGCTGTTGTAACTGACTCTGAGCTGATACACTGGAGTAAGGTGTTGCATAAATAAATTCATTAAACTGCCTGTTCTGAGTCTACATCCACTTAATGCACCACACCTCTAAGCAATGAACCCCTCACCAAACAGTGGCAGCAGTCCTTATTTGTCTGTAAGCTGCCTCCTTCCTTGTGCTGTATAAATTAACAGGCCCTTGACTGTCACCTGTGTTCTGCTAATTTGTCTGTGTGTCTCAGAGATGATCATGAGGAGCACAGCGATGGGCAGATAATGATTTACTGAAGTGGAAGAACCTTTGGAAAGAGAAACACCTGGGTTGTGTGTATGCTATTCATTGATTCAGTGGCTTTGCTTAAACCTTGGTTCTTGCATAGCCTAAATGAAAACTTTTGTTTCAGAGAGGGAGAAGGGAACTCCAGAGGAAAAAAGCTGCCTTAGTTTATATTATGTTTATATCTGAAGTCTGTTTTCATTAACTTAGATTACTGGACTGCAAGACCTGTATAACATTGTTTCTGTCTCTCTATTTTTTAAAAATCCTGCTTAAGCTTCCCTGAGAGTGGCATTTAAGGTTCTAAATACATCTAAAGCAATTATCAAACTTGTGAAGAGTCGTTGAAGCTTAAGTTTCTAATATTTGAAATAGTAATAATTAGGCAGAAGTCTTAATTTTGTCCTGTACTGTCATCCTGCTATAATTGGTGTGTAGTTGCCCTGCAGATGTGTGTGTTACTTGCAGAGGTGCCAGTAAGGGGATATCCTTGCTGTAATGCCATACCCTGTGTGTAGTGTTTGTAAGATCTTGTCTAACATGCTGCACTCTTACAGGCTGTACTACTCTAATTTTAGTGTAGGAAATAGGTAGAGTTCCAGTCAGCCATTGTTTTCTTTAATCCTTCTTGGAAGGCTCTCGTGGCTCAGTAGTTCCTCACACTGCGTGAAAATATATACAAGATTGTTATTTATCCAGTTGGAAAATGGGGAGGCCATATTTATAGATCACTTGGGATATAGTAGGGGTTACTGTTCCTCTTATGTGTTGAAGATGGATGAAGATTGCTCCCTGGGAAAAGGTGCTAGGACAAAAAGCAATTGCTGCTTTTGGAGGGTCCATGGGGCTGCACCATTGGCACCTGAGAGCCCAAGGCTGCCAACTTTTACCTTTGCACAAATCTCAGTCATTCAGGCCCACGGCCGGGGCTGGGAAATTGCCATTTTTCAGCCAAAAACTGAAGACGGAGGAAGATTCCTGCCAGGGAAATGGCGCCAGGACACAGAGTAATTGCTGCTTTTGGAAAGTCCATAGG
>JAWWLZ010000082.1:43540938-43567505 GCA_035041345.1 Poliocrania exsul
CCCAAAACTTTTAAATTCAAACATTTCATCAACTAAAAACACCTCCCACAACGAACCCTCTCTCTTTATTTCTCACAGTGAGAAGAGAAAATACGTTATGGCATAACCCTGCAGCTTTCAGTCTTCAGCTTCCAGGCTAAAGTTACTCCTACCATAGCCAAGCCAGGCTCAGAGAAATATTGCCTAGGTCTGTCAGGTTAATGACCAAAACAAGTTTCTCTCAGTGGTTTCTCTGTCTGAGCATTAAGGCATCACTCTACGTTTTAGCTCTCCTGAGAAGGCCTAGCTATGGAAGTCACTGAATAACTGGGATTTTAGCTTTGTTGAAAATGGTATGGTTAATTAGAGGGGGAAAAAGTGTTTGTGAAGTACCCTGCCCTTAAAAACAAACCAGAGGTGTACATTTTACCACAGGGTAAACTCAGCAGCAACTGAAGCTGATGAAGTAACCATTATGGAGTTATTTCCAGGTAAAATTACTGTGCCTTGTCACCACTGCAGTGGTACAAGGGGGATAATATCAGGCATTGGTGGCTGTAATAGTTTACATCCCCACATATGATTGGATTTACTGGCTAATGGGGGAGATGGCAGAAAGGATGGACAGAGAGGGAGTATTCCCTGATGTTAATGCTGGTAGTGCAGTCTGTGGTCTCTGTTATGTAGAGAGAGAGACTGATATAATTTTCAGCTCCCCTCCCAAAAAGTAGCTTTTGGAAATGTGCGTGAACAATTGCTTTAGAAAAGCAAATGCTCTACAAAGAACCTGGCATGGCGACGGGGACCTCCAAGTGTTTTCTGTCCAGCATTAAATAAAACATTTTTACATCCTTTTGCAAGAGCTGGAGTGCTGACAGTTTTCATTTCAATGCCCAAAGAATGTGAAAAGCCACCTCCATTGCAGGTTCATTAATACAAAAGATAGAGAAGATTAAATCTGGAAGGGGAACTGAATGACCTAGTTCTAGGCCTTCACAATGAACACCTTTGGTCTTTTATCTGCATGGGAAGTGAACTTTTCTACAACACACTAAATAAAATAGTTGGTCTGGCAAGAAGGAAGAGATATGACAGTAGAAAAATAGACACTAGAGGCATGGGCTTAAGCCCCAGTAGTAAACCCTATCCTGTCAACATAGCTGAAAAATCTGAGCCCACAATGAGTCTCACCCAGTGATCTCAGCTTTTGTGAATTTAACTGAAATCAAAATTCTATTTTAGAGTGATGACTGTGGCAAAAACACGTATTAAAAAAAATATTTTAGATTTGCTTGCACCCTAAATATTAATTTCTGCAAATAGTGTTGGCTGTGGTGGTGTCTGTTGCCACATTTCTTCAGTTTAATATTCATGCCTGGCTTTAGTGCTGTTTCCTTTTGATGTGGTTTAATTTCTGTAGCTTTGTGTTCTATCAGTTATAGCTAAGTAAAATTAGACTGCAATTTAGTTATAACACAATCAGCAGTTCTGGTCAATTAGAATGCAATTAAGTGCTGTGTAAATCTGTTATGGTAGAAAGCAGTGCTGAAATAAGACTTGGACTCTTTAGTTAAAGGACACTGCTATGCCTGTGCAGTCCCATCCAGGCAGTTGGGATCCAGCATTTGTGAGATAGAGGCATAAGCCTTTCCTGCCATTTGCCAGGTTGTGGAATACCTGAATCCATTTCTCCCTTTTGCCAAAGACTGGGGTTTTGTGGTCTGCTGTCCTTGATGGCTGTACCAGATGAAACTTTCTCTTGCTTCTCCAAATCTGGCTCATGAGAAGAGGCCAAAGTCACTCCTCAGTGTTCCCTCATAGGTTGTGTAACCTACAACCCACTGGCAGCAAGGTGTGGGTACCACATGGCCATGGGATAGGGCAGCAGAGTTAGCACTATTACCAGCTGGACTCCCCCAAACAGCCACCCACACACTAGCCCAGAGCTGAGCCTCTCCCAGACCCTCTCCTGGATGCCTCTCAGTGCCATGACAAATGTCAACTGCTGGATCCAGAAAGTATTAAAACTGAGTGCTGGACCCCAGTGACTGAGCAAGAGCAGCTGGTACATGTGCCAGCACTGGCCAGTAGTCCCAGGGGACACTGGCACTTGTGGGACCCACGGGCTGCAGGGTCATGCTGCAAAGAGCTGAGCTGGGAGGACTTAGCTGGGAAGTTCCTTCAGTGGGTCAGGCAATTGAGTCCTGCTGTGGGTAAGGAGGTTCACTGCAATCCGTGCTCTAATGGCAGTAGTTTGACACTGTATCAGCAGGAGGTTATGCAGTCTGGGCAGACATTAGATGGCACTAAAAACTGCGCTTTTCAGGGACACGTTCAGGTAGAAGCAGGATTAAGACCTGCCACTGCTTGCAAGTTACCAAGAAGCTCCCTGCACAACTGGAAATTGTGAGCACATCAGAACAATTACCTAAGAGAGCTTCACAGACTAATTGCTCAAAAAAGTTAGTTTTAATTAGGCCTCTTGTAAAACTATCTGGAAGAACTGTGAGTGTATTTCAAAGTTGTCATTGACTACTGGTGGTAATTTGCTGCAGATGCAAGGTGTAGCTTGTGAATGTCCTCAGACTTTACATGGCAGGGATCCTGATGCAGGCATCTCCAAAGTTGTAGGGGCTTTGAAACATCCCTGTAGTACTGGATAAAAGAGGTCCTTATTGAAGTGTTGTCATAGTTGTGAATCATGGTGGTAGCTGGTGCAGAGACATTACTGTAGGGCACACTGACTAAAGCTTAACTAAGACTTTGAAAAAAGAAACAAACAAGAGGAGGGCAAATGCATTACATGCTGTGCTTTGTAAATGGGGAAGGCTTATGAGCAGACAAAAATATTTTAATATCATATAAGCCATTTGCTCACTTAGCCACAGCAGAGCTAACCAAATGTTGTCAACTCACAGTTTAATTGCAATGCTGGCAAGGCTCATGGTGCCTCTGGGATTTGGTTTGTTTGGTCTTTTTCAAAAAGTCAAACAACTTGTAAAAGCAATGGTGTAAGGAGCTTTTGATTCTTTTATTTACCTCGTTTTGCTTTGAAATAAGTGGTTTAGTCCTTCTGCTTGAATGAATGAATTCTTCAGTGAATGTCAATTCCTTGCCCAAGAGCCTGGCAGAACCTATTTGAGAGGTCCAATTGGACAAGGGCTTCCAAGTGGTGGTTGTGAGTGGGGAGATTTTGCTCACCCAGCCAATGTAATCTAGTCTCCCAAGTGCCTGATGAGGATCTTAAGGCAGGCTAATTTAAGGCTTGTTGTAGCGGTTGGAATGTTTAGAGGCACCTCTTCTGAGTGAACCCTTTCCACTGCCAAAAAGCATCCCCTGGCAGAAGGGTTACATTGCTCTTAGTTTCCAGAGGGGTTACATACTGGGTTCGTGTGTTCATTCAGCTCTGACAGTTTGCTTTCTGTAATACTTCAGCATGAATTTAACCTGCCTGTCCAAATTTAGGACAGTATTTGCTAGTAAACAGCACAAGCAGAAAAGGCACTGGAATACTAAGATGCTGCTCTTTACTAGAAAAAGCAAACCCTGTGAGTTTGTTACCAATGCATTCATAATCTGTTCAGGGCCAAGAAAAGGCTTTAGCTCTCTTCCCCGTAGTGAATTAGATAGCAATGAGAGCTCTCAGTCTTTGCAAATCAAACCTTGAAGTTTTTCCAAATACTCCAAACCTGGCTTTTCACAGGAGGCTGCTCAGACAATGCAGCCATGGAAACCCACTTTCATTCCCATCCAGAAGTCCTGTAGCAGGTAGCCAGAACAACCAGATGTGAACCAGATGTGACATGGTTGGTGCAATGCTCCATGCGAAACACAGGTGGGTGACACAAACCAGGGACCTGAAGGCTCCACTGACTTGTGACAAATCTCTGCTTGAACTGTGTTTTAGTAAGGGAGAAGAAGAGGTTTGTGGGAGCCTAAATATAAATGAGGCTCACAACTATTGTCAGTAATCACTAAACATCATATATTTGTGTATATATACTGTTGGCTCTTGTGTTGGAGAGCTCTAAAATGAACACATGTCTTCTACTTTTGTTCAGCCAAGCAGATTCTTGACTCACATTAAATCTCTTAGGAGAAATCCCTGTGAGTTTAACATACTGTTTTGTATCACTGAGGCGCTGGCCCATTCAGGGTGTTTGTGATGGTATTACATTTCCCTCAAGTATCCATTTAAAACATATTTAAGTAGAAATTAGTTTTTTGTATTACTAGTTTCAAGTAGAAGTTTCAAGTACAAATATTTTCTCAGCTAGACTCATCCTGTACAGCAGAAAGCTGTATCAATATCCTTACATACTGTAGCAGGCCAGCTGGGATAAATGAGTGCAACTATGGGAATGAAATAACCATTAAATTTTAATGTTACCAAAAGATGTAAGAACAGCAGGAAGCAAAAATAATGACAATTTGTTATCATAGCTGTCCTGGAACTGCTTTGCATAATCAGTATTACTGTTGCCTATACTTTGGGTGTCTCTTTTCTGCTAATAGGATCCTTCTGATAACAATTGCACATTACGGGCAATGTAAGCAGAGGATAAGAGCTGCTTCCTGCTCTGAAGGCCTTTCTGGACAGGAAGAGAAGGAGTTGAGAGGAAGGCACACAATTTACAGGCAGAAGGTTGTGAAATGAACCACTAAAAATGAAACTACATAAGATGATGGACTCACACTGAGGTCTCTCTGGCTTGATCCAGTGTTTACCTTTTAAACCCATATTCTTCTGGCAGGCAACGTACATGCACTCAATAGAAAGGCAGTACAGGCCTTCCATCCATGAGTGAGGTTGAGAGAAATATATCTTTCCTTGTTTAGATGTGCACTGTAGCTACTCAGTGCATTTTGATGTAGAGAGTTGTAAGTGGTTCTTTCCATAGTGTTATAACAGAACATGTATTTAGGTGGCCACATTGATTCATTATCAGCTTCCAGTGAGATAATGTATGAAGTGAACATGAAAATCAATAAGACAAGCAAAGTGAAAGAGCTTGAGATAAGCAGGGGGAGATGGAAGAAATCAATGCCATCCCACTACTATGATGGTGGACTCTCAAATTCATAAGTTACAGATTTCAAATAGCAGTCTGTTACATCACCTGTAACAATAACTGTAAGAGGGATGGGCATCAATAAATTCAAATGATTGCTGTGAAATTCTCAAGACACCCAGTGAACATTTACTCCTACAAACTATCACGGTAAGTTTATGGCTGTGCCAGGATGTGTTTTCCATAATAACCTTTATATGTTTAGTATAGGGAGATTTACTGATAGAAGATCAAATATTGACCTACCTTTCATGACCTGGAAAAAATATGCCACAGTAGGAATAAAGACATTGACTATTACCTGATTGCTGGCTGTGAGTGTGCACAGATACATAAATAAATAAAGAGGTAATACAGCGAGGTCCTCCAATCAAAACTGATTATTAATTTTGTTCAGGCTACTTGCTCATACTTTTTAGATAGATTGTGTAGTGTCCACAGGAAAGCTGCCTGAATGTTTTCTTTTTCCACTCTTGCATCTGTTTCTTACTTTTATTCTACTATGGCTGTAAACAGTTTGGCACTGTGTGAGAGTGAAGGTTCTTACTTCTTTTCTCACTCAGAACTGTGTCCTACAGTAAACTATCAATTTCTGACATGAAATGCATAATGCAGATTGTATTTTTCATGGTATTCCCTCACTGACCATGGGGTCTCTCTCTTGTTTAACCTCTTTTTGTGTCTCACCATTTAATAATGGTTATTAGGATTTATTAGATTCTGTTTGCATATTGAACCCTCTCTTTGGACAAGTGAGACGTAGTCAGATCATGGTTGAGCTGAGCTCAAGAGCATATGTGAATGCAAAGGTGTTGTGTTACCATTAAAAAAAAAAAAAAAGGTATTTTTACAGGAGGAAACAAAGGTCTGTTCTACAGATCATTGAAACAGCCTGGCTGCTAAAGTCACAATGACCCTTGCACCAGCTGCCCAGGACTGTAGGGCTAAGATGATTTATTACAACTGTAAAGAAGTTGAAGACTTTTGGCTGTTTGGAGGCATTTGCTAGTGAAAGGCAAATCCTGAGGATACAACAATTTTCTGCATAGGTCTGTCACTGATTTGGGGTAGGGAGTTGTAAATTTTTTACAATTTCTTAACTCTTCTGAATTTTTACTCAGCAGCAGCAGCAGCAGTTCTTTGAAATCTGTGTCAACCACTACAAGCTGGTGTTTAACGGGTGAAACAAGTGAATTGTCCTAAAACCCTAGGGGTTGTCTTACTAGAGCCTGAGAGCAGCAGAAAAAGTGAACTCATAATGTGTATTACTTTCTTCTCCTGAAGTCCACAATCAGATAGTTTACACGTGATTTATTTCTAATATCACCTGCTGTTAGTGTTTTTCCCTCCCATTGGGATATAGATGGCATTTCCCCCCACCCCAAATGTATTAGCATACATTTTTCTAGACTGAGCAACATTTAAGTGCTTACACACAACATTGCTATAACAGCCCCTCTCTGCCTTGCCTTTTCTCCAAGCATCAGAGAAACAAGCACTTGTTTATGCTGAGGTTTCCAACTGGAAGTGCACCCAAATCCTTTTAGAAGCTTGCCTTTTGAAACTTAGGAGAAGTCTAGCTCAGCTGGTGACTGTAGTAAAGGCCTTTTGTTGAGTTTATAATGTGAAGTACTGGAAGATACAATCACTTGTCTTGTGTATCTTCTCTTTTTTTTGGTCTTATTCTTCATTTACTCTGTGTTTGTGCACTTAGGATTCATTTAATTTCTAATGAAAACAAAGACATCTTGGAAACAATGCAATTGCTTGTTTTCTTGGTCAGGTTTGCTAAGTTTCCCTGCATTCCCAGCTTGTCTCCTTGGGGAGTCTAACTGTAAGATGACCCAACTTAGAACACAAAATCAGAATTTCTGGCCTTAAATTTTGGGGATGATGTTTCCAAATGCAGTATCTTGGTTTTCAGAAAAATACACATACATCCCAGCTGGTTTTTTTTCCCCATGAGGGGCCAAAATTTTTTATGGAACACACTTCATGAAAACTTTGAACTGCATAATAACTTTTGTGAATAATTGGATTGCACTTTAAACTGAACTATTTCAATGCAATTTTTTTCTAGGAGACCGGTTTTCATTTACAAGCCATCAGTGAGGGTATTAATGAAGAATTCATTAGGATTACAGGTTTGGCACTTTTTCCATTTGTGTTAGAGTGCTCTTTCTCTTCATCCAGTATTATCTGAAGTATTTTCAAATATCACCATCCAGTTGTCTTCCTGGAGCCACAGAGAAAGTAAAATTGCTTTTTGGTATGCAGATGTAAAAGTAAGCAAGACTAAAGCATCAGCCCTTCCAAATATCTCCTTTAAATCGATTTTCCTTCTTCCATTCCTAAATAATGCAATTCCTCTCATTTTCATGCTGTAAACACAGCTACATCCCAATGAAACTGCATTAATTTCAGCTGTGTAACCCCAACATGATGCAATGCAATGACGGGACAGCACTTGCACTATAAGACATGAGCTCAAGAGTGTGAGCATTTCCACCAGTAAGTGCACTCATTTAGCAGCAGAGCTGAACTGTGGCATTTACAGGAAAGCTCTTTGGAGAAGGTGTATCTTTGTATGTGTCTTATCTAAACTTATGATGATGTTTGTAATTCTCCTTTTGCTAGATTTAATATAAGAAGACCATGTGAAAGTCATTTAATTTTGTCTTTCTTTCTCTTCCTTTGTATGACCTCAAAGTATTTTAGGAAATTGTCTGAAAGTAAGAGGAAAGAAAACTGTGCCTATCTGTTCTACGTGCCAGAAACCACCTATCTGTGATTTGCCATTTGCATTTTCTCATTTCATGCTGGCAGTTTTCAGGAACTTTTTCTATCAGCCCTTTTTTTCTATCACAGCAAAGCAAGGCATCACTCCCAACATTCTCCTACCTCACTTCTGCATCACACACTGGAAATTGAGGGGATGGCAGGAATGAGTCAGTGTCCCCAACTCTGCAAAAGGCAGCCTTTCCAGAATATCTTGAGAGTGTGACTCTCCTTTTAGTTACTGTTAGAAAATAATGCATTGGCCTTAAAATTAATCATCTCTCAGCCTATACCCATGCACACATACAGTCTGCAGTCTTCTACATCTTGCTGGGGCTTACGATACTGCAAGGAGAGCCACGACACAGCAGAGCCAAAATCCTCAGGGCCAACCAACAGGACAAACAGAGGCAGAAATGGAAGCAGCATTCGAAGTCTAATGTGCCCAGGAAGGTCAGAAAAACCTTTGTTAGTGGCTTTGTTACTTGCCACTTGTGAGAATGTGTAGTATATTTCTGGGGTATTTTGACAAAATAATTTCCTATCTGGATTAAGGAGTAACCTTAATCCAGAACCCCACAGATGTGCCTTTATAGGGAGCTCCTCTGAGTCCAACAGAGGTCAAATGACTGAAAGGTTATTTACGTTCATTCTCTTTCCCAAGATGTAATGTTTTCACTTTTCAGAAACATACATTTGTTCATTAATTTAATTTCAAACAGTACACAGAAGTGCTTTCTCTGAAGCTCCTCACAGAGCAGAAGAGGCCTCACTAGTCAAGATTAGGACTGTGAATCAAGATTATTTTAGCTCCTTTGACTCAGGTACACCATGTTTTAAACCTTCAGGTCCTGTGGCCTGTACTGCTGTTTCTGTCAGGCTTTCCCATGGTTGGAACACCTTGTGTTTAGGGTGTGCAGCACTTCATGGCTGTGGAAGGAACCAAGTGTACTCTTAAAGTACTGGTTTGGGGCTAAAGGAAATTGCCTGCTGCAGTACAAACGGGCATTACTTTGTTACCTGTGATGGAGCCAGGTTGTTTTACACCAGTAAAAAACTTAGGAACCCAGGATGAAGCAGGCTAAGGAGAAGAGATATAGGAGATAATCACTCCTTTTGTGCCAGTAACACAGTCAAGCTTAAAGCTCTGTTTGCATGGGGGAACTCTGCTCTTACCACCTTACCCGGGAAACAAAAGACTCCAGATTCTATTATATCAGCTCTACACAAAGTTTGCTAATCCATGAGGGGCTCTCCATCACACAAAATTCCTGCTGTCTTTTCAGGCACCTCTGTGTGCTTTCTGGCATGTCATAGGCAATCACAAGGCTCCAGCACTTAAGCATCCATAAGCTTCTCTATCTTTTCATTAAAGACATTTTTATAAACAGTAATGTGCATTTTCTACAACTCTTTGTCCTATTGTATGCTTCATTTATAGTAATAAGGTTTTTTAAATGCTCTCTTTTGGAAGATTTTTGCTGTCTTTTTGTTGTGTTTTTTTTTTTCCTTCCAGAAGAGGGAAGGAAGGCAAGAAAATGAAGAGAGATATATACAGGAGTTCTTGAGCAGGGATGTTTGGCAGAACTTTATTAATAAAAATGGTGAGAATTAAGGACGAAGACAGAAAGAGCATTATTGAGACATCTTGGATGTGGGGTTAACTCTGATGTAAAAACTGTTGTCCTTTGCTGAAAGCAAGAGGATATTTATCCCTCAGCTGAGCCCCCAATTTATTCATCCCACTTACCATCCTGCACTGGCAAGGCAGAGGCTTGGCAACAAGTACACCAGCCTTGTGGTTTGCCCTGATGCTCCCCCAGTTGTGGATGACCATTTTGCTTCAGAGGGAAATTGAAGCAGCTCCCTCGTGTGGGATGTGATGCCGTGTCCCTCAGGCTCACTTTCACGTGGTGCTCAGCACCTTTGCCGCTTCTGTGGCAGCTGTGCAGCTCTTCCCCATCAGCACTGAGAAGTGGAGCACACAGAGTGCACTGCTGAGTGCAGGTTAGAAAACTCTTGGCACCTGATTCTCATTCCTAAAATGACTTCCCTTTGGAAAATAAAGTTCTGTACATACAGTGTCTTAGGACATCTCGGATCAGGTATAATTTAGTTGCTACTACAACAGAGCTACATGCAAGCTATCTCTCTCTTTCCATGAAACATGAACCAGCAAGGAGATGTGCAGGGTAAAATTCCCCCTGCCCAGCCTAAGCATAGTGATACCCCTTCTGCATCAAGGCCAGTCAGGCATGTTTGAACAATGTTGTGGTGCCAGTGCCTCTTCTGGCCTTTTACGATGGTTAGTCCAAAAACTGCATGCCAGCAAATCTTCTGTAAAGACAACAATTCCTCCTAAGAAGGCCTACAAAAGAAATGCTGTTCTGAAAAGAAATAATATATTTTATTTTAAAAATGTCATTGTTCTTGATTTTCCCTTCCCTTTGTGAAATTGTCTCTTATTTTCCAAAGAGGAAGTACAGTCCTTAAATTAGATCTCATAGGTATGCTGGCTCCAGAATTGTGAAAATTAATACAGAAGCAATTAAATTTGAAAAGTAAAAAAAAATCCCAACAGTGGATCAGGAAAGAAATTACTGACATTAAAATCAGAGTTATGCAAATTAGGTCATAAACTCTAAGCCAAATTTAGGAAATTTTTTGATCTTTAATTCACTTCACTCTGCCATCAGAATCCTTCTTGCCCATTTTCCCCCAGGATAAAAGTCCATCATTAAATGATGGATGCGTAAAATCCTCTTTCTATTTCTTCTTCTAAATAAAACTCTTTATAGCAAATACTGAAGAGGAGCAAAAATTGAAGATGAAAAGAAACTACAGTGATAGTAAGTGACAAACAAAGGCAGGGCTTGACAAATTAATTTCATTCTCTGAATTACACTGATCTTATTTGCAGGATCATTCTATGCATCTTTGTTTCAGACTGGAGTCCAACACATAGAGAAAGAAGTAAAAAATGGAGTTTTCATTTGATGTGAAGTACACTGGGTTTTGATTTATTTGCTTTTTTGTAAACAGCTGGACTCTTGCAGTATTGGGCTGCAGAATCAGTAAAGCTATCACTGTGCTATTAACAGACAAGCCCTCTGAAGCTGCACTATCCATAGGAAAATGAAGCCACCAAGGAGCAGCACAGCCTTCAGGTAGCACAGCAAATTTGTTGTATGAAATCAAGGAAGAACTGCAACTTCTCAGGGTGGTTGGTGAGCTATGAAATCTTTCCTTTGGGGGCATTAATGTGTACTTTTATTATCTACCCAAAATATTTCAAGTGATCAATATGCACATGACAACCTGGACCATGTTGCTGAACAAGGTAATGCTCAGCACCAGGACTGCCCTGCTCTGAGCAAACCTGCACGGCTCCCAGACAAGCTGTTCCCTTCCCCCCCGAGGAAGAGACTCAAAGTATACTGGTATTTAAAGGAGTCCTGGCCCATGCAATACAGGGCTCACAATTACCTAGAAAATATACCTACAGCTGTTAGTGTAGCTAGATAGTTAGAAATGTTGAAGGGCAAAGGCAAATAGGTGTAGATCAGCAAAAGCCACAAAAAGCTTCTGTCCTAATCTCCCTTCACTTTGTCACGGATATGTGTTATGACATAACCAGATCTTTGTCATTATGTATCATGGCTCAGCACCCTTTATTTTTTCAGCCAGTTCATTCCTAGGGAGATGGTGGGGGAGAAAGGGAACTGCTGTCTCTGTTAATAGTGCATTATTCAGAGCAGAACTATAGCTGGGTTTTTTTCCCCAGAAAGATCTCTATATATCTCAGCAGTCCAGCTGCAATTAAAAGTAGGAATTGATGGAAGATTAAAGGCTGTATCATAAAAAATTACTTGACCTTACTACTATAGATTATTAGATTACCAAAGATAAGCAGGCCCTTTCCAATAAAACTCTTTTACTCTTCCAGATTATTCTTGACAGCTTCTATATTAAAAATGTCAAGACATCTGTGTCAAATGCCTTTGAATAACAAGGCACAGTATCATGTTTTCAAATTCTTTCCAAATTACACTCATCAAATGGGTATTTTACTCCACTGATTGTTTCACTCACAGTAATACATAACTGAAAGTCTGGAGATGGATGTCCCTGTGCAATGGCATTTTTGTCATGTTGTCAAATCCCATTAATCTTCCTTTGGTTCATCTGTGCTTCTAAAATACCTGCAGTATTACTTGCATACTTGTACTATTCTGTGTTATAGTTGTCTAACACATATTATCTGTGCAAGCTGTAGACCTTGAAAGTGGCATTAGAATTACAAGCCCTTTGCAGGGGGGATGAAGGCTCTATTAACATTCATTATACAAAGAGATTAATTAAAGAATTGCTGAAATAAATGGTTAAAGAGCCTCTTCAAAATGATTGAATATTGAGAGTTCTGCATTAGCAACAGACTGATTATGGTAGACCAGAACAACATCTGCTGAATTTTGGGGTGTCTTTTTACATTTCTAAGCAAAGCATAAATAACAAGCATTGCCAATTCATAATATTTTCACAATCTGTTTTATGAGATAGATGATAGATAGATTAGATAGATAGATAGATAGATAGATAGATAGATAGATAGATAGATAGATGACAAACATATATCTATATTGTATGAGATATCTATGTAGCCGACCTAAGAATTTCACAAAAATATGTGTAGTTATAGATGGTACTTAAAGCTTTACTTTGGCATCTGAGAATTGTAGGAACATCTCATTTTTCGTATTAAAAATATTCATGGCCCCTGAGGTCAGGAAAAGAACACACTCTTCGTCTTTTCTTTTTGTTTCCCCTTTCTTATTTTTTCCCATGAAAAATAAAAAAGGGGAAATAGAATATAAAAAAGAATAAAATTTCTTTCTTTTCATATTCTTTTCCTTTTTGTATTTCATAATCTGTAGATCTACCTCGCTTTTTTTTTAAACTCTGCACATACAAAATTCAGTGTGCAAAACTGGCTCTTGGCAGCAGAGATCTTGTTGTTTACAATGTGTCATCTCTTCAGCTTTTATCAAGGAACCCAGGAAAAACTAACTCAAAGTAAGCATTATAATGCTGATAAGGGTAACAGGAAAAAGCACAACATACTTTTTTGTCTGTAGCAAAGTTGCTGGGGTTCAGAGTCACAGAGCAGAGCAGAAAAATACACTATTTGATGTGCCCTGCTATGAAACTTCCTTTAAGAAACTAAAACTTCACTTTTCCTAGTTAATCTGACCTTTGGAAGGAAGGTGAAACTTTCTTCAGACATAATGTTGACATCAGTAGGGGATAGGAGGGTTGAGCTCCCTTCTGTCGTCTTTCTTTCCTGTGTGCCTTTAGAGGCATCTCTTAAGAAACTCAAGTTTTAAATTGCCTTCCTGTGCTAAATTTTGGATTCAAGAAAGCAGATGCATCATTTCACAAGTATCAACCTTTTAATTGTGAGGGTCTGTATGTGAGGCCCTAATGCTACAACAAATGTGTAGGGACCCTTGCATGGACCTGGAAAAAGAAGTACAAAGACTTAAATGCATCATAAGTACATAAAAATAGGTTTTTCATTCATTCCAACTTACCTTCTTATTCTGTAAGTGCTAGTCCTGGAGAAACAACATAGCTGTTGCAGCACTCCAGATGTGCCTATATGCCACTTAAATTTATGTTCCAAGGTGTAAGTCCAGATTTGCCATGCAATTCCTGAGAAAAAAATGTAAATGGTGATTATCGGAGCCAGCATGTTTATCAGGGAGCAATTTTTTTTCAGGCAAAAATCAAGGACAGCGATTGCACTGTCTTCTCCCATCTGGTGTAGGTTTGCAGTAATCTGCAAGGAGATACTCGACTACCTGGGTTTCACAGCTCTTTACACATCTGTTGTGGCAGTTCCAATTCATGAAATGCAACCAAAACATTAAGGAGAAGCTGCAGTGGTATTTTTTTTCTAGGAGCTCTGCATTTCGAGTGAGACAGTTCAGCTGGGTTAGTGGGGAACCTGGGATTAGCTCCTGCCAAAGTGCATGGTGTGCTCCAATATATTCAGATGGCTACAGGTGCCTTCTCTTCCCTTAGGTTACAGATCTACAGAGGTTCAGGACAGAGAGAAATGAAAGATGCAAGTGGCACTCTTTGCTGGCAGTGTCAGCATTGGAGCTTTTTAATAATTTCATATTATGCTCACATGACGGCAAAGTTTGAAATAAATAGAGATACAAAAGGGTAATAATAGAAATACAAAAATCACCATTTCAACTTGGTGTATGGGGTTTCTGATAAGTAGTTTTATGTGAAACCCTGCCATTCACTCCCAGAATAACTGCTATTTTACAGCATTTTCAAAAGCCAGGTTTATAAGCCATTTCTTATCATTATCCACTTATATTTTTCCTGTACTTTAGAGCACCAAGGAAGCCACTCATTCTGTAGTCCCTGTATTCCCTCTGCCAGCACCCCAGCAGCACACAGCATGCATATGTATAGAAACCAAGTGGAAAATTCCACTGAATGGGAGCTTTCACAGTACTCCTTTGGGCTTATATCAGCTTCTATAAAACGGGGGAGTGAAGGTACTCACTTCCAGTACAGCAGGTGTGTGTTTGTGGAGTGCATTCATTGTTCACTGATTCCTACCCCCCTCCACATTCTGTGGGAAAGCCAAATATAAAGATGGGCAGGACTGCTATTTGTCTGTGTTTATGAATGAAGAGCCCTGGTTTGTTCCTTGACACCTATTGTCCAAGGTCTGATTTAACTTCCCCTTTCTGTTACAACTGCAAGAGATGACTCTCCACCCTCTTTATCCTACTTATTCCATCCTTCCTGCTACTAACAATTCCTGTGATTGCACCCTCACTTACAGGAGTCGCTGTAAGCCACCGAACACTGACAGTAAAAGTGAGCTGTTTAGCTGGAAAGGAAGCAGCTCAGACTCAGCAAATGCCCAAGGAAGGAATGTGCTGTGGCAGTGATGGAGATGTGGAGCAGCCAGTGGCCAGGATGGACAGGCACCATGTCCTGCTGGCCCAGCCCCAGGAAAGCTGGGAGTCCTCACAGAGGCAGGTGTGTGCTTCCTGTCCCCACACAGCTGACATTGCTGTGGTTTGTGTGGTAAAGACTTGAGGAAGTTCTGCATCTGAGGAGAAAAAGTGCAGCAAATGAATCCTGTTAGAGGAACATCAAGATAACTGAGACATAAATACAAACTACTAGAAATACTGATGGTATTTTAGTCTGCAGAAGCGTGACATGATCCTTCTGTGCACTTGCGCAGCAACATGAGCTTGAATGCTCAGTTTGCTGGCATCGCTCAGCGGGATTCCTGTCCTACATCAGGCACTGCTTTAATAATGAACCCAGGCTGAAGAGTAAGAGAAAGGGACTGCAAGTCCATAAAATACACTACACGGTAAGCATAGCAGTGCCTATTAAAAGTTTCTTCATTCCCCTTCTTGCAGTACAGATTCAAGCAAAGTATGTGCCTGTAAAACCAATTAATGGTAAAAGGAGCTACCAACAACATGAAAATGTGCTGCTTAAAATCATGCTGTAAAAGAAGCACAAGCTGGGTGCAGCTCTGTGCTGTGATTACACACAAGTACACAAGCTGATGCCTGACTCAGTTGATGAGCAGCTGCAACAGAACATAATCTCTAAAGGAAATAACTGTACTCAGCCAATGCCATTCCATGCTCCAGTCAATAAAGATGGTAGCGTAATAACACATGGGCATAAGGAAAATCTGTTATTGGAAGCTGGGCAGCATGAGGAAGAGGAGCCAACTAGTAGTGTGTGGTGCCTTTGCCAAGCATATTGCAAGGAAACAGCAGGAGAGCCAAACCAACTGAGAAAAAACATCCCTGAAAAAAACAGCTGCTTCCACTCTCCACTGAGGTGAAGAAGCCCAAAGCTTCCCAAACCTCTTTGCATTTACTTGCACAATTTACTTGTTTTATCTACTTGTTCATCACAAGAAAAATGCCACAGGAAGAATCACAGCAGTGGCCAGAAGGGTTAAGATGGCACCATCAAAGTCTCTCCTAGCATGCAAAACAAGATGTGGTTGGTATTCTGGTCCTGAGGCACAGAAGGGCTCACACCCATGACACCAGCCCCATCCTCACATTGAAAGAGTGTGGCCTGCTCCAGACAGATCTCCAGAACAACCCCTCAAACAGTCCTCCTGCCCCTTGCACTGCCATTTTCCATCAGACTCTACTTGGGGTAGGCTAAAACTCACATTCAGGGCACACAGCCTTGGCAACCAAGGTTATATTTACCTGGCTTGTGCTGGACTTCAGCAGCACTTTTAAGAACTGTATTAAATGTCAATCCCTTTAGAGAGCTGCTCTGACAGTGTAGGATGCTTTGTTGCAAACTTTCATATGCTTGCTTTGGTAAAAGGCTGCAAGAATAATAACACCTTGGTCTGTTTATGCTCAGGGAATTACCCTGCAGTCATGGAATTATCCATGGCCACAGCAGTACAAAGCAATACAGCAAGCAGCAAAAGCAGCAAGCCAACACTGACCACAAGAGTCTAATTTAAAGCAGGGCAAACAAGCCTCATGGCAAGCACAGAGACTGCAGATTAATAGCTGCACGGTAAAAACAGCTATACATTTGATGTAGCACATGCCAGTCCAATCTGTTATTTTGAACTTTTTGAGCCAAAAAGGACTGATGTGGTTTAACCCCAGGCATCAGCTGAACTCCACATTCATGTTGGGATGGGGGAGAGAATCAGAAGAGTAAATGTGAGAAAACTTGTGAGTTGAAATAAAGACAGTTTAATAGGTAAAGCAAAAGCTGTGTACACAACCAAAGTAAAACAAGGAATTCATTCAGCACTTCCCAAGGCAGGCAGGTGTTCAGCCACCTCCAAGAAAGCAGGGTTCTATCACAAGTGATGGTTACTTGTGAAGACAAAAGCCATCAATCCAAACAAGACCCTTTCCTTCTGCTTCACCCTGCTTTATGTGCTTAGCATGACACCTCAGAGTGTCAAAAAGCCTCATCAATTCTTATGGGCACAGCAAAGAAGTGAGAGGCTACGATGTTGACAACAGGGAAGTATCTAGAAGAACATGAAATCCAGGATTAAACTAATGTGACAAAAAACCCACAAATGAAAACCTCAAACACCTGTGAATCTGTAGCAAATGGGAATAAGACAAGGGAAGAAGCTGCCACTGGTCCTGATGAAGCCATCATTATTTCTGGGTCTCATTCTTATTTTCAATACAAAACTGTACTTCATGGCCAGCAGTTGAGTATTTTCCTGTTTGCATGAAGAGTGCACGATCTTCCCATACCGATCTGTGCACCAAATTCACGTCATTCCTCTGTATTATGTTAACAGCCTGTAGCTCAGCCTAGCTTTGGTGAAAATCACATTTTTAATGTAACAATGGACAAAAAGCCACTTGTGTTGTAGTCTGGCCTTGTCACTGAGCTCTTACATAACCACGAGTTAAAGCAATGCTCTCTAACAATTTTCTGATACCGTCTCACTTTATATTCCTGGCTCAAAATAGTCATTGAGTGACCCACATCATCATGCCCATAGCTGCAATATTTCTGACTCTATTTGACACTCAGCTGAAGAGAATTCCTTTTGCCCCATCCTTTTTCAATAATGTAAAAATGGAATTTGGATTAATCAAACCCTGCTGCCCACCACCTGCAGCACTTGCAGTTTCCAGCTTTCAAGGCTACAATAGCAACAGGAAATGGTAGCAAGGCAATTGCTTCAAACCAAGGGTATGAATACTGGCCACAGAAATGTGGAAACATCATCACAGGAATAGGGAGGCTGCTCCATCTAAAATGAACTCAAGGCTAAATACCATCCCCTTGTAATTACTTACGAAATTATTAACTGGGAACAGATGTGGGACTGATCAAGGCTAAATGCTCAGAAATGCAGCTATTGCTCTGCTGGGTCCAGATTACAGGAAAATATGTGGAGAACATGTACTACCAGTGCCACCTGCCACTCAGAGGACCTGCCAACTGACAGGGCTGAGGGGGTGAGCCAGGAGTGAAACCAGCCCAACAACTCTGAATTTTGCTGCTTTTCTTTAATGTTTAGGATACACCTTGGTTATAGTTATAATGGAGCCTTCTCCCTCTTCTCTAATCCTCTAATTGAGGAAGTAAGTCCAGAGTTTCACTTGAACAGATGAGCTAATCATTGCAGCAATAGGGAAAGAAGTAAACCCATTCTACATAAACTTCTAGGTAAAGAAAAATGTTCACGGCACAAATCAGGTGAAACTTAAACTCTTAAAAGTTTCCAATGAACTTAAAACTCAAACAAAATTATAGTACAGGGAAACAGAAAAAAAAATCAATTTTGCAAGTTTCAAGTTCTAGACACTTTCTGAAGTACCATACTTTTCAAGATGAAACATTTTTGCTTTGGAAAAACAGCAGTTTATATGTTTTAACAATGAGGCATTGAAACACACAAGGGTGTTGAATCTCATTAATTTTTAAAGTTTTAATAGGAAATTTATTTCAATTGACGCCTCCCTGTAGTAGGCTTTGGTTACTACAGATTGGTTCCTCCAAATAAAATATCATTAAAACCTTTCTCATCTCTATATGGAATTTCAAAATAGAATTTATCACAACTGCCTAGTTTTAGGAGGAAGAAATATTCAATGGAGTTTTCTGTAACTGCTCTAAAACACCTAAATTTGTTTAGATGCACCTGAAAGTTGGATTTCAGACAACCAAGGGCAATATTGAAAAGTGAAGCAGACACATGGTGCCGACCTCTGCACCCTGGAACAAAACTTGCCTGGTTTTGGTTTCTGAGTACCAGGTTATTCAGTATTGAGAGGGATCCTAGCAAGCTTCACAACTGATGGCACGGCTGGAGAAGGAGCTTTGTTTCCGCTCTGACTAATCTGAAGGGAAGCTTCTCAGCCCTCTCAGTTGTTAGCTTCAGATGCTGTGCCTCTGCTCTTCTCAGCTAGTTGTAGAATGACGATGGGCTCCCTCAACTATTTTTTTTTTAAATCAGGTAGTCAGTATTAGGCAAATATTCTCTTAATCCCCGAGATTCTGAACACTGGGGAAATTAATTTTTGGCTCTTAGGAAAAACACTTCCTCTTTCTCATTCCTCTTTCTTCCCTTCTCCTGCCCTTTCTCTTTTTGTACCATGTAGTGTAAGCTTTCTCTCATTGTATCCACACAAAAAAAGAGATGAGGATCTGTTGCACAGCATCTCCACACATCTGAGAACCTCCAAGCTAATTTATACTATTAAAATTCTCGCTCTGGTCGATAATAAAACTCCTCCTTAAATTTAACAACAAACAAATCCTTAAGACATAAAAATGAAATTATATTTGGCATTGAATAAATACCTTTCTTCTGACAGTTTACTAACAGGAAACAGCAGGAGACCACAAGAGTTTATCTCAGTCATGCAAAAAATAAGACAAAGTCTGAGCTGACGTTTCCCTCGAGCACATGCACACAGACACACACTCCTGCTTACGCACAGACACTGGTACTCGCTTTTCGTCACAGGACTGCACATGAGACATGCGTATGAAAGCTCTACAGACTTGCAGCTTCAGGGCAAATCTTTTTCTGCATGGATATGCCCCACAGCATTTTCAAAGATTTCATTGCTTTCAGCCAAGTACAAAAAGAATATTACGCATTTGATATTTGTGATACATGGTGTCACCTGTTACAGCAAATGCATTTCAAGTTACAATTACAAATCCAGCAGTCTCCTGTGGGGTTTAGTGTTCTCATCTCTACAGCGTTAAAATACGTATCAAAGTCCTATGCGTGTGATCTTTAATAAATAATTCTTGCCTACAGGTAATTTAACTCAGAACTGCCCTCTGCAATTAGTGGTCAGAGATGACAAAGGAGGAAGTGATTTATTTAAGAGTGCAGGATTTGAGGTAATTATACTCTCATGAGAAATGGATTCCCATATTTTTCATTCAGTACCCATTATAGCGCTTGTAAACCAGGCAGACCAAGAAAAGAGAACCTTGGATACATCCCCAGGAATGTCTGACCATGAAGTGACACACAGATAACAATATATACATACACACTTACACATGTGTAAGTCACTGTTTTTCTTTACCAACCAACAGAACTAAGGCAATTTACAGAAGTCAAGTTTGGCTAAATATTTGCAAGATTATGGAAACAGTAATGCTGAGGTCATATTTTAAAATTTAATAAGCAAACAATTTTCACAGTAACAGCATGACTAACTTTCACACACAGCTCTTAGATTGCCATTTCCTTCACGATGTGCTTTAACTACAGGAAACGGCTCATTGGGTGTAAGAGGACCATTCCTCCATGGATGCCAGGACATAAGCAAGGCATCATCAATTAAGATTTAAAAGGCTTCCGTTTTAACAGTTTGTGACAGCTCCAAGACCAACAAAGTAGTTTTACCTGAGAGTTGAGAGACATCTTGCATTCTCTGATTTCCCATGGGAGAGCTTTTATTTGTTTTCAAATATCCTAACTATTCCAAAGACTATTTTTTCAGGAATTGTTTGAAGCATTTTTTCAGCAAGGTCTGATAGGGTTTAGACACTTTTATTTGACAAGTTCAATTAGTTGGACCTATTTTCATGGTGATACATCTGTCCTTTAAATTAGCAATTGCAAAGGCATGACAGATGGTTTGTGGTCTGGTTAGTCAGAGGAAACTCTTGGCACTGTACTCCAAGTACTGTAGGTCTCAGTCCCCACTAGGAGTAGAAGGAAGAAATCTTTCAAATTGTGCAGCAAGATGCAGGAATGGCAGCAGCACTGGAACACACAGACATTGGGGTGCAGCCCCTGACCACTTCAGCTGCATGAGCCAACTGGTACAATCCAGGTAATACAAGATACAAAATTTAAACTACATGGTCAGAATTCCCCACTATTTCTGTATGTTTACGAGCCACAGTGAAGGGAGAATTTATATGTGGCACAGAGAGACTTCAGCAACATTTTGGGGCAGAATCAAACAGCCCAGCTAGAGAGATCATGAACAAAGAAGGGAATGGCTGCACCTACTTCAACTGGCCTAAGCAATTGCCTCTTGATATGACCCCATGTCTAATATGTCTTCAGAGCAATAACTGTGGCTCCTACAGGCCAGGTGCTTTTAAGGAGGCCTTTCAAAATGTACTGATTTGATCACAGCAATCACATGGGTTCTTCAAAGCAAACCTACAGCAGGAGAAGCTGGGGAAAGCAGGGAAGCCCTGTTCAGACAGGCTTGGCCCACACAGAAGGATGAAGTGCTGTCACATTTGTCTTGGGAATCAGCCAGAGACACTCACTAGGCACCAGCAAATAACACCATGACTGCTGCCAGCACAAACACAGTTCTGGTCATGCTGCCAGCAGTTCCACTCCCTGGGCCCCCTCCAGCCAGGCATTAGCTGTCATCTGCCTCCAAGCAAGACCCAGATGTTGTCAACTTCTTTACTGTGGTTGGAAAGAAGGAGGCCCTCCAGTGTTTTGCCCACAAGTAGGAGTGAGTTCAGAAAGGTAGTGAGGGGATAGAAGGTGATTTTTTCCTAAGGCAGCAGTTGTTTTGCTTTTCAGAGCTTAGAAAACAAGTCCACCATTCTTATGTAATAGAGTGCCTGTACAACTCCACCCCTTAAGAACACAGCACCACTGCAGCACTGCAGGTGCTATCAGGTTGCAGCAGAAATGGAATTTGCTCATAGAGACTCAATTTTCTTTAGGTTTTACAGTCCTGACCGATGCAGACACTTGAAAGAGTGACAGCAACATTCAGACTCCAATGCAACATGAAAATCCAACAGTGATGCCTGACCCTATGTCTGTGTCCCACACTGCGCAGGTACTGGAAATGCATAAGTGTCTTTTTCACAGTCAGTTTTCCTGTACACTGGTGAACACATTTTTACTACATACTCCTTCCAAAATTGTGAAAACTACAGAGCATGTGAGGAGGCAGGAATTTACCTCAGTGTCAGTGAAAGAAGATGGATTTCTTGATTAACAGTCATGCTGCTGGGCAAAGAAAGAACAGACACAGCCTACTCTCTCCACAGTATATTCCTATGGAAAACCCAGGTATCCAGAAGGACATTCACAATTCTGCTCTACATACCACCCTGCATGGCTCTCCTCTTCCTTATCACAGACAATGGATTTCAGGATCCATAAAATACATTTCCTGCATTGTCTTTTGTGATCAGTCTAGCAGATAATGACCTTCTTTAAGCTTTCCTTGGTCACCTCTTGGTCAATCTGAGATACTGAATACAGGCCCAGTACCTTACAGTGCTTTTTATGGTATGCAGTCACATCCATCTCACAGACCTTTGGGCTGATGAAGGCTCCAGAATGTGCTTTCAGGAAAAAAGAGCGTAGGGAGAAAAGATACCTGAAGTTTGATAGAGGGAGAAAAAAGTAATGCAAAGGAAGGGTAAGGAGAAAGATACACTGTAAACATGGGTTTTGTGCTTTTGGAGTTATAACAGGGGAGAAGAACCAGGCTGTCATAACCTCTTCAGGATGAAAAACTGAGGGACTGTAGGAAAGCCCATCACTGGTGACTAAGATCCATTCATCTTTGAATTCATTTCAGCTGTGAAGTACTTCTTTATCAACACACTACATCAATATAAAAATAAATGAAGAAGGACTGAAAGAGAGGAAGAGAAAAATTTCCTAATAGGCAGGAAGGTCAAAGTCAGTTGAACAGGCTTTTTATTACTGCTGTGGTTTTGCTCTCTGCAGGTGATGCCCTGCTACAATGCATGGATCAGCAGTGGCAAAGCCCAGACCGTGCTGGCTTTAGGAAAACATCCATGTGATTTTTAAGTACTTGTAGCAATCAGATTCCTGAGGGAGAGGAAGGTTGGGAAGAGATCAAATGATAAAATGAAAACAATTTATTGATTTGATTTGATTTATTGATCCTCAGATCTCCTCCCATCCATTTAAGGGACACTGCCTGATGTTGCTAACCCTTCTTTAGCCCTCTTTGCCCAGTTCCAGCTCAGTACCTATAGCCAAGCAGGTTGGGCACTTCTTTGGATAGGAGCCTGTGCAGTCAAAACCTCCCTGGCCAAAGCAGGATGAAAACCCATCTTCCTTGCTTCCTGGGAACATGCTCTGACCTTGGGTGGGAGGTGATTTAAGAAGCAGGTGACCCACTATATGACACACCTTCTCCTCCCTCCTTATTTTATGTTTGTGTGGCACGTATTTATGCGCTATGTCTATATAAAGAACATCCCAACACCTGCATCATCCACAGGCAGAGAACTGCAACACCTAGCTCAGCTTTCTAAATCCCACCCAACACTGAGTACTGGTTATTGCCATGGTCAGGTCCCATATAGTTATTCCAAGTGAGAAAAGAAAAAAAGAAAGCATAGGAAACAATTTCCAAAATGAGTTTTTGCTTTGTTGCTAGCACTACATTACATTATGCTTCCATGGGGCAGTGCTGGAATTCAACAGTGGCAAAGGGGGAGCCTTAAACATTGTAATTTAAATCTGACTTCTCAGCCAAGTTCCTGTTGATGACATTAATTACAAGTCTGCACGTGAATATGCCTCTAAGTAAAGGTGGTGTGATTTTTTCTATCAGATTGCATTTGCTGCTTGGAATACTTACATTATTATGTTACACCATAGTTACATTACTAAGCAAATATGGCTGCCCTGACAAACAAGACATATTGTAAATAGCATTTCTGGATTTAATATATAAGCTGTATACTGCTAGTGTTCCTCAGAGAACACATCCACTGAGTACTAGAAATATGTCTGGAATAAGTTATTCAATTAGGGCTACTAATACTGTGTAATCACAAACTAAATTTATCAAATACAGGTCATTTTCCCATGTTGCTTGACCTGCATTAGTCATAATGCAATTGTCTGGACCCTACTCTGCTGAGCTTATCAGTACAATATCTCATTTCAAATATTTTCATATAACATTATTTTTAATTTCTGATGCATTCTGAAGTGAGATCTGATCTGAACTAACACCTCCACACAGGCCTCTGAGGACATCCCTTTTCCTTTCATGAGCTGCAAGAGAACCCCAGTGTAATGGAGATGATGCAGTCTCTTGTCTAAGGCAGCAGCCTGCTAACCTCGCTGTGCTAACTGCACTGGGCATTAATTTAGTAATTCTAAAGTGAACAGAGGATCCTTGTTTAATTGAGTGGTTCATCTTCCTCACAGATTAATAGAAAAACATACTTCAAAATGCTTCAGAAAATGTGTGTCAAAGTTCTTGAAACCACTTCTGCAGAATGGTGCATCAGTCCGTCCTTTGGGAGATAATTCAGCCCTTGGGCTTTTTGAGGGCTGGAGCTTTCTTTTGATTTGCTCCAGCACAAACATGAAGAAGGAATAAAAGACAGCATAAAGGTGAGGAAGGGGACTGAAACTATTGTGTATTGTGTTCACAAGCAAATGTCTGGATGCCTTGAGGACATTATCATATACAAATACAAAAAATGGCCTGAAAATACAGGAAAGTAAAAGACCAATTTATACAGAATCTCAATTATGTATATTAGCAAATGCACTGCCTTGTCTCATTGTCAGGTCCTGATCCTCAAGTGTCACTTTCCAATGCCAAGAATTAATAATGGGGGGGGGTGGGGGGGGGGAAGCAGAGAAGCTTTAAGAGGAAGAAGCCTTTCTTCAGATCTGAAGTGGAATTTTCCGGGTTTAGTGCTAAATAAGAGTGGAGAATGATTGTTCTGAATTTGAGTATGTTAGACCAGTCGAGTGTTAAGATGAAAGTGGTAACAAGTTTATTGTACTCTGCAGAAGACAGAGAAGAAACAGAAACATAAAATATAAAAGAATGAATGAATGAATGAATGAATGAATGCTTGAGAAACATGAAATTGTGCACAGACACTCATGGCATACAGAAATGCAGTGTGATATAGAACATGTAACATTATTATGTCTAAGTGACTGACTTTATAAAAGGGATTATGAAAGGCCCCCTATCATAGTGTAGGTCTGTATCTTAGTATAAGACTTCATTTTTAGGCTATGTCTTGGATTGAACCCAAGCACAGTCATGATATAATGACAAACCTTCACAAAGGGCAGTCACTCTCACAGATTAGAGTACCAGCATTGTCTCTGCTTTGAACAAGTCTATTCCCTGTGTAATTCCACTGGATCCAAAATTCATATTTTCACTTCAAAACAATAGTTAACTTTATAAAGCCATGACAAGTTACCAGCATCAGTGTAAAATGATCAATATTGCAACAGAATCCACAGCCTTCATAGTTTAGAAAGGGAATTCATGCAGGAAGTAAAACATTCCCAGAGGCATTGAAAATCAAATGCAAATTTCAGTCTAAAGGTCAAGACCAGATAACATTAAATAAAACCTTTCATATGCCATAAATGCACTGAATATATTTCCATCTATTTTCATATAGATAGAGGAAGTTGTATTTACTCACATTTTAAAAGAAGTTTTTGAGACAGTAACTCTGTATGTGACACTCTGGCTCCACTCTAGCTCTTTTCTGTACAGTTTGGGGCAACACAGCTGAGATGTCCAGACTGTGGAATAACTCAGCTTTTCATATTTGCTTCAGGAGCACAGAAGATTTACCTTTGCTGGGTTTTGACATATATTTACAATAAAACTGTAATTTTTACATAACAATTCCAATAGCTTCATATCCTAAATGAAGGATATGAATGTTGCTTAGCTATTTCTTGCCATGCGCTGCTTCCGAACCATTATCAGTAAACCTTCACTGGCAAAATAACTGGGCAAGCAGGATATTTGAAGGTGGAAACCTGGAGGAAGGAACCTCTACAAGTGACACTAAAATGATCCCTTAGCCCAGCATTACCATAAAAATATATATTGCTGGATTGGATGATTTTTTTTTCTCACAAGCTCCAATTATGACATTACATGGCATATGGTTTCAAAAAAACAAGGGAAGATTCGAAATGTGCTGCTGGGCAAGTTGGTAACAAACAGATCTGAAACACTGCATGTTTATCAATCAGAGACTGTCAGAAGGTATGAGGCAAGCCAAGCAAAGAATAAAATACAGAAGACAAAGCCTAAAGCATTGCACCAATTGTTTGCCTTAATTCTTCTTTAAAAAATAGAAGGAAGAGAGAAATCTGCTAACATTATTCCTTTCAGAACTTGGAGGAACTAGTTGTCTCTTTTCATGTAGCATGTGTTGTGCAAAGCTCAGCCAGTCAGGCAGAAATTGGAATAATTCCTGCTGATTGACGCTGCTGTAAAAAGGGAAAAAGTCTTTCAGTTTTTCTTTTACAGTACACTTGAGCTCATTTTTCATATATTCCCTACATAACTATTTTGAAATTTTATTTAATTGTATTTGCATTTTCTGAATAAATGCAATCTAAATAATAAATGCATGTAAGGAAACTTTTCATACAGATAAGTAGCAAAGAACAGAAGGATTTTTTTGTCCCCTTCCACTAGATGACAGTTAACACTACAATCTAACATAATCAATACAATAAACTTGCAATTTTTATATTAGACTATTTTCTTCCAGGGTCCTGGGGCAAAAAAATTAACATCAGGATTTAATTTTTTTCTCTAGTTGTGACTCCAAAAAACTATTAACAATTGTTCAAAGTGGCACTTGATATGAAAATAACACCATTCTCAAAAAATATTCAAGATCCATAAATTCTAAACC
>JAWWLZ010000082.1:43567605-43584858 GCA_035041345.1 Poliocrania exsul
ACAATTGTTCAAAGTGGCACTTGATATGAAAATAACACCATTCTCAAAAAATATTCAAGATCCATAAATTCTAAACCAATTTTTTTCTTCTTTTGAGTTTTCTCAGATCTAGAGAGAAACTTAGCTCACATCATTCAAAGAAAATTGGGCATCAGGCTTAGACAACTGTATATATTATTGCATTTATCTGGCCTCTTTGCAGTTGCCTTACAAACAGCACTCTGTGCACTCTGGTTCTGATGGTGCTAGGGCAGGATTAGACAGAGGAATGTGCCAAAATATTAACCTGTTTCCTCTTTTCTTTCTCCAATTTAATGTTTACACGCACAGAAAACATACAGGTAAGCAGAACTTCCAGTCTACTGTCCTGCCACTTGTAAAATACAGCCCTAAATCCTACCTGAACACTTGACTTAGTTCCTGCAGAATAACTGAGAGCCCCTCTCCCACCTTGCTGTGTGAGCTCTACTGGGATGTCCTGTCATGGGCAGCAGTGGGATCTGCTCCCGCCCAGGTGTGGACAACCCTTGGCTGTGTCAGGCCTGAACATTCCTATATCTATGGCACTCAGAGAAAGAAACTGGTATTTTGCTTCCTAAATATCCTGATGAGACAGAAGGGGCAGAGACCTTCAGAGTATGTAGAATGCACAGGTCCCCCTTAAAGGCAGAACATGTTTAGAGGAGTGGAATAGGATGTTTCTTCTTGCTTTTGCTCCTCATTTGCTCCTTAGAATCCCATCTTGAAGCCTGATGCTGCCTCAAGTCCTTAGGCACCTCTCTGAGGTTTCTTGAATCCATCAGGTCCTTGGAATTTTGCTTGAATTAGTGATTATTTTACTCAAAAAGGTAAGCCTTAAGCCATCCTCCTCCTGCCAGTGGGTAGGGCACATGGCACATTTAGCAGCTCAGGCAGACTGTCCATTTTTGTAGCTAATCTTCCCTATAGGACACAGAAGTACTCAAGGGACTGAACTGCATCTGCAGGTTCCTGTAGGCAGAAGTCACCTAATACTTAAACAATAAGCATGGCAAAACTTCCATTATTTCATAAGGCAAGCCTGTTATTGTGGAAAATCAATCAACATTAACAAAGGAAGGATGCAAAAATGAAGTGCTGCATGGATGTGCACGGTCAAGATCAGAGCAACCTCCCTCCACCTGGCAACTAGAAAGTGCATCAAAGCTCTCCCAAAGTCAGAAGGGATAGGCAGGCACTGGAAAACATGACCAGAAGACATCATTAGTGTTATTAGTTTCTTCAGTTTGTGTCTAGATCTGTTCATTGAAGACCAAGTTTCAATATCTTAGATTAAATAGAATCTATAGATGTTAACTGAAATTTTCTGGGAGAAAAAAGTTGGATTTCAACTGAAAAGATGTGATGGAATTTTGTCAAGGGGACTTTCCTTCCTGATAAGGTCAGGATAAAAGACTAGGCTATGTTGGGAGTAATATTTCATGGGCAGTGGCTGAAGTCCCATGAAGAGGTGTCTTTAAAGCTGATGTTTGGAGGCACAAGACATGGTGATCTGGTGGAGTTTCTTAGCTCTTCAATGTTAAGATGAAGAGGAGCTCTAGAGAATTTACCCCTTCACAGTATAGACAAAACAGCCAAAGCTGGGCAAGTTCATACAAGCACTAAGACAGGCGCAAAAAATAGAGGAACCTCTCTCACTTGAGGAATCCATGTGAGCAAAATAAAATATTTACCAGGAAAACATAAAAGGGAATCACCTCGTCTGCTGAAATATTCATTCAAGTTTCAAAGGGACTTTTAAAAATGAATTTGAAAGGTGTTTCCAGGTGAGAAAGAAAGATGTGATTGTCTGGCACTGTCTCCCAGGAAACATAAATAACTTGTGCTTCATCTCCTTTTTCTGCCTTTAGGCTTTCAGCAACTTTTGGACTTGTCTGTCCACACCATCCCTACTAGTTTTCTTGATTCCACTACAGATAAAACGAACCATCTCAGTTCACAACAGAACTGACCATGCGTTTACCTTAACCTACGCCATTCCTGAGGAAAATCAGTGTATCTGGTTCACAGCATATCAGTTGCCTTTAGATTACCTGGCTGCTACAGATGTGTGTGTCCATATGTTTCTTTATAGGTGTTACGGCTGCTTTCTGACACAGAGGGAGCTTGTTTAACCATCTTTAGTGGTTACATCCATTCCCACAGGTGCAGGACACAGACAAAGCAAGTACATACTGTGACTCCTCTTAAGAAAGAGAAGAGGTACAGCCCTGTCCAGCCAACCTTGAGTGTTTGCCCCCTCTCTCCTTCATCATCATCACATTCCAGGGCCACCAAGCCTTGGGCTACGTAAAACAGTTGCAGTGTTACCATAGCAACAGTGGATCTATAGCTCTGAACAAGACTCATGGCAGTGAAATTGGTCCTGCTTAGACCATGTGCACAAGAGACACATGTCAGAGCATAATCAACAACCCCAAAGAAGGTCTTTCTGCTTCATATATTCAATCAGGTTTGAAACATAGAACACTTCTTCACATAACCTTTCAGTCAGCACTCAGCCTGCTCACCTCCATCATCACTCACATTATTAGACATTTTCACTCCAGCACTGTGCAGTTTATTACATCTCTTATCTTGCCAGAAATACATAAGCACCTTGAATTATTTCTCACCACTTGAACAGAGCTATCCCTGAACTAAATCACCACAATCAAAAGGGAACATAAAAGAGATAAAGCCACAAAGAGAAATATATACAAGGGAAACTGAGGAGAGTATTTGTTTGGGCAAGTAACACATTGACAGACCAAACTGGGTTCTAAACAGACCTCTTAAACATCCTAATACAGGACTTCACTGGATTCAGTGTTTTGCCTTTACTCCTTGTCTCTTGCTCTTTGCTCAGAGAACAAGTAAAACCTGTATCTGAACTGGTGATCCCAGCTACAGAATTGTCAGCCCAGATCACTGTTGCCTTGTATTACATCCAGCCACTTTTAACAATTCTACAGAAGTCTCTGGGGGGAAAAATGAGCAAACCTGAAGAAATCTGGCTCAAGAGACTGCCCACTCCTGAGAAAGCTTGTCCCATTCAGACCTACAAACAGCTCCAGAAAATATCAAGCAAAATAAGCAACTATTGAGTGAAATAATACATCCTTCAAACAATCCTTCAATCAAATATTGCTAGGTAGATGTATAAACAAACAATTACCCTAATAGCAGTCCAATGTATGGACAGTTCCTCAATACATTCAAAGGGCAAATGACTGCTCAGTGCTGTGCAGCAAGATACTGCACAAGGCATATAGGAACCCTATAAATTACAGAAGGGTGTAGCTTTATGAAAATTTAATTTGATTTTTCCCCTTCATTCTGTCTGACACCACTCTCATCAGCCAAGTCTCTTGTGTGGATGTTCTGCTTTTGCCCAGTGCAATCAGTCTTGTGGCTTTCCGCTTGCTACGACTGACAGCAGTCAGGGCTTGCAAATGAGTTGCCCTGGTTCCCTATTTGGCCATTTAGGCCCAAAGTCAGCTGTGCTCTCCTTTAAACAGTGACTGATGATGGGTACAGTCTCACAGGCATCTATGTTGAATTCAGGAACTGATGTAGCACAGACACAATAAAGGAAATAGAATGTCTTATCAAACAGTTACATTTAAGAGCAGAGCTACCACATTTCCAGAAGAGACCTGGAATTATTTTAAGAATGACAGCTTATGAAGAAAAGGGGTAGACCATTCCTAAAATCTGTTTCTAACTGGAGTTGCTGATCTTTTAATTGGACACAATGCCTTGTTACCATTACCAAGGAGAACTGAGTAGATTTAGCTCAGAGTTATTTAGCTTAATTACCCAGCAAAAGACCTCAAGGCAGATGTGTAAAATGTACTGAGCATATTTTACTTGAAGCCACTGAGTTGTTCAAAGATATTAAGGATTAAAAATAGCAGTAAAGTCTTGTGTGTACACACTAAGTAGGCACATGCAGTCTTCCTTTAAGCAATGTGCACCAGTTCTGTATGAGACTTTAAGAAAGGCATTATTAAGTGTACCTTAAGAAATTCCTACGAAAGAAGAGTTTTGCCTTTGCTGCCTTGCAGCCATAGGCCAGAACAATGAGGGAATGCTGTTTCCTTTCTCTGGGTACAGAGGCAGCACAGCTATTCCTGTTTCCTTTCAACAATGCAACTCCACCATTTTTTCATAGGAAGGCCAATTCCAAATTCTGAACTGTAAGAACTAGAAAAATAGTTTGAGTAAATTAATGTGCACCCTGAGTTGCTCAGTGAGAGAAAATGAAACCAAAAAAGAAATATCCTTCTTCCTTCAATGATGTGCCTATGGACACCAATTGTGATATGTCAGCCTTCAGCTCCAGTCGACATTAATTGGGAGTTGTCTATGAAATGCTTTACAGGCATGGATTCTTTCCCTCACCCACTTTCTGGATTTTGAAGGAAAGAATTGGATTCAATGCCCTCTCAGGCACACAGGAAGTCTAAAAAGGGAACAGGATGCAACCCCAAAACCAGACTGATATGGAAAAATGCTGGAAACATTGCAGCAAACAGTGCTATTGACAATGCAGTATTAAAATATCTGTATCAGGTCTCTCGTGTACTCTTGTGAGGTTTGTGCTAAGGTGTCAAGAAATGCCAGCACTGGAACCTGGTCCCTAGTCACACCTCAGATTCTACTTCTAAGACTACAGGAAGTTTGGACAAGATTTATAGTAACTTCTATGTAGATTCAGAGATTTATCACTCCATGGAAAACCACACATGGTCTTTTTTCTGATAGAAATTGTGGCATATTCCAGCTGTTAAGAGAAAGCTACTCAGATGTGGTTCATTCAGTGTCATTGGTTTAACAAACATATTTCATCAGCTGTGTCATATTAAGCTAGGGTTTTTTTCTGTCCAATCTGGAAAGAAATAAATTCAGAAAATGTATAAGTATTGCTTTTCCATTAACTCAGCTCCAGGGCACAGAAAACACGGAACTGTAGTTTAAGAAATTAGACTTAAGAAAGCAGAGAAGAAAATGGAAGAAATCCCCAAACCTAAGTCATAAGTAGTAAAGCTGGAAATTCAAAAGAAAAATGATGAATAAGGAAAGAAAAAATCAGTTCCTAATGATATTTTAACTCTTTCTTTACATCTGCTACCAGAAATGTCCTCTAGATTTTCATATCTTTATGTATAAAGAAGCACTACTTTGGAAGATGTCAGGGAAACTGATCACTGAGAAATCCAAGGCTGATAAATTCATAGTAAGGTTACAATAAGTAATTCACAAAGACTGTGTCCACAGGCTCAAAGAACTGACTTAATTCTACCTTAGTTATTTACAAACCACTGGAAACTCATCTGACTGTAAATCTCTCAATTCATCTGCCATTTAGAGATCCATGTCCTTCTAAGAGCAGAACAGTTATGGTACAGTGACTAATTTGCTTTATTTATGCCATGATTTCAGCAACAGCACCGCAAAATTAAATCTTCCACAGGGAGAAAATCACTAAATATGGAAAAAATATTAAATTCACAAGTGTCACATAGCATTCAATGGAATGGGTATGGACAGCTCATTTATTATAAAATATTTATCTTTATAAGCCTGTCACAAGAGCTCACACCCTTGAGGAAAAGTGGCTTTTCCCTCCGCTACACCATCTCAGACAGAATGTGTCATTTGATAGGCAGGTGTTATTACCATGGCCTTTTACACTGGCCAGGGACCTGTTCAACAACAAATCAGCCCAGTGAGGCTCCCATCTCATTGAAATGGGCAGAGAAATCAGCTTAAACATAAGGAAAAACACCATTTTACTGTGAGAGTCATCAAATCCTGTCACAGGTTGCCTATAGATGTTGTAGAGTCTCCATTCTTTGAGATATTCAAAACCTGGCTGACTATGGCTCTGAGCAACCTGCTCTAGTTGACACTGGTTTGAGCAGGGATGTGGGAGAGGTCTCTGCCAATCTCAGACATTCTGTGAGTCTGTGACCAGCTCATGTTTGAGAGGAGACCCTTTGCCTCCTGCCCCCACACATGTACTACTGAACACAGTGCAGCAGAGACCGTGACAAGAACAGAGCAGTATGCCACGCCTGTGGTGCCTCTGAGGCCAGACAGTACAGCAGGGCACCCACCAGCTGTGATTAGACAGTGAAGGAAACCTCCCTCTCTAGGGTACACCTCAGAACCTACAGACTGAGCCTTGGGACACTCTTTAATCAACAACTTACAACATTTCAGCTCTTTTTTTTCCTTCTCTCCAGGAAAAAAACAAACCAACAAAAGACAAACAAACAAACATCACAACAAAAAAGCTACAGAAGAATCCAGGGCAATTTCTGCCTTGTCTACCAGCTTTGAGACCTCATATTAACCACCTGTTCCTTATTGCCTTTGCAGTCTATCTGAGATGCTTTTTTTACCACATCAATTCTCCATGTTTCTCCTCTCACAGCTTTTCTTATCCTGCACCTCTGGTTATGCTGGTTTAAAGGTAAACTGGCAGGAGAAGTGAACCCAACACAAAAGGGATTGTAAGTCAGAGTTACAATTTAGTAAAAATATTACAATAAATGCAATGATACAAAGAGAAATTGGTTTTAACCCACAAACCCCAGAAGTATAACCCAGCCCCCTGGGGCACAAACACCATGATGTTCGTTAGCCCCTGTGCTGACACTCATGTGGTTCCCCTGAGTCCAAAGTAAAAGGAAGGGGAAAAAAACCTGTTGGTGTAGATGATGGTTACAGTCTGGTTGAGTCCTGTCAAGCTTCTGGTCTTCCTATGGATCCAACAAGTGGTCCCAGAAGTCAAGATTATATACCCTCAGGTTCAGGTGGGAACACCTAATACCTCCCCCAGAGCAGGAGTTCCACAATGGGTGATCTGACTCTATGAATCATGGGGTATTTTGGAATTGTTGATGGCCCATTAGCAGACACATCCCCTCAGGCTGGGTGTGAAGGTGCTAACGACTCCCTGGAGGGGAGTTATCACAGCTTCTATCTCACAAGCTTCTTTAACACCCAGCTTACATCTTGAGGGGTCAGGTGTGCCCTGGGCAGCTGCTGCAAATGGTCCATTGATAACAGTTCTTGGGAAATGAATAGAGGGTGTAGAATACACTCACCACCGGCTGCCACAAGAGAGGAGCCTCAGAGAGGAGGTACAAGGACTCCCTGAAAAAATACCTCAGCCTTGGCCATATTGACTGCCACCAATGGTCCACTCTGGCCTCCAGTCGGGATTCATGGAGACACACCATTCACAATGCTGCTGCTTCCTTCAAGAACACACAATCAGTCTCGAGGAGAAAAGACAATGCAGAAAGAACTGTTCCTTGCCAATATCACCCAAGGAGACTTTCCACTGCACCTTTTGCAACTGGACTTTTCCAAAGAATGAGCACTCTGCTACCTTTGAAGTCAGTGGAGATTTATCCCCAGTTGATCTCTCTGAAAATTATGACCTTAATGAAGATTAACAACAGCAATCAACTAGTGATGAAATCATCTTACTGAGGGATTGGCTCAGTAAAAAGAAAAGCAACACAGGCTGGTGGGTAAAAGTGCAGGGATGAAATCTTTCTGTGCTGTTTGCAGTTTTCTTGCTGATGCCCTGCCAGCATCCTCTCATTCTCTACTCCTGCAAACAGGAATGTTTTGTAAGCTGGAGGAAGACAGTGCATTTTCCTTAGTGCCTTACCATAAGGCAATGTCCAGTTCATGTTCTTGGCTCAATCCAGCTCTCACTGACTGTTGAGAACTACACAGGGACTCTTGTGGGAGAAAACACAACATCCTTATGGGTGTAATTCACACATTGCACATAGAAAGCCTCCAGACTACAGGAAGTCTTGGCCTTGAAAGGGATCTTTTTGTATGCTACACAGACATTAAAAAAAAAATTAAAAAAGAGCTATCTAATGACTGTGGAGTTGTTGTACAAAGTCTCTATATTGTACTGTCTGTACTGTATTTTACCTCTTTATTGTCTACACTACTTGCCCAGGATAAATTGGATTATAGCACAGATTGGAAGGATTTTCTGTAAATATCCCCTGGTGGTCCATTCAGAAACTTCTTGTTATTTTGACTTGACCTCCAGATTTCACTGTTGTATTTCTACTGAAAGGGAATGAAATGGAAAATTCTTAGCCACATTCACACTTTGTCCTTCTGCATCACTTCACTTCTAGTGACACCCCTGCTGACACAAAAATAAGCCTTAATTCCAGGAAACGTGGATGGCAGAAATAGAAGGGACCTTAGTCAACAAAACATAAGAACTCACAGGGAACTGTTGGCCAGAGGTAAGTCATGAAAACAAAAACAAACTTTTTTTTCAGAAAACACATTTTCTAAAGTAAGTTACACACAAGAAATGTGAAGAAACCCACACCACTTCTCCAAAGTACAAGTTATGAAGATTAAAAAGAACTACTACTACTGTGTATACTTTAGATTTCTCCAGTATTTTTCTCTACTGAAGGGACTACTGTCCTGCTTTTTAATATTTTTCATTTTATTTGTAATAATACTAACCTGACTTTTATCTTTATTGATGCCTACATGTGCTCATTACTTAAGTACAAATGTATGACATACCAGACAGGAGAACCTGGATCTTTTCACTTCAATTTTACAGTAAGTTCTGTGTAACAATGTCATCTTTTGCACACCAACACACACAGACACACTCTAGCAAGATCAGTGCCTAGATTTAAAGCAAGCCTCTTTGTCCTTATGATAATACACATGAAGATCTGTTCTGCAGAAAAGTTGTTTGGGGTTTGGTTTTGGGGTTTTTTTCTGTTTTATCTCTAAATGTTTGATGTAAGATATCCAGGACAAATAGAAGACTGAAAATCCATGGAAAATCCAGTCTCATTTTACACAGGTGGATTTGAAGATATGGAAGCTAAAGACTAATGCAAAATAAAATCATTTAATATGTAGATCTTAGCATCTGGAAAGGAAAGACAATCTATGCCAGCATTTACTGCTTAATGACTTTGGTCAGTTTGGCTCAGTCCTCTTCAGCAACGCTCAATGACACAGTTTGCTTCTAATGAGGAGTTTAAAACTGAGTTTTATCTTGTGAAGGGATCACTGACGTCAAGAGCCATAATGCTTTGTACATATGTATTGGAAATGTGGGGTTTGTCAATGTTTTTTTAAAGATGTCTTGATGAGATGTTTGTAAACAGTAAGCAGTGAGTGTTCTTGCCCTAATCTTCATTGACATTCGACCATTTGCTTTTCTCTCTTGCACAAGATGCATGTTGACTTTAGGCTGCCATAAACAGTTGATGATAGTTTGTGGAATTAATGGACCAGGAAGAGAAGGCCATGCCATAGATTTATTCCTCATTCTGGATTACAGGTTGATCAATGGGACTGCATTGTAGCTGTCCCTACTGATATGGGAAGCTCAGGATTCAATTTAATACTTTTTTCAATATCACCACCGGTACATTTTTTTAAACAGGCTGGCACAGCTTTGTTTTCTCTATATTTTCTGATTGATTATATTTACTGCAGGATTAAGTTATGCTGTTTGAAACAATTTAATGATTTTACTGAAAGGCTTTTATAGAAAATCATTGGGGATTTTTTCTTCAAAAAGGAAATTAAGAGATGGTGTATCTTACAATAAACTTTACCATATGTAGCAAAGCCTCATGAACTTCCTCTATAACATGAACTCACTTCGCACTTCATGAACTTCCCTTTATAACCTTAGAAAGAACTAAGGACCCTTGGTTGATTCCATTTAGTTTTGCACTGGCAACAGAGCTTAGGGTGTTAGAGGCAAGTGACAATTCCCTGGACCTGGAGGACAGTGTCCCTTTGCTGCTGCAGAGTAAGGCCTCACTCTCTGTGGACAGAAGGAACAGACTGTGATGTTACTGCCCAAACTGAAGCAGGTTTTTGTCTCTTGAACAGTGTGCAATAATATCTGTACTATATTTATCAGGAGCTGTATTACGTACATTCCTTTTCTTTTTCAGTTTGAAGACACCACTGAAAAGCAGTGCCCCTAAGGCTTCCTCTCTGCAATACACCTCTAGTTGTATCCCAAGAAAATAAATGTCAGGAAAGAGATGTTTCAATGTGCCACATTTTGTGATCATGGATGCACATGCAGGAGAAGCTCAGGGGCAGCTCACTGGAGCACAGCAGGCAGAAACATCACTTCTTAGAGTTCTAGAGTTCTTAGAGGCTGTCCAGTGACTAGTGATGTCCTATGTGTGTTAGTCTTTGAACAATCTTTCTGGGAAACAACTCAGCAGATTCATCTGTTCTTGGGGGATTTTCCCTAAGTTTAAAAACAAGGCCATGCGTTTTCAAAAGTGATAGATAGTTTTCAAAAGTGATACATGGTTTTCAAAGGTGCTGGCCTGTTTTAAATATTTTACCATGTTTTGGCTTATGGAATCAGAATGTTACTTGAAATGCGTCAATTCTCCAGGAAAGTAGTATCTAAAGCCTAAAGTGGCAAAACCTGTAGCCTATTTTCACCTAAAGATTATTCTTCACTGCAGACCAGAAGAAAATGTTCTGCTTTTCACAAAGCTTTATCTTCACTTGAGGAAAGGTTCTTTGGTGTGCTTTATGATCTGCTTCCTCACTACCGTTTGTGGGAGGAATGAATTATCAGTACTGACTTGCAAATATTGATTGCATCCCGTGGAAAGGTAATTAGTTCTGATTGCATCACATTAGGAGGACAGTTTATTGCACAAAATAGATGAGCTGCTGTCATGAAAGGTGTATTGCTACATACATAAAATAGCACTGATACGTAGGGGAAAATGGGGTTTTACACTTGTGAGTTTTAAAAGTGACATTAAAAAGCTTCCAGCTTTACCATAACAATTATTTTTTGTGTTAAGGTTTTATACAGACTTTTTTCTGCTTCCTAAGTTTGCTGTTGTTGCACTGAAAGAGCAGAGAGGACTGGCAGCTGCTGAGTGTACTCACTGTGGGGTGCCAGCCGCCTGGAAGAGCACAGTAACACACTACACCTTGCTTTGGACCTGCAGAGACAAATCCTAGACATGAAAATATCTACCTCACCTCCCTCCTACCTGTATCAGATTTAGATTACAGCTGTATTTTGGCCCAATGACAAATCAGCTTTGAAGTACTAGACCGAATTTTTTCTTTGGGTCCATTTTAGAAATCAGGTTTGAGTATTAGAGACTGGAAGTGACTCTCAAATGTATTCATTTTCCAGCTGTTCCTTGGTCTAAACAAACCAGAGCAGAGAAGACAGCAAAGGGGATACTTATATTTTCAGGTATTACCTGCATTTTTCCATCACTGGGAACACAGACACAAAAAACCATGATCCAGTGAAGCAGTGGAATAACTGAGGGATCACTAAGGAAGCAGGGAAAGAGAAAAATGAACCAGAAATTTCTTAGAGTTTGCATGAAGGATTCCTAAATAGCCAGATGAAAATAGCATGTTCTCTCTGCCTAAATAATGAAACACAGATTGCAAAATAAATTAATAACAAAGGGCAGCATCTGGACAAAAGTGGCTACATAAACTTCTGATTTATTCCAAGGGAAAAATATAACAAGACCACAGAACTGAACCAGAATATATTATAATTTTAAGTTCCTTCTCTAATGCTTATCAGCCTGCTGAGCTCTTGTTTCCCTGTACCCTGCTCAATAGTAGACAAAATAAATTGAAGTGTGGATAAGATTAATCACAGTTTGTTAACCATGAGCCAGTTTCATTAACTAAAAGGGAAAGAGTCATTCACAGATGGACACCCACCTTGAAAAAGAGCTTGTTGTGTGATCTGGAAAACCAGTCCAATCAAGAATCTGACTTCCACATTAGGCAAATTGATGAAGAGTATAATAAAGAATCAGTTCAGTAGACCAAAGTGTGATGCTTGGGAAAAAGCAAAATCCTGTACAGAATGTAGCTTTAAATGAGAAACAACTTGAGTTCTATAACTAAAAATGGTTTGGTTGGTATGGTTTACAATGCCTTGAGATGGTCCCTCAAGGAGGGCTTTTAAACATACTGTATTTTCATGGGACAAATAAGATTTATTAAGAGTTTAAATTAGGGATTTAAATTCCTATATTGAGAGTTTACCAAATGGCAATCATAATATTTGAGAAAGGATAGAAATATATGATCAATTTTAGAAATGTAGGAGGTCATCAATAGCGCCAGTGCTTCGATCAATGATGTTCAACATATTAAGCAGCCCTTGAATAAACAGTGAGACAAGAATATTCAGTACTGAGAAAAATTATCCAGGATAGAAAAACTGACTGCAGAAGATGACAATACTGAGAGGCTGATGACTCTTCAGTAAAATAAAATAATTTTAAAAGAAACAGCAGTGATACATATATACCATGATGGACTCTAAATGGGCTATATGGTCTCAGAAAAAGATCTTTAAGTCATTGTGGATTAGTCCACAATTTAAGGGAATAATAGTCACAATTTAGACACTGTCCAGAAGCCTTCCAGAAGCTTGACATCACAGATGGCAGCCACAGCTCTAACAGCATACACTGAAAAATGGCATGAGCAGTTTTCAGGACCCTAAATAGGCTATTCAGTTTAGAGGGGAAAAAAAGTAACTAATTCAGAATATCCCAAGTATTGATATCCCCAAACAGGTTCTTTCACTCAGTGTGCAAGAAGCCAATCCCCACAGAGAGTCAAGGTATTTGATTTATGTGCAGTTCTGCACTCAAAGGGGTACTGGGTGCCAAATCCACAAGGCCAGCATGATGACTAGCAAAACTTTTCACTATTTATACATTTTAGCAAACAAAGGCATTAATGTTCATTGACTACAAGTTACATAGTTCTTTTATTAATTGGTGTTCTATCTTCTATTGATTATGTTTCTTATGCTAATTAAGCCACAGGCTCAGTCTTTCTCGTCTTTTGTGTTGGCCTGTGAATTTTCCATACTTTGTGCCCACTATCAGTGGTCCATCCATCTCCCCAAGCTTTGGTAACCTCCTGCTGGGCTGAGATCATGAAGCATATCAAGCCCTAACCCTTAACAAGGCAATCCTACCAACAGGCAATTTATCTTTCTACCACCTGGACATCGGTAGGTCCCAGACTTGGAGCTGAGGACAATCACCTTACACTGCCCACATGGTTAATAACATCCTTCACCTGCAAAATACAGTAATTCCCCCAACGTGCTGAGTTAGAAATCAGCTGCTGCCTATGCCCATACCTATGTACAGAAACTATTACACAACTCACAAAACCAGCAATGCAATATCTGTAAGTAAATATCAGATATTAACTGAATACAGTAAAGAACATAGCACTGATTCCAGAGCAGATGGAGATTACATGGAATGTCTGATACTCACTGCATGGCATCCTAAAAAAAAATAGAGCTTTGTTTTGGAAGGAATATTTCATGGAGCAAGACAATGAATACATTCTCAGCTGCACAGAATCCTTTCATTTACTTTCAAAATAAAAAAAATAAAAATCAAAGTTGTTCTCGGGGGAGGGGGCAAGAAATAAAAAAACACAAAAATCTACTCAACAACTTCTGTTGTTCCAACTTCCTTCTATATTTCCATTTTCCCTGCAAAGGATTAAGCTTCTCCAGTTTGTTCTGAAGAAAGAATCTTAGAAAGCTTATTTTACAAGCAGCACAGCAAGACCGCGCATGACAGGACAGCTTCAGTTCTAATAGGGATCTGTATTAAATGAGATTGTACTGATTAACACTGAAGAGGATAGTGCTAAAATTCAGAAGCAGACCCCCAGCAAGAAACAAGGGCACTGAACTCTGAGAGGCTGTGCTAATTTAAAGGAATTCAACCCATCCTCTGTCATCAGAGGAAGTGAATACTAACTTGTAATTAACATAACTAAATATAAGTGCACATTTCAAAAACTGAAAATTAAATAAAAACCACTTGCATATGTTGCACAGCTAATCCAGTCCTCACTTCCCAGAAGTGCTGCCAAAGATTAATTATACAAAAAAATAAACTGAATTTTTAGGAAGTGGAGATTTCAGGATTGTGTTAGGGTAAAGCAGTCACCAGTGCTTTTAAAAAGTTTCTCCCTTCCTCAACATTTTAAAAAGAGTTCTAAGGGATCTAGACAGTTGGAGAAAATCCCAGGCCTGATAGTTGCATGCAATAAACCAATCTTCATTCACAGATGCTGTTCACATGCTCTCCTTTCCTTCAGATTGAAGCACAAGGTGCACTGTGCCTCCATGAAGCCATCTGCAGATCCATGAGAATTTTTTTCTCAGACTATTACATCCAGGTCTACTTTAGTGGAAAGGTCTAGGTTGTGGTTTCCTTAAACTGATATAATGGCAATGCTCATGCCTTGAGGAATTTTTCCAGGCCATGCTGCAGAGCAGCTTTCTACTAATGACCTCACATTTAAGTCAAGAGCAAGGCCTACCTTTGGACTCAAAGGAATGTCATATAACACACCTCATACTCATCACTGTTCCCAGCTGTAACACTAACCCATTATGGCACACTCCACAATGCCCCATGGTCAAAAGAAGTTACCGTGACTCAAATGCAGAGCAAAAATATCTCCTAACCCTGCTGTCATCATAAAAAAATCAATCCTGAGTGCCAGACTTCTGCAAAACTCTTCCACTCAATTCCTGATACACACACAGATGTACATGTGTCTGGATACTCTTATAAACTGTCCAAGATTTCCCAGACTCCTAGAGTCTCTTTTTTGACCTGCAAATCTCTAGCATTACATCTATTCGTAACTAATTTTGCCTTGCTTACCTCTTGAAGCTGGAAGAAAGTATGAAAAGCTTGTCTGCTTTCAGAAGTATCTCCATCAAAGGCACAAAACATCTCTGCCAATGAACCATAGTGTGCTGTTCCTTCTCATTATACTGGTATCTAAATTCTCTGAGGTTAACTCAAGAAACAGAAGCTGTTACCCTCATAAATGTTCCAGTCAATCCTCTGAAAAGAACATTCTAGAAAAATAAGTGACAGGGGATAACTTGCAAATAGGAAGAGAGTGTGTATTACACAGTAAATTAATCAAAAAGTGTACTAGAACTAAAGAAGTGGCTAGAATATCAATGAAGACACATAGCTGGTGTTTGCTTCCTCTTTGAAGACACATGATGGTTCTTCAGGGCTTAACCTGATGCTCCTCAGTTTCCTACTTAGTTGTTAATAGCACTAGAAAATCACTTTCACTCCTGGTAGATAAGCTGTGTGATGTGGACACAAAGGCAGTGTGCTTAAACACAAAAATACTTGGGAAATTCCTGTGCTGGCTGGTTGTGATTGGTTTCTCTTGTCCAGTCTGGAAACACAAGACATTTTCTACTTCAGTTAGATTTAGATTAAAATAATTTTCTTCTTAACCTTTCTCTCAATGTCTGCTTTTCACAACCTGCAGCTCTTGGACATATTGAGCAAGACATTCAGGGTACTCAAAAAAGGCTTTTCAAGACAAACTCCTGCTTTAGTAAGATCTAGAGATCAAGTGATGCCTTCAGAAAGTTATAAGGTAGAAATTGGCACTCAGTTTATGAATGTGGCCTTCTCTATTATGAGCTTGAAAAAGAAAAGAGGCTATAACAGGATCAGGGCCAGGACTGGGAAGCAATAACCAACTTCCAGACAGTCCCTCTGTCAGCTACATTCCGTCAAGTCTGGGTGCAGCAAAGAATTTTACTCCTTTCAAATTATTCTTGGAGCCTGCAAATTACAAAGTGCTGAAGAGTGAAACAATCTAAGCATCAGCAGCTCACAAGTCATTTGATTTTTCGGACAAGAATTTGGAATTAAGAGATGATGAGCACACAGACAATACTATTGATGAGACTTGGTGAGGCTGTTATGCTTTTCCTTGCCCCAGAATCAATCTACAGCAAACCTAACGAACTCAGTGCCACACAGATATAAAATGAAGTCTTTCTGTTTTCATGGCATGAACCGGTACAGTCTGTTGAGAAAAGCAGCCCACCAGAATGTACAATGGCTTAAAGGGGAAAAAACCCCTGTGTTGTTGTGCTAATTTACCCAACAAAACTTTACAGTGCCAATGTCCAAAATTTATGAGGTTGGCTCTGAACACTAGGAAAAAGACACCTGGCAGTTACCTTGAAAAATCTCTTGAGAAAATTGCTCTTTCACAATACAAATTCAGAATTAGGAACAGAGCACCACACACTCTTCGAATGCTTTTCACCTTGGACAGCCCTACCTTTGTTCTCAGCTGATGATCTAAAATAACTTGTAATAATCTATACAAAAAAGGGATTATTAACTACCAGTCACACAGGTTTTGAAAAGCAGATCTCCCCTGTGCCTATCTCTTCTACAAGGGTAACAAAGCACTCCAGCAAACAGAATGGTTTGAGCAAGAGAGCATGATGTTAAACAAATTCTGCTACACAGGATTACTCTCTGCAAGAGATGGATGAGAAATCATTTCACTGAACATAATTTATTTCACGAACTCAAGAGGTATAAGCAATCCTCTTGTGCCTCTTCAGCTGTGAGGCTCATCTCTCTCTGGAAAATTATATATATAGATATATTATTTTTGTGGGCAAGAGATTGATTAGAAATCAGAAAATGCATTCTTATCTGTGAATGGAACAGATATAGGATTCTTACCCTTAAGATAGTGGACAAAAATCCAAACCACAACTTTTAAAGACTAGCTGTACAGATACATTGTAATGCAGAGTATTTGTAAGGTTTTATTGTCATTTAAATCTGGGTAGAAAGAAAGAGCTGACAGATGCAGATCCCATTTTACAATCCCTTCTGCAGGCATTTAAGGAAGAAAATACTTTTATCCTAGGATAAAGGTGTAAGTATTTTCTGTTGTAAACTGAGGCTGAACCAGTTGGATTTCAAGCCATTTATCTTCTGGGATATACAAAAATTGACTTTCATATTTTCAGTGTCACCTGTAACCTGACTACTTAACAAACAGAATGGTCATGAGAGAAAGAGAAAGATGACAAGCACCTTAGGTACTACTTTCCCTGCTTACAAAGGGCTTACCAAGAGGTCTTGAGAAGAGTTGAGCTCTGTGGTAAACGAAGATAAGCCATTTTTGCAATGAATAGGTCTCCTGTAACAGGGAATGTCCTTGGAGCTGTGGGAACTGGATCCTACCATCTGTCTGGAAAGAGTGGGAGAATCCTGGTTAAACAACTGTTTCTTTTAAACTAAAATAGTGGTTTGCAGG
>JAWWLZ010000082.1:43586818-43604859 GCA_035041345.1 Poliocrania exsul
TGGACCAAGGGTTGGACTTGATGATCTCGAAGGTCTTTTCCAACCCAATCGATTCTATGATTCTATGATTCTATATTTTTCCTGTGCACCATAAGCCATACTACTAAATTCACACCAAGGAGATTTGGTCTCCCAAATTTGGTGTCATACACAAACTTGACTTGCCTTCTTTGCGTCATTAATGTCAAGGGAGAGATGTCCAAAACAGATATCTGTGGTGCTTGGTCCCAACCAACAAGTAGGGTATGACCCATTAACTACCACTGTTTTAGATCAGTTCTCACATTTCTAATTGTCTGGTTGTTATGTGGTACCTAAAAGTGAGAAAAGGCAGAGGTAACTCCATGGTTGCTTCCAGGTTACTCAAATAAGCTCTTGGGAAACATTCCTCATCACCATATACTCCTGTACTTATAGAGATCTTTGGTCAGAAAAGATTGCTGGATCATCTTTAACATGGTCCAGAGAGTGACATTTAAATCTCTAACACCACCTACCAGCAACAACATCAGCTGCAGGACAACAGAACCGTGAACAGTGTCGGTGCAAGAGGCTGTGCATTAAACGTGTCACTCAGTTTTGCCCTTCCTTTTACATGCACTGAATAGGAACACAACATTGTCATTTCCAGAAAGTCTTATTTGACACACTGCTATAGCCAGAGCTCCTCTGATAAGCTGTGATAAAAAAACACCCTCCAGACATTTTGCTTGAAGCTTGCTGTATAAGAACCACACCCAACAGGACATCACCTGTGTCCTCCCTAGATACTAAACTATTGGCAAAATTCAAATTCATGTGGGTTCCACCCCTCTCCTTCATATACATTGTTAGATGCTTTTAGTGTTTTCCTCTCAGTTACTGGGCCTCTTAATTTCTGAGACATGCTGATGAGCATTTCTGTAAAGTTCTGTCAAGAGAAGAAGTCTTCTCTTTTCACTAAGAGCAAATAGCTGCAAAATTTTTATAGACCTTACAAAGTGACAAATGAGACATGTTAGCAAGTTGGATGCTTATACTGACTATTTAAGTGTCTGGAACCAGTCTTCATGGTTCTATAAACTCACAGTACCTGAATAAAACTATTCTGGTGAGTCAGCTGACCTCCCTCACTATCCCACTGTAACACATTTCTAAAGTGCTTACACCTATTAGCAGTTAATACTGATTTTTAACTGATATTTTCTAGTCATGATCAATTCCCTATTCATCTGACATATAATCAGCCTCGACTGCATGGAAAAATCAATCATCTTTAATGAGCTAAGATCAAGCTGACACATACAGAGAAATTATATCCTTCATCTTTGCAAACAGCTAGAGCTAAGATAAGTGAAAAAGCCATGGGACTCATCGCCACACAGCCAGTCTTCTTCCAAACACCATTTCCTGCCCTGTCAGAGCACCATCTTTGCCACGCTGTTCCTTCACTGTCACTGCAGTGTAAACAAGGAGCAGGATCTTTTGCATCTGTACAGTGAGACACTTTGAACCACACCTAAAACTAAGAGGGAAAAAACCCAATAGTCAGATTACAATTTCATTCCTGAGTCAAATTTATCCTTGTCATTTCCCTACCTTTGTGCAGAATTCACTGTGATCTGTGAAAGTCTGAGGCAAATAAACCAAATTTCTGTTTCACAGAGGCACCATACAAATATGGAGTCAGGCAAAGCAAAAGCAAGATGCAAGCAGCAGAATTAGAAGAAAAGAGCAGAGCATGAAGGATGTATTTTATAAGTTTTAGCAAAGCAGCTTCCCAGGAGCCTTGATCTCACTTGAAAGATCTAGGAACAAAACCAGATGTAGTAAATACTTTTTCTTCTCAATCTTTTTGCATGTTGCTGGCTTAGAGGCAGTTGAAAAGCAGTTGGGTAGCTAAAGAATAGTCTAAGTTGTCTTTATGCCTTGACTTTTTTATTAAAAAATGTGAAATACCATTAAATAGTTTTAACATTTTCAAGGGTTCAACAGTAGCTGTGCAGGTGGTGGAGAATTAATTGATAGCAATTAAGAAGTGTGGAAAACTAGAGAAAGTTTTAAAATCTCAATTGGAACATGAACAAATGTTGTTATCATGGTCTAAGGTACTTACCTGTAGAGCAGACTTTTGAATGTAGATCGATGTCAGGGAAAAAAGGTACAACATGATCTGCTGGTTACAAATTGATGCCACACCAGAGCAGAAGGGAACTGGTAATTATGAGCTGTGATGGTGATTGCTCATTGGATTAATTTACTTGGGGATCTAGAGGTTTCCTTGAGCTGTGTCCAGCTGTCTTTACAGATGTACTACAGGCTGAAGAAGAGCTGGTGGCTGAGTGCAGAAAGTGCTGCTGACATTCTTCATCTTTCACAAGTTTAAGATGTGGAGGTCACTGGTCCTTACAATTCATGAGATTCTTAAAGCCAGAAAAAGGTAGGAGGGGGTCACCCACTCTTTATGTATAGGTATTGATGAACAAAACTTTCCATTCTAACCAGCAGGTCACACTCAGCTCACTTCCCAAAACTGCACTGTTTGACCTCCAGGTGCCTCTTTAAGAGTGTGTAAGGTTTTTGCTTGCACAATAAGCCTGGGCACCACAGATTTTTAAAAATCACAGAGAAAAATAATGGTTTTCTTCATCATATTGGCTCTCATGACATCCAGCACCATTCCCATCAGGCTCCCCTCTCCTTTTTCACAGTGTTTTTGGGGAGCTACAAGAAAAGACAAAACCGCACAGATAAGGAAAAAATACAATAGAGTTAAAATCCTCCTCCAACCACTTTCCACGGGTTGAAAACCTGACAGCTGCAATTGGACTGAAGGTCAGTGACAGGTCTGACATGCCCTAGCAACCAATTTTTACCAGGCAGATGACAGTACAGTTTCTAAGTTTTATCACATTAAATCTCCATTTTCATAAACACATCTAAATATAGACATTAGATGAGATAAAAATACTGCAGAAACAAGGGTCATTAGTGAAAGCAAAAGGGCTGCCAACATTTTAGTTAGCTCTACAGCAATAGATTCAACCACAACATTGCCCTGAATGACTGACCTGCCTTGCTCTCTGAGGCATCAGCTCACTGAGAAATGTAATATTTTCATGCAGTTTTTCTGCTAAATGATGAAGATGAAACTCAAGAATGTTAAAAACAAACTATTTCAATTTTTACACTTTGGCAAACCAATTCAAAGTTGCCTTATAGAACGAGAATAGAGAATATAGCAGTGCAGAGGACTAAGAGTTCACCTAAATGAACAGATCAAGCTGGCAAACATCTAGGAGAAACCCACTGGATGGGTTCATCAGCACTGTCAGTGGAATAAATCCCTAGATCAAACAGTTTGGATTACAGAAATAATATTTTCATGCATGTGTTAGTATTTCAAGTGTGTTTATATGCCTCAATGATACAGAGTTTAATGGTAAATCAACAAAATTTGGTTATGTTTTTTCATTTCCTTTCAAACTCAGGTGGCTTTTAAATCATGTGGTAGAACTACTTGTAAAATGCTGTGGTCAGAGGCAAGTCTTCTGTATTTGTGGAATGAAAGCCGTAGTATATTTTACAGGAATTTACTTCCCCATAAGGTGCATTGCAGCTGTTCTGTGAACCTGAGTTTTGGCCTTATATGCAACACACAACACAAATTTCACAGAGCTTTTTTACTCTGTATTCTTTAAGATACAGGGCAAGAAACTGCTGCCTTGCAAGTTCTAAGTACAAATTGCCTTTCTATCAATGACTTATCCAGCCCTTAATATAACAGGTGCTTACTCAGGGTGGGGGTTCTAGGTACTACAATAAGGAGTAAAGGAAAAATTAAAATTATGAAACCTTGTAATTTACACTCCAGTCAGATAATGATGCCTGATATCCATGACAAACTAGGCTGTGAAATGACACCATTCAATCTAGGCCAGCAACACCAGGATCAGATGCTGTGGGATTTTTTTCTAAGCTTTGTCACTGACTCATTCCATGTGCCTAGAGATGTTGCCTCTTAGCCGTCTTTTGGGTAATTATAAAGTGAAAGCACTGCCACTTATTTAATTTTTAGCTCTAGAGAGGAGCAGCAGATCAGAAACATTTTGCTAGAACTATTTTTTCGCTCCAGTAGTTGTGAATCATAAATGATGAAACATGAAGTATGACATGAAGAACAGGAGTACAGATTGAGTTTATTTCATAAATACTTTTGTAAAAGGGAGTTTATTTCCCTTCCCCAGTACCCCTCACTTTCTTTTTTTTTGTTCAGGTCTGTTATACAGGAAAATCTGGAAATTGGAACTGTGCATGAGGAAGGACAGAACTAACAATCCTGAAGGCCCCTCCCATTACCTCTGTACTATCCACTGGAGAAAGACTTGAGTCAAGTTTCAATATACAGTAATTTGTTTTCTGTGAAACTTTCTTTTAATATTAAATGTGCATTTTTTTGGCTAGCAAGTTGAGTATCTGTGAAATGAGTGCAAAAGAAAGATTATTTAAATCTATACTAGGTGATACCTTAATTTAAAATTGAGCAGTATTCACATCAACAAGTGTGATTTTTATATAAGTAATTGATCAATTAATTGATAAACACAATGCAATTCCCCAAAACATTTCATACCAAAGTTTTCCAGAGGCCACAAAAAGAAAGTCACAGCTACAGCTTGGCCGTGCATTCCTCCCATCCCACCATCTCCCTGCTTCCATAAAGGAAACTAAAGCCTGTATATGGCATGCAAGACAACACAAAGGGCCAAACTGAGCTATAGCAAATTAGAATACAGCCACTGCTCTAATGATGATATCTTAATTAGGCAGGATAATATATTGAAACTTGAGAATCTTTTAATTGCTTTAGGAGCCAGCAAAGATTTTGCCTCCACAATAAACATGTCGCTTTCCTCTGAGGAGCCTGCCAAAAGCAGAGAGAAGTTGGCTGTTCTTTATTATCTGTGCACTCCATACATTTTCTGCTACAGAGATTAAATTCCCTCTTAGCACACTCTCCTCAAGCACTGCACTTTCATGTATCCCAGAAGTATTAATGAAGCAGTTGGGACTGCAGCTGGAACAATTTACAGCTTTTTCCTCATGCTTATCCATCCGAGAAGCAACATTAGTAGTGCTAGCAGTAATATAAAGGTTTACTTGCTATTTATTTATTATGTATATTTGTTTTATCCCTCTTTATTTGCATTATGGTTATTTACATTACTAATTCTATATTATTTATTTATCTTTACATTTTTATTTGATTTATATTACTTGGATAGTTCTAGAAGGCTGTAAACATTGTCTAATCAATCTTTTTATGTAGGCCAAGGTTCTACCGATTCCTCAACTTGCTGACAGAGAAAAATATTGGGGATTTTATTAAACTTTTAAATCACTTGCATATATTCAGTTATGAGTATTGTTTAAAGAAAACTGAATCCCTAATTTCTCAGAAATTTTATACAGAACAGTTTCCTGGAGCAAGTCAACTGATAATTACATCTAGAAAGTATGATGGGTGACCTGATGAGCAGATGGATAGATGGTTTTGATAAGCCACCTGTAGAACCATCACTGAATTTCTCAAAACAAAGTAAATGAAGTTGAAATTTCAAACCTGTTTAAAAAAATTTTTAAAAAAAGTGAGTTAGCTTTCAAATAGATTTAAGCACAGGTAGACAGCCAAGTTCAGAACACAGACACTACTGATATTACAAGTCTAACAGAAGCTGCCTTTCTACAACTAATGAGTTGCTCCAAAATCAGCAGCTCAGCCTGAAGCCCCAGAAACCCTGAGGCAAAGTGAACCTTAGAGTCCTCAGATCAAGAGTCTGAACAGTCAAGGGTGGGAGGGGGCAGTTCCCACCTTGCCAAAAGAAGCCAATCCCACCGGTCTCCTGAGGGCATTTCAGGTCTGACACCAGTGAGATCTTGCTGCAGAAGTGTTTCGAGTAGGCAGCTGTGCACCACGACATATACACAAAAAAAGCACTAAGAGGTGAGAAAGAGAGGTCTGGCTGCCAGAAATTCTTGGGGTTTTTTTCCCACAGCTTGTTAGCAAAAGCCAGACCTCCTTGCACAAGTCAAGCGAGAAGTAACATTGCTAAACACAGAGAAGTGATCATTTAGCACCCACGCACCTCACCTTGCAGTGCCAGGTAACTCCAGTAATGTCTTGCCTACAAAGCATCCCTTCTTCACAGCTTACTTCCTAAGGGCACTGGCAAGAAATCACCTGCCAGTTCCAGATCTGAAAACTCCAGGAACTTGCAGGCTGCTTTCCAAAGTCTGTGCCTAAGTTTTTAAATCCCATGCTCTCCGTAAAAGTATCTATTTCTTCCTATGACTAAAAGACAAAGACAAATTGCTCAGGCAGAAGCACAATAGAAGACAAGAGTTCAGAGGCAGTAGGAAGAACACTGTTCACTGAGATGTCCTTTCATGTCCCCACTTGACCTGAAGCAGCAGCTAGAGGAGCCATGGAGCAGCTGAATAGTTAGATGAAAAAGTTGCTAAAGGGTGACTCCAGCTTAAGAAAAGAACATCTGTACCCTGGGGAGAGAGAAGTCAGGAAAGGATCAGTTTTGCAAACCTTTAGTTGCACATTTGAGTGTACTTTCCTAAGAGGCACTTGTAGTTCTGTTCTAGGGAGCAGAGGTATAGACAAACTCCTATGGTCACCCATGTGAAAAATAAGTAACCCCTGGTTTATTGTTCTGCAATTGAAGAGTGCAGAGGGAGTCACCAAAGGGACCTTGGCTGTATGGTACACAAGCCTGTGCCTCACAACTGAACGTGGACTAATAGATGTGAAAGAGAAGGGGGTGCAAGAATCATTAGACTCTGTAGTGCAGGCAACTGGGCCATTCATCTCTCCACTTTCATCATGAAAAACAGAGGGATTTCCCTTTGGTCATTAATTCATAGGGAAAGTCTCAGAATCATTGTTGTATGTCTGATTTTATTACTCAAAAAAAGTGCCTCTGCCCCTTTACTCAGGAGTTCTAGCCTATAGATTTACAATTCCCAATGAATTTAATTAAAGATTCATTTTTATGAAGCACAGTGACTGCATAAATAGATTGAACAGAATTCTCTCAGTTGTCTTTCAGAGGGAGAGACACGATTTTACTGCTCTTTTCTAAACAACCCACTTTCAGAGATCACTAACATGTAAATCTTTGTGAATAGAACTACTAAGCACTGTCTTGCCTTTATGATACTTAGTAGAAGTGTAGCTGCTATAAGAGGGAACTTGTCCTTCATCTGCTGACACCCTCAGTAACTGTTGAATTCTAAACAATATAATAGAAATATCAATAACCATTCAGTCCTTTGCTTCCAACAATAATGCAAGTCTGATCCCTCTGCTAATGAAGACCTGCCATGATGAGGAGTCTGAGAATGAAGAGGCCAAAATATCTGTAATTTACCTCGGCTAAGATGGCAAGCTCTGAATTTGCTTTGGTAGATGGTTACTTGAAGAACACTGTAGAAATTGCAGAGTTGTTTGAATGGTGGAAACACCTTTGGACACAAATGTAGCACTGTAAAGTCAGAGTATTCCCTACTTTGCAGGCCGTACGGGGCACTGGCACAGTGGGTGCTTGTGACTAAGTCAAGGACACAGTCACTGGGAGAGTGCCTGGGGATGCAGGGATTTTTCATGCACATGCTTCATTCTTTGCTCCTTAGTAAACATGAAGCCTGAGGACCTTTTGCAGCTTCACCATGTGCACCCTTAATGGCTATGCTCAGCAGTGTCCATACAGTGACAGCCTCCAGCAGAACCTGAATCCACCTTCTCCAAATAGAATTTCCATGAGAAGGCAAGCAGTCTAAAAAATGCTGGCTGTTCCCTCTGCCTGCAAAGATTTCTGTTTTCCTTTGTGGATAGAATAAAAACTTTTTGTTATAGAAGAGATGAGGAGGAAGAAAAAGGCTTAGAGATAAGTGGACGGTTGCTTTAATGTATTACATCTGAATCAGTGCTACACCTTCTTTATTGGTGGTATCACACCACCTTGTAATGCACTGATACCCTCCCAACCTGAAGAACTATTTTGGTGGAGAATCAAGGCTATTTTGAGCCTGGGATTTAGAAAGCAAATACTTCTGCTCTCCAAATTACTTGATCACTAGTAATTAACTTTGGAATCACTGCTACGAATGAAGAGAAATATTTGAAATAGCCATAAAGTAACGCTTGAAACAGAAAAAAAACCCAGCTAAACAAAAGACCCAAACAAACAACCAAAGCCAACAAAAAATCAAACCATAAAACTGTTTTTACTGCAACTTGCACTTCATCTTAGCAGCTATATTGCTCTTGGGAAATACACCACAGAGCCCCAGTAGTGCCAATAGTACTAGACTATATAACCTGTATTTAACTGACTGAATGTGTGTGTAGTAGCATTCTCAAATATTTATAAAGGAAGAATCAACCCTCCCTTTTTTTTCTTACATCCATCAGTCCTCAGGATACTTCAGTTATGTTTACCTTTACTTCTTCATTTGGTGTTGTTTGCCTCTTACTCCCCCAAGCCAAATTAATTTGTGCAGTTACCTCAGCCAATATGAAGAACAAGCAAACCATAAGGCCATCAGCATGTTCTGCCTGAAAAAAACACTCCACACATGTCTTTACTTGTGTTTCCTATTGTTTATTGGGGGTTTTAGCCTACAGTGTCTACCTCACACCCACATTATGTTACTGTTCTGATGGTGCACAGGGGCAGCAGTTATTTAAAGAGTGGGTAGAAAAACAGCAAAGACTTCACAGCTGAGTAGTTTCCCTTATGCAAAAATGAAAACACAGCTGCCTTTCTCTCACCAGCAGTCCCATCAAAAGATGGCCTGCATGAGTACACAAGTTCATAAGAATGAGCTGAAATTGTGGCAAAGTCCAGTTTCTTTTCACTATGCTTTAACAAGTGCATCTGGAGGTAGTTACACCACTTGATGACATTGGCAGTAAAAAATTTTCTTTCTGGGTCATATCATATTTAACTCAACTATGATTAACAGCATCAGTAAATTGGTAGGCCATTTTTCACCACCCTAGAGGTGGTTTTGTAAGCCTTGAGGATGCTAACTGAAACATACTGGCTGAATTCCTACCTGAAATAACATTTCCTTTTTTCCCCTCTCCTGTAGCTCATTGCAAATTGAATGCCAGCCTAGTGGTTTGTCAGGGCACACTGTCCTGCCACAAGGGGATTGAATTTTCATTTGCATTCCATGTTGACAGCACCGTGACAGAGAGCTTACCATCTTGTCTTTCTAAAAATATCTGTGAAAATCACAACTTAGATTGTTGCTGTATCTATTACCATTTTATCTGGTTAATGAGAAGTTTCTCCTCCTCTTCTAGATGCCAGGGTGAGGGAAAGGATATTTGCTAATGTCTCTTTACTCTCAGGTTTTGCTAAGTTCAGTCTTGCTATAAGGCCTGATTTAGCTCTTAGTAAAAATCAATGTGTGTGCTCCCATTTCTCTTGATTGTTACAGAGCCAGACTAGAGTCACACTTAAAGGTGGGGAAGATGTCTATTCTATTTCCTCTTCACTAAGAAACACCAGCATGCAGAAATTAAACTTGTTTGAATGACAATGGATTTCAACTAAGTGTATTAACAGTTATCAGCTCAGACTTCTCTGAACAGCCACAGAGATACTTGACTTTTCACTATAGTGATGTGAAACATGAAGTGGAATTTCACAGCCCCAGGCACCTGCAGAAGGCACATTTTAAGTTCACATATTCAAAACCTTCCTTACAATTCCCAGTAATAATAATACAACTATCTTGAAATAGATACTGCTGTGAAATCTGTACAGGAGGAATTCAGGAAAAAAACCCCAAACAAACAGGACACAGACTTCATAACTATCAAATCTGAGAAATCTTTTTAAAGCTTAAAAAATATGGTCTTTTAATCTCAACTTAACACTTCCCAATAACTTGCTATAAAGTATATTTCCATTTTGTTAGGTCTGAGTCTACCTGCACTCAAACTCCTCACAGCTTGCAATCTCATAAAATAAGCTGATTTTAGGATGCTTTCCTCTTGAATACACTGTTTAACACCTGTTGATATTTGGTTTTGCACAAAGCAGGAAGAATGAACAAGATATAATCTCTTGTTTTATAAACTGAACAGCTGCTTCAAAAATAGGGTATTTTCACTTCTCCTTTATATAATATTCCTATTGGGCTTTTTCTTTTACTAGCCACATGTAGCATAATTTCAGGACTTGATGATCAGTTTTTCAGCAAGTCTTCTAACTTCTAGTTCCAAAGCAAGCTCATCTCCTTGCTTTCTAGGCTTTTTGTGCTAGTAGCAGCAAAATATTGCTGTGTTTTCACATTTCCTTCTCTCCTCTCTTCCTGGTACTATCCAAGTGGGTTACAGTTGAATTACCATACTCCACTGAACATCAAGGCAAGGAATGAGTCATTGGTTGGAACTGCTATAGGTTACAAAAAAAAATTCCTATTTAGAAATTAATTAAATTCAGGCAGGAGAATCCCATCTGAATGTTATATATTGCTTTTAAGTTTTCCTTGTCACTTTGTTCTGCCTGCTTTGCCCCTCCTTGACCCCTTAGGAAAAATAAAAGTGGTCCCTGTGGTAACAGAGAAGTTCTCTGCACTCTTAATCAAATGGAATAATCACTCACACCATCTATAATACAATATTAAAAGGGCCAATTACACCATTACCATACAAGACAGTAACCTTTCTATTTAATGGCATCCTCCAGATCAGCAGATCATAAGATTAAAATAATTATTCATGTTGAAAAAACCAAGTAACTAAAGAGGGAAACAAAATATTTTCCCAAATGAATGACCTGAGCATTGCAGAAGCCAAAATTATTAATTCCCACTTAAAGGCATTGATTTAAAACAAAGTAAAAGCAATCAGTGCTACTCTGAAAAGAAGAAGATAAATGAACAAGCAAGTCATTTTAAGCAGAAAAGATCCCAAGGCACTATTACTCAAGGTGACAGGGCTGTGATCTCATAAGGAAGCTGACATCTTGATCAGACAAAAAGCAGCACAGGAGATCATGAAAGAAATCATTACACAGATGTGACAGTATCTCCTGAGGGGCTTCCTGAAATCAAAGTGGAATGTACTGTCACACAGTTAAGGCATCCTCCAGGCCCTAGGTCTCTTCTTGCTTGTGCTTGCCATCCTTACAATCCAAGCAGCTCTTAAAAAAATAAAAGCTATGAAGTTATGCATTTGTTGAAAAATGTGTGTTTACCACTGTCATGACAGGATTCGTATCCAGGCAGGCCAAACAAAGGGATGTATTTAGTTTCTGAACACAGTGGTTATATAAATCAGGAAAAACTGGGGAAGTGTGAGAAAGACAATGTCAGTGTCCCACACCACAGGTGATGTCCAAACCACCAAACATGGAGGTGAGGGAAGCAGGCTTTTCAGAGAGCTGGCCTGAGACTCAGGATTGCAGGGAATGTAGAAAGTACCTCCACACTGCCATTAATGGTATCACCACAGAGGTGACCCACAGCATGAGCTGGATGGACACCACACACCATAGGGTCCAGCTGCCAAAGTTATATGTTTCCCTGGATGCATGGATGGATGGATGGATGGATGGATGGATGGATGGATGGATGGATGGATGGATGGATGGATGACCGAGGGGAAACTGCAGCTTAGGCGATTCTGCTGTTTTGAAAGTGGAAGGAGGGAAGTCTGTAAATTGTCAGACATTAGTATCTGATCCAGAAAACTAAAAGAATCACCACCTTTTTTATCTCCAAATTCTATGCTCCATTTCTATTATTACTATTTTTTCAGACATAAAGCTAACTTTTTCACTGTACCGCCTCTTGGATAATTTCTATATCTCTTCTTAAAAACCTCTCACACATGGGTGTCTTCACAGTACAGAACAATATTTTATAGCTTGAAAGAGACATCAAATAGAACTGCAAAATATATCCTTTCATCTTTTCTGTCTTTTGCAATTCACAGAACAATTTCTATTTAAAGCAGTTCAGTCTTGACACATTCATACCTTTCACCACCATCACTACCCTGTTCCTGATACTCTATAGTGGGCTGCCATATTTACAAACTCTGCCCGAGTTGTGGGCACTTGCCTTCAGCCTCCTTCAAGAACACTTCCTTAGGCAAACCCCTGCCTTTATATTTGGATTATTATCACATTATTATCACATTGCAAAGTGTCATTTCTTGCTGACTGACTCTCTGACACCTTCTTCAGCCAGTTACAGCTTTTATTCACTTTCTACATGCAAACTCTTATTTATAAAGAGCCAAACAGTATCATGGCAGTTGATAGAATTGCTCTCTTTGCTAGGATGACGTGTGCGTCAGCACTACAGAACTCAGAGTATTAAAGCCAAAGGCAACTTTGTAAATAACCCGAATGATTGACACCACAACAAAGTATTTGTCCAGGAGAAAAGAATGCAAGAACAGCCATTTCAAAGCTTGAGCCTCACACACAGCGTCCAACACTGGCTAAGTTTGAACATCCAGGGAGAAATACAAGAACCAGGCAAGTGTAAGAGATCATTGCCAGAAATTTCTGCATTAGTTTACCACAGGGATTTTGATTGGCTTGAAAACATCGCCATGCTAAGAGAAGAGCTCTCCTCCCACAGTGCATGGTGTCATGACATGTTTATAACTCTGGTTTTGGGACCCTGAATTTGAACATAATTTTTCTCAGTGCTTTCACAGAGCAAGTACTTAATAACATTGTCATTTGCTGCTTTTTCTCTCAATCCTAGCTCTAGCCATAAGAATGACTGAGTTAATGGAGATTTCAATCTCCAGTGAGCATACCAGACCTGGAAGTTTAGGGAAAACAGTGTTTAAATCAGAAAATAAAATATAATTAAATATAATTAAACAAATACTATCCTTGTAATAGACTCTTCATTTTGACTCACCATCAAAGGCTATTAGTTCACATACAATTAAAATTTGCAATCTGGTAACCATGAAAGGCCTTGGTTTTAGTAGAGGCTGCAAATCTTCAAAGATCAGGAATTTCCTCCTTTTTATGGGCAGAAAGTATCATAACCTAAAAATTATGTTTACAAGCTCATGATATGCAACACTAACTCTGTCACACCAATATCCCCAAGAGAAGGAAAAGTAAAGATTAAATTTCTTCTTAGACATAAGGCACATGAATATAAGCACGGGGCAAATGTTGCAGAAATTATAACTGTCTCAATCTGAAAACAACAAAAAATTCCAACAAACAAAACAAACACATGGAAATTCAGATTTCTCAACACTGTAACATATTAATCAGCTGTTCTTCCAATATTCAAGCATTTTGAAGTGTACAAATGCACTAGTGGGATCCCTTCTATCTAAAGGGACATAGAAGTAACTTCTAGCTATGTTGCCATATATTTCCATTGCCTTTTAACTTATCACTTGGTCTCTGATCAATAATTTAAGTACTGTTCCCTGGGGAAAATATTAAAATTATAGTTACATTTGCTTGTGCTGTTTATTGGCAAATACTGTGCAAGTCTTACAGAGTAAAATCAGCATGAGGTGTTTCTGTAAAACACTTTATGGAAAATGGCTGCAATTGTAGCTTTCCATTAACACTCATAGATGCAAAAAAAGACTGTGTTGTACAAACAGCAGAGCCTTTATTTTTCATCTTTAATAGTATCATATAAGCAGTTCATGTAGAGGTGGTCTCAATTAACAGTAATCTGGGTACTCACCCTAAATTCAACAAGTGAATTCCACATAGATGGTTAGTAGGGACCTGGTTTGGAGACATGCTACATCTAAAGGGTATTGCATAGAGACTGTCTTAAGCAAGGTTTTTTTTGTTATTTCTCCATTCAGATTCACAGTTAAAGGAATTATAACATTATCAAAATTCTGTCCAGCTGTGCTCCTTACCAGAAGAAGGGTTGGAAAAGAAGTGTGGCCCTTCCTTCTCCACTTTGCATTAAACATACTATTGGCCTGTTTCAGCATTTCAATGTGTTTTGACCAAAGCCTTTTTCAGACTTTCAGATGAAAATTTGCCAGTTCTCCTGTATCATCAACAGACCAATAGATAAAAAATGCTCTCACTCTATGTCAAATCAAAGGCATCTTAAGTTACTCATGGTTTTTAAATTGCAGACAAATTTGTCTATGATGATGTGTCCATTATCCATGCCATGCCTGCTTCATGCAGCTCATTTAGTATCTTCCAGTCAATACTATTGATCAGCTGCCAAAAGTACTTATTCTCCTTGTTAAGTTCTTCACTACATCTTTATCAAAGAGTCTATAATGCTCCTGTGAAAAAGCCCACTGATACTGTACCAAAAGCTGGTAGCAGTCAGTATTTTTTCACTGTTGTTTGGCTTTGACAGGTCACTTTTACCATAACTGAGACTGACCTTTACCAATACAACTGTGACAGAACTTTGACTCTCTTAGTCTTCAGACTGATTGAGACAAAGATGACTTTGGCCAATGAGCAAATGAAAAATGAACTGTTACACTGAAATAAGGCAGCAAATTATAGTTTGTACTGTACCCAGATAAATCCGTGTTACAGTGAGAGAGGGTCTAGATTAATGAATCACAGTTACCTCCACCCCATACAGGTTTAAGAAATCCTCAATGTTTCCTCATTATATGTGATGGGCTTCTACTAGAAAAGCATTATATTAGGCCAGGGAAATCCCTGCAGGCTGGGACTTTCCAGAACCAAATATGCTACATAGGAGATGAACCATTTGCTTGTACAGTATATATCCACACCAAGAAGAGTATTCAAAGGAGTTTTAAATTTTATAGCTAAAGAGAAATGGGAAGCAGATGTAATACCACAGGAGATACTGAAATGTCTCTTGATCAGAGTTTGAAACTCAGGAAAACCAGAAGTGAAAAGACTCAATGTGCTGCCTGTTCCCTGGCTCTGTCCAAGTTAATTGCAAACTCCTGCTGATTTCAAAAGGATCAGGTTTTCCGAGGGCAGCAGTGGAGCAGATCATTGAAGATAATAGCCTGAATTGTAGATGGAAGTGACTAAAACTTTAGATTAATACCTGTTCTCAAATAGTTTAAGCTGAATTTGAAGTCCGATAGACACTGTTAGTGCTAAGAACCTTTCACACCCATTACAGGTCACATCATAACATTGCAGTTGCCTCCTTTGGCATTACATCAGATTAGCATTTGTGCTTCATGTTCACAGAAAACATCATTAATTTGCTGGAAGTTTCAGCACTACACACAAATATATGATACAACTATAGCACAAAAATCTCTCTGAGGTAGCACATAATTTCTAGGGTGAATAGTTCTCAACAAATAGCATGAACATCAGCAGTACACCAGTAATCTTATTAAAAATACATGAAAATTGTATTTTCATTTGTATATGCAGTAAATTATAGTTTTTATAGGAAAAAAATTAGGAAATTGATTTTTGTAGTGTTTGTGCTTAACAAGATAAATAACTATCAGACAATTTGAAATCTCTAATTAAAATCAGTGAGAAGCTCTTACCCAGAGTAAATTTCAATACCTCTCTAATCGTTCTTTGGCTGGCACAAGCAGCAATGATCCATCAAATAACATTCAGCTATGTGCAAGAATCAGAAGATGTTACATAAGGTGGAGGTTCAGTGCAGGACATTTCCAAATTCTCACTCCTGGGGCTACAGGCTGAGCTGATTTTTAGTTTACTGCACACAATATGTTTTCTCTTGTGATGTGTGTTATGCTTATTGCTGCAGACAGGTAACTACACTGTGAGAGATTTGGCTACTGCTGCAGACAGCACCTCCATCCATGAGGACTTTAGCAAGGCTTCTCTAGGGAGCATGAAGTTTACACACACTCTTCCACCACCCAACACCCCTCCCAAAATGTTTTAACTTTCTTTAAAGCTCTTCTAGTCTGACTCTCATACAGTTTCATATAAAGTCAGTGACATCTTTCTGGTAACACACTGGGACAGCCTAACACTATTTCACACTCCTTCAAAGACTACACATGTGTGCCATAGGGCTTCTTTCCTGTTTCTAAAAGAAACTGATTTCAATCCATTCTAAAACTGATTTGCCAAAGCTTAGCCCACACATACATTTATCTGGACAGACAAGCATTTAACTTTTGTCAGCTAAAAGAGTGTCCTTTTACAAAGCCAAACCTCCTGGGGCCATGGCCTCATTCAGTCTATCAGTCAGCTTCATACTACTCACCATTATAATTTTACTCTACTTGGATGCTTAAAGGGACTGTAAAGCACATATAAACTTAACTTATTTCTCCCCTAAGGCTTTTTTCTTTGCAATAAATGAGAATTATGCTCATTCTATACCCTATTATCTTTTCTCTCCACACATTCACAGATCCTGAGTTGGATCTCACAAACTTCCTACAAGGTTTGAATTTTTCGAACACTAAATGAAATCACATAGAATTTAAAAGGTAAATACTTTACAGGAAACAGGATCCCAGCTAATCTGCTAAAAAAGTAACTCCAGAAATAACTTTATTTTCTCCCAGGCCACACATTTCTGGGTTTTGGTTTTGGAGCTTTTTTTCTTTTCACTACCATGACTTCAAAGTTCACTAGGCTAATACTGTTTAAAAATAAAACCAAGCACTAAATAGCAGATCTCGACTGGATACTGGAATAAAATAACAGGGATTACAAGAAGATGTGGATGTCTGCTCTTCCAAAATCGACATTCACAGGCTATTTATGGATTATCCTCTGCTCTGACATCACCTGAGAAACAAGTAATGCCATCACTGTCTAAGGCCCACGTGCATCTTCTCTCTGTCTACCATTTGAAGGACATGCTGTCTAGCACTGAACAGAGAGGCATGTAAATTGACAGATTTCTGCTGCCAAATGACATGATAAATAAATACATTTGACATGACAAAATAACTAATGCAAATCTTTGCACCATTATGTTTTCTTTACAAATTTATGCTATGGCTACTTCCCCACAAGACAAAGTCTTTGAGTTTCATGTCACTGTTGCTGGGTCATAACACAGTGGAACCTTCAGAACCACAATGCTGCATCTTAAAACCAAAATCTTTTCATTTTGATTCAGTCTAACACTACAAGAAAATATGTTGCAAGGAACAAACATAAAGAATACTTCAACTCTACAGCATACGAACTTTCCAATAGCTATGAAACTATTTAAAATCTCCTACTGAATGGAAAATTTTGACTAAAAAAGAGGCAGCATTGGTCTAATAACTACTCTTTTGATATGTCCAGTCTTAAACAATTGGCTATGATGAGTGGAAATTTTCCCCGGCTGATATGATGTTGTGGTTGTCCTCTGAACTGTAAGAATTCCTTCTCAATATTTTAACAATTAGTACTTTGACACCTACTAATACAGCTCATCGGGACATTAAAAACCATGATTTCTAAGATATATCATTCCCACACAAAAGGGTTACACAACTTTGAGGTTACTTGGACTTTAAAGAAAATAGTATCCCATAGATACAACAGGGAAGTTGCACAACTCACATGGTCCAGGATAGGAGCAGGATGTAGGTCAGGTAACACAGGGCAGCTGCAGAAATTTAGCTCACACCTCATAGCCACTGTAGTGCATCTACATTGTCAGCTTCTCTACAAATAATCCAGAAAAGAATTTTAGAACCCTGCCTGGCACATTTGTTTTGTTGCAAAGGATAAGAAAGTAGGAGTATCTAGTTTGAACTATATTTTATTGTAGACTGCAATGATAAAAAAATAAAATGGATGGATTCTGATTGCATGCTCATATTAGAATAATTTCACAGTTGTTCTGATTTAATACCAGAGTGAAGAGAATATTGGCTACAAAGCACAGTTCATCTACTGTGCTTACACCAGGAGTGACTGTAATATTTTTAGTATGTCCCTTGGGACAATCATTTTATTTCTCCTCTCCTCTCCTCTCCTCTTTCTTTCTTTCTTTCTTTCTTTCTTTCTTTCTTTCTTTCTTTCTTTCTTTCTTTCTTTCTTTCTTTCTTTCTT
>JAWWLZ010000082.1:43604959-43615805 GCA_035041345.1 Poliocrania exsul
TTTCTTTCTTTCTTTCTTTCTTTCTTTCTTTCTTCAAATTTTAGCAAAGGGCATTCTATGAAACAATGTGACTCAGCCTGTCTTTTATATCCTTTATCCTCCTCATTCCTTTAGGAATTAATAGCTTTCACAGAAATGTCGCAGTGGAATAACCTTTAAGTCAGATCCAGAAAAAGCACCAGCACTGAGGCAGAATTTAAGCAATATACTCACTGATTCTAATGGATCAAGACCCAATCTTGAGAAAAACAAAGGTCACTGCAACTTGCATTGACCTTAATTGACAATAAACCTTGAGCCTGTAAAGAGTAGTGTCTTCATACTTCCCCAAGTATGTTTTAACTTAGCATCAAAATATAATCCAAGCAGATGGTTCTATAAATGCTTCACTGGCATAAATAAAGCAATTACCTTTGACACAAATAACCTCAGAAAACTGGATTAAAATAGATCCTTTCACATGCAACACCACACAGTCTATGTCAAGTTATGAGTAGCATTTCATCAGTTTATGTTCACTCAGAATTGAGCATCTTCTCTCTGTGTAATTGATGTCTCTGCTCCTCACTAAGGATATATCATCTTTCTGCATGTCAAGATCTTCTGAACTTCTATACTATTACAGCTGAACACACAGAGAAATCCCTACAGGTTAAAATTAGTACTTTAGCTATGACCTTAAGTCCAGTGGGTTTTATTTCCATTCCCTCTGCACTGCCTCTCTCCCAGATGCATCCCACAATGACTTCCCTGTCACCAGCTCATCAGATGTCCCTGATAGCCACATTTTATATTGTTCAACCAAAACCAGTCTCTGCTAATTTCCCCACTTTACCCAGCCACGATGTAGTCCTGTAGCACCTGCTCTAAAAACAAACTAAATTGAGCTATTTCCTCAGTGCTCCATAAACATTACATCTTTTTTTGCCAAAGTTAAAAGATAGAAATTTCTCATTCCCTACATCTTAAGTCTTTCCTTCTTGTCTGAGATTGGACCTTTGTACTGAGGTGGTACCCCGAGCTATGGTTGTTTTGTCCACAGAGCCACCAGAGCAACAACAGGATACAACTTTTTTTTTTTTATAGCAAAAGCATTACTTTGACAAAGTAGGTGAGGGATGATGATATCACACAAAATGCTTCTGCCCTACATTTTGGTTCTGTTCTTCTTAAAGACTTCTTTGGGCTAGAAATTGGCATGAGTATTTCTCAACATCTATTCACTTAATGGTTTTTCCCTTTTTGAAGCATTTTAAAATATAAGGCATAAAACGTGTATATATATAAATATAAGGCATAAAATGTATATATATAAATATAAGGCATAAAATGTATATATAAAAATATACTCTGTAGAAGGGAGTTTTCACTTTGTTATGTTATTTGATTTATAGTTCTTTATAGGTCTTTTTATAATCCTGACTGAAGAGGAACACAAATGTTAATGAACCAGGCACTGTGACGCAGAAAAATCAAAATATGCAATTGTTGCTGTAGAGCTTTCACCTTTAATTTTAAGATGGGTTTTGGCTTTTATTTATAAGGCAACATAAACCACTTCTGAAGCCAATTATGATACAGAAATTTTTAAATTTCACCATCTTTAGTAAGTTACCATGATATAAAGTGCTGCTGTTAATCTCATGTCATGCCAATTACTAAAAAAAAACATTTATTCCAGCAGGACTGTGGGCATGCAGACCATTTGCTACAAAGAGGGCTATTTGCCTTTAAGGTCACCATTGAAACAGAGGCCAAGATTAAGTCCAGGTCTTAACCTTGCAAAAGAACATGCTCTACTCACAGGGTAACCAATAAACACAGAGAAGCTGAAGCATCTAAATTTATTCACTACCTAAACTTATGCTATTGCCTCCCACAGAATGGATATAGTGCTGGCCTTTCTCTACTGGGGTATCCAAAAGACTAAAGTTAAAAAAGAAAACAATTTTCTTAGTTTCCAGAAGGCCCCAGGGGTTATACCTGACAGCCTCACACTGAAGCAACAGCAAAACACAACTCAAACACAGATGGTCTTTCTTCCTTCAGATGCAGCATCGCAGAAAAGGACTTAGAGGTCCTGGTGGACACCAGGTTAAACACAAGGGCAAACAATGTGCCCTTGCTGCAAAGGTGGCAAACAGTATCCTGAGCTACACTAGACAAAGCATTGCTAGCAGGTCTAGGGAGTTGATCCTCCCTACTCAGCACTGGAACATCTGCCTAGGGAGGTGGTTGAGTCACTGTCTCTGAAGGTATTTAAAAGATATTTAGATATGACACAGATATGGTTTAGGAATGGACTTGGCACTGTTAGGTTAATGGCTGGACTTTGTGATCTTAAAATTTTGTGTTTGAAATAGACAAAACCATTTCAATTAACGTCTGATAAGGCTGATGTCCAGACAACATCAATTAATATTTTTTGTTTTGTTAAAACACAGTCTCTTGACTTGTTTGAGTGATCAATCAAGACAAAAATGTCTACAATCAAAGTTTCAATCTCCTTGTTTATCTTTGCAACCACTGTCAGTACTAGTGAGAATGATTCCTCCATCTCTTGGGGTTTGGACTATGTTGTATAGTAAGACACGTTTGTTCTTTTTAATTTACTGGGAAGTCCTAAATCTCTTGTCATGACATTTACTTCCTTTAGAGGTGATAAATGCCTCTGCCTTAGACCCTTTAGGATTGGTTACTTGTCTTTCCACAATGTGACCAGATTGTCTGGGACAGACTCTAAATGGCAGCTCTTCTCACTAAATCATTGTGTGGGTAGAGTGTTAGAACCAACAGCCAGAAATATGTTCTTGTATTGGTTTCCTTCTGTCGTGTGCACTCACATTTTGAATACAGAGAGGTTTTGTTATGCTCCAGTTGGATTTTATGCACTCATTTATGTAGATTACTCTTGAGTATGTAAAACCAATATTATGTCCTTGAGGAGATATTTGCTGGGAAAAGCTGGATAGTTTGTGAAGACATCCACAAGATAAGGGTCAAGAACAGAACTTCAAGATGGAAACTATAAGAAACATAACATTTTTAAGCAATGCTTGCTCCCAACACAGACATATACATAAGTGATTTTCAAAGCTATGAGCAATTTTCTGCTTCCATTTTCTTCAATGGAACCTACTGAATGCTCAACACAAAGCATTTATCCAACTACAGGCTCCTTTTTTGACAATTTTGGCTGAAATATTGTAACAGAAATTCTGCTGGGCCAAATGCTCTTCTATAATCTTTTAATTTAGAGAGATTTCAATTTAAATATCTCAATAATAATGTTCAGAAATTTGTTTGGTGATAGAAAAAAATATTTTCGATGATATATCATTCTTTCCCTCTGCTTATAGTACTTGAAGCACCAAATGTCTCCAAACTTGTTCAACATCTTCCTTTAAAAAATTGTTTTTATCTTCAAGAGACCATGTGGAATAAAAAGATTCCCTTTCTCATCTCACTCTGCTTCCTACAGACACTTTGTTGTCACCTGAACTACATTCAAGAGAGCAATTTTTCAACGTTCTGGAAGGGAATGCTATATTTAAGATGAACAGAGAGTTCAAGATTAAGTTTCCTGCAGGATAAATATATTCCCAGGATGGTCTGAGGGCTAACTTTGTTCTTTAAACACAAAGTGCCTTAGAAGAGCTTGTGATTGGCACAAGTCTTAAACGTTATTCTGTTTAGGTGCAGTTGTTTGATCAACAAATGTTTGCAGCAACTTAAGCCACACAAATATCGCAGCTGAACTCAAATAATCTCTACCAACAGTCTAAAATAAACTGGTTGAGTTTACACTGAATCACACAAGGAAGACTCGGAAATTCTCTTCTGCTGATAGACCAAAAGAAGTGTAAAACTCTAGTAAAATGATAGCTGCAAAAAAATAAGTAAAATTATGATGATCACATCTTTAGCCGCCAGAAGCACATATGGAGTGAATACAAGCCTCTGCCTTGGTAAGTTGTTGTTTCTCTCTTCAGAACAGGCTATTGTAGTACTGGGATCACACATTCAGTGGCTGCTCTTTCATTGCTTCTAGCACAGACTTTAACATTAGAGCTGTTCCCAGGGAAAAATTGGTCCTTGGCATTCTGAGCAAGATGCTGGCCTCGGTGAACAAAAAGCAAAGCCAATTGCACTCACTGCATTGCAGTGACACAGTCTTCCAGACACACAAATTGTGCTTTCCTCAAACACCTACACACAATTACAGCTTTGCTCAGTTCTCTGGTGCTCAAAACAAAGAGTCTTTCATAAGAAAATTCTGTCCGGAGAAACTTTTGTTATATCGATCAGACAAAGGTAGAAAAGATTTATCTAATGTCTCATGGTGGTCAGGTAATGAGGTTATCCTGTTCTATCCTCTATTTGAACAAGTATTCTCACAACAAGCCATGTGTTAAAAAGTATGGGGAGAGTTAATCCAAGTTGAAAGATGGACTGATGGGCTACATGGTCTTTCAGGGAGAACATAGTTCTTAAATTGGTTCAGCTGTACCAAAACTTTGCCTTTGAAGCCAACAGATGCAGATATGAACTCCCAGCTCTTTGATGCATTTGAAATGAAATAGGCAGATAGAGAGTGAACACATTCTTAATTTTAGAACATTTCTTCAGAAAGTTGGAAAAATGTCTGTGTCCTTTTTAGTTACCAAACTCTCCAACAGTACCTGCTAATAAGATACTTTAGTTAAACTGGGACAGGAACAGGCCCTTCCAGACAGCCTATCCTTCTGTTCATACTTCAGTTAAAGGGAAGAGACATTTCTCTAGCCTTTTGTAGTTTAAGTTGTTGAAGCCAGTTACAGTAGCTTCTGCCCAGTTATGAGGTATGTGCTTGCTCTTTTGGACAGAAAAAACTGAGCTTTCAGGATTTCAATCCTATTTCAGTATTACTTGGAATCACTAGTACTTCTGCATTGGACAGTCACAGCATCCCCCCTGTCTGAAAAAGCTGTCCATACTGCAATGGCCACTGGCTAGTAGCTGCTCTGAGTTCAAATACTCAGCTAGCTTTCAAATTGGCTCTCTCAGAAGTTTATGAAAGTACAGCCACAATAGAAGAAAGCTCTGCCAGACCAGCTCTTTACGTGGTTTGTGCCATGTTGACACACCTTTTAGACCAGTCACAAATGGAGCCAGGAAGAACAACATCATAGAACCAACCTCCAGTACCCTTCCAGCAGTTTTGCACATGTATGAAATTTCAGGCTATGCTTGTTAACATAATTAAGTTCAAATACAGCTTTGAGAGAGCCATGTGAGATTCATTTAGGTGGCATGATCAGATACCCAGGCAGCAGAGCAGCTTATCCAGCTGCCATCCACCTACTTATGCCTGCAAAACACACCTAGGCTTATCTGCCAGGGATGGGCTACACAGAACTGCCCACAGTTGGCAGAGACGTGCAGGACAGCACAGAAAAGCTCATATATCTCTGTGTTGTTCTGCTGCTGGTCATCTGACCACATATTTTCTGACATTGCATTCCGATTCACTTCCACCAACACCCACAAGGGCTGTTATCCCTCATACAGAGGGAAATGCCCTCCTGAAAGGCTGTTCAAGGTGAAGGCCACAACAGTGCACTGCTGGAAGATTAGGACCTTTACACAAATCAGCAGCCTTATATCAAGCCAAAACAGACACAAAGATATCATTATAGAAACAAGCCCACACCAAAGTAAATAATGTAATTTTAACCTATCCAGAACACAATTTATGTGGCAGAACAAATACATTTCTGCTGGGTGTCCATGGAGTATCCCAGCCTTTTTTTCTTTGAGTTGTCAGTAGAACCTACTAAAACAAACTCCAGACCACACAGGTTATGCAGCTCCTGATTTACAATGATGAGGTAGTCACAAAAAAAATGGAACTCAAACACAACATTATAATGGAAATGTCATCTTTTATCTTCTAGAAAGAGCATAAAAAGGCAAATCGAGCAGAACTTTCCAAACCAACACCTTTTCAGTACCTGCTGACAGTGAAGCCAAGGGGAATATTTAACTTCAGAACTGAGATCAAAGCTTCATTTTATAAAGAACTGAGGTCCCTCAGAAATCAATGGGAGAGTTCTTACTATCTTTGATGGGACCACAATGCCTGTCTATAAACAACACCTATAAACAGCCATGAGATTTGAGCTGTAGCTCATTCTCATCTCCTCTCCACATTTCCTAAAGGCACTCAGCAAGCCTGGACAGTTCACTGCATAGGCCTCTGCCTCAGCACCTTTTCTATACAGGCATGCTGATCCTCCAGGCAAGTTTCCTGATGTCCTTATGTATGATGCATCTTCATCTTTCTGTCTTAATAATTCAATCTTAGTAATTCATTATATATGCTATAAATGACACTGTATACTTTTTCCCCCCCACTCATTACAGGGTCTTGAGAAATCCTACTTAATTTTCCACTAAACTGGCATACATTATTTTATTAACTTTGAACAATATTAACAATGTATTATAAGTATTTTTAGTCAAATAATTCAAATAATTGTCACTGTGTGCCACCAGACTGAGGTGGTTTTTTTTAATATACTCTAAAGCTCTTTCATATAATGAGCCTTGAAAAATAACACACAATTTTCAAGACAAGTTGTCATCATCTTTGTCAAGGGCTGGTTGATGGAAGAAAAGTGAATTTATTGACTATTTTTCCTCTGGTAATTTGCCAGAATTGTTTTGAAAGACAAAAGATTCTGTCAACACTGTTACTGTTCTGTCACTCTAATGTTCTGCCTGAGTCTGTTGGCAAAAATTGTCCTGAGAAAAAGGTTCTGTTGTGTTGATGCGAACACTGAGGAGTAAACCATCTTTCGGGTCAGTGAAACAGCAACAGGAATTCCTCTAGATATAAGAAGTTGTGAGGTAGATTCAAGGCATCCCAACCAAAAATGCATGTTTTGTCATGCTTATTTTTCCATAGAGCCACTACATGTCACTTAGAAAAATGAAAGTGAGATCATGTGTGTCTGTTATTTTTGGGACATGTAGTTGATAGAGCTTATTGCAGTGTCTTACAGTGACTGTGAAGCCAGACTCAAGCACAGGCTGAATAAGGGATTTCAGAAATATCTAAATCAAGAAATGTTAGGCATGAAAAGAAAAAAATCTCCTAATTCCTTACTAGATCTTGTTATATTTTATACCTAATAACTGTAAGCAAGGAAGAAAAATCCTGCATGAATGAGCACATTCTATATAAAAACAAGAATGGTTCTTGTTGGTATAGATTAAAAAGTGCATAGATACCAATGTTTCTCTGTTTCTCAGAATAAAAGTACATGAGGCCTCCCAGGCAATAAAAACAGGAGATGTACCTTCTAAGAATTCCAGCTTTATTAAAGAACTGGAGTGCTCAGTGGTTCAGTTGAACAGACAACATCCAACAGGCTTTAATTCTGAAAGACTGGATCCCTGACCAAAGACCTGCACTCTCTCATGGCAAGACAATTTTTTTTAGCTGAATGAAACAGAGATTCTCTCAGAGACAAATGAATTTACAGGTAACTAATACTCACATGGCTTATTTCCATTGGCATATGTTTCTGTGTGTTCATTTCTCTGCCAGCACAAATTCTGTAGACCAGTTCTGACCAAAATAGACAGGGTAGGGCAAACTTCAAACGTTCATCACCTCACGAGGAAGGGCAGCCAAAACATAAAATCATTAGAGTCCTCCCTGTGAGAAAAAAAGCTACCATGGTTAGACAGCCATGAATCTAACCTCAGATACACAGCCTATACCACCACACAGATAACATCCACAAGAAACTAGGTTTCCTTCATTCCCCTGTTAACAAAACTTATTTGATTTCGTGATTAAATAGAGCCCATTATTTGATTTATCCATTACATAGCCAATATTGCTGCCAGTAAGAGGGCTATTTTCTTGGCATTTTCCATGGAAATTACAGAAGAACCCAGTGTTAATCACCAACAGAGACTCGGAAAGTACAGTCTCACCTCCTGAGTCTCCAGCATCAAATGGGTGTACTTTCCAGACCTCAGGAATGGCTCAGTGGAGACTAATGCAAACTCACGTGAACTGAAATAGCAGTAAAAGGATCCACACAAATATATGAAGTCCTTTATAAATAGGCTTAATTGTTCATGATGCCCTTGCCATCCACATGTTGCTATCGGACAGTTCTATTAAGTATATGAGATTTCTCACTGGGCTGCTACAAAGATATTAAAGAACCTGCTTGTGGCCATAAGGTGGTCTGAACTGGACAGGCAGTAAGACTCTGTTTGCAGTGCTCTTACTAGGCTCACTGACTCACTCAGCATCTTCAAACAAATAACATAAAAAGCTTTTATTTCTATTCCCAACAAGGGTAAATTGGAAGGAGTAGAAAAGACCATCTTGATGAATATCAGTATGTGCTGCAGCACGGCACTAATGTGCTTCAGAGCTACACACAGCAGGGCTGTCCTACCAGCAAAATAACTTTGTTCTCAGTTCACAAAGTAGTGTAATAATGACAGTTTATTACAGCAGCAGCAAATGGCTTCCTGGAGTTTTTTCTAATCTTTTAATAGGAGAGATTTTAGTCTCTTTTTGGTCAAATTCACACAGAAAATCAGGAGCGTTAAACACATTCAATAGTGTTCATTCATGTGCAGTTTTATAACGAGATTCTACCAGATCTCACACTGGGGAGTTGTCTGACTAAGAAAAGGCTTGGCACTATGTACAGCATTTCCCTTTAGGTACTATCACTGTCCATCTAGTTTGCCCATAGTCAGACCTACAAAGGAAGGCTCGCCTTGGTAACCTGGCAGGGCAAAGGTGTCTCCTCACTCCTGCTGCTTCTTTCAGTGCAATAAAGGATGTTTCAATCTGTCAACTCTTACATTCCTAGGACCAGGAGGGTGCATTTTATGATAGCCACAGCACTAAAAATCCTTTGCTGCATTCTTCTGGCAAGATCTATTTTGACCAGCTGTTTCATAGGACAGTAAAAAAAAAAGCTCAGGGCATCAGGACTTTATTGATTGCTACAGGGACTAGGAATTATAAAAACCTCTCATAGACATCTTTCTTGTTTTGTGACCAAGAAGCCTGCCTGTGGTAGCTGCTTTCCCACTGTGTTTGTTAGGGATCACAGGTCTTGGAAACATATAGCATTCTTCTGTTATCAAATTGGCTAGATGGGATGAGAAACCAGTCGAAGCAGCAGGGAAAGGCAGACTGAGATAGCAGCAGAATACTCACAGATAGCTGAGATAAAGAAAAAGACATGACACAGTAATCAGGCATCCAATTTCAGTGCACCACTGCACTGCTGTGCTGGTGCTGAGTTGTCATTACTGGTGCTGTTTTCTATTTAGAAAACTACCATAGTCTAATGATAAAGCTTTCCTCCTCTCCATTACAGAGCAATTGTGAAATTACAAAGCATCTGCCCTACCATTAAATGAGCTACAGCCTCTTGTTTATAACTCTTTTTCATACTTCAGCAAAGTTATGCAAACAAGGATCCCTGCACTTCAGTATCTGGCAGGTCCTCTGCTTTTTAAGATTTCTCTCTGCCTTTGAACTCTTACGAGTAAGCAGCATTTATGCCTGAAATTTTTAGTGAGGTGTTTAGGACTCAAATGATTACAGGTGTTACAAATATCTTAACAGTAGTGATTATGTTTGTTTGACAGAAATTTTCAGTAATGAGGAGTCCTGGAGCCCTGTTGTTACCAAGTACCACTGCTGCTGTGTGTGCCTTCTTTTCAGTCTGTGTTGAGGTCATGTCTGCTTGTGGATGCAGTGATTTTTGTTCTGGTACAAAAAGAGTCTCTCTAAATGAGCCTGAAGACTCATATATACCTCCAGGAACATACAGAATAATTTTCCACCCTCTCAGCTTCACTGTGGAAAAGAATTGGGCTTGACTGCCAGTATTTTGCCATCTCAGAACTCAGTTTAGTTCCATCTGTGCTTATCAAAGGCTTGTCTGTATCTTACCCTAGACTCAGACACCCCAAGATATAAAGAAACTTTGGATCAGTGCATTCTACCAAGATCATGTACTATTATGCTGCCATTTCAGAAAGTCCATCATTTCAGGTTCACTGAATATATTGAAAGAATAAATAACTTATTAAAAATATATGCCTTCTACCACAGCCACCCAGTGCTACAGTAAAAACTAAATTTATAATAAAACTCTATTTATAAATACTTTTAAAGTATTGTTAAATGTTTGAGAGACAATTTTATGATTAATCAATTGTTAAGTTATTAAAGTACAGAAAGTCTATCACTGTTATCGATTTTTTCTGCTATACCTACAACTGATACAATGTACAGTGCTCAGGTTTGTAATAACTATTATTTGTGTGTTTGTCATTTGTAAAGCATTTAGAAATGAAACATTGCTATAATATTAAATTGAGAAGCTGTTCTACTTTAGAGTTTCCTTCACCACATCTTTATTATACTGATATCAAAGTCCTACCATTTCATGCCTTATATTTTCTTCACTCTCTCCCCCTTTTAGAAGTGCAGCACTTTGGCTTTCAATGAGAATTTATTCACTTTCTCTCCTACAAATCTTAAAGACCATTTAAGACAGAGACTTTTCTCAATCTGCTCCTTATTGCATATGGAAATACACAATGAAGTAAAGGTCTTATCCTTAGAACACCATTATCTGTTGCTATATAAGGCTATTTTTAAGCATAAGAAGAATTCCGACAGTACCTGTGCGGACCCTGCTCCCAGTGGGAAACCAGTGTTCATATATAAGTTAGAACAGCTGGCAATTCTGAATTTTTTATGATAGGCATGGTAAGTGTACTCCCATTAACTTCCTCATCACAG
>JAWWLZ010000082.1:43615905-43628331 GCA_035041345.1 Poliocrania exsul
AAGTTAGAACAGCTGGCAATTCTGAATTTTTTATGATAGGCATGGTAAGTGTACTCCCATTAACTTCCTCATCACAGAAAAAAGGCAATGCTGACACTTCAATTTGAGATTTTGGTCAAGCTTCATCTGTAGTAGTTAAACTCTCATAAATCACAAAACCAGATCATAAAAGGTGGTACATTGTGAAGACTTTGTGATATTGTACAACTGCCTCATTAAAAACAAATAAGTAAAAAAACAAACAAACCAGCAGTGCAATGCTCATGTTATATGAATAATGAACTGGTCAATGAGAAAAAAACGGGAAGCCACACACCAAGCCAAGAGAGGTGAGGATCTGAGTCTTCAGTACAGATCTAAAAAGCACACCTGCTAAAACTGTATAGATGACAAAGGTTAAAGTGTCTGAGTGGAGCGATTCAGACAAGCAACTGAGCAGAGCTGTTATCATGGTTGTGTGCAAAGAGGGTTTATGTGACCATTAAGAATCACCCTGGGTCCAAGCAACTGTTTTATCTTTGTGTACAAGCTGTTTGGTGATTAGCACTAAAGTGTTGTGTTCTTTTACTTTTCTTGTAGGATAGACAATAAAATAAAATCATAGAATAATCTCAGAAATTTATTCATAAATTGAGGGAAACACCTTGCAGTGAAAGACCGATGGTCTACAGAATGTTCAGTGATTCTGTGTGAGTTTGTCCACCACACTGTCATGGCTCTGACAGAAATTAATGACTACAAAATGAAGCTTAAAGGCAAATTTGTATCTGTGAAGAGTATTGACACCTGGAATAAACTCAAGAATGAGTCAGACTCCATATTTCAAAAGTCATTTTGAGAAAATCTAGATGTTGTTTGGAGGATACACTATTGGGAAGCTCTTCAACTCGGTTCAATTGGTGATGATTTATGGACTAAAATACTGAAGAGGTTAGAATAAACAATCTAATTATTTCATCTCACCTTGAATGTTTCACATTCTTTTTTACAGCAAGAAGAATGGTTTCAAATATTAAAATTCAGAGGATATGGCTGTCACAACCCTTATTTACTTGTACAAGGATACATAACCCCATATATAACTCCTCATGGCTGCAAGTCTTTATCTGGTAAAGAAATAAACTGTCTCTCTCTTGCTATAAGCAAGAGAACAGAAAAGGAGAAAAATGCTCCAGCTTCTTTCCCCTCTTGTGCAAGACTGGATGAAGACAGTCCCAGGAAGCTCTAAGGCTTCTCTCCAGTAATGGAAGAACATTTGTGCTCAAGGCAGGGAAACACCTTTCAAAGAGGCAGTCACAGAGAAGACTGCAGCAGTGACTCTGATGCATTTTCCCTTTCAAGGCTTGTGCTGTTACAAGCCAAACACACCATATCCCAGTGCAGGTGCTCTATAGAGTTGTATACTACTGTCCCACACTCCTGGGGCTCCACACTGTGAGCTCTGAACATCCCACACAGCCCTGGAAGGGGCACGGTGCACAGCACTGAAACAGAAGGCTGGCAGATTTGGGTGTCCAAATCCCAGCAACTGAGCTCTGCAAAGTTTCCCAAACCACACTTCTGAGGTGTGTGAAACTAAGCTGAAGATATGCTCATAGATCCTATTAGAGTCTCATGGGTGAATATGAAATTTCTTACAATTTAGAGCACACTAATGACTGACATCACCACATTAGATTGAGCGAATGTCTTCATGGCAGTTATAATTACAGAAAACAAACAAATAATCACTCCCAGTTGTCAAATAAACAAGGCAGAATATAAAAGATATTTCCTTATACACTAATACAATGGCTAAGACAAGCACTTAGCCTGGTGCTCCCCTATTGACTCACAGTTTAATTTGCGAAGGTGTCAAGTTTCCTCTTAGAATGATCTTTCAGCTGATCTAACAAGCCTGGGGCACTCATAGTTGAGTTGTGTAATTGCCCACTTACCCTCTTCAGTGAGGTGGTTAGAACACTGATCTTTTCCTTTACTTGTCATAGGTATAATTGCTTTCTTATAAAAACAATTTTAAACCACAAACTTACATTAAATAAAAATGTAGCTTCTGGAGCATTTTGAGGTTCCCTTTTCCCATTGCTGAAATGCTACTTGTAAGGTCAGATAATCAGTTAAAAGATTATGAAGAAATATATACAAGTAGAACAAAGATGACATTACTTCATAAGGCTGTGCAAGTACAAGTAAAATACATTCAGGTCACACATGCACTCCCTGAAGCAGCAGAGAAAATACAGTTTATGTCTTTCTATCACATCTACCTGTTTGCAGATGGTTCAAAACATCCTTGACTAAACATGACTGGGGCTACCAGATCTGCCATTTAACCTACTGTATGCATGCTGAAGCACACAAGAATCTCAAAACCAAAATCTGTTCTGGAGATAATTTTGAGCTTCACAGCTAATTTTTTTCCCTTTCTGTTTTAAATTCCCTCAACAACAACAAACCCCAGGAAAACTCAAACAACAACAATAATAAAAAGGAGAGATTGCAAAGAGAAAATAACAATATTCAAAAATACTAAAATGAGAGATTTCTATTGAAAATCATATAAAGATGTATTTAAGTTCTTGTTCAGTTGCTTTGAATGTCTGTGGATTATTGTCTTTGATTATTCTTGTGAATCTCCTCTACAATTTTGATTGAACCACTGTTGATTTCCAGACCTCATTATAGTTCTTTAATGCGTGGCTTTGAAAGTTTCTTGATCTTTGTGAGATTTGCAGATTGGAATGCAAGTGGATATTAGCTCCATGTTCACATCAATCTTTCAGAGGAACAGAAGTAACTGGGACAGTTAAGTTGATCACAGAAAATAGATCAGACTAATATAGTAGCAGGGCCTAATTTAAAAAAAAATACTTAAATTTGCTTGTAGTCCATTTTCTGCATCTCTCATTCAGACAGTGGCAAAATTAGATTGCTATTAAAGTAACATTAAAATTCTTTATGATAGGTGCTGTAGGAGCTGATAGATTCACTCTTACAAACTCTGAGTTCAAAATTAGGCCAAACACTGTGACTAAAGCTTGCATAACAGTAACACTTTGAACACCCTACAGAGACGTTGCCATGCTGGTAGCTTTGTGTGAAGGCTTTACATCTCAAAGTCAGGAGGATCAGCTTTTCCTCCTTCAAAGATTCTTTAGCAAAATAGTCCAGCAGTGTTAAGAAAGTTGATGGTCGTTACTGAATTGAATCATTCATCCAGATGGATGTTTGGAAAAACATCAATTCCTCTTGGTCTGGACTTTTGCAGTGTGTGCTCAGGGTTGTGTTCAGCATCCGCTCTGCCAAATCTGTCTGCCACATATGGTGGGGATCACAGAATCCTGAAAATTGGGCAACTCCAACAAGAATCTCCAAGCTGTCACTGATACAGATGCTGAACAGTGTTTTTATGAAAAGCTGTACCTCTGGAAGCATGGAATCATTGATTCATAAATTAGCATATCAAATTTAGATGAGTTTTAATGGAAAAATATTGAAGCATTAACAGAGATTCCCCTCTGGACACAATGGCTGGACTTCATATACACCATTCTTATCTTTGGGTGATATTCATGTAAACTGAGGATTTGGGAATCCAATTGAAAAATATTATGCAACGAATATGGTACAAGCAATGCACAGTTTTAAAGGAGAGCTGTAAGGAGAGATATAAACCATATATTATATAAACCACATGTATCAGCATAAACACACATACATTTCCCTACGCTTTTGCTTTTTCTTAACTCTCCCCAAGTAACCCAGGTGTTATAAACACCTTTACCATTGAAAGACTTCTGTATATTTTGCCAGGCATTTTCCTCACAGCCACAAGAACCACTTCAGCCAAACACTATTCAGTATTTTTTTAGCATCCTGAGGGTGGACCAAATTTGAATGGGGAAGTACATTGCTACACTTCTCTTCAGAATAATTTCCACAACTCTCACAGTCTGTAGCTTGTATACTTCCTGAGTTACAGGTATATTCTAAATATTTAACAGCTAATTTAACTACAGGTATGGTTCAAATATTTAACTGTTTTTTTCATTTCTGAATGGACTTCTCCAACTCTATAGTTCCACAGCTTAGCTTCACATTGGAAAAAGAATCATCACCTTTCATTTTCAACCTGGCACCTACTACTTTCATGTGATGCTCCTCTAGTTGTTTTACTGTAGAAAGTAGTGAATATCTGATCCCCCTTCATCTTCTTCATATCTTTTGCTTTGGAAATCACAACACAACTTTTCCTAGTGAAAGGGCCAGGAACCAAACAGCCATCATGATTTAGGCCTGTGCTTCTGACATCCAGTTAAGGAACATGACATGCAGCTTTTCCAGCTTCCTGGGGGACAGCAGTACTGGAATCATATACCCACTCAAGTATCTATTCCAGCAACTTGTCATCACTAGCTACAACAGGATTCTTAGGGAAAAGCACAAAAACATGGCAAGAATTTCCCCCCTGCATGCTTTTAGTTTCTAGAAATCTCTGCTTCTAACTTGATATGGTAGTAATTGTCATGATATCAATACACCCATTATTCTAGATCCAGAGGCACTTCACACACTGTGGGCTGCCATAGTCAATTTAGGGCACAAAGAACAGCTGAGGGCACAACCAGGACCCATGAGCACAGAGATGTTTGCTTTTCCTGCACAGTGGAGTTCACGCAAATCAGCTTAATGGGAGTAAGAGAAAGACAGAGACATTATAGAGTTTGTTTAGAAGAAAGTACTTTTTGCTCATAAATAAACTCTTCTGCTTTTTCAAAGAGACAATCAATTCTGAGTCACCTGGAAATGTGCAGAATTGATTGTCTCAAACTCTGCATTAATATGCAGAATTGCAGGAAACAACAATTTTTTTTTAAATTAATATGTACAAGTTATGTAACTACTTTGTACAAAGGCATAATAATACTGGATTTCAATTCTCATGATCAACTTCAATGAAAGGAGCAACCCACACAAATGGACAGAACTGAAGAAGAGTTTGCTAGGACGTTCATATTGAATGAGACACTGGTAAGAAACTTGGTAGGGAATTTTTCCAGGAGAGCATACTTCCACAGGAATGTTATTTACTCTGAAACTCATTAAAAGTTGTTCACATTCAAAGAATAAATCTTAATTCTCAATTCCAAGCTGCCATATTAACCATCTGGGGTGCATAGTTCTCTGACAATTTTGTACTCTATTGGCACTTCAGTATTTTTAAATATCACTAAGTGCTATTTCATAAGTGTTTAAACTCACAGCATAGCTGAACCCGTAGTCAAAGATGACATGTTTTGTACCTGCTACTAGAATAGAATGGCTTCAGAAATTCTTGCATGTCTAATCTAAAATATATAATTCTACATTGGAAGTCCTTTTTGGTTTTGTTTTGTTTTGTTTTTTTGCTACTGGAAATAAAAAAGACTGAACTGGAAAATCTATTATTTTTTCATGTCTATTAAAACTCCTGAAAAATCTGACAATCATCACATAAAGTTGCAAATTATATTCAGTAAAAAGTCTCTGAAGTGAATCAGAAACAATTGCACTGAAATACTTTTTTTTTTTTTAAGAACCCTAACATTGATTCTTTTACATAAAGAAACAAATTTAAAGATCCTTCTGGAGGATAATTTAATTGCCACCAATTTTGCTAAAGACTTTGTCTTGCTATTTTGCTCTTATTCACTACAACTGTCATCCATTTAAAAGCTGGTCTGTTAAGAATTGTCAGGATTCTTAAGCAACAAACACAGTTTTTGTAAATCACAACTCATTTTATTCATGCTGTGTGCTCTTCCAGTTATATAATATTAAAGCAGGACCTGTAGGCAGGTAAATAGAGAAGAAACTAAAAAAAAAAAAAGCAATTAGACTCTTTTCAAATCAATTACAGTATACTTGACTCATTTAGAATTTCCATAAGTGATGCTCTCATCTGAGCTTCCCTGATGAAAGACATCATCTACAGTATCATCCACCATTGCTTGACTCATAATTCCTTTATTTTCAGCAGTTCCTTTATGTTCATAGATGTGGAGCAGATCAGCTCACTCCTCAAGCTTGTCCAGGTTCCTCTGAATGGCATCCCACTCCTCATGTGTGCCAACCACACCACACAGCTTGGTGTCATTGGCAAACTTGTCAAGGATACCCTCTTTGTCATTGATGAAGATATTAAACAGTACTGGTCCCAGTACAGACCCCTGAGTGACATCACTATCAATGACCTCCATCCAGCCACGGAGCCATTGATCATTACTCTCTGGATGCACCCACCTAGCCAGTTCCTTACCCACTGAACAGGCACCTGACCCATAAAATCCCTCTCTCCAGTTTAACAAGAAGGATCTTGTGGAAGACTGTGTCAAAAGCCTTATGGAAGTCCAGACAGATGACACCCTTAGCTATTCCTTTGTCCACTGATGTAGTTACTCCATCAGTGCTGGATTAAACAGAAAGTGGTGTGGGAAGCTTTCCCATGCTGCATGGGGTAGCACTAATAGGGAAAGGGAATACTGCTCTCTAACTCTTCTGGAACATCTTCATGAGAAAGTAAGATAGGGAGTCAGTGGCTGCAATACACACAGAATTAATAAACTTAAAAAGTGTCTACTCTAAACAAGAGCCTGATGTAATAAAAAGGTCACTCACTGCACTGCTTATGTCTTTTGCACTAATTCTCTTATAAAATCAATGCATTTGTGACTTTCTCTGCTTGTTTTATTTGAAGCACCTACAGCTTTGTTATCAAAGATCAGCCTTTGTAAGACTTCATCAATTTATTCTTGGGATTAAGAACCGTCTTTCAAATTAATTAGGTAGCACAACAAATGCTTGTAGAATCTGAATACCCTGAAGGACTCAAAAGGAATATAAATTGGGTTTGGACAGACTATTAAAATCAAGTCACTTGGGAGTGAACTGGAGATTTAAAAGTTTTTAGCACAACTTCTGGAGTTGTGCCTTCATGCAAGAAGCTCACCTTATCTTCCCCTCATTCCTCCACTTGCTATCAAGGTGTGCTCAGTTTCAAGCAACTGAAGCCATTATCTTACACTGACATCACAAGTGCAAGTCCTCTGATGGTTTTAGAGCCTCAGATTTAATGCCTCATTCTTGTGTGTAGTTGTGAAAGTAAACTGGGAAGAATCCTGAAACAAACTGCTTTACCCACCATCTGCTCACTCACACTCCATCCACTGCAGCTTTCTGGTCTGAGCCTGAAATATTTGCTGGCAAACAAGAATAAGGCAGTTCCATTCCAAAAAGGAGCCTCTGTTTCCAGCATTTGGCAACAGGCAGCAGCCAGCTAAGGTAAATCACAGCACAGCAAGAAATTATCCCGTCTCAAGTACCTCATTCTATCCCCTGCTACTGCTCCAAGACCATGAACATGCCACTGAGGGAGTAGCTTCCCCTGAGAGGAAGAGCATCTATAAGCCAGTTGCAGACTGTTCTGCACATTGATTTGAGCTTGAGTTTTAGCTCTTCCTATCTAAAACATTGTTTGTGTCAGCCTCTACTAGCACTTAGAATTCACACCAGAACAGAGACATAGACACCCAGATGTTCTTGTCCCTGCAGCTCAGCCTGTTCACTTGCGCTGTAACTTGGGTGGCAAATGGAGAGACTTTTATCTTTAGAGACCATCAGCCTAGTTTGAGTTCATGGAAATAAAAGAAAGGCAGGGGATATTCTGTCATTCCATTCCAAGACTTGTAAGGGAAGAAGCAGACTTTGCAGGTTTCATTAGATGCAACTGCAAAAGCTTATTTTTCTGCACAAAAGGCTGTGATTCTGATACTCAACATAAGCAATTTGTTTGCCTGGAATAGCTCCTCTCCCCTCTCCAAGCAAAACTAGAACATTTTTGTTTCAGACAGTATTTTGGCACATCATCTTTGCTGCAAGCAAACATAGCTTATTGGGAACAGAGACCCTTTTTAGGAGGCTTTTGTTTTAACTCATTTAATCTCATCTAAGAAATTACACGGCTGTCTCAGTTAAAAGTGGATGTTACTATTAGCAGTCAATGTGTCACAAACAATGCAACACCACTGCTCATTGCCCTGTATGAGAATGCCAAAGAAAGGGAAAAGGACATCAGTAACTGAGTGCCTGAGATGGGAGATTTAAGAGATGCATCAGAATAAGTAGAGATTTCAGCCTAGATAGTTAATTCCAGGGTTGCAAATGTATACTTCTGGCTAAAACACATACAAATGCTTTAGGAACAAGCCCTTCCACAGCCACATTTTTCTGCTTGTTGCTCAGAGGTAGACTGGACAAGAAAACAGCTGAAAGTTAGGAGGGCATTGTAAGATTTTACACAAACTCAAATGAGGTGCCAAATCCCATGAATTTCTGTTCACCTTTTCTGGGTTTCAAATATAGAGAGCAAAAAAAGGGAGTAAGGAAGCATTCATATTCCTTTGACAGCAGATTACATTTCTTTGTAAATATTCATTAAAGTAAAACCACAAATAGGGTCTGCCTAAAAGACCACAAGGAGCAATTTGAGGTAAAAAGTGGTGAGTTGGCTGATAGGTGGCCACCAGGTCACTGTCTCACACTCCCTCCATAGCATGCCCTGAGAAAACAGGATGAAAAATCCTGAGCTGAGACAGGAACAGGGAGATCACTCATCCATTACCAACACAGTCAAAACAGACATGGCTTGGAGATTAATTTGATTCATTGCCAATTAAAAATAGAATAGCATGATGAAAAACATACCACCCTCTGAAAAAAACTCTAACACAAAACAAAACCCACGTTCATTCTACACCCAGGCTCAACTTCACTCCTAACTCTTCCACCACTCCCCTTGCCCTGAGAGGTGTCAGGGGATGGCGAGAGGATGTTGTGGTCAGTTCATAACACTTCATCTCTGCTGCCCTTCCCTCCTCACACTGTTCCCTGCTCCAGCATGGAATTCCTCCCACAGGACACGGTCCTTCACTAACTGCTCCAGTGTGGGTCCTTCTTATGCCCTGCAGTTCTTCAAGAACCGCTACATTATGGGTCCTTTCCATGGGGTGCTTCCTTCAGGAACAGACTGCTCCAGCACGGGTCCCCCATGGGCCACAGGTCCTGACAGAAAGCATGTGTGGCCTTCTCTCCATGGGCTGCAGCTCCTGCCAGGAGACTGCTCCCGTGTGGGCTCTCCATGGGCTACAGCTTCCTTCAGGACACAGCACATGCTCTGTGGGCTGCAGGGAGACAACCTACTTCACTACAGTCTTGCCACGGGCTGCAGAGAAATTTCTGCTGTGGTGACTGGAATACCTCCTCTCTCTTCTCCTTCTTTTACCTTGGTGCTGCAGGACTGTTTCTCGTCCATTTTATTCACTCCTCCCTCAAAGCTGCTATACAATGTTTTTTGCCCTTTCTTAAATATGTTATCAAATATGTTATCACAGTGGTGCTACCAGTGTCTCTGATGGGCCCAGCTTTGGCAGCAGGGGGTCCATTTCAGGGCTGGCTGCAACTGGCTCTGTCCAGCACGGGGGCAGCTCCTGGCCCCTTCTCACAAAAGTCACCCCTGTAGCCACCCCACTACCAAACCTTGCCACAGAAACCCAGGAGAGTCAGACAGATGGCAATGGAGGGAAGAAGATACCGCTGAAATAGGGTGCATAAGATCATATATCTATATGTACATATACATATGGGTTATCTACAGCAGAAAAAATACATGCAAATTGAGCAGAGTTTTTCTTTAAAATTGGTAGAGCTGATTAAATATCAGAGTAGTGAAGACAAAGAGAAAAGGGTGTTCGCTAATGCAAACATCCGGATCAACTCACATGAAATATTCATATGAATTGACAGAGCCAAAGAAGGGAGAGTATTTATCATAGATAGGGCAATGATTTTATATGACTAAGACAGCTATGAAAGAAAACTCCATTAGTGCAGTGGTAGAGCACTGCAAATCAAACATTCCAAGCAGAGACTGGAACCATTAGGAAAGCTTTTGGTTACTTGGGAGAATGCCTCAGTAAAGCATACATTAATTATTCAGTCATGTCCTTATATTGTTAATACTGTGAAAGCAAATACAAAAAAAGGGGAAAAAAAGCGATAATATTCTTGTTACTTACTTCAAGAAATTTTCAATACTCGAGCAATGTAAGTTACTTCTGTTCAAAAAAGAAACAAACCACTACCAATAAACAAAAGAGAAGGAGCTAAAATCCCCAACACTACAGAACAGGACTCTCATTCGAAAACAAAAGATACAGGTACTGCATCCAGACTTTAGCATCAAATTTACCCATAGATCTACCATACAGTCTTGGCTGATTACATCACCACATTTCTAACTGCCTTCAACCCTTGTCTAGCACATCTATTTACTGTGAATCTTTAGAGAAGGTGTTATGTCGGTAAAAGTCTTGACTTGGAAAGTAATACAACCCAAGAACTACAGACATGTCTCATCAGAACTGCATTTTCTGTGAAGGGCACAACTAAGAAGTAGTTTTTCATAGCAGCATGCATACTGGATAGAAACAAAATAAATCCAAATATGAGGAGTAATAGGCACTACAATCTGCTCTGTGCCTATCAGAGGCTTGGTATAATTCCCACTGAGACCATTGGAAAGATTCAAGGGAAATTACTGACATCAGTGACTATATTCTGTATGAATTCTGATTCTCATTTCCCCAGGATGTGAGACAGCAGGAACAGTTAGTTTGTTAGGTTTTGAGGAGGAGACTTTAAAAATGCAGAAGTTAGGGGTCCAACTTTGGCCATTCCACAGACATTCTCTGAAGGCCCTACTTACCTGTGGATCCTCTGGATCTGAACTAGGTGGTCAAGGGAGTTGAGCCAACTGCTCTTTGACCAAGTGAGCAGTGGAAAAGGGAGAAAGAAGGGGATATCACAAAACAGACTGAAAAGCAAGCTCCAGAGGCAGACTGCAAAAAGAGCTTTTGCACAACACAAGCTGAATGAGAGATTTGGAATTGTAAGCAAATACTCATCTCCTTGTTCTCTCCTTTCCTCAAAGAAACAGAACCTTGCACATGCTTCAAAGGTGAGGAAAAGGATAAATAGCCCGGGTGAAAATACTGAAGAATTGGTACACTCAATGAATGTAACTCATTTTGTCAGTGTCTTGTTAGTGCCTGGTAAAACACGTTGCCTTGTGCAGAAGCTTCTAATACATTTGCATGTAGCACGGGAAAAAAATTCTACAGATAAGGCAAAGAATAGGGAGGCAAAAACATGTATCAACATGGAAGAGCTTTAAACACACACTAAACTGGTAAAAGATAACCACTATACCACTGCTCATGCTCACACATTCTGTCTGCACAGGGAAAGGAAACAGACATGAGAGAGAAAAACAGCAGAATATCACCCAAAACTTTACAGGAAAGAGGCCATGTGCAAAACATATGCAGTTTACCAGGAATCCCTGCCAAAATGCATTTGCACTTCATCTAGTGGTCAAATGATGCCAAATAACCCTTCTGCCTCCTGTCAGGAGAACATAGGAAATGTTAAGAAGGCACTGGGGGATAGAAGGGAAGAAAAATGCCACAAGCTCCTTCTGCTTCAGCTAGAATGCTGTTGAAAGCTAGGAAATGTGTAGCAGAACTACTGCAAAACACAAATCTAGGGATGTATCTGTTTACACAGTGCTTAGAGGGAAAAGAATGTAAAAAAACCCCCACCACATTTTCCATTTCTCCTTTCTTTTCCATTTATATGTTTTATCCTATTACATTCTTCTGTTTCCTTTCTCTGTTTTGCTAGGTACAGATTTCTTTCTAGCACTTGTTTCTTTTTATAGCATCCCCTTCTTTTTTTTTAATTCTTTCTTCTGCTTCTTCTGCTTTTGTATTTGTCTCATTTTTCCATGATTTCTTTTCATTGCCTTTCTCTCCTCCCCTCTCACTGCAGTGGAGGGGAAGCAGCTGGGAAGCTGTGCCAGCATTTGTGAGCACCCTTTAGGAATGTCACTGACTTGCTCCACACCTTTGTGATCAATTCCCCACACAACAGAAACCAACTGATAAGTCCCAGGGCAGTGCTCGCAGCCTCAGGTACCTGTTAAGGAAAACAGGTGCCTCAGTACCAAACTTCCAGTAAAATCCCTTGAACGGAATGATGATTAGTGAAAGCACAGGCAAAACCCCTGGGCAGGATCAGAAAAGCACCAGGGAGCTCAGGGGGAGATCAGGAGAGACAGAAAGCAGGATGCTTTCAATATCTGTGAATGAAAAGCAAATGCAGAGTGAAGACATTATACCTAGAAACCCTCTGATAACTATGTTGATTTCCCCTAATGTGATCAGAATATGGAAAATAGTTTTGATAGACTATGCTTTTATTGGCAAAGCAAACATACACTGAGGTTGGACTCAAATGCAGTCCCACAGTCAGTCCAGCTCGTTATACACT
>JAWWLZ010000082.1:43639441-43653340 GCA_035041345.1 Poliocrania exsul
TCATAAAGCATGCTGGAACAGCATTTAAAACATCTCCAAGTTTAAGAATGCCTATGGAGTTAGGTAGGGATTTAGATTAGATCTATTTGTAATTTTTAACCATATTATAAACCAAATCAGGCAAAAATGTGCAAGAATGGAGATTTAGAAGCCTTGGATCCATCTTCACTTGACCATCAGCATCAAAGTTTCAACATGTCTACATTACTGCAGGAAGTGGCTTGTGGACCCCTGATTTACTTGGACAGTCTTTAAAATGAGTTGTTCTGGCTACATAGCAACAGGCTTCAGCAGGGCAAAATACTAATAGCAATAAAGCCAGTTAAGGATTTTTGTTTTCCTTTCATTTTGAACAAAATACTTAATACTAGAAACTGCAAAGACTGTAAAATAGGAACCTGCTCACAAAGCTCTGAGTTCTACAAACTTCCCACCGCATTTCAATATGAAATATCTTGTACTCTCTGTATAAATGGAAGCCTATTTTGCCATGGAAAAAATATATGTACCAGTTTTCAGCTCCAGATAAAATGATGAGGAGAGAATCAGCAGCAAGAATATTGCCATGGACTGTAAAGATAACATGATGCCAAGGAATCCTCCTTTACCTCCTTCCTGGCCACCCACACACACATGCACACATTGCTTAGCCTTAATGAAAAGTTCTATTTGCTGGTGTTCTAAAGGTGCAGGATTCGGCCCTTAACTGAAATATGGTCAAAACTTATATACAAAATGTATTAGAAATAAAAAAACAGAAATAAAAAAGTATAAAAGTGAGAAAAGTAGCATCAAATCTGTGGTTGCTGCTATCCTGACAAAACAGGTAGCACAGAAGGCATCAGCCACCCTGCCCTGGTCATCAGCTCCACTGAGGAACAACACAGGGACAGTTGCCAGTCTCTTTTTCCTTTCTTGTTGGAAAGCTGCTGTGGACATATTCCACAGAGATAAGAAGAAGTATAATTCACTCAAACTATAGCACTGCTTAAATATTAGAATTTGAGCCATCCTTGAGGGCTTGGACTGAAACACTGTTCACTGTTGAATAAAAATCAGACGTATCATAATCAAGGAAAGTAATTGAAAAGTAATGAAAATCAAGGTAAAATATAAATAATTAACTTGCACCATAAAAAAAGTCTAAATTTTATATTTCTAGCAAGCGAATATTATTCTCATGAAATATAATTAATTGAATTTCTGTTAATCTTATGAAAAGTTCTTTGCTTTTTGGTGTGGTTGATAATAAAAATATAAACAGGTGAATGAAAATTTGCCAGATAAATGAATATTCAGGAGTTACTCTTGCTCACAAATACAAAACCTAATACATGAAGAACTATATTTCTATTCAATTGTGCAGTTCTAGTAATAGCATTATTTAAAAATTAAAGGATTGTTTTTGAATAAATTCAAGATAGTGACTCAAACTCATAAGAGGGAAGAGTTTTTTTAGACAAACCCAACAAACTAACCTGAGCTAATCTCTCTATTATGTTAAAACATGCCTGAAGTTAATTAATACTCATTAATGTGAAGCGTGGACCTTATGTTCAGTAGTGTCCTAGGATGTGGTGGCTGATTCCACTTCAAAATGTTTTGATCAAACAGTTTATCCTTGTATTATTTATGGCTGGAGATGATACCATGGTTTCTGATATACTGGTAACTCTCTTGAAATCTTTTCCCCTGACCAAGCCTGAAGAGATCAAACACAATTTTTCTGGATATAAATAAGGATCTGAGAGCATGTTGTTCATGACCTGAACTCTTCTGTGAGAATGTCACACAATGCCAACCCATCTATTGCAGTCAGTGGTAAGTTCAACAAAAGCATCATCAGGTCCAACACTAGACGGACATTGATGAGCATTTCATGTATGGATTATCCTGGCCAAGTGTCAACAATCACTTAACAGAGCCCATACACATCCAAAGAGTGGGTGCTCCATATTTCCAGAACTAGAGAACAATATGTACAGCTCTTATGAAGCTGACACTTACAATGTATCTGCATTGCTGTCCTCCCCTTAGCATTATGTCCCAAAGAACTGTGTCCTCACACAGGTCTCACTGGGAACCCCAGCACCCATGTGAGCAGCTATGCATGGAGCATGTCCCTGAATCCAAAAAATTAAGTACTGAATGTATCTCACCATGCAGGAAAACAGTTGGGATCAAAGGTGTGATGGTGACAGTCCAGGACACCCAGTCATCTTCTCTTAAACAAAAATCAGGGCAGCTTCCTAAACCTCTTGGCTCAGTCCACCTCCAGCAGGCTGCTCCTAGTAATGAGCAGTATATATCAAGGCTTTTCTGCTTCCACAGAATCATTCCCCTCAGATTTAGTCATTCTGTCTGGGTGATAATTCTTGTCTATTGTAGAACCATAGAACTGTTAAGGTTGGAAAAGACTTTTAAGATCACCAAGTCCAACCACCAGTATGTGCTCTTAGTTCCCAGTGCCTTCAAAATACCTTTATACCTAATAATGCAGAAAAAAATCTTCATTTAGAAGAGTTTTGTCTGCATTTTTAAGGGAAGGCCCTCTTGCTAAGGGATAGTGGGAAGGTTTTTAAAGAGCTCTCAGTTAATGGTCTCTTTTTCCTCTGGCTTTGAAGAAGTTGAACAGGTTGAATCGATTTGGCCTCCTGGAGGCTTCAGATCTGTTATGGTGGTCACAGAGGAAGCTGTTTCTGAGCATGGTAATACCAGGGCACAAATAAGTATTAGATCTGGCACACAGCAGGTAACCCTCCTTCAGTACATTCAAGAGATACTGCTGGGCAATCAGTAACAGAGAATTCTGTCGAAAGTGGGAAATATTGGCTTCATCCAATAGGCAATTCGTAGGACCTCAATTTATCTTCTGCACAACACCATTATACCAAATTCCCTTCTTCAGCTCACTGCAATGCAGGCAGAATTGGTGTCCAAAGAACATTCTAATTTTTTTTATTCCATTCTAGCCATTCAAAACAGCTTTGTAGCACCTACACCTTCTGTGGACATTTCTGGCATTTCTATTTAAATAGGAATTGTCTGAATAACAAATCACACTTTGCATCCAGGTTAATTCAATTTCCTTCAATATTACAAAGCATAATTTAACAGTAGAAGTGAAATAACAAGACTCCAGCTGTCCTATTCACTCACTTATCAAGCAGAAAGCACAATCTCTTCTGAAGGACACTAAAAAGCCTTTATTAGCTGTCCAGTCTGTCCAGTGTCAAATTACTTTGCCATTCTTAAGTCCTGATTCTAGTTTTAGCATAGATGAAAACATGCAAATGTTCAGAAGACAAGGGCCTAATACATTGTAGTTGTCGTTTATAGAACTTCCTTTTTTTGGATTTTAAATTGTTTGACAAAGTTGATTAGTCAAACATTTCCCTTTCCAAGAAGAGTGCTGTGGAGCAAACAGTGTCTCCTACAGGATTCTCTTAATGCCACACAGTGGAAAAGTCAATTTTGTCCAGGTCCAGGCATCAAGGTGGAGAGCACATCTGAAAAGCATGAAGTATTTTGAAAGGTACAAAAGGTACAATATATTTCCTTTCTATTTTTATAATAAATTAACTAACATATATATTGAAGGGCATTGGACAGGTTTCTCCTACATTAAAAAATTATTAATTATGGAATAAAATACAATAGTTTAAAACCACAAACAATCCCATCAATGTAAAACAGATTTCAGTACCTATGAATACGTATTTTACTTTTATCTACAAGAGCCCTATCACAACTGCTTTCTCAAAAAAAAAAAAAAAAGTCTGATTAAGCAGGTACTTCAGCAGGTACTTTGGATTTGAATGGCAGATGACTCAAGGTCTGTTAAAAACTTCTCCTCTGAAGAAGGCCAAGGACTCTCCCGAGGTGTAGGACATATAACTGAAATAACAATAAGCAAGAGAAGCTCTACTATAACCCTCAAAATATTGCTGAAATTACAGAGAACTTGCCAGCAACAAGGACTTCATGTATCTTTGTCATTTTTAACTAATACTTTGGGTTTCTTTTCCAGTTTTCAGCTTACATGAAAGCCTCTATACAACCATCACTTTGGAAGATAAATTTAGCAAATTCTCACAGAAAATCAATTTGATTTTTCATGGAGGGAAAAAAATCCCCAAACTAAAAACTTATTAAAACCCAAGTGATTTGGGATTGGGTGGTTGTCTAGGAAATTACTCTGGATTTTTCTCTGTTCTACTTTACCATATCTTCTTGAAACTACAGGGAACAAAAATTGAATACATCACGTGAGTAAGTTTTCCAGTAGATCTGTAGAGAGCTTACATACCAACTGCCCAAATTTCATGGGATATAGGTTGAAATCTAATTTCTAAACAATCCAACCCTTCTACCAGAAAATGGGATTTTTCCTCTTATTTTCCTTCTTCACACAACTGCAGAATAATGAGTAATTCTAAGACAATGTGTGAATTTACACTAGTGCATGTCGTTCACAGCAGTAGATTTGAAACAGACTTCTTTCCTATGAGGGTGGTGAGGCACTGGAACAGGTTGCCCAGAGAAGTTGCAGATGCCCCACTCCTGAAAGTGTTCAAGGCCAGGCTGGATGGGGCTCTGAGAAATCTGGTGGAAGCTGTCTCTGCTCATGGCAGGAGTGTTGGGACTACATTATCTTTAAGGTCCCTTCCAACCCAAACCAGTCTGTAATTCTGTCAACATTCCCACCTGTTGCTCCTTTGTTTCCACATTCTGTGAATGTTCCAACATCCTTAGCACCAGCTCTGCTGATCTGCTTCTACTGGATCCTTCTTTAATTATGCACAGGGACTAATCTATTTGTTTGAGGCACTGTTGTGTGAAAGGAGTCAGCACTCTTCAGGTAGAGGACCCAGACTCCTTACTGCTGTTCACTTGCCCAAGACCTAAATTTCAACCTTGGTTTTTGGGTTGATGCCAAGCAGAGTTTCCCTTCCTCTCAACTGGGGTGAAAATTCAGAGGAAAAAGACTACCATGAAAGTATTTAGGCTGTTTGATAGAAATTATTGAATTAAAAATATTTGAAGAGATAGAAATTACTGAATTAAAATTAAAAATATTTGAAGAAACAAAATATCAAAAATATAACATCTGAATCAACACCCACAAAAACAACAGCAGAACAATGTGCTGTCTTAAAATATATTCAAGGCTCTCTTTTACATCTGTAATTCCTGCAGTTGGTTGTAATAATCTAGTCACTAATTTGTCTGTTAGTTCCAGAAAACTAAACCATTCCCTTTGCTGCTATCTGCTACCATTCCACCAGTTTCAGTACAGAATGTTACCCATAAGTGTCAGGGTCCACATGAAAGTAAAAAGAACTTGCAGAGTAACATTCAGAAAAAGATTCAACACCCAGAAACAAAAGAATCTATTTCTTGTTATGCATCTGGACATGAAGCCACCCAGTCCCACAGGATATTCACCTGGCCTTATCCCTCATGCTTTAAAATTCCAATATATTTAGCAGTACACGGTGGTACTTTTAGTATTTAGCCTAAATGTCTTGAAATCCAAAGCCATGCAGTAACACTGAGTAATATCCACATGGCAGGGTTTGGCTGGAAAGAAAAGGCATCAAATATGTATATATTGCCATGCTGTTCATGTGACAACCATGCTACTGCAAATGTCATGTGATAGTGCCAAGAAAACATACCCTGCAGAGACAAAAGTCACATCCACATGGACAGAAAGGAAGTATTGCACAACACCTGCATGCTCACCTCTGCAGGAAAGAGTTGGGCATCTCCAAGCTTGCTGGCACTCTGATGCTCACAGACAGGCTCTGCTCCAGCTGACAGCAGAGAGAGATTGAGACATTAGACCTGTGCTCTAACTATTGGTGCTGGCCATCCCCATTGCAGAACAGACATAGGAAATAATTCCATCCCTCTGTTCTCACGCTGCCTTCTTGCTCCAAACACAATTCCCAGCTTTGTGCTGGAACAGCACAAAACGTACTTAGCTATACACTGCCTTTTGCAGCCTCAGCTGAACAGGTGAAGAATTTTGGCAAATAAATAAAGAAAGCAATTGACAATAGATATATTTTGGCTATCAAGGGGGAAAGGTTAAAGAAACTCAACTCTTTTAACAGACTTTTGACAGAAAACAAATTTTAACAAGCCTGCAGTATCCAAACTATGGTATCATCCAGCTTCCACCTTAGGGATGCATCTATATTAGCATTTACTGCATTGCAGGGTTCATTTTAGGTTTAAATTTGTTTTCCATGTGTACTTGGATTCTTGCAATATCACTCAAGCTCTGGTGCAGTCAAAGCACTTTTCTTTCTGGTGATCTAAGGGTGAAGTCACGTGCAAGAGAAGCCTCTGTCTCACCCCACCTGTGATGCTGGCACAAGGTCCTCCTGTGGCACATCCATGGTGCACACCCAGGCCCAGCACCTGATGAAAACACTGGTTGAACTGCAAATTAAACCCCAATTCTTTCCTCACTTTGCCACATCAATCAGTAAAGTAATACATAGTCTGAGTTTCTGCAGGCAACTCACCTCAGAGTCCTGCTGTCATATTTGCTCATGCTGATCAGGCTTTCTGGTCTTTTATCTCTGCTCAAAACAATTCTAAAATGCCATTAATTAACATATATTTACCAAGGACTTAAACTTGTCCACAATTTCAAACTTTCAGAGAAGAAAACACAACTAAGTCAGAAAATAATCTCCAAGGACGGTACATACTAGTATTGAGGATTTAAATTAGAAAAATCCAGTATTCAAAAGTCTATTGCCCAAGTTACAGATGGTTGACATCATTCCTGTTTTCTCTATTCCATTTTGTATGTTGCTGCCTTTCTGTCTGTTCATGAGCACAAACAGGGAGTTTGGCTGCCACGCATACACACACACACGTGCACACACACACTCTCACTCCGTTTGTCCAGTTATGAATATAAGTGAAATGATATTCCAAATCAGCCCAACATAAATGAACTCCTACAGTGCCTATTTGTTCTACCAGGCAAATATGTCAGACTTAAACGACTGCATTTATATTTATATCTCTCTGATATGAATTATGTATATGCATATATTAGTAAGCACTCTCTTCTGTTAAGTTTTGGGCTGGTCCCTTGGGAACTCATTATCTACTGTGAGTTTCACAAGGGCTTGATGTGACTCTACCAGAGTTGTTATTGTATCTTCTCAGAAATATTGGGCCACACTTCCCAGACACCTACAGTTCAATTCAGTGTTGACTATTTAATTGTCTAATAGCAGTAACTATTTTTCACACTCAGACAAAATAGTGAAACTGGATTATCAGGAATATTACCAGGTTGGTTTTGGGAGGGGGAGGGTATTTCAGAGACCGACAGAGCCATTAAACTAGCACTTGGACTGGTACTGCTGGAGCAACTTCAGGGCTGTTCTTTCCCCTGGCCGTTTGCTTCGACTTACTTTCCTGTTCTCAAAAAAGGTTTTTACTCTTTTTTACACCACTCTGGGATGGCAACTCTGCCCGATGCTGGCACCGATGCGGGGGCAGCCCGGAACTCAGATGGCAACATCCCATCAGCAGCTGAAAGGCGGTGAAAGAGCTGGTCCGTCGCCATCCCTGCCACCTCCCAGCCTTCCCGGCCAGGGCGCCGGGATGGGACAGCCACGGCATCCCTCTGGCGCCCGTCCCGCTCCATCAGCGCCTCGGCATTCCCCGTGCCCGCAGCTCTGCCACCGCCAGGCTCTGGCAGCCGCAGGTGGCCCGCGCTGAGCAGGTGCCGCAGGCTGGCTCTTCCCCACTCCCAGACCGCTTGTCGCCCTCTTGCCACGGGATTTGGTGACTTTTCCGTGGAATCGTTTCCCTCGTGCAGCCGGGCCGCCCTCTGCCGGCCGCGGCGGCGTGTGCGGGGCGGCTGCGGCGGCAGGAGCGGCGGGGTTCCCGGGAAACAGCGTGGGGAAGCCGCGCGGCTCCCTTCCCCGGAGCCCTGAGCTCTGTGGGTTCGGAGCACACGCGCTGCTTGGCGGGCCGGGCTCCCTCAGCTGCCGCTCGGGCACGGCCCCAGCGGGCGCTCCGCTCCGGCGGCTCCCAAGGGAACCCGGAGTCTCAGGGCTGCCCGGCTCCCTTCCCTCCCATCCCAGCCTGCGGACTCGTCTGCCTCCACGCTGTCAACTTTAAGACACAGACTGGGCGCGGTGACGGCGGAGCGCAGCGCTGGGTGCAGCTCCTCGGGGGCACCGCAGGGCTGCGGGATCTGCTGCCCCAGCCAACCCCGCAAGTCCCGCTACGGCCTCGGCGCGGCAGCCCGGGCGGCCCGACCTTGAGGGGATTTCCTCCACTCCCGAAAAGGAGCAGGCGGGAGGGCAGGAGGGTGCCCGGGGCGGCTGCGGGGACCTGGTGATGGTCGCCGTAGGGAAGCACCGGCCCGGTGGAGGGTGCGGGAAGGGGCAGCGGTCCCTGCAGCGGCCGGGGATGACTGGTAGCTCCAGGGTCGGTGAGGGAGAACCCACGTCGAAGGTATCTCCATCCTCGGCTTTCTGCCGGAATCGTCCTTGGCTTTCTGTTTTGTTTCGTTCTAGAAATAAAATTAGCATCTCGCCTTCCTGAGCAGATGCTCAAGAGAGCCACAGGGAGAAAGCGGGGGGATGGAGTCGTTTGTGACCCCCGTGCTCCGGTCGCAGGAGGCTGTAGAGAAAGGAACCCAAATCCCCAGCCCCCTCCCCTACCACCGCCGATGAGCGCACCCAATGCGAGCCCGCCCGCCCGCTGCGGCACCCGACGGCCGGCGCTGCCGCGGCTGGGGCTTAAGCCCCACCTGGAGCCTCGCCGGGGCGGGAGGTGCGGGCATGTCCCCGGCCAGAAGCAATTTTTAAATGCCCATCTGCAAGCCAGCCCGGGCTTCCAGCCCCTGCATGCCCAGCCGAAAGCGCCCGTCGGGGGCCGGCCCGTCGGGCAGATCCAGCCCCGCGCGGAGCCCGCACATCCGCAACCAGCCAGCGGGAAGGAGGGAGGGAGGCAGGGAAGGAAAGGAAAGAGAGCAGTAAGGAGCCCCGCGCCCCCCGTGGAGCGCACACCCTCCCGGTGCCGGCCCGGGGGGGGGGGCGGCGGCAGCAGCGGGGGCTGAGCGGGCGGCGGCCCCGGCTGCGTCAGAGATGTGTAAACACCGCCGCGGTGCCCGCCGCTATTTAAGGGGCCGATGCTGTGTCTCCCCTGACTTCCCTGCCTGGGCACGCACGGGACTCGCTAATCCCAACTCGAGTCGGACCTTGGGAAAGCGCAGCGAAAAGGTAGGGAGTGCCTGTCACCCTCCTGTGACGGCACCACTGCTGGGGGGGGGGCAAATAAAATGGGGATGCCTGGCGCTTACCTGTGCGGCGGCTCCGAGGGCATCCCGCTGTTTGCTGGATGAAAAGCACCGGGTCCGCCGGCGAAAGGGTAATTCCGGCCGCTCCCGACGGGCGCGGTTCCCAGCGCGGGGCTCGGGATGCGGGAAGCGGTGATCTGGATGCCCGGTGTCCGCCGGGGAGGGCGAGCCGGAGGGAAACAGCCTGCGGGGTGAGATGCTGGCTTTGGAGTCCCTAGCATGGACATGAATATGTGTGTGTGTGTGTGTGTGTGTGTGTGTGTGTGTGTGTGTGTGTGTGTGTATGTGTATGTGTAAGAAATACAGCAGTGTGGGAGGTTGAAAGGATGCAGCACACCTCCCGTTTCTAAGTACCCAGCCTAGATGGGCACATCACTAATAACCACGCTGGAGTGACATTTTGAGTTACTTCATTCATCTACTAATAATACTTTAAAATCACCATGTCTTACTCATTGCAAATGTTTTAAATCTAATGTATGGGTTGGGCAAATAAACTTAAGTTTATACCCTTTTAAAATTAGGTTATATTCAATGTACTGTTAAAGAACTTAAGCAATTCAAAAATTCTCATATAGCTGGGGTAATTCATGTGTATTTATAAGTGGAAATTAGCCCCATAGTACCACGTAGTTTGTTTCTGCTAATATCAGAGTAATTTCTCTGTTTCCAGAAATAATACTGTAGCAGTTTACATGATAAAACAATTTAGTAAACAAACATTGTTTTGCTTATTATACATTTAAGTAAAAATCTGAATTCTGTTTTATATGAAGAAGATTATTAAGTTGCACTGTATTTCTTACAGCTTTTAACTAAACAGCTTTTACCAGCTCACCTATTAGATGAAATGCTTTGGGGCAAGGGTGTTAGATTTGGTTGTTTCTTTCCTTGAGACAAGTTTTTGTTTTTTTCTTTTTGTGTATGATGAGATGAAACCTCTGGAACACTAAAGTTCCAATCACTGAAGGTTGGTAGAATAAAGGCTTTTCGTAGAACTTGTCAAACTGAGTATCTGTAATAACAGCAGGTTTTAGTGCAACAGAAAAAATACTGAAATGTTTGAATCATGAGATTTTTCACAGAAATGGATTCATCTCCCTTGAGCTTTTGTGAAATACTACAAAAAAAGAAAAGCAAATAAGAATTGAGCAGACTAGGGAGACATAGGACATACTACACTGGCAGAAACAAAACTATTAACTGTATCTTCATCTTATCAAGGTATATTTAGTTATTTACATGTTTTGCAACCTAAGACAGGTTAAAAAATCCCCAGCAGAACCCTGGTTTGCTCAGAAACCAGCACCCCCAGTGGAAGACGGGCCTAGGGACAGCATACAACATAGTAAATCTGTCATTTTAAGAGCCTTTGGTTGCCTTTCTCCCCAGCAATGTACAGCGGTATCTGCATCTGCGTGTTCCTGGCTGTGCTCTCGGTGAGCTCCCTGGGACAGCAGACGGTGGGCTCGCATCATGGGACCCCCCTGGCCACTGAGCTGGAGCAGAGTGTGACAGAACACCAGCGGCACATCCGCGCCCCCTCGTCTGCTGGGCTGCTCAAACCCCTGCCACGGCTGGAGGGAGGCAGCGACCAAAGAGCCAACCTTGGCGCCTTGTTGGCCAAGTATCTCCAGCAAGCCAGAAAAGGTACTGGTCATAGCCTGCTCACTGTGCTACTGCTGTGCTGGTGGGGTTTCCTGCAGGGATACCTAGGTGTTGGGATAACCCTGTCATCTTCTAACGTGATTCCTAGAGAAGATAGGATTTAGATTTTGCCTGATTATTCCTGAAGTAGAGAGTCTTCTCTTATTTTCTGCAAAACTCCTCCTCAAAAAACCAATTTGTACATAGCAGCCACTGACTGAGAGTCATGTACAGATAACTGAAGGAAATGTCATCTACCTGCCAGGCTATAATCCAGCTTTTAATTTTCACTACCTATTTTTATAGCCTTATTATTTTGGTGGTATTTTCAGTACATTGTATCTCTGATAAAATACAATAATTGGGTTTTCTTCAAACTTTTTCATTTGGCTAAACTCCTCCTTCCCTTCTTTAAAGTTAGATGAGCAGGAAAACTTTTCTGAGCATAAATACAGACCAAACAGCCAACCTCACCTTAGCCAGAAATACCTGTACCAGGGAAACCTGAGTATTGGATTTTTCATGTATTTGTTCCCAGAGGAAATTACAGAAGCATAAAGGCTTTTGAAACATCAGAATTCACGTTCATGAGTGAAATAACTAGAAGCAGAGATAAGTAAAAACACATTTCCTTCAAAACATGTCAATTCCTGGTAGGTTTTTGGTCTCAGGAAGCCTGGGAACTCAATCTTGCAGTTACCAAAAACCTCCGTTGCACTGTGTAACAAGGACATGAAGCACAGGTACAGCAATAGTATTAAAGGGCTTCATTCTTATAATGAGATTTATTAATCCATTGAAGAAACAATTGTATTATATAAGAGAAAGAGTAAAACTGTCCCTGCTGACATCTTAGAGTATATATTTTACATAAGCAAAGACACTTGCCATCATGCTACCAGTACAAAATGATGGCTCAAAATAATGGGCCACTGAAAGCATTTTCCCTTTTGAACTGGCTCATCTCTGTATTGCTCTGTATCTCAATAGATTAACAACATGGGCAGCCTAATTGATGTGGCCTTTTGACTGCCACTCTCAGCAAAAGCCACTGCACAGGTCGTGTTTACTTGTGGAAGTTTCACTCCAGTCTGACCCCGGTACTACAGGAAAAGAAAGTATCCAAGAAAGAAAGAAGGCAGTAATTAGGACTACCTGGACATAGAGACATTGACAAATTCATTCACTCCCAGCTCCAGACTGTGCATAGGATAAAGTTCACTTTCTATAAGTAAGAGCTTTCTCCTCTCCTGTCTCTCCATGCAATGGAGACCATTTAACTCTCCCCTTTTGAGAGATTCAGTGCTGACCTCTATGCTGGGCAAAGTCCTGTTCTTACCTTTGATGATGGTCCGCAATTAAGAGATGTCACATGTGTTTTCATGCATTACATATGCAGTCATACTCACTCATCTGTGTACACAGAACAGAGACAAATTAGAAACAACAGAAAAAGAATCATTTTCCATAGAGCCTAAGAGATTTCCTCTCATGTTAGCAACTTACACAATATCCAGTAAGGAACTTCTTTTAGCAGTTCCTATGATTTAATAGAAACAAAATTCAGATATGAAATTCCCTGATTGAGTGCTACTCTTAAAGCTGTTACTGAATAAGAATGTTATTGCAGAAGTCTACAAAGCAGAATCCTTGTTACCTTTCTCCAGTCGTTGTCACCCACCTACATGGAAGAACACCTTGTTCTGGTTTGTGTATCTGTTATATTCTCTTAAATACCTGGCTGACATTTCCAAATAGTTTAACCAGATGAAGCAGAAGAAAACCCCTTTGGATTTAAGATGTCTTTCTGGTAAATATTAATATGACAGAGAATTTTCTGTGTATGTGTCATATATAATATATAATTAACACTACAAAGTGGCTGCTAGCAGATCATGGGATTCTTGTGATGTGACTAGGCTGTTTGGACTCTGTTTTGTAGATGTAGTTGCTTATTACGGAAGAGAAGATTCAGAGGGACAGACAGTATTGACTTAATTTATAACGATACATTCAGTGTTCCCAACAAAACATTATGTTGTCATTTAACATGAAGGTTCTGGGCAGTACTTCAGAAATCTCTGCAGAACACTCACATCTACTGTATTAGTCACTTCAAACCTGTCTAAACCATAATACTCACCAGAAAATTCCATTTGAGGGAAAGAGAATCTGGGTGTTAGCAGCCACCAGTGGTGGCATTTGCTCTTGAGATAATAGAAAGGCTGATTTTGTACAGCATTTCCAGCTAAGCAGTGAGAGAGTTCTCTCAAGGGGTTAAGGGCTTCATGGCAGCCATGTAACCAAACTGCTACAACTTTGAATATATTTGCCAAACACTGATTCTTCAGTCTCCACAGGACATCTCATGGTTTGAGGAAAGGTAATCAAGGTGTTGTTAAGAAGCGAACACTCTGGTTTGTGACTCAGGCTTTCAGTTATATTCATCTGCAGGCTTTCAGCATGAATCTGGCACCCCAGAGAAGAGCTGTTGTAGCTATCCAGCGAGAAACATGCACATTTACTGTCCTCTAGGGAGCCCTCTCCAGGCCAGAGCATAATGGCACCAGGGGAGCCTTTACTGCCCCCAGGTCACAGCAGGCTCGGAAGTCTCTTAAGCACCAACATCTGAGTGATGGTTCTGCTCTGACTTAGTCCTGCCTGGTTATAATGCTAAGGAGCCGTTGTCATTAACTTAATTACATTTTTTTAAATTATGAATGTGAATTTCCAGGGTTTTCAGCATTTACAGTAGACATTCTTTTCTAAAGATAATTAAATTTGTTGTCATTTTGCTCTAGGCAAATGTCTCAAACATGGCTTTTTTTTTTTGGGGGGGGGGGGGGGGTGGAACTAAGTTAAATAATTAAACTGCGTATAACACTGCTGACAAAACCAAAAGC
>JAWWLZ010000082.1:43655917-43667772 GCA_035041345.1 Poliocrania exsul
GAAGTGATCTCTGCTTGTGTAAAACCAGCACCCTGTAGCTCCTGCAGTCATTCCTGTCTGCCTGTGGGCAGGCTGCAGGCAGTGTTTTACTTCTACTCTCCTCCTCCCCCATAGGCAGTCAGCCTCTCCAGCAGCTCCTGGGGCTGCTTCACCTGCTGGATCTCACATCTAAGGAATTCTCTAAACCGAAAAAAAGGATGTGATTTTTGCATTGCATAATTCACAGTTTCTCCTGAACGTGTTCACTGATACAAAAAGGGAAGTATTTGTCACATGCTGGAAAGCTGGTGCTTGCCAAAGGAAAGAGGCAGGTGAATAAACTGAGCAGCAATTTCTACAGGAGCTAAAAGGCAAACACATGGAAAATAATACACAGAAAACACTTGCACCAGATCAGAATTCTACTGAAGCCAAGAAGACTGAGAAACAAACCAAAATTGTTGTGCCAAGGGCTGAGGACAGAAACACTTTGAGGAGCTGTTCCTAGCAGCAGCTGGGAGAGCAGATTGCATTGCAGCATCTGTAAACCATAACAGCAAGTTTTCTTCTCTAGTAACACCAAGTATCTTTTGTTGTGTGTGGATCTTGTCTTGAAAATATGGAACTGCTTTTCTGCTTTTCTTCTTCCCAAGATCCTTTCAAACAGTTTCCACCTCATGTGGCTTTTTTTGGTTCCTTTCCAAGCTTACTGAATCCCACCCAAAACACCTGAATTCTCTCCTTGGTTTCAATTATTGCTCACAGGAAACCAGTCCAAAGTGCTCATTTTCCCCAAAACTGTCAAACGAGACTAAAATCAATTTATCAGTTTGTTTTTTGTTAGGGATTTTTTATGAACTGAGGAAAACATAACTCATTAGCTAACAAGCTAAATAAATATGATTACAGTATTTCCCACTAAAGCAGTTTTTCTTCCAAAATCCACTGAAATCTCCAGGGTGAAACATTTCACTGAGGACAGTCCTGCACCCCAGGAGTGTTCCTAACCTTGCACAACCTCCAGCTGCTTCTTTTGTACCTTGAGGAGTCTGACCTGACTCAATTTTGATTTCCCTTGACCTCAGAGGGCTGCACTTTTTCCCTCCTTAGTTTGCCTTTGGCCTTCTTTGTGCATGGGCATTCTGTAAGTTTTCCTATCTCAGGAGCAAAATCTTGAAACCCAGTTCTTCTGTAGGGTCTTCAGTGAATGCTAAACCTCTGAAATTTCATGCTTATTTAAACCCATATTCACTCAGAGCTCCAGACCTTTGGAAAAGGTAAGTTTATAATCCACTTTTAGAGACATGATAGCCTGAAAATTGCTACATCCACATGTACTCACTTATTAAACCCCATGGCTGTTCACTCAGCTGGCACAGAAGATGCTTCGCTCCAAAGAAGTGAACAAACACAGCATTACATGCAGACTTCTGGAAACCTTTTTGTAAGTCATAAAATTGCAATATTACAAAGCATTTATTGAAGCCCTGAAAGGATATTTGAAAATATTTATACAACCAACAGCTCCCTCTACAAACTGGTGCAGGAGGTGGGTTTCTGCACATCTCCCCAGCACAGCCCTGCCAGAAACTGCATTAAGCTCAGCTTAATTTTCATCACTTGTACTACTGCCTTACAAACCTTCCTGGGGGCAATCAAGTAATTTCACCTTCTCATTTTCTGCTGCACATTAATTTCCTTTGCCATGCCCAGCTCAGGCATCATTGTCCCTTGTTCCCTGATTGCATCATCAGTGAACTCAGGGCCTGGGTTTCTGATCAAGACAACAACCAGAGGGATCAGAACTGGACTTGCAGGGCTGCCTCCTCACTCCCAAGGGCCCAGGAAGTTACTGTAGGAGGTTACAAGCTCTTGACTTTGTCCACTGCAATATCCAGATAAAACATGTAAGCTTGTAAAAAAATTACTTATCTAGTCTGAATTACTATTCAAAATCTTATTTTTTAGCTATAATTGGAGAAAAAATCGTCCTCATAATGTTCATAACTTAATACTGCAGTTTTTGCAGTAAGATACATGCAGGCAGAACCTGTGATTGCAAAGCACTCCAGTTTAGGTGGGAGTTCTATGGTCATACCTCTGACTGAGAATACTTGCCTTTTAAAGGGAGTTAGGACAGAGCAGGTCCCAGTGACCCAAAACAGTATCCTGATATAGTATAACCTGGAGAAAGACTTTTTCACAGAGAACTGGAGAGAGACTTTTTACAAGGGCATGTAGTGATAGAACAAGGGATAATGGCTTTAACAAAAAAAGAGTAAGTTTATATTAGATATTAGGAAAAGTTCTTTATTGTGAAGGTGATGAGGCACTGGTACAGGTTTCCCAGACAAGCTCTGGATGCCTCCTCCTTGGGGAAGTATTCAAGGCCAGACTGGAGGGGGCATCCTGGTCTAGTGAAAGCTGTCCCTGCCCACGGCAGGGAGGTTGGAACTAGATGATCTTTAAGGTCTCTTCCAACCCAAACCATTCCATGATGGTTCTATGATTTATCGTTAACAGAATGTGGTTTTCTCCAAGTAGAACATTTCCCTTTTTAAACCTTAAGCACTGACCTTTATTATGAAGTCCCACTACAAGTACTCATGAGGGCTCCTCCTTGCTCTCTCTTCCAGGCATCTGTGATGGTTTCCACATTTCCTTCCCATTACACAGGTACACACTCTTCCATAAGTTAACTGAATCCAAAATCCTACTCATGGCACCCTCCCAATGAGCCACAGCTCCCCCCTTTCCCTGGAGCAGCCCTTGCTTAACTTACCCTGTCCTCGGTCGAGGAGAGTCAGATGCACAGTGCCCATCCTCACTGGATGCCTCCCATTAACCGTTACCTTCCTGAGCACAAGTGTCCCCCGGGCTTGGAGCCAGGCAGAGAGGAAGGAGGAGTCTCTGTACTCACCAACACAGTACCTGGATGTGCCCAGCATGGCATCAGCCTTTCTCACAGTTGGTGTATGGCACTGCGTCAATGCCAATGCAGACCCTTCACAAGTTTAGTTTAGCATTGTTGCTATCCCAATTTCTCTCTGTGGTACTATTTCATTCTAAACCTCACACACATCCCTCTCCTCAGTGTATGAGGCAGTCTAATCTTTCTAGGAATTATTGCCTGACTACTCCCTCCTCCAGGGAGCTTTTACCATGACTTAGCTTTCACCATGTGTGAAGGTTTTCTATTTCTCATTACCTGGTGTTTAATCAGTGTGCTCCCTCCCTCAGTGAAGAAGATTCCAGTTAAGAGCAGACCTCACTTCTGCCTCAGTAGGAAAACACAGGATATTTCCTCCCTCTGTACTTTCACATTTTGTTTTACATCACACTGGGCTGAAGAATCCACACCCCTCTCCCCCTCACAATAGAGAAACCACACAACATCCAATTCTGCTTTCTTGGAACTCAAATAGAAATAAATGCCCACATTTAGTTCTATAGTTGTTGTTTTGACCCAAGTTTCACCCATTCCAGCAATCTGAAAACTTTTCAACCATCTCTCTGTCTAAGAATTTCAAAACTAAACCCAGTGATGGTCTCTCATTTTGCTTTGACTGAGAGATGACAGCAAGGGGAAGATTTATCTTAGAAGAACAGGAAAGAAATTGAATAATACACAACAGTGCAACTTTTCCGTTATTTTATTGGTATTAGTGAAGAAAAAATTATGTTTCATCTTTCTGTTGTGTTACAATTGCTTTCTCTGGTGGGTGGACAGCTCCTACTGCTTATTTAAAGGCTAAATATTTCCCAATTGCATGATTAACTTCTACACTTTCAGTTCTCATATGATATTGCTTTCTTCCTCTGGGTATATAAAATGGTCCATTAAGTCCATGATTTTTTTTTTTTCAGAATCAAGTGTTACTCTATCTACTGGTTTAAGATACATTCAAATAAAAAGATACTTAAATTTACTTGCAATAAGTGCACACGTACAACAGCAAACAGAGCTGATGGCATTTTACTAAAACATTGTAAGTTCATAGAATAAATAGAAGTCTTCAAACACATGCTGTAACAGACTGATGTGTTTTTTTTCTTTCTCAAAAAATATCCTTAGTGTCCATAGCACTACTGCAATAACTACTTCATTCAGAAAAAAACAAACCACCCACCTATCTCTCGCCACAAAGACTAAAAGACAGTTCCATTTATACAAGAAATTATCAGTGCTAATAATTTAGTAACAGTCTGGTACAAACAGCAATTCACGGCAATTACGTGTAGTGTGATAATGGCAACAAATGGGGAGCTCGATTCAGATGCCACAAGAAGTGCAAGGAAAAGAAAGTGGATGCTAAACCCTTCCTGCTTCACTCCTCTCTGTCCCCTCTTCCAATATATGTCTCAGCCCTGCTCTAGAAATAAGCTTCCTCCAGTCAGTTCCAGTTCCAAGGTATTTCAACTCTCTGCAAGCACCCAGAAGTAGTTTGGGAGAAACAGAGGAAAAATTGTGATATAGTTGGGGTTGCCTGGCAACTAAAGGTGTGCGAGATCTTTTGTTTCCTTTCTGACAAAGCAGGGAGTTACACATTTGGTATTAGCAGGTACTTTTTCAGTTTTAAAACACCATGAAAATAAAGTGTTTCCCGTATTTTTACGCATGCTAAGGTCCAACCTTGGATGAAAAAGGTTTCTCTGAAAAAAAGAAAACATAAAAAGAATAGGGAATATTCTCATCCTGCTTACAAGGCCATTGTCTTCCACATGCATGGAACAGGAAGATCAGCACCAGGACTGCAAGCTGCTCTTTCCAGCCTGTACCATTCCGTTACTAAATGTTTTCTGTGGTTCTCTGCTGAGGTTTCAAGGATGCACCTTTTCCCAATACTAGTTTTGCTACATGTTTTTTTATAACATTCTTACCTGTCAATCTGTTCTGCAACTTTGACTTCTAAGAAGTCACTGCTGTGTTTACCTCACAAGTTGTGAATACTTTTTTCTTTTGGGGCACTGACAAGGCGTGTTTCAGTGGCAGCAACACATAGTAAAGCATTTCCCCTTCCACAATCCAGTGCAGCACGGAAAAACAAAACAAAACAAACAAACAAACAAAAGGAAGTTGCACAGAGTGTAAGCATGCCAAATGAAACAGTGGTGGTAGGAATATGTCAACATTCCAGGTACCCAGCAGACCTGCTGACCTCAACACAGTATTAGTTCAAGTTTATAATCCTGGGGAGGAGGCAAATACAGAACAGGAAAAAAAAAAGTTTTATCCATTCAGGCATAATAGCCAGGCACTCCAATAACTCAGCTCAACTCATCTACAGAGGCAAAACTAAAACAACCACATGTTAAACTGAGTGCTTTTTTTCAGTATTTAATGAAGCACAAATGCTCCCATGCTTCAAGTGATGTAATGAGAGGTCTCACATAACACATTCAATGGCTTCCCATGCACCTTTGACTCAAGTTAGGCTAGCTACAGAATTCACGTTTTTCTAGTCAAGTTAATTTTTGTTGGTTTTGCTCCTTTGTTTTTTTTCAGTGCATCTTAAAAAAAACCTTTTCAAAAGGTTAGCATGTTAACCTTAATACAGCAATCATAACATAGAGCTTTTGCACTCAATTGAACAGTAAAATAATCCAATTAGTTACAATAGATCTGGTACATATTTACACATTTTATACAAAGTTTACACATTTCTCCCATTAGGCACAAAGTTGATTTGTCAAACTCAAGAGGCAATGAAAGGGTGGTGGGGAAAGGAAAGGGAGATTGGAGAAAGAATCTGAGTATTTTCATTTAAAAAGACTAGTTGTAAAAATAAAGTCCTTCACCGTAAGCTAGTTTGCTTCGGGAGCTTGGTTCCCATGAGGATCCCCGAAGTGAGAGCCGCTGGGCCTTTCATCTGCATGCTGGAACCCACCATGGTGGGGAAGCTCCGATTCCTTCGGATGCCAGTGTTCAGCTGGATGGCTCCGATGGCACTGGTCACGGCAGGGCAGCCCAGTGGGAGACCATCTGGTGCCAGGCCTCCAGGAACAAGGGCCCTCACTGGTCCCTGTGCCCCACAGAGAAGAGGTCCCTGGTCATCAGTTAAAGGAGGAGCTGACGTTTGCCCTGAACTCACAACTTTGGCAATACCAAACCTCTTGACTTTGTCCACGAGATTAAGGTTGGAAACAGACACATCAGTCTGGCTCTCACTGTTCCTGATGTTCTTCTTATTCCTCACCTCCTTCAAGATTGAACTAGCAGGCTTCGAAGCCAAGAAGTTGTCATAAGGTGGGCTGGTGCACTTGAACTCAAAGGATGGAGGGGAAGAGGAAGGTGTCTGCATAGGCGAGTTTGGTGGAGTGGAAGGAATGATGGCCATTTTAGGGGAGTAGGTGTTGAGCAGGGTGCTCCTGCTGGCTCTGTCCCAGCTCTGTGGGTTGTACACTGCTGCCGAGATGCCCCTTTCCTTCAGCAGCCACACCAGCCCCAGGGACGTGCTCATTGTTGTCGTGGATTCGCGGAGGTTGGTGAAGGATTCGGCCAAACTCAGACGCCGAGGAGTGCAGGGAGTAGCCACTGGGGTGCCCTTCAAATTGCTAATGCTGCCACAAGCTGGAGTAGGTGCTGCGTTAAGGCTGAAAGCAAAGGAGCAGTCAAATTATTCTCTCCAGCCGGGAATTGAAACTTAGTGCAAGCAAGATTTTGAACCCCAAGTAGTGCCCTTTACCCACCCATTTGGAGAGTGCACAGGACACTGAGTTCCCAGCTCCTCACAAATGTGCTCACAAGTGCATAAACATTGTATCTCACAAAACACACCTCTGCTTTGCACACTTCACAGCCCAGTCTCACAGGATTAATGCAATCCCCAGCACCCACCACCACATTTCGTCTGATAAACTACTGACAGGTTTATAATCAGCAACTTCAATTTTTCTTTCTGATCTGCTACTGTCACAACTCCCAGTTGCTTCTCTAAGACAAGAATATGGGGGAGATTTGACCAATGGTATAAGCAAGACATTCACTTTCCAGTGTCACTTCTGAGCACTGCTGGGTCATAGCAGGGACAGTGACAAGGGGGAAGGGGAATTTATTTGCTACAGAAGTATTTGTAGCAAAGCTGTTGGAAGTTGGAATTGCCACCAACATGCACTTCTGTAAGGTCAAACTGTTTTTCCCTTCTTACACTGATTTTACTTTCATTAAAGGGGAAGGAGATGGGGAATCTGCCTGTTGATGGAGGTGCATAATGGTGTGAATAGTCAGCAAAAGGGGTAAGAAAAATCCAGTCAAGCTCTTGTCAACTGGCCAGTGGGTACCTGGTAACTCAGCAGCAAACCCAGCATGACAAAGAGCCATTCTACTGTTAATTTGGTAAAGCAATTTTTATAGTTTGAAACAGAGCAAAGTGAATTGCATTCCAAATCCACCTTTTTCTTCTCAAAATACACAACATACAGGCAGAAGACAAGAAAGTATTAAATAGCAATAATCTATATATTTAGAACAAGAGACATAGTACTAAACATAAATGCATAATGTATTTTATGGGACTTTGTTTTCTTAAGCACACTACTGATGGTTATTGGGAGTTGGAAATTCTTGAAGCATACCAAATAGCATTCATTCTGGTAGCTCACACTCTTCTCACAACCCAACCAGCTAAACTAACACAGACTCAATACAGAACCTACTTCCAAAGAATTACTGCAAAAGAGCCATTCCAAATACTTTGTGCCACAGTGTAAGATTTCATGAACAGGTCTGACTGTTTCTAGCACTACAGTACCATCCTTAAAAAAATCTTGTTTCTATGGATAATCTGCACTCAAAAATTACGTCAGTCCAAAGTCCACAATTCATTCATTAAGGCACAGTATAATCAATTATTCCAGAAATAATACATGTGGGACATCCATGATACTCCAAGTTCATGTCTGAATCCCAAGTGTTCCATGCACCTTCAAAAAAACACTTTCCAGCATTTTCTAACCATGCTCAAATGATGGTCTTTGCCATATATACACACACAAAAAAATTGAATTCCACAGTAATATCTCCCAGGTATGGGTTTATGCCCTCCAATGGCATTTAAAGGGTCTTGAGCAATTTAACACTTGATGTTAACAGAGAATTCAATGACCTGAGTACACCAGTGTTCAGAGAAGAAAATCCTTCCCCTCATCTTGCCAATTAGCAAGCAGAACACACTCAGCAACGAGTCAGACAAAAACCAAAGCCAGTGCAAGAGTGGGAAAACTAAGCAGCTGAGAAGGGAAGGAATAAGGGAAAGAGTGGGATCTTCCCTTTTCAGGAGAGCTGGACTTGGACAGGCTCAGCCATAACATAACACCTTTAACATAAGTTGGGTTCTCTGTACCAAGAAATGCATTAAATGCCCATGTTGAGGCAATCTGGATGGATTTTCCAGGCAAGGAGAAGACTGCAATGAATGAATTGCATCCTTTTTGCCCATATGGACAAAAAGGCTGAGATGTCTTGACTGCAGTCTCATTTTACCTTATGTTAATAAACTCTGTGTAGCCAACACCACTGTGCATGTCAGATTAGACACCCTGGAATGTTTTGTTCTGTCACAGCTTCTGATGAGCTTAAAATGTCATGTAGATCGCTGGTTTCCAGTGATCAGGTGACATGAGATCACGTAACACCAGAAACCGTAGTTCAGTGGTCTTTGAAAAATCAGCATATCTTTAAGTCACCCCTCAGTTAAGGAATTATTAGCCTAATGCTATGAAGTCTCAAGTCATGTCTTCTTTCCATGGCTAGACAGGATCTGACCAACATGATCTCTAACAGTGATTTGGAATGGCATCAACCTCTGCTGTACGCGAGTGAAACCGCCAAAGGATTTTCCCCTTGCAGTTGCAATCAACATGAGGAATCCCATTTATTCGTCCCAATTAACTGTAGCAAAACACACGTTTGAGAAAACCAGATGCAATTAGAAAAGCAGCCTTGCTAAGTGGCTCTGGAATCGGTGTCCTGGCACCCCCGTGTGGGCTGTGGCTGTCAGTGCATGTGGCAGCTGTGCTTATGGATCCTGATGTCCTCTCCATCCTGCCTGGGCTGTATCAGGGGCAGGGGAGGAGGAGGAGGAGAACTCCCAGCAGAGTAGTCTCCTCCCACTGCAGCAGCACACAGGCATTCTGAGGGTGAGGCTAAATGGCAATAACGGAGTTCACAGTTCTTCTCTTAAGCACTCATTAAAGCTCGACCCTCACAGCTTCGATTTCAGTTCACAGTGTAACTGAAAAGAACAGTGGCAGCCACCATGGTCATTCCCCACACAGCTAAACAGAGTACAGAAGTGTTGAAAAGCACAGGGGAGAGAAAAGAAAGAGAACTTGCTGCATGAACTGACTTTCTACAAAGTAGGACCACATACATTTCAGAAGCCCAGGCATATGGTGTTAATTATCAGGCTTCCAAGATGTCCCAGTCACAAAACGAAAACTACAGCACTCTAATGGCTTATGAACTCCAAAGCTTCTCTCTTTGCAGCTACAGATTTCAGTTGAGCAGACATTCGGATTAGTTTTTCTACTGATTTGTCAGCACAGTTACACACTACAGTGCAATAAAAAGAACAAAGCCAACCCTGCAAGAAGGCAGTCATGGGAGTTGTCTTTTTTGTCTGGTTGATCATTTTGGCATTGCTTTAACTGGGAACTATTTTACTATCAGCTGACCAACACCACAGGGCAGCCTGGACACAACCACAGAAACAGACTCAAAGAGGCTCAGCAACTCAGCCCAGTGAGAGTTTCAGAGTTAGAATGAAAAAAGAAACAGATAAATGAGCATTTCATTTAGCTAAATGAAATTTTAGTCAGGTTAGAGCCAACACCTGGGGTAGCACAGGTTAAAATGCAACCATGTAGGTAAATGCCAAACCTCTCTGGGGTTAGCTGGTGCCACACACACTGGCATTCCTTGTACATGACCTGCCAACTCAGAAGCTGCTGGCAGTGCTGCTCACCCCCCACCACGCTGGGTCAGAGTGTCTGCCCTACACCTCCTCTCAGCATAACCAGACATAACGCAGTTTCCTCGTCCTCCTCACATGACCTGTGAAGAACCGTTTACAGCTGGTAAGGAGTTGCTCCTTAAACACCTTCGCTGAAAACATCACGTTGTTTATTTTGCTCTTCATCTTCCTGAAGGAATTATGAACTTTAGTTTAACTATGGCAGCTGAAAATGTACTGAATTTAGCTGTCCATTTTGGCTGATTTGTTAGACTTTAGTAACCAAATGTATTATGATCACAACTGACAGCAATCCAATAAAAATAAGGAAATTAAAATAGCGCTGCAGCCAATTGAGAGGATCTCTTCAGTAACCATGCTGAGGGGAAAGAAGACAGAAAAGAGTAACAAAAAACTACCCAGGCCTCTATTAACTCAGTTCAGAAAGAGAAGCAGAAAGTTACATTTAATCATTATCCATTTCCTTTCCACCTGACAGGTTTTATATTCAATATCCTTACTTTTCATGCCCTTCATTGGCAGTCGATGCCCATCTCGTGTCTAAACAAGTCCAGACACCTCTGAAGAATGGGGACCTACACAATGTTATGCTCCCACACAGGGCTGGAAGGGGCAGAGAGAGCAAGAAGGCATTCTCTTTCTAAATACAACCCCCCCCCCCTAATTCTTTAACTACTGATTTGCTAAGGAAGGAAAGCTCTCTCTTTAGGTATGAAATTCACACATCCCCTCTGGCTCTCAGATCTTCACCTCCCATAAGGCAATAGAACTGCCTTCTGTTGGCATTGCTATTGTTACACCAGTTCATTAGTTTCAGTCTGGCCACTACGAACTCATTTCCAACAATTACACTAAGGAACAAAGTAGACATCTCCCTGCTTCTAATCAAGGCATATTTCCTGCTCCATTCCTCATGTACTTGTGGGATTTCTTTACCTGCACAACCCTTTTTTCTTCTAAGAGAAAAGATTCAAGACTTTTCCTCCCTGGAAACTCTCTCTTTTTTTTTTTTTTTTTTTAATTAGACACCACATTCTGTGCATTCACATACGATGACTACAACTAGTCTGGGATCAAGAGAAGCCAGGTTTGGCTATCAGAAGCCAATATAGTTACATTTGATGCTGCAATATCTTAACTAGAGGCAACAAAAATTGAAGGTACTTTTGACTGGCTTTTTAAAACATTACACATGCCTCTCAAAATCAGGCTGAGGTAACTCAAAATGGGAGGAATAATTTGTGGGTGTGCTGTAATTTACAAATGCAGCTCATGATTTTGCTTATGCCATTACTTTGCATTTGGTTATAGGGGAAACAGAGCTGAAGGCTTTGCCATCATGGGAATCCCTTACCTTGGAGTGACTCGTGTGAGCTCATCGGAGGGGTGCAGAATGCGGCAGGTGGTGAAGGTGAAGGTGGAGTTGGTTTGTGACATGCACTTCCCAGGATGAGGTACTAAATTAAAAAAAAGCAAATTCTTTGCATTTTACACAGAAAAGGGGAAAACGAAACTTCTGTGTGCTGATTAGGACAGATGTAAAAAGTGATGAGGCACCTTGATGGGATCAATGCAAGAAAAGTGAAATACACAAGTGCTACTTTAACAGACACTTGCTCTCCAAAAGAAATACCTCTAGGACTCCAAGGCCAGTGCTAAAAAGGTCTGCTGAAACCTGGGCATGATCACTGCAGATTAATTCTTGCTCAAACTAAATTTAGGCCAGGCAGTGCTTGAAATGCTTATCTAAACTAGCAACTTGTGTCAGTGGGAAACAAAAACCAGCATTTTCTAGTACCAGCTCAGGAGCACCAGGATTTTCTGAATGCTTGAGCATTTCAGCTTTTATTTTGATCCATAAAAAGGTATCCTCATTACTTCTCAGTAATGGATCCATCTGGC
>JAWWLZ010000082.1:43674600-43693106 GCA_035041345.1 Poliocrania exsul
ATAGAAATATTATTGTTTAGCCCTGAGACAATCTAATCATCTGAAGACCAGCCAAACATTAAATTATGATTTATCCCAGAAAAAGAAGAGGGAAGTGTCTCCATCTAAAGAAGTTACATAAAACCAAAAAGTCTGGGAAAAAAAAAGAGTTCTGGTAATTTTCTGGTTCTGGATTAAACATAATTATTTACCAGAGACAAATCTTCATCAAGATTATACAGCTTATTAAAACAAACCCCCCAAAACCCAAGAACAGAAAAACCCACACACAAACTCAAAACACATCTATAGTCTTGAGAATCTGTAACCTCGTGCAATAATAGACTGCTAATCTCTGTTCAGAGTGTCTAATAACTCATGCAGTACTGTGTCACTTAAAAATGTTTATGTCTTAATACAGTATAAATAGGAAGGACAGGATTTAATAGTGTGGTGGAGAGGGAATGAGGGAAATGTCATTAGTCACTGCATAAAAACATCCTCTTAATTCCTTATCTCAAAAGGACTTTAAAAACATGTAACTGTATCTGAGGCAAGTAAAACTTACAGACTTTGGTGATCTTCGAGGCACTTGCATTTGTTTCAACAAAGGCAACTTAGATGCACCTTTAGAGTACTAATCATTCAGTCTACAAAAATCTAAAGCATGGCAACATCTCTTACGAACAGTCAGACAAGTATCTGCACCATAGTCATACAAAATATATGTAAATCCAAACATTACATACGAACAGCGTGCACTAAATACACATACAAGTTGCATACGTGCCACACAAAGGTTTGTGAACAAACCATTTCCTTTTAGCAGCCTTCTCTTATCAAAATAGAGTAAAATATTGACCACAGATGGTATTACTGAAAACCAAATTAAAATATTATCAAAGAAACGATTTTTGAGCCAATGTTAGAATGGTTATGTTCTAACCACTGCACGCATTAACGTGCGGATGCTACACACAGAGCAATATTATGGATGCTGTTCTGGAGAGACGTGAGAATGGCCCAGTAATCAAAATCCTGTAAAGATGTCAGTTTTACTGGACTTAATGAGTTTCCCTCACCAGACCCCTCATCATCGTCCGTCGTGGACTCCTGCATCTCCTCTGTGAAAGCCTGAGAGTGGCGGGGATTATTCTTGTTGTCTGAAACAGTCACTTGTGCTTGTGACCTCTCACCTGAGGTCTCTGTGTGCTGAACTGGCGTCGAGGTAGTTAGGCCCTTGTAAGAAATGTCACCTGTCTCATCTTCCTCATAGTCATTAAGGCAGTACACTTCATCCAGGTCCAGGTCTAGGGTCCTGAAGCCCTTGGTGACAACTCCGGGCCTCGGGTCCAGGATCCCACCCAAGTGAGGCTGAGCCAGCTGCTGCCAGTGGTGCAAAGTGGCAGAACCTTAAAAGGGAACAGAAAGACAACCAAAATAAATTAGTAATCAGTCCAGGACCTATAAGAGACAAAGTCCCGTTTTGTTTATCCAGAAGACCAAAGGGTTGGGAGCTCCAAACCTTTAATGCTTCTGGGTTTAATATTTCTAGGAAGACATGCTACAAGACAAAACTGCTTCACCTCTGCTTCAGCATTGCCACCTCAACGTGAAATAAACTGATCACAGCAGCACTTAGGCAAAGCCTGCTGGTGAGATGCAGCATCCTTGTGCACATGCACATCCCCTCCCACTAAATATTCTGATCCGCTTCAATTCATGGGATTAAGCAGGACTAGGAAGAACATTTTACACTCATTCTGAGCACCATCACAGAAAGCTCTAAGAGGAACATATGCCACTTATTCCCACATTAGGCTCACACTAAGGTGCTGAAAACATGCCAGAATTTACTAGCAGTGGCTAGCAGGACAGTTGTCACACAGATTGCACAGCAATTTCAGCTGTGTACCATATGTTAGAAAGCCCCAGAAGCTTCAGGCACATGTAAGCAGGTAATACCTCTGATCTATACATCAAGTCTAAACACCTGTATGGCCCCTATGCTACAGGAACTCAACTACTGTGTAACTAAATGCTACTGTACCTGTAGCTTCATCCTTGGCAGAGAAATGTTTTGAGGAAGGAGGTACATTTTACATGGCAAGCATTCGATATTCAGTGTTTAACAGGAGACAATTAGTCAGAAACAGCAATGCATCAAGACAAACTGATAAATACACTGAGATGGGCCCAGTGAAATCAGGGGAGGATTCATCCGATTCCTCAAGTAGCAATTAAACACTGCTCACAAGGGCCTATGTTTTCCTATGTGCCCACTATCACTACAGTATTCAAATGTGTGACTTAAAACCAGACATTTCCTATGACACAAACAAAACAAAAAAATCTGTATTTTTATCTCTGCCAGCTCAAATCAGAGCAGTTTTTGTTGTCTTGTTCCTGTCCCCTCTTCCCAAAGCAGAATAGTCACTGGCACACAAGTGCCTCACCCATATTCAAAGACGAAGAATGTTCAGTTTGTTGCATGGTATATGTAAAAATCTAAACAACTGGAGAAGAGATGGCTCATGTATATTATTTTCCATCTGAGAAAAATCCTATGGAATGAGAAAAACTGTCATTTCATATAATGATATCTTATTTCAGGAAGCTTGCTGAGGAACATGAAGTGAACAGGGAAAAACTCTTTCTCCAGAATGACTGCGATCAGTAGGTAGCAATTTAATTAAGCCTATCTCACTTCTTTCTATAATTTTTAGCTTAGAATAAATGGATCTGCTAGATTACTTAGGCTAATGAGCCTATCTACTTTTTTCATTTAAAGTAAGTTTTGAGGGACTAAAGAGGATTGGTACCCTTGAAGCTGAAGAAGAAGAAATTGTAACCCTGAAATAAATAACTGTAGAGAAGAGACATCCCTATAACTTGTATTACTTCTCAATTGTCACAAAGTCCAAGGTTTTTTGTTTCTATAAAAAGAAATATCCCAGAACGTGAAGAAATGTCAGATATTGTCAAGCCTTAACCAAGGTTTACTTCCAGACTATACTCCAAGAATTAGGGAAAAACAGAAATCAAAATTTCTTTCTGCAGTGCATGCAAATATAAAAAGTTAATTAACTTCTACATGCTAGTTTCTGAAGCTGTAATCTTTTTCACCTTAAATCTCAACAAATCTCATGCTCAAAATAAACTCTGCAGAATACAAGCATTTAATTGTTACTATACACCATCTCTTTCCATAGGAAAGATATTCACCAAAGTATCTGCACTTTGAGCTTTAATATTTCTATTGAATCTACATGTTGCTAATTTCTTTTGGAAACTGGAACTCAGAATGGCCTAAGCTTCATCACAAAAAGCAGGATATCTGAGTTGAATCTTGATCTAATAAAATGTGTGCAAGGGATCCTTAACTTTGCCATACAAAAAAAAAATTAACACAAATGTACAAAGCAATATAACAGTTGTAAATACCACCCCCCCCCCCAAAAAAAAAAAAAAAAAAAACAGAAAGAAAGATGGAAAAGTCAAAAGAAGTGGGAAATACAGCACCTCCTTGGTCTACATTCAGTCACAGGCACCTACTAGACCGTTTTGTAAACTATGTTATCAGAAAAAGTTGGTGTGAGGGAATTACTGTGTAGGAGTGGGACTGCCAAACTGAAGGAAGAAGGAATACAAGAACAAAATAAGTCTATGAATGGAGTAAATGATTTTTTCCTATATTCATGGCATGTAGACTACAAGGGTCAGAGAAAGCTCAAATTTACAACGTGTTGCTGCCACAATGGCAATAAAGTAGGTGAAGACATATTCAGTTCAAGGTTCCAGTTTACTACAGGACACAGGTAGTGTTGTTTCATGCTTGTGGCACAACAAGCTACAGATGCACAGTTTAAAAACAAAGGGAAAATCCCCCAAACACTGGACTGTAACCAAAACAAGTCAGATCAAGCAATCCTTCTGTTTTGACTAAAAGAAAGCATGGGTTGGTTTTTTTAAAGGTGCAAAAGATGATTAATTTCTTAGTATTTCTGTCACTCTATTTATTTTATGTGGGATTTAAAAGACTGCTTTAAAGGAGTAAAAGTCATTAACCTGAAATTAATTATAGAACTAATTTTTACTTCTTCCATTTCATGGCATGAGTACCCTTAGTAAAACTGTAATAAAACCAAAGGCACTACTGATAACACTCTGCAGGTACAGCAGACTATTTTGCCCCAGTAGTCTGAAAGCATCCATGAAGCTGAAAACAAAAAAGTCTAATGGCAAATACTTGGGAAAGAAATCAAGCTGAAATGGAGAACAGAATCATAAACATGTAGTTAATATAAGTTAGCAAACAGTAAACTTATGAAACAGGCAGACACAAATAAGATCTAAAACCAAACACGAGAAGTACTTTAAAAGGTGCAATAATTTTAAGAGAAAAATGACTCAGTGAGAACAATGAACAAAACCAGGAAAAAAAAAAAACCCAGACAGACAGAAAGATGATAAAGACTTTAAGAGTTTATTGGAAGAAAAAGTAGATATAATGGGATGGTGACAGAAAAATCTATTACAGTGGTAGCAACCAGAAACAAAGCTGGATCATCAATTCCCTCATGTGGTACAAGAACTTTTATGACCATTTAAAAGCAACCATGAAAACAAACTATGAAAATCTGCTAGACAGTATGGATTTGTGTGCTATGGCTACAGTTTCATTTGAATAGGTAGATACAGTACATCACTTTCTTCAGGACATAAGTATGGTTATTTCTGCTTCTGAATATGTGTCATGCTAAATGTTCCTTATATATGAAATAAATTAGTTCTAAAACAATGAAAAAAAGGAAGTGCTGCAATTAAAACACACAGAATTGCAATGTAAAACAAGAGTTTTGTTAAAGAAAAAGAGAGAGAGGGAAGCCAAAGCTAAATTATGGTAACTAGTGTGTCTGTGAAACAGGAAAACTACTGGAAAACAGCTTCATTTTGTTTAAAACCTGGAGGAATTTACTCAACTAACTTCTAGCTACAACCTGAAAGAACTGAAGAAAGCCAGGCAGACTATACAGCACGTGGTCTGCCAGCTTTTTTAGACAGACTACTGAAATGAACTTAGAAATAATGCTCCAGCCCTGTCATCTACCTGTATCTTGCCTTTTCCTGAGATAGTATGTGAAGGAAAACTGACTTTAAAAATCCCCATCTCTTTCATACATGAAACACAAAGCCACAGTGCCTCATGTGTGACTACTCAAACAGCCAGTTAAAGTCCAGAGATTATTTTTAATCACTAAAATAGCCTTCCAGCTGGTCTAATTAAAGTAGGTAAAGGCCTTTCCAGACACTAATTTACAGAAGTCTTGTTGTTTAGATTTCATATACTTATCCACCATCCTTTCCCAAGTGTGAAATGGCAACATTTAGGTCAGTTGTAAAGCTGCACTGCTGATATGCATGTGGTCTGTAATATTTACTTTAGTGCCTTGGCTGGAGTTGTTTCCTAACACTTTTAAGGCTTGTGGGAAAATATAGTAGAGTTAGAAGATCTCAAACCAACAGCGTGGATTGCTGTCTCTAAAGTAAAAAGAATATGTATTGCAAAGATTTCCTGCTTTCTGGTGATGGATAAGAGACCACAAAGAGTCACTAAGAACAACAGATAAAGGCCGAGGCCCTTTGTTATCACCTTCTAGTGGTTTCACAATCTGAAGCTTTTCTGGCAGGTAGGAGCGACTGCTGATTGACATTCCTGAATATCCAGTGAATTCTGAAAATCTGGAGTGGGTTCCCAGTGACATGATGCTCTCTGTGGGGGTAACAGAACCACTATGGAGTTCTCCCTTCTCTGCCAATTCCCGCAACTTCCTTTCCTGCTCTTCTTCAAAGAACTTCCTCTCCGAGAGGTAATTCTCCCGCCGGAGGGAGAGCCTACGAAGGGCAGTCTCGAGGTCACTGGAGCCTGGAGTCCCTGGAGTCCCAGGCTTCTTCATCCTGTCCTCATTTCTAGAACATAACAGGGGGACACAAAAAAAAAAAATAGGGGGAGGAAGAAAAACACATTCTTAGAAACGCTTAAAACTTCCACATGACGGTTTTTCACCAGTACGTTTAAATTACTCTGTCTGGGAACAACTTGCTACTTGTCTGGAGAGCTCAAAGGCAAACACCAGTCTTTTGTTTCTCTTTCACACTAGAAAACTTTTGATATCTGCTTTCTGCCACGAAACTCCTGGTTGGAAAACCTGCACTTAAGAGCTTACTCCTACAAAGAGATGAAACTACTTGTTGTGAATCTCTTAAGAGTTAGACAAACTCAAGTAAGCAGGCCACATTTTACAGGGCCAATACTGAAATAGCACAGTGAGTCACAAGAGTATATTATGCTGAAAAACATACATTGTTTTGAGGCATTAAGTAATTTTTACTGAAAAGAATATACAGAATAGTATGGAGCTGTACTGGGGGAAAAGACAAGTGGCTAGAAAAACAAAGTTCTGGTTGGTTTCATTCACAAGTTTTCATATTAGGTAACCTACAGACACACACTATTTTTAGGATCAAAAAAGTTAACTGTAGCTGCAACTGAGATCAGAACTCACTGGCATTTACATGAAATGGTAAAAATATAATTGTCAGCCCACAGTTGCAAAAACAAAGGGTGGTTCTACATCATCTGGTGATGCTGCATCTCAGAACAGGTGTGAGTTGCAGACACTGATTGACACACAATACTTCCCAAAAGGATTCCTTTTGAAATCAACTTTAAATAAACACTTCGCCTTTATGTCAGAAACAAAGCAAAAGCAACTCCAGCACTACAGTACTGACCCATTGTCAGAGGATTCTGTCTCTAAGATGATGCTGTTGGTCTTGTTGTCTATCATAATGTTAGAGATGTCTCCCCCATAGAAACTGGACCGTGGAGTGCTGACACAGCTGGAAATGACTGAGTTCATAGCAGAGGACTGGTTAGACCCTGGGATATTCATTGGTGAGGGAGTCATGGATCTCTGCTTGACAACTTGATTGACATTTCTCACCGTCTCAAAGACCCGCTTCTGATGACTGAAAGACACACAAACAGTTACTAATCACAAAGTACTTCTTACCTTAAGAAGGAACAGAGAAACAGCTTATTAACAGCCCTTCCTATTCACAGCTCCACCAATCACCGTGTTTCTATGTATACTTTCTTTAAAGTAGTATGCATAGGGTCTTATACTTGTTACAATCTGGCCATTACTCAGTCCATCAACACAATTCTTCCATCACCCTAGAATATTTTTGACTGAACATTTGACAGTTATGTGGACCCTTTCAAATAAAAATACAAAATAAGTGAAAGAGCACTTCAGCACAACAGCTAAAAATGCTGCAAAGCCATTATGTGAAAATGAGTTTTTAAGAAACAAAACTGATCTCCGTTCAATGCTCAACTATGAACTGGCTAATCCATTTAAAAAAATAATTTGAACTTGCTCTCCTGAGTATCTCTGTGCAAACAAGTGTCTACCTTTTCTCTTAGAAACCAATTTTTAACCCTCTTAAATAGTAGGTTTTAAGAAGTAAAAAAATCTCAGAAATATAATGGCCCAAGAGTCTAGAAAGAGGATGTCAAGGCTTGAAACCTATTTTTATACCTAGCTCTACAGTTCATTCTTTATCACCACTGTCCTGATACCGTAACAAACACGGTTCACCTGCTTCAAGATTAAGATCAGATGACACTTCAGCAGAAATTTCTTGACAAAATAAAACTGCTCTACATCAGGCTACAGAAGTGCCATTGCTGCTTAGTTTTACAGTTCAACAGTGGCTGAACACAGGAACAGCACATTCCTTCAGACTGAAAGGTAACATTGCCAGGATGTAACAGCAACAGCATGCCTTATGCTATTTAATGTCACTCAAATTTCTTTCCTTCTGTCCATGAGTGCTCAACAGTTGCACCCTTTGTGTGTAGGCTCCAGGTCTGTAGCTTTGTATCTTCAGGAGGCTGGATCTAAGGCTTATGAATAAATAGCCCCATGGAGGTTATGGTTAATACCACTACACAAATAAATAAAACCAAGACAAGCCACGCAACCCAAAAATAGTATCCTCCTTTGGTAGATGCAAAACAATATCAAAGACGTTCTAAAGAAGTTAAACAAGCTTTAAGTTAGATTATTCTGGAAGGACGAAAGGATCCTACGAGGTTTGAGCATGCTCACATCTTTCTGACCTTACATTCTTCTAATCAACATTTCAGTCCGTCAAAGCCTCATTTACAATTCTTGGCTCATGCTCAGTGAAGGTTAATGTATGCGTCAAGCTTTTCGTAATTGCAATTAAAAGGTTTCTGGGAAGTGCCTACTGTACCTTCCCTGACTGTCTTTTCTTTGCAAATTCTGTTTCTCTAACAGACCCTGCAAACTGGATTAACTTGTTTCAAATTAAACAATCCATGCTTTGTACCAATGGGTGAGATAAACCCATTGGAATACACGTGCAAGTGGCGTCAGCGAGGCCATTTCTGCCAGGCTGTACCTATCTATAGCTCCTGGACTGCCACAAGCACTTAACTTGTTTCAAACTACTCTCTTTGTTTAATTCAAGAGAACTTTAGCATAGGCATAATGGGATCACACTGTAAGTACCCAACCATTCCAAATCCCCTTCTACACTGATGCTCTCCCTGTAAAAACTGGATGAGATCAATAATCACCTGGTATAATTGTTACAAAACCTGAAGAGAAAACCCACTAAATTGAATTCCTCTGCTAATCATGGGAAGAAACCAAGGATGGTAACACACAAGAAAAGAAACCTTTTCTCATTCTCAGCACTCATGAATGAGGACAATAAGTTTGTAAGACAAGGCCAAACTTATATATTGGTGTCTTCTTTTGGCAACTTTAGCAGAAAAAAAAACAACCTCAATAACCAGACAATTTATTTTCCTTTCTCTCTATCATTCACACTTGGTCAGATATACTTCCTTCTAAATCTCTAGCTCTACTATTTCCTGCCTTTCTATTTCTCATGCAAAAATAATTAACTTCAGACATCATCAGTCAATTAGAAACCAAATCTTTTCAGTCGTACGCCAAGTCAGGAGAGTCGGGTTCATCTAAATGCAGTTCTTTCCTCATTGACCCTTCTATCTCTGCTGCCAAGGAATCCTGCAAAAATAAGCACAAAAGAGAAACAAATATCATAGTATTAACAGGCTGTCATTTCAGAAAATAATAAATTACTTATATATAATAATAAATAACTAATAAAGAGTATTTTCAGGAAAAAAAGGAAGGTTTAAAAATGAAAATTTACTGGAAAGCTGGAAGACTAATATACATATTTAAAATACTGATAAAATATGGCTTAGCTTCATTCTGCTACAGTTTTTACCAACTAATGACATATGGTATCTGTCAAAGAATGTAAAAAACCACCCCAGGCAACAATAGAATTCAGGTGCCTCAACTTCCCAGACTGAATTCCCTACTCAGCAACACTCACCTCTCATGCACAAAGTTTTGCTCAGTATGTTTTCGTTTAAAATAAACAGACCACCACCCAATCATCTAGAAAAATGATGTGGTCTTTGGCATAAAGCATTACATACTTCCTCCATAAGGTTACAGGTGACAGGCCATCAATTTGCCACAGCTGGTCAGTAAGTTTTACTGCTGAGTGCAGAGTAAGTGTCAACTATTTGCAAACCTAAATGATCTTTCATCCCATGATTCAACATTTGAAAATCATTTTCACACAAAACACATAAACCTATCTCAGCACAAGCATACTTTTTGCAGCTTTCAACTGTATTTGTGACAGCACAACTTGTATTATCAAACATCTGCCCTTTAAATTGGCCTATGTGCAGTGTCAGAAGGGAGTAAAAAAGGCAAGCTGAGCCTTTGTTGGCAATTTACTTCTTGTGAGCACAAATAAAATGTGTTCTTCCTCAGCAGCAAGACAAGACATGGCTAAAGATAAGGAGGGCCAGATTCTGCAGCTTGATTGCATTAATGCAATTCAAAAGAAACCACTGATACCATTGCCTTCAGAAGCAATGGAACTATCCCAGAGATAAACAGGCAAGCAGAGCCAGTCACAGGGCACATTCTTACTCGCCCTTTTTTTCCTCATTTTGTTGAAGTACTGCATATTCCCTGAGCTTTAAATGTCATAATCACATGAAACCAGGTAAACAAAGTTGATAACATCAGTGAAACCGCCATAATTTGTTGCCATAATACAGATAAGCAACAAATACTATTTTAATGAACCACTGAATTTTCAGTGACCCTAAACCAAGAAGGTATGTGTATACCCTATTCAAGTACTGAAAAACTAGAATGTGTATCATAAGAGACTAGAAAGGCATCATATCTGGAAACCACTGTTATCAGGAAGTTGTATTTCCAAGAATATTGATGCAAAACAGGAAGCTCCTAATGCTTCCTAATGACGACCAACACCACAGCACCAGAGAGGCATAACAAAGATGTACAGAACTATGTAACAAGCTATTAATGCTACCCATGATACACAGCATAAGCACAGCCAGCTGCAGGTTGTATGGAATACTGCAGCAAAACCAAGTAGCTGCACAGCACCACTACTTCAGAACCAGGTATGCAGAATTGATCCCTCAGGTATCCTTTAACATTACATAAACAGACATTTCACCTACACTCATGTCTGGCCCAGCATGCTATCCCTGAAGCTGTAAGTCAGATGCAAATACACCTCCTTTGCTTGGTTGTTTTCTGGTGTGTGCAGGTTTTTTTTCCTTAGATTTGCTTACCATAGGGAAGAGACCGAGAGAGTGGTACCGACGGGATATAGCATTTGGCATTGTCTTGTTTCTAAGGTTTTTCAGCTCTTCTTGCGCCTCATGAAGCATTTCCATGCACTCTGCATACTTGTCTTCCAGCTCTCGCAACTGTAACACAGAAAACAGTCCAAGGCCTTAGGGGGTGCACTATTAGCATGAAAAGCCTGCACATTCTTTTAAAACTGGTAGGCGATAATGGGAAGAATACTCCACTTAAAAGGAACAGAACTCCAAGGACTGACTGTAACTGAACATCATTAATAACATGGGTTAGTAATGGGAAGGTGGGGGTGAGGGGCACAATGTGGAAGGAACTGTTTGCTCCATTTCCTTCCCGACATATCTACACAAAGCCACTGTCAAAGAGAAGATATAGAGCTAAAAAAAAAAAAGTATCTTTTGTCTGATCAGGTTTAGTGCCTAATCACTGCCATGATGACCATAGGGGCAAACAGCACGGGCAGAGGACATTTCACAATGTTCCAAAGGACTTCAGGGAGTTCATCAGCCACTTCCATAAAGTCTGGCAAAGGGGCAAAGTCTGAAATACCTCAGTCCTACAAATTTCATAAAGAAAGCTACTTGGCTTAGAAACAGAGATCCTGTCCATTTTCTTTCCTAAGAAAGTGATGGAGAAGCATGAGCTCAATATTTTTGAAGCACCACAGATACAAAACGTCCACCAGCAGGAAAAGTTTCTCTTGGCATTCCCACCCTCAACACCAAGTAGTCCAAGTGCAAGACACATCCTAAGAGGATCAAGCTTTATTCATTCTATTTTGTCCACTTTGTTCTTGTGAATATAGTGCCCAAAAGACAGCCAGCCATCCTGGACTGCCTCCAGTTTATTCACTGAACAAAGGGAGCTAAAATGAGCTCTTGCACATTATCTCACTATTCAAAACAGGCTTAAACTACCAGACTAGAGAAGTCAGCCTCTAAGAAAGGGGTTCCTATACAGCCCATAAGCCTCTGTTTTTCAAAATGTGTGTTAGTTGAAGGTGGAGAGAATAGGAAGGAGAAGGTTTTGAATTCTACTAGGAGCATAAATGTTCCTTCATTCCATATATATAGGCAAAATTATTTGATACTTCTGATCCATCTTAGACTAAACCTCTTGTGGTAAAATGAACAGTAACTGCCTTGCTACTACATTATTGTCTTACTAAGTAATGTACTCACCTCTGCTGTGAGTTGTCTCTGGGCATCTTTAGCTGCTCCCAGATGCTGGACAAGTTCTTCATTTTCAACTGCACACTACAATATGCCAAAAAAATGTTAAAAATACTGTGATGTTTTGTCCTGTGATGATATTTGTATCAAAATTCTACCTTTTCTCAACCGCCCTCTGCAGCAGTATTAGTCCACATGTTTAAAAAACATTTAATATGTTAACAAAAGAACGTGCAGCATCAGACTGTACCCTGCTAAATGAACATGCAAATCAGTGTGTCCACTGAAATACTTGCACTGACACTCCTGTCTTAACCAATGTTACTCAGAGCAGAATTTTACATACAATATATAAAATAAATTTAACTATTGCATTTGACAAACCATATATCCATCTTTTAATAAATTGATCCTTTCTAGTCAAGTATGTTCGATATTAAACAGCAAACAAGGTCACCCACATAAGGAGGGTGGAAAATTTCATTTAGGCTCGAGTACAGTGAGGATTGTAACCTGTCCTCCAGCTACATTAGCAGCAAATAACAGAATTCTCACAACTGGGTTCCTTACAGCTTTTGCCTTTTTCTGCAGATCGACTATCTGAGAGAGAAGGTGGGTGATTTCTTCTTGCTGTCGGGCAGCATCCTCAGTTTTCTTTGCTAACTCCTCAGAGATATTGGCAATCTGGATGTTTGCATCCCCTTGAAGGTAAGTGATTACAATTAACAACAGAAACCCAAAAGCAGAAAAGTGAGCATAAAGATGTTCTTTTGGAGCATCACTGGATTCAGCAAAATCCTACCCCAATACACAGTAAGGCATTTTCGCAAAGTAACAGTGGGACACAAAACCAGAAAGACATAAAGTGCTCCTGCTGCAAAGGAAATTATACTTTCCCTTAACACTTTCAATGCAAAACTATTTTTAACTGAGGAAGATTCAGCTCACAGCCAGCATTTTCCACTGTTAAATTTCAGCCAAAAATTTTCTACTCACATCCATTTCTTTATGGAAAATAAGCACCACAGAAAAACACGACTGACTGACCTGCCTGGTTTTTTTACTGAAACTACCTCAAATGAGAAATATAAAGAAGTAGGGACATACTTAGCTCTTTTACACAGTCATTTACAAGCTGTTGTTCTTTCTCTTCATAAGTAATGGTTTCAGTCTTCAGCTGACAGGCCTGTTCAAGAAATCCACATCAAATATGCTACATTAGCACATTTGTTCTTTGCCAGTCTCTTGTTGCACTTCCATCTGCTTCAGAAAGACAAGCTATTCTAATCACTCCTTCAGGAAGACAGTGAGAAACTACATTTTTTGCCTGCTCTCCCTCATGTTCTGGAAAAAGGGGCAAAGTAAATATTCAGTAAAGACATTACTGTATGGAGAACCTTGCATCACTATCACCATATCCCCACTAGATGACACTTGTGTATTTTGCACTAAAGTGGGAAGAAAAGAAAGAAAAAAATAAAAATAACAAATTCTGAAAACACAAAAGATGAGCACGCAGAGCTTGATCTGGCAACCTGAGCAAAGCTGGGTATCATCACAAACTAAAGAAATGCTCAGTTTAAATAACTGAATTAATACATTCAAGTATTTAGAAGACATTCAGATAGTATTTGAAAAGTTCTGGTTCTGGCACCATAACTACAGACCCCACAAAAAACCTCAGTGCCACCTCCTTCCCTGCTTTGTCTCCGCTGCTGTGGTTTGAGGAGTGCCAAGAGCATCGTGGCCACAGCCAGCTGGTTCTGTCTGGCACCACTTCAGTGGGTCTGTGACCAATTCCCTGTGCTGGGGGACAGCATCTGGAGAGAACTGCACAGCTCACAGGTTTTAGATTTGGCTTCATCCTGTGCCTTCCTGGCACAGACTGCATCTCCCTGGATGGGAAAGGCAGGTGTGGGGTTGTCCTATCAGCTCCTGACACAGGGGCTCTTCTCAGTTCTAACCCTACTTTCATTATTCTCAGACCATCCATTGCTCCTCTTCCTTGAGGAACTTCTCAATTAAGTGTAAGCAGTCTCCACTACACCATGTCTTATGCAAGAGTGACACTACATTTACAATGAGCCTTGCATTTTCAGTAGAAAATGGTAATGACACTTTTCATACATTCATTCTTGGATCAAAAGTACCTCTTTAGTTATACTCTGCTACATGTTTGCAAAGTGGAAACATACTCCCAAGGTTTAAAAGTTGCATTGAAAAATGTAAAATTATTCACTTCATATTCAATTATGAGGTATTATTGCTGACAGAGAGCAGCAAATTAATGTTTTAAAAGTGCATCATTTGTGAAACAAACAGAATATTGACAGAAATAAAAGTTAAAAAACCAGATTCAACTTAAAATATTAACTGCCTGAGTTGAAACACAAATTGAAGAAAGTTAATACAAATTTAGGGTAGAATTCATTTTGATAAACACTGAATTTATATCAGAGAGACCAAGCCAGACTACAAACTTCAGATCTGCAGCTGAAGTCACACATATCTACCAGGTCAGCTCTTTATGACCTGTTTCCAAGTGCAGTGCTGCACTCCAAAATCTGCCCATGCTCCTGTACATTCTTTTGGCACAAAAAATGCTTGGCTTGTAGCTTCGCTCAGGAAGAATTTATTCACGGAAAGGATTAAGGATTGGAAGAGACTGCCCAGGGCAGTGGTGGAGTCACCATCCCTGGAGGTATTCAAGAAACAACTGGATGTGGCTCTTAGTGCCATGGTCTAGTTGACAAGGTGTTGATCAGCCAAAAGTTGGACTCTGTGCTCTTGGAGGTCTTTTCCAACCTGAATGTGTAGCTTCCACATTTCAGCCTTTCCTTCATTTAGAAGGATAAGGGATGGTGATTAAACAGCTACAGAGAGACCTGTATCACATGTGGAATTACATACTCTTAGTTAGACTCTCTCAGCTTTTAATACTTGTAGTTCTAGCATTTAACCGAACAACTATATTAAGCAAAACACAAAGGGAGCAGTTTCACCTCAGATCTGAGCACAACATTTTCCTCTTCAAGATCCTTGAGTTTCTTTTGAAGAGAGTCCAAATGAAAGTAGTTCTGGACGGAGGAGGAAGATTCATTCCTCTTCAGCCTTGTAACAAAAGCAACAGTTTTAGTCCATTTTTACCTGTATTATGGCCAGTCTTGCAGAAAAATAGACTGAACAGAGGACTCAAAACAAAACAGAACAGAGCCACATGAAATACAGCCTATTCATGCCACTACTTTGGGGCAGCAATAAATCTGCAGTGAATTTTAAAAGAGAACTTTTAAAAAAATATTTATTATTCCAGACATTTCCTATGGGAAAGTCATTCAGCCAAAGCAATGAGAAAAAAACCAACCTTACTACAGGGAGCAGCCCAATAGCTCCTGATTAATGCAGCACACGCTTCACAGAATGCAGCAATAACTCTGCAAGGGCAGACAGCCCCTCAGAGCCTGCAATGCTGTTCAGCCAGCTAATTGCCTGGAACCCAAGCTATAAGCCATGCTTTCTCTCTCTCCCTTGGCTTGGAATTTTTCCATAGTGCCTTCAGGTCCCTCAAGCACAAAGGTCATACATGTAGCATGTTCTAGCACAGCTTGCAGATCCATGAGGTGTACTGAGCTAGTGTCAGTGGGACCCACGTCTGCCTCACATTCCTCTGAAAGCTGCAATGCTGCATCAGCAGCTTCCCTATGTACCTTCCCCTCCTGACTCTTGTTGGCACCTGGATAGCCCAGGTGGTTCAGTGCAAATCCTTCCAGCTGGTGCCATGCACCAAGTTCCAAGTTCCATTTATAGGTCCAGCCAATATAGGGATAATTTTACTACTTTTCAAAGATATTAAATTGTCCAAACTCTCCATGCATAGTAGCAGATGTAAGGTCCAATGCTGCAGATGGATTCACTTACGGGGTGGAACAGACAGACTCTGGCTCACTTTCCTCAGCAGCACTGGTGTAGAACTGGAGCAGTTCATCTTTCATGGACAGCTCATGCCGCAACTGAGAAACCTGCACAGAGACAGAGCTTGCAGATCACTAAGTTCATTTTCGAGACACATTCTTAAGTAAATCCACTACAAATTAGCAAGTTATTCATCCTCCAGGCAACAACTCCAGAACAAATGAAGATACCAAGACTCAAACAGACCAGAACCATTTCTGTTATTTCTTAGAAAGGAAAAGGGTACCTTGTAAATTAGCCACTAAATGTTCTTTTTAAAAGTTAAAAAAAATGTCATTATCCACTGCTATTAGACATGTTTCTCTTTCACCTTCTCTAAGATGAACAATCCTGGTTCACCATTGCATTAGTCTAGATTCACATTCAGGGTAATGGATAAATTACAATGATACTGTAAGCAATTAATGTGGCACAATCAAGCCAAACATGGCAGATGCAGACATGTTTTCCTCTCCATGAGCCTTTAGATAAAATTACTAGAATACTTGTGTAGCAAGGTTACATTTGGGACTCAAGAGCCTGTTGAGCTACAGAACACCATCACACAGTGGGAGGCTGGTGCTCTCAGGTTGTTCCAACAGCACAGGCTGCAGTCAGTTTTGGGGTGTAGTTTGGGCTTTGGATCACTGCAAAACATGAGTGTAGTGAAGTAGTTTGTGGGAGTCCCATGCTTAGTACATACACATATCAAAACCAAACAAAACATCAAAATTGGCTGATTAAGATTCCTTGTAATTGGAAACTCCACAAACCAAACCTTGGTCAATATTGTGATTCTCCAAGAAAAGGGTTAAAAGCCCAATTACACAGTATCACCTGCACCACTTCACAGTTGCAATTTAAGACTTCAGTAGTAAGAAATTAATTTTTATTTGCCTTGTATAGCTATAGATAGCATAACTGATCAGACAGATCCATTTCCTTCCATATGCACTGCAAGACTTGTCCCTCAGTTTGCACTTTCTGCAGAGCACGCTTCTTTTTACTAAAAACTTCTGCTGTTTGGATTGTAGGCATACTTTTCTTTGTAGTTATTATTGGAAAACAACAAAGAATATCAATAAAATGGATTTAAGTTGCATTTTCATCAAACAAAAAGCAGACACAATGCAATAAAGCACTTGAACTGAGCAGAATTTGAAGAAAACAAGGTAATATACTATGGCTATTCTGTGTAATCAGAAGTGCTAATGCACCAAAGTCCTCCTGAGACATGTAACAAAAGCAACCAACCAACCACATATTAGAAAACTGTTAAATAAAATCCATACATTAATTTTGGAGGCTCATTTTCTCCATTTCAGGAAGAGCTAAAACGCTGAACCAAAAATAACAATTTACTCCCCTCCAGCACATTATAGCTCAGGCTCTTCAAGCAGTAAGGGTTCAGATGCTGGCAGTGGGTGGGCACTAGATCATCTCCAGCTTTTGCTACTGTTTTTTCTATGTGAATTAAAAAGACCAAGGATACTGTTTTTACTGCCATTTCCAAGCATTCCAATCCTCCAAAAGAGGGTGAACAGTCAGTAAGGCTGACCTTTTAATGGAACAGGACCTGAAACAATGGGCACAAACTGTAACATAGGTGGTTTCTTTTGAACATCAGGCACAACTGTTTTATTGTGAGGTTGACCAAGCACTGGCAACAGATTGCCCAGAGAGTCTGTGGGGTTGCCATCTTTGGAGATATTCAAACACTGTCTGGACATAGTCCTTGGCAATGGACTGTAGGTGTCCCTGCTTGAGAAGAGGGCTTGGACAAGATGACCTCCAGAGCTCACTTCCAATCTTAGTTATGCTGTGAAACTGTAAAAAACTCACTGTGGTAACTTCAGCAACACCTCCCTTTGACACAGCGTTTTGTGGTGTGTTAATCTCAGCCAGGGACTAAGCACCCACCAGCTGTGCACATCCCCTGCCTCACAAAAGCAAAGAAACGTTTAACAGGTTGGAATTATTGACTTAAAAGGAAGAGAACAGTGAACTTGCTATTTTCTACTCAACAGACTAAACCAAACATTCTCTTATTTAAGCCAACATACTAGCTTATAATTCAGCTTTTTCCTTTCCTCTCACTTTACAGAAAACAAAATCAGACCTGGACTTTAAAACCAGCTATCATCAAAACACAAACTCTGATAGGTGACCTGTAACTACATTAACAGGACTGTATTACTCAAAAGTTATCACAGGTTTGGGGTGTTGTTACTTGAGGACTGACACTGCCTTTGAAGCACTGCCACTCAGAAACATTGGACAAAATCTGTAGAGGAAGAAGACGCAGAAACTGGGAAATACAGAAAGATTAGGAGAAGCTACTCCATTCCCAATACAGTTTACCTACATTTCTTTGATACAGAGCTCTAATTTTGAAGGAGACAATATTAAAGTGTAGACAGCACCATCCCTGTGAAAAGGGACATATCTTGAGATGGGAGCTGCAGCAACCTTACTGAGCACTGTAACAGAGCAAGAGGTGGGCACACTGTACCGTGGAACTACACTTATGCTGCTGAAGACACCCATGTCTGTAACCCAGACACTTAACAATTAAGAAAGCTTTCTCAATATAGCATTTATGCTTTAGAAT
>JAWWLZ010000082.1:43693206-43710830 GCA_035041345.1 Poliocrania exsul
TGAAGACACCCATGTCTGTAACCCAGACACTTAACAATTAAGAAAGCTTTCTCAATATAGCATTTATGCTTTAGAATATAATATTGAAACAGCATGTTGAGACTGAAGTGTCTGTGCCCACGGCAAAGTGCTTGCTTTAGTGCACTTCCCCTTTGTTCTCTAGTGCACTGCAGGAAAAATCTCAGTTCCATAAACATGATCACAGCCCCTCCCTAAACAGAAGCAGCACCTAACAACACAAACTCAAAAGACAAGCCCAAGAAACTAATGGCCTTTGCACAGATCTGTATTACTTCAGCATATACCTATCAATGTGGCTTGCTCCCAAGCATGCAGGAAAGACTCAAGCTGCATCTTGGGATGGATAGAAGGTTTTGTCAGGACAGCTTTGGTAGGTCAAAGAGAGATAAAGCTAAATTATTCATGCCATGATACATATACCAATAACACCTTAATTTTACACCACACACCAGAAAGAACTTGTCCCTATATTACAGAAACCTTATATCCCCCAGATAAACCATTTTAGGCAGTTTGCACAGAATTTTAGAAGTACTGAATAAATTCTTTTCACTTATCTCTTGCCCTTACAGACAGTTGTCTTAGTTACTGTCTTGTTCAAATATTCAAAGTTCAGTTTTAATGAAAAATCTGAAACCTACTACAACAGAATTTCAATATACAGAAGTGTCATGACTTTAAAGCCTGATGAGTTCTGCCTCAACAGCACCAGTTTCTGAAGGAGTCAAAATAACAGTATGAAAGAGGGGTGTTGACAGAACATATGGCCCAACATACCAAACCACCTGGTAAGAGGCTTATTTCTGGTGGCACTTTTCCTAATGCTGCTTCTCAGTCCTAAATAAAAATAGATCTGGACAGAGGCAGTTCCCCACCTTCCTCAATCAAATTTTCCACTGTGGAGGGATGGTATGAATGCACAGTCCAGCTCAGTCCCTTTGCACATACCTAGTACATGTCATATTGACCAATGCACAAATAAATTTCTCTGCCATATGATGGGACTTGGGCAGCAAGCAACAGCACTCCTTTGGGACTGAAGAGAAGTAGTTTTCCTTTCCAAAGAGGATAGGCCACATCAATGGATATTATTTCAATCTGTGTGCTCCATCACCATCTATCACACATCTGGGATCCCTCCATCCACACTTGATTCACCAGTCTATCTCAGATATAATGCAATATCTCACACCCCAGAGCAGTTTTTATTACTTGTTTAAGTTTTTAATCCACTGTGGTTCATTGTTCTCCTGCTCGCCCTACAACTGTAAGATTTATGTCTTGCTTAAAATCACACATAAATGAGATTCACAGATCCAGGTCACTGTCCAGAATAAGAGAAACAACATTTGCTCCCAGCTCAATTAGTAAGTCAGAGTTTAGTGACACCTGTAGTTACAGGTAAAAAAAACCTCTTTTAAAGCATCCTGGCTGGCTCTATCCAAAACACATCTATCAAGAATCTGCCAGCACCTACAGCACCCAACTCCCCATTCAGAGGAACACAGTAAGAAATAATAACTAAATAAATATTTGACTAAAAGCTCAATAGCATATGGAAGACATAAGGTGTCACTGGAAACAGTTTAACCTTTCTGGTGTGTTTTATAGCTCCCACCAAGGTGTGCACTCCAAGTCCAGAATGCCACCTGTATCCTGGGCTGCATCAAAACAAGAGTGGTGATTCTCCTGCACTCTGGTGAGCATCCAGCCCTACAGTCCTTAGGACAGGACAGACATGGACCTGCTGGAACAGGTACAGAGGGGGCCACAAAAATGATCAGATGAATGGAACACCTCTCCTTATGAGCTGGGGTTGTTCAGACTGGAGAAGAAAAGGCTCCATGAAGACCTTATTGCAACCTTTCAGTATTTAAAGGTGGTTTATGAGAAAGACAGGGACAGGCTTTTTAGCAGGGCCTGTTGTGACAGGACAATAGGTAATGGTTTTAAACTAAAGGAGGGTAGATTCAGACTAGATGCAAGGGAGACATGTTTAACAATGAGGGTGAACAAATATTGGAACAGGGTGCCCAGAGAGGTAGTGGATGCCTCATTCCTGGAAACATTCAAAGTCAAGCTGGGTGGGGCTCCAAGCAACCTGACCTAGTTGAAGATGTTCCTGCTCATTGCAGGAGGTTGGATTTGGTTATCTTTAAAGGTCCCTTCCATCCTAAATCATCCTGTGATTCTATGAATTGAGAAACACAGGCACCATCCTATTATATTCTAAACATGCTCATCAAATGTCTAAAGCGTTATTACTGCAGTTAAACACAGCCAAACGCATTGAGAATGTGAAACCAGAAGAAAATGCTCCCCCATCACTGCACATACAGCACTCAGGCATAAAAATCTTACCTCTTCCCTGATGTGTTCTACTTGCTCCTCTAGGAAGTCATTTCTTTCTGTAAGTGATTTATTCTTCTTTAACAGTGACTGGCCAATTCGAGCAGCTAATTCTAAGTCCCGTTCTTTCTGTAAAGCATTAAAAAAGAAAGCTAATTTCAATTTTTTTTATTTACCAAAAGATCAGAGGGAGGGTAAAATTGCCATGAAAAGGAAGGAATAAGTACTTCAACAACAAAAATATTTTTTCCTTCTGTGAGAGTTTGTTTGGTTGGACTTTTTTGCTAATTTTCTTTTATTCCTGCTTATGTTTCACCCACATGATTCTGAAAAGATTGACTCACAAAGATTTATTGGGCAACACACAGGAAAGCACAGCTTCAAGGTCTGCTGTAAAACATCATGAAAAACAAAGTAAAACCAGATTAGTTCTCCATTACATCTTTGTAAAAACTAACTACTACGGGAAACTATTCCATCACCTTGTTACACCAGCTACAGAATGCAATCACTGGGCTTCAGAGATTATACTGTAAACAATTCCGAAACACAGTAAAAATACCAGAGAACTTCAGCATTTCAAAGCATTCTCCACCTCGGAAAAAAGGCAATAACCTATGCAGGAGGAGAAGCCAATTACACCACAATGAGCTTCGATCTTCTTTGTGTATGTATTATATCCATTAGTGCTTTTCTATAAAAACAAATCCTAACTCCTTCCTTTTTAAATATGTCCAAATCCACATTAAGTGGTTATTTTCATGTCATGCCTGACCTTTTCTTCCCCCTCCTCTGTGAGCACAGTATTGGAAATCACCAGTCTTGACAGTTCACCACATGTACCAATAAAAACTGGAAGCTTATGCTGCTGACATGTACCTATGGATGTCTCAGCTTTGCAGAAGCTGAGAAGCTGAGACATGGGACTGTAATCTGCCTGGGAGAGGATGGTAAACTGCATAAATTTTGTGCCATTCATTTGGAATTTCTATTTATAATTTTCTTATTCAACAATTAGTGTATCTTTAAAATAGTGGTAAAATGGTGCTCTGGTTAACTCCACAAATATCTTTAGCTCAACATCATTTGAGAAAGAATTTTCTCCCTGTCACTGAAAATACTGTTTGGGGCTTATTTACTGTCCTTAACAACCATTCAGATTTTATGACTAAATGCTGCCTTAGGTCATGTATTCATTAATGACAAAGCCTACAAAACCTACAGCTACTGTCACATGGATTTAAGTCAAGGAATTTGAATAAAGAGGCGTTCATAGTGGAAAAAAAAAAGTCATATAATAAGCAGTAAATAAAAAGAGAGATTATCAATCACTGCTGCATCTACAAATGCATCTACAAATGGCATTTTCCAAATGGATTCTGAAGGTCAAACCTATATTTGCATTGAAAGCTTCTGGCACTATCTAGCCATAAAATCTTTATGTAATCTTGCATACAATCTTTCAGAACAATAGGTCACACAAAGTTATCCAAAAAACGTTTAGTTTATGTATCAAGCCAACTTACTGTTCACTAATTTAGCTCACTTCATGAATACAGAGTGGAAAAAATATATTGCTGCGGCGTTGAGGAAGAGTCATCCAGCAACAAGGTTTATAACCTCAAATTTGAGGAATTTAAGTGCATTTCCAGGCTCTTGAATTAACCTCCTTAGACTTCCTACACAATTTTTAGCAATTCAGCTCAAAATCTCAGTTTGGGGACACGTCTTACTCACAGTGATAAGGAAGTGATTTATTACAGCAATCTGTAAAAAAAAAACCCAGACCTGGAAAGCAGGACACATTTACACTATTATTAGAGTGGAATGAGAAAGGAGGTTCATAAAGGAATATGCTCCTATTCTTGCCACGCACCCAGGCAGGCCTGGTGGCACCCTCCCTTTGCTTATTTTCAGGGCAGTAGGCACAGATTTTTGAAATATCTGCACACATGCTCTTTGGAGATCTTCCCTTTCCTATCTGCCCAAATGCTTCACCTTTCATCCTATCCACTTCGTAATGCAATCATTTGGAGCTTTTCAACATGGAGGACAGACAAGGGTTTTTCTCTCACTTGTGTGCATAAAGGCAACAGAAGGAGTTAAATTATAACAAATGGATGCAACCTCTTGTGGCAAGTCAAATTCTGCAAAAGGAAATAATCTCTTGTGATATCCATCATCTGGGGAACAAAGAAACATGCTGTAGGTACACCTCTCCCTACAGAGTGATTTCACCAGAAATGATGGTCTAATAAAACAAAAAGGCTCCCTTAAAGTACTGTTTTATTAAAGTCTCACATATTACACACTCCACTTTTCCCTTGCCATCATCCAGATGGGCAAGTACACCAGAAGCTTTAAAAGCCTGGCTCAGCAAGTCCTTCAAGCATTGCTCCTGCAAGTGTGCTGTCTGGATCTACAGACATGTGGCTACATGGACTCTGGGGAGGAAACAGTTGGGCAGGATGCTGCATCATTGCTGCAAGGAGCCATAGAACAAACACAGCAAATCTCAGCCAAACAAGGCAAAGGGAACAGAACACAAACAGGTTACCACAGGCTGATGAATTATTCCAGTTTTAACAGGTATTTCATACAGAGATGTTTAAATGGGTTTGGCTCAAAGCACAAAATGCAAGACTTTAGAGTGTGGAGGTGTATCAAGCAGAGGTGGGAGATGTGAGCATTCATTTCTATGCTTGTTTCCTTGCAGAATTAGAGAAAGAACAGATCTCCCAATGTATCTGGGGTTAAACAGATCACATTTTTGCCATTGCTATTGCAATGCACAAGTAATTAAATATGAAAGATTATATTACACTCAGCCATGAACTAATAAAGTTACAACAGTTTTCACCTAAAGAATTACTCAAACATTCTCTGGAAAATCACTGTTAAGTTTACTGCAGACAGGCAGCTAACTTCACTCAAATAATTTATCATTATATTTATTGAAGATAATTATCATACTGTGAGAGTTGATTTTTTACATTTTTTGAGTGTCATGGATTACAGGAGTAACAGTTTACATAACAATGATATTAAAAGACCCACAAACAACAACCAAACCAAACAAACATAAGACAAAGAAGAAAATGAGACAAATGGAGTATATTTTCTAATGTTGTGTCTATCTAGTTTTCTGGAAAGACATTATCTGAGATAATAATTATAAATAGTAGCTGTGAACTTTTTTCCCCATTATTTTCTGAAGCAAATAAACCCATCAATAATGTTACTCTTAGCTTTACATGTACAGTAAAAATATATGTCATTTTAAGATGATTCCCCCTTCTCCTCATTCAATAGGGAAAACATTTGGCCAAGAACAAGTTAAATGGCCTCAACTGAAAAATAAGCACAAGTAATAAATGTATGTGACAGAGGTAAACAGAGGACTTTTACTTAGAAAGACTATTTACTTTCCCAGAGAGATAAAGTGTACATACACTCAGAGTGCTTATTCCTCCTCATCAGAGGACAGTCTACCAACAATCCCTAGTGGTGGTACCATATAATTTCTGTACTACTTTCTCCTACTGTGCATGGATCCTTACAGAGATGAAATACTTACCTCTTCAAGAAGACGTGTCACAGCATCTATGTCATTGTATGTTTTAGTCATCTGGCCCACTCTTTCAGCACATAAAACTGTGAGGAAATAAAACAAAACATTAATCATACTGCCAATACTGTCGGGAGAGAATCACAGAATACCCCAAGTTGGAAGGCACCCACAGGGATCTTGGAAGTCCAATTCTATTCTTTGCAAGAAATAACCTTCTGAGTTTAGGTGTGCATAAGTTTTCATCATAAAAATTAATTATATTCACTTTTGGATAAGCATATAAAGAACTACAAACCTGAACCAAAAAAAAAGAGAAACAAACAACCCCAAAAAAACCCCCACAAATCCACCCTCAAAAAATTATCAAAGCCTCACATTATAGTGAGAATAAATATGTTTTCTTGTAATGAGCATTTGCTTTTGTCAGTGGCAGAACAAACTGTCAAAATGTTAAAACTTTCTTCTCTGAAGAAATGTCTTGAGTTCATAAAAAACCCCCAAGAAGCCAAAACATATGTTCTTAGATGCATAATTATGTTTTCATCATGTCACCTACTCATTGTATGACATGCAGTAGAGTTACTCCATGAAAAAGCAACTCTAACACTGTTAGGAATACAGTTCAACAGAAAGACACTGTCATACCAAGTTGGTGAGAACTGGGCTTAGATACAAAACACATGCAAAATAAAAAATGGCTCTTGTAATACCCAGGCCACACCAGAGTGACCACAGTATCACCCATAAAAATATTTACTCAGACTGGATGAGATGATTAATTGCTAAGGTGGAACCAGGAGCTATGTTAGACTGAAGAGAAGTGTGCAGAAGGTCAGTCTACCACCAGAGGTGACACCTTAAGAAGCTACGCTGACTTATCTAGAAGTCAGTAAGTTCTCTAAAAATCCACCAACAATCAGAGGACACAACAGCATTTTCTGCTCTATACTTTGTATTCTCAGCTACACCTATTCCTCAAACCCTGTAATTCAGGAAAAAAGCACTGTTAATGAAATTCAGTGGATCACATGGACTGTGAGTGATCAGCCTGCTGTAGCCTGGATTGGTCTCCAGGGGATTTACCCTTGACAATGTCAATTAAAGCTCAGGCTGACAGATTAGTGGTTGTTGTTCTAGTGCATATTAAGGCAGTGCAGGGAGTTGGGAGAGACAGATAAGGCCTAATAAGATTTAAACAGTGAGGGGGGGGAAAAGAACAACTGTACAGTAACATTACCAGGAAACAGTCTGACACACTAAGGAAACAACACCAATTCATAAATATACAATCTGCATATACATAAATACACAGTTGATCACCAGTAAGGCACATGGATAATATCTCAAATGCAACAGCAATTAGGTACCTGTTGAAATGTTGGAGGATATTTTTCCATACCTAAACATCAGAAAAGTGCTCAAACTAAGGCAAGAAGTCCAATTTCTTTGTTTATTTTCCTGTTTCTCTAATTCTACTTTTGAGGATCACATCCTGGAAACATCTACTATATTTGGTGACATCAGTAGTGCCAGTAAACTCCACAGAAAGCTATTCAGAAGTATTTAAAAGATAATTGCACTTCTCCAAATAATCAAGGCTGAAAGTGGTAACAGTAAAAAGTTTATGCTTCAAAGTAATAGTCTGACAATCATTACATAGCAATAGAAAGAATAATTATACCACTACACAAGCAACAATACAGTGCATCTGTAAACTACAAGCTATATTCGTCAAAAGCAGACTGATCAGGATTCCATAGGAACTTGCAGAGAATGTCAGCTATAATAAACAAAGGGGGTTTCCATTAAAACTTCACATAAAGACAGAAAGTGTGATGTTCAGAAGACTATTCACACACAAAACAAATCAAAATCATCATAAACTCAATTTTACTTTAAATATAGTAAGTTCATTAGTCATGCCATAAAACATCTATCAGAATCCCTGACGCCAGCAGGTTTCAAAACCAACTGCACACTAAATAGTTCCCTTGGTAACAACATTCCATCACTGCTGTAAAATAATGTTTGATGTTCTCATTAGCAAGCTCATTTCAACTCTGTACCCAGCACTAACAATCACCGCTGAGTAGGACTGGCAACCTCACACCATTCTAATTCAGGTGAATGTATAACCTTCCTAACATCCAAGATGATGGTGTTCCCCCAGACAGAATAAAGTCACTCAGCTGGCAGAGCAATAAAGGTTGATTTGTGTGGCTACTCCCTTGGTTATTCCTTCAAGACTTCCCATTTAAACTTTACCATGGCAGGGTAACACCACAGCCTTATCACACCAGACATGACTAGTGGGGAAGTAGAATCTAGTCACCAACAGCTTTTATATCTCGAAATTTCCATCAAAGTTCTGTTGGCCATTGTTAAAACAAAGGATCTTCATCTCTGCCAGGGTGAAAGGGTTTCAAAGCAGAAATGTCCTCTTACACACCTCCTACAGCATCCAAGTGGAAATAAACTTCAACAGACTACACATAATAAAATGCCTCCTTCAGTCAACTACTGCCACATACAACACCATGGAAACACAGAGCTAGTAACTAAAAGCAAGCATTTCCTTTTGGAAGGAGGGCAAACTTGCAAAGGGGTGTTGCTTTCCATCACTCAGAAACCAACACAGCTTGGGGAGAAAAGGTGAGAGTACAATTCAGAAGCAGCGTTAAAAAATCCCAACTACTCAGAAGTGTGTAGATATTGTTATTAAGCCTCCACAGATTACAAGGTAACATTTGGCCAATTCCTAGTACAGTAACTTGAATTTCTTTAGTGATTAAAAAAAAAAATCTATCATTGAAAAAGACATATTATTTTGAAAAAATAATATAGAGATGTTATCAGTGAGGAAATGTACCCTCCCCACCCCACATCTCTAATGAATTCTGCTTAATGGGTTTCCAGCCTGCTGGAGCTTCCAGTAAGTATCAGAGCCTGGTAATGCTGCTGTAAAGATAAAACAAGAACAAATGAAGGACAGTGCCCTGCAATGCAAAACCTAAAGTGCTGACCTCTTTTTGTCCATTTGCAAATCAGTAGTGTTTTTGCTTGAGGGTGATAAGGGAGCAGAGTGCCTAAATGGATGGATGCATAAAAACAGCCAAATCAAATACACTTTGCACTTCTCAGCTTATGGTCAAGGCTGATAGACAATACAGAAAGAAGGAATAAAATAACAGGGTACAGCAAGTGGAGAGACTATAGAATTCCAAAACCACAGTTAAAATGTGTGCTTTGGTAACTGCTTTGAAGCTAATGTCACAGATCCTAACCAGGAAATAAGGAACAGAGAAAGCTCCCATCACATTATTTTCACAACATGCCACTGGGGACACATTTGTGATTTAAAGCCAAACACAAATCAAAACAAACACAGATCAAGTATTTCCTTTGCCTTAAAGCACCTTGCACCATCTTCATACCCTCTGAAAACTTGTAAATTCCCTGGTACCCCCATGGCTGTGTTTCCCCATGTGAGTACAGCAGAAAGGATGTACTCTCCATTTGTTCCTTGTCATCTGGTCAATGCAGCATCTGACTGGAACTCTGTTCCAGGCTCTGAGCTCTGCAATGACTAAAGCTCTGATTCCTGAGCTGAAGATGCTCAGAGAGATGGAGGAACACATGTACCTTCCTGGATTGGTCCAGAAAGTCACACAGACAGCTAAGCATGTTGCTTAGAGGAAAGATATGTTTCCAGAAGAGGAAACAGGAAGGCAAGGGGAACAAGAATACCACTATCGGCAGCTTCTGCAATGAGCCACCATGTACCAAACAGCTTCTACCCATCCCCTCTGCTCAGAGGTCTGTCCAAACACTGAGGATACAATGGCAAGTACCTCACATCCTAAATGCTGCACATGGAGATGCACAGAACACACCCAGTAACACTGACCAGCTGCACTCCTTGCTGCCACTTGGCAAGCATTAGCAATCCAAGACCCTGGCAGACTTGGGCTCCCCAGCTCACGATGGATTAATTTCTGAAAGGCTATTTTTATACTCCAAGGATAAAGCACTTGCTAAAAATCACAGCTTCAGTTCCAGAGCCACTGATAGTTACACTCTGGCACTGGTTACTGTGAGCACTGCATAGACTTGAGCCAAGCACATGAGGAATTCTGAAAGTGTGCCAAATTACATATATTACCTCTCAAATAAACTCAGGAAAATTATACCTAAAATGTGCTGTCAGCTGTTAACTGACACAGACTAGAAAGATTCTACGCAGTTGGAGATAAACATGGTGGCTTCTCCTCCACTGAAGAGGCATCTTGTCAGTCCTGGCTAAACTGGGGCAGAGGCTTCAGGTCTGCTGTTGCCCGTCACATTTGAGAATACGCTCATCTAAAGAGCTTAAAAATTTTCCAAGATTACTGTCACCAGAGCTTGAAGAATGTGCTTCCAAGGGTGCAAATCTTATCCTTACACACCAGCAGTTCTGGAAGCCTCCCCCAGCGCTTCCCAAGCGCAGGAGCAGCCCAGTTGCTCCCGAGGGCAGCTGGGGATTTCAGCGGGTGGCTGTGACCCTGGTTAGAGGGATAAGGAGCGGTCACAGCGCACCAACTGCCTCGCAGCTGTCCGGCCACACTGTGGGCGAGCTCTGCGGAGGAGTCTGCAAGAGCAAAATGCCGTGAGCGATACACAGTCAGCAAGTTCAACAGGCAATGCCAAAAGATTTTACTTTTTTGTCTTCTTTGTCTGTTACAGCCTAGCTTACTATGATTTCAATGGCACAGTTTGCAAATTAACCTTTTAACATTAAGCTGCAGTTACTGATGCTTCTAGAAGAAGAAATTTTATCTTGCTGTTCAAGGCTATAGTTCAAAGGGTGTTTGTTTACTACCATTTCTCTCACAGAGTATTCAGATAGCTCAGCAAATCCAATAGTAAAGACTCACATACAAACCATTGTTAACACAATCTCAGGTTTGCAAAAAAAACTTTCTGCTGCTACTTCTTTTCTAAAGCTGATGCCTGAAAATTCAGGTAGGAAATCATTTCAAAGTACAACTTCTAAGTAGGATATGAGCTGCAAATTTTCTTGTGGCGAATGAAAAATCAAGGTAAAAGAAATTTCAACAGAGGCATCACATGCTTGTTCCTTCTATTGGCATAAATACAGATCCAATGTGGTGACCTGAAAGATACAGCCATGAAGTGAAACTAAGGAGATAAGAAAAGGTTTCGAAAGAGAACTCACCATTGCCCTAATGGATACTTACAGACAGAGCTCAGCATGGGTCTTGCATTAAAAGTTCAACTTCTTTTGCAGGATTTCTTATTACTGGGCATTGAGTTACTGTCCTGACATTCTCTTTCATTCATTTCTTGTCAAAAAATATCCGGACTGCAGTCAATGCAATTAATAAATGGGTGAAAGGTTTAAACCAGGATGTGGACTGTAAATCTTTAAAAATACTAAAATGAAGTTACAAGCCTGTAAGTCATGCATTGTCAGCTGTCTCCCTGCTTAAATATGTGATTTTTCTCCTATTCCAGCACTTCAGAAGGGATTGGTTGTGCCAAAGCTTTCAAAAATTACTAGTCTCCATTTTTTTTTGCTTTAGTGTTTACAGATTCCAGACCTCCATTCTAGTCAATGTCTTTGTAAGATAACACAAGTATTTCCCATTTTCTGAAAGTCAAAACTCTGCAGTGCCCGAACTTCAGATTTTAACAGTGATCCCAAGACTTATTTTTATTTTTAATTAAACTTGCAATAGATTCTTTGTCTGCATTTACCAAGTACTTCAGATAACGAAGACTTCTAATTTGTTACATTAGTAAAATGAAATAGCAATTATTTGCTGCCATCATAGGTCCAAAATAGGTAATAGTCTTTTCCTGTCCCAGCTGCAAAAGCAAGAATCAGAACACAGCCACTTTCAGAGACAGCTGACCCAACACATCACTAACCAAAGCAAAACTGACAGGTTGTCCTTTCACAGCTCAGGTTCCTTTATGAACAAACACTGGGCAGGTGCTATCAACAGATATCCCCGAGCAAAGTTTCACTGCAGTCAGCCCCAAGAACAGCTTATCAATGAAGAGTAAACATATCGCTGTCAGGCAACTCCAAAGCAATGCACTGACCCTGGGGCTGGTCTGCCCAGACTTTTATGAAGGTGCCTCCCATCCTCATCAGGAGAGTCAACTCTGTCATGCTGCCAAGGGCAAGGCAGTGACAGGCTCTAGAAACAGGACTGCAGGCAGTTCTAGGATCTAAATGTCAGGACAGAGAAAAACATCACTCCATCAACATGATCATGGAAATAGTAGTCAAAAAGTAAGTACATATTCTGTACAAGGGTAGGCCAAACAGTTAAGGAGTCTTAATCACACATCTTTTTAACCTCTTCTTTTCAATAACTATAAATGGTTCAAGTGAGCATATCCTCAGATTTTCCATTTCTGGTTAAAATGTTTCTTTTGTTCAGTGTGAAAAGGCTACATGCTGATATTTCCAGCTGCTTTACAGAATAGATTGACTCATCCATTCTCTTAGGAGAAATACTACCCTTTGTAAGTGTGCCCACGTGCAAAGATACACAAAAATTATCTATGGTATTCTATGTATCTGTATTGCTGCTACATTGAGCGTGTAGGTGACATGAACATATAGATGGAAGGGAGAAGGCATATTAAGAAGGCATTTCAAATACATACTGAGTTTTTGAGAGGAAGACATAAAAAGACAGGGCTAAATTTATCCCACATAAAACTCAACATGGTTTGTGTCTTTTTTTTCTCTCAAAATCAACAGCAGCTTCAGACTGTCCTTAGAGCTGGATGAAAAAAAGACAACAGGAAGAATAACAATAGCATCATCTATGCTTCAGAAACAATCACTAAAAAAAGGGGAATAAAAAATAAAACAGTGTCAGTTGACCTCTCCTGATACGTTTCCTCTCCCCAGTTTTAAATTTTCCTTTTAGTAGTACTCTCTCCAGCACCTTTCTTTTTTGCACAGACACACAAGTTATCTCAGCTTCCTTCAGGGACCCACAACAGGAAAGATGGATAATTTATTGACTGAGTGGGTCTGAAAACCAAGAGGAATATTTGATTCTGAGGAAGTCTTTACAGGGAAGTCCTATGCAACAGTATATGAAGAGCACACTTCATTCAACAAGACACTGGACACAGGAACTGTTTCCCATGAGGTAGATAAGGGTGTAAATTCACAGCAGGTCACATTCTCTGTGCTAACAATCTTTCAAAGCATCCTTACATCACCCTTGTATAATAATAGTGTACTTGGAAGTAACAGTTCCATACCACAAAACTGCTATTTTAGAGCAAAATTTGCAATACATGAAATAACAGAAATGGTGCATTCAGCTTTTGGTACCTGAAGCCCTTAAAAAGGGTTGCCAGGTTGTCTGGCAGCAGCCCCAGCACAGGTACCCTCTCTGTACAGCAGGTGCACATGAGGATTTCCAATGCATACACATTCCCAGTCCCATCTGGATGGACCAGTTGCCTGCAACACAGATGTCCATCACTTCCACAAAGCAAGACCAGATTTTTGGGTTGTTTGTTTTATTGAAAGTTTAAGTCATAAGATTCCACACTTGGATCATTTCTGTCTGTGCACATTCAAACTCATGGGTAAGCACAAAATCACAGCTCTGTTCTTTTCAAAGCACCTGCTGCGAATGGCAACCTAAATTGTCATAAGTTTCATAAGACACACATATGATTAAAAAAAACCCCATTCTATAATTGCCTCACAAAATAGGTATTTCACAGCCTACATCTGTTGATTATGTATTTCTTCTTTAAAGAAGTGTACATAAATTAAGATTTATCTGATTTAAATGAGTATATTGTTAATATTCCATCCCGAAGTACTGGCTACACATTAAGAAGTAAAATTTAGTAGATTTAATCCACAAACATCACTCAGGTCATTTTTATGTTGCCATGTGCTACTATCATGAAAGTTTAAAAACAAAAGCTGAAAAGTACCTTCTTCCAAGATATCAAGAGTCTGCCTGTCAAAAGTGCATTCCCTCTTATTTTCCTTTTCATAGTCATATTCATATAGCTTTCCTCTTCGTTTACTGACATTGCTGAAGTTATCCCAGAAGGACACGACACGATGCCTTAGTCTCACAGGAGATGGGAAGTCATTCCCTCGGAGGCTGTATCTTCGGGAAGAGCAAAGCAAGGTCTCCACAAAGCAGGATACCATCTTTCCTCACTCACATGCTCAGCCAGAGAGCTCCTGAGTGACTGTAGGATTCGTCCCTGGCACAACAGCTTTGTGTTGTACAGATGGGGTGGAGGAGGGAAAAGACCATCTGTCTAATAATTACTAAAAGGTTTCTGTTGTTTCTTATGCCATCTCTAACAGTAGCCAGTCTTTGCTCAAAAGCTCCACTAACATATTTCAGCCAAAGTTAGTGGGCTGAAAGCCTCCTCCCTGGAAGTCCTCACGTCAACAAGGTTCTGCTTTCTGCCCCTGCTCTCAGGAGTGAAGTGGTAGCTCCCCACAAGTGTCTCAACACGGAAGTCTGACCCAGCCTCCGACTGTCACACCTGGGGCAGGGTGTGCACCGTCACAGAGTTATAAATCACCTCTCAGGTTGCCCAATGCTGCAACTAAACAGACCTCACTAGAGCAGTGAACAGTCTGAGCCTGTACATGTGCACTGCCAATCCCACCCCGCAGAGATCTCGATACCTGGGGCTACTGTACAGTACAGTGTGATGCAGCCTCCACCACACGCCAAAGCCATTGTGTGAAGAACTAGGCTGGGGAAAAGAGGATCTTTATTGCTTTTCCAAAAAAAAAGTTACACTTATACGAAGTACTTAAATGACTTATCACATATAACTGTCAGATACTATGTTTTCCACAGTCATCTTTACTCTCAGCCTGCTGTGGGAAAAGAAATACCTCCCAAGTCCACATATGGCACCCTAGTGAACTTTCAAGGGTGTAGGTATCTCTTCTTTGTTCAACAAGAAACAAACCTCTTGTGCTCAGACCTCCTGGCTTTCAACAGGTTGTATTTGCTAATCTTGACTACACACACAGGGCAGGTTAACTTTCTTATTTAACTTTTTGCAGGTATAGATATTTCATGTTTGCCAAGCTGCCTCCCTTACTTTCAATAGCAAACAGGTGCCCTTTGCTGCCTGCAGAAAGCATTCTTATCTGCATCACGAGGCAAAGCAGCTGCGGACAAAGTGGGGACACTGCAAGGCAAATGCAGCTCATCACCCTCTGGGGGCACGTAACTGCTGGGGAGACAGACAAACGTCACATTACAAACCAACAGAACGTAACAGACTGAGTCACACCGGAACAATTTCTCTACTAGGGTTTCTCCAGTGGGGAGGAGGTATCAGGTAGTATGAGATGGGAAGCAACTAATTTTATACAGTTATGATGAATGATTCTCTCAGGTTTTAAACTCTTGATATTTATATACAAACAAGGCAACAATGTTTATGTAAACACTAGCCAGAGGATACGAAACACACAGAAGCACTTGCTGAGGAAAGGGAAACTCATCTCTGAATAAAGAAAGATCTTACTACTCAAACAACTTGACCTTTGACTCCCAGAATTTACTGCGAGATTGAGCAGCAGGAATAGTCTCAAGAACTCAGTTATGGGGAAAAAATAGGATTGCCCTTTCTCACCACATCATTACATTGAAACATATAATTTAAATTGCAATTAGGATCACTTCTAGTTTCTGACACCTTAGAGCTTTCCTGTGTCTTCAGCTCTCCCCTGCAGCAGTGAAACAAAACTCTTAATAAAAATAATGACAATCAGACAGTAAGAGTATCTACTTGCCATTCAGTGTCAATTTATTGCACTTCAGTAGTAGCTGGAAGATGGAAATTCAGAGAGTAACCAAAACAGTAAGTCATTTTAAAAGAATGCAAGAAGCAGCTTTTAAAACTTAGGGACAGGAAAGTGCACTCCAATCAAACATGCTGTGGTTTTAATAATCCTGACTAGTGTTCAACTACAGCTAACCAACTAGTTTATAAAGGAGACACACTGAAAACAAGCTGCCCAATACACATGACAGTATAAACCAATGACAGACAGAGTAAACATGACAGAGTAAACCAGCATTCCCACAAGTTGATTTCTGAACTGTGACTCATGTCAACTCATGCCACACAGGAGTTCTCTGATATTCAAAAGCTGAGAAAAAGTATTGCAACACCTATTTTGATATCAGCGTGTGATAAACGCTGATGCAAATTTATAATGGGTGGAGAAGGAATGTGTGTCCCACCCTCCCATTATCAACTAATTTTTAGTGCATTCTGCATTAAGCCCCTTTAGTAGTGCAAGAGTACTTACTTGCTAAAGGTTATGAGCCAGGTTTCCAATAAATATAAACAATAGGTAGCTATGGAGAAAAATGAAAAAAAAAACCCCAAAACAAAAAACAAACTAAATTGTCTACAGTTCTGAAAATATACAATCTAATCAGGAAAGATCCACAAGAGATTTTTAATATTTTCTGCAAACATATACTCAAGAATATACTAGAATATACTTTCAGAATATACTAGAATGAACATTCATTTTTATGGGTTGCCACTGGAAAGTAATTTGGCATATTACCACTGTGAATTAGTGGCTGAAGACGCTGAACTCCTGTCAGGGAGCTTGCTAAGTGGGTTGCAGTGCTCAGAGCACACAGCTGCACACTCCTCCTGCACTACTTGCACTGAGGTACAGTCTCTTCAGTAATTTTGCAATGAAACAGGAAACACAAACTGGGAGCGAGTTTGAAGAAGGGTGAGGCTGGACACAATACAAACAAACCCTCACATCCTGACTCATTATTTCCAAGGAACTCCAATGCATTCTAATTATTTTAACCTTCCCTTATCAATAAAAATTATCTAACTTCTGCACAATTAACTACTATAACAATGCTGCATTTAGAACACAAAGAGATTCTCTGTAAGCAAACAAGTCTAAAAACAGCAGATGAAACGGCAACACTCGGATGTAAAACATGTTGATGAAGAAACGTGGGTATTTTGGGGTGAAATGGCAGCACTCAGATGTAGAACATGTTGATAAAGGAATGTGGGTATTTTGGGGTGGGCTCATCAGGGAGGAGGGAATAAATTGGTCATTGAGTGTATGCTTTCTATTAATATATACAGTCAAGCAAAATTAATTTGTTCAAATTTTTACAGGTTTCACATGTTTCCTACTCTTTTAATATCCCACACAAATTATCTTCTGTCACTCAATCATGAGGACAGCATGTTACTTTTGCAGAAAGGGAAAAAAATGAGATGAAGTGGGAAAACACTTATCTGGATATTTAGCAGCTGAACAGACTAAAGACAAAAACTATCTCTATATTGAAATGCATGTTGCCATGTGGCTTTTTAGTAGAAGTAGCTCAGGTCTGACAGAATAAAGAACAGAGATTCAATGAAGGAATAAAGAAAACGGAGTGACATAGCAAAAAAGCAGAAAATCAGGAAAATGGTACCAACAATTATACTAATATAAGCAAGGTTCAAGCATATTTATCAAGTACAGAGATAAAGGACATCAGAATAAAACAAGATATATCTGAACAAGAATTTTAGCCTCATACTCAGAGCAAGGGCTGTTTCAGAGACTGCATGTTTAAGGCATTTATAAGACTCTGACAGATTT
>JAWWLZ010000082.1:43710930-43727059 GCA_035041345.1 Poliocrania exsul
AAAAGCAAAAGCAGGAGATAGAGTGGCTCAGGCCAGCGTGGAAGGGGTAGAAGTTTCAGCATTTCTGACAAACAGAAAAAAAGGAGGAGAACACTTCCTCCTTAATGAATTACAAAAACTCATGGCCAACAAAAGGAGGAGGAAAGAGCCATGTGCACATTCACAAAATCATCTGGAATTGTAGACAATTGAACTCTTATGCATTAGAATGGAATTGTTGAGGTAGAAATAAACAAGTAATGGAAGAAACCACAAGAAAAGTAATTTTCTCTGAAGTCAACCTGGCTTTTTCTAGAAAGCATGGTTCATTAGAAAAATACTGGCCTAAGCAAGAGGCAGGGGGACAAGCCTATTCATAAAGATCTATAAGACCATACACCTCCCTGTTTGTTTAGTTGTTGGGCAGTTTGTGGGGGTTTCTACATTTTTTTACCCCAGTTGCATTGCATGATGGTTTTTTAAGAATGTATTTGTTTTTCTCTAAAAATCCACCTAAACCAACTTGTTATCTTCATGGTAAGTCTACAAAAGCTCACCTTTTTCTCTATTCTGTCAAAGCCTGGTATGAAAACAGCTACTTTCCTACTCAAATACACAACCAGCTCTTTCCCTCTCCCCATTCCACCCACACAATATATTTTGTTAATGCCAAGTAAGGTGACAACTGTCATTCCCATCACACTTGAAAATATATCTAAAAAGCACAGTGTAATAGTTATTTATATAAGTTTCAATTTATTGTAATGTTTATTTAACACCAGTGACTCAAACAGAATGTGACATTTTATTTCCAACTACTCCTACCAAAAATAAACTCTGTAAAGGACCTTAAGTAAAAGAATTAATTAGTTAATCCAACCCTATAAAGTCCCTGGAAAGATTTATAAATTGTAAATTTTGAGCATTTTTTCATTTGTTTTTGCAAGGCATTTTAAAAAAAAATACCATCACAAACGCAAGTTGAAGTCATCATTACTGTTTCAGTCATTACAGAAATGCATTCCATCTGAGGTAACAGTGAGTCACTTCATTACCTATTAAGTTAAATAATAGCATTAAAACCTTATATCCTGATGTAATTTTTGACTGCTTCTTTTCTTTCAAGAACAAGAAACCATATGCTGTTGAAATAAAGTCATGTCTTAAATGGAAATCTGTAAGTCCCAGTGGCTCTGACAATGAATGTAGGAACAATTTCACAGGGGAAATAATTCTGTAGGATATTATCTTGTGATGATTTCTATTAGTTGTAATGTATCACCCACTGTTTTACAACGTTATATTTACTAAAAAGGGTGAACTGGGTGGATTCACAATTGAATACTTGCATACATCTGAGCTTCAGGGAGCCCATGTATGGCAGTGAAACTGGCTCTCTAACTATGCTTCAATTTGTCTTAAAATAGATATTCAAAACAGGTCAGCTGAGCTGCAACTGCCTATCTTGCTCTACTGAATGTAAAAAGAATCTCAGGAAAATGATTCTGGTATCAACAAATACACGGTAGAAAAGTTAAAAACCCATCAAGAGACTGGCATATCTTAAAATATGCCATGAGCTGCAGGTTTTTGAAAAAGCTCAGTTTTTTACTATAAAGATGCCTTTTGTTTCCTGCCACTATTAGAATAGCTTTCCCCATCAACAGTACATGCCAATACTATTTTAAACCCAAAATGTCAGTATCAAAGGCCAAGACTGTACATCTCAAATCCTTCTCTTTTGCACACTTGAAGTGGGAGAGGCAAAAGAAAGCCAGATCCCCTAAAATTCTATGAGCTTTATGAGACCATCATTCATCTGAGAGAGGACTGACACCACTATGCTCCATCACGTAAAAACTACTATTTAAATTAAAAATGATAGTAATACAAAAACATGAAAAAGCATTATGTCTTACCTGCTAGAGAGGTATTTCCCTATCAGACATTAGACCCTGCTTTCTCTCAAGAGAGAGCTTCCCAAACACTTCAAGCAGACAGCCAGCACACAGAGTAGCTGCCTCTCTGTAGATCTCGACTCGTGGAAGGAGCGTGCTGGGCAGGGGCTCAGCACTCACAGGAAAATCTGTAAGCCCAGAATGAGGCCAACCACTACAGTGCTCCTGAGGTCCTGATCCCACAAGGTATTTAAATGTTTGCCCAAGACCTGTTGCTTATTGCACTGCTGTGGAACTCCCAGTTTCTCCAGTGCAACACACACCTCAGGAGGCAAAGGATGAGCAGCTCAGCTCTGAGCTCAGACACTCAGGTGTACGACACTTCCACACAAATGGCACTTGGACCACGCAGACAAAGGACCATAAAAAAACCTGACTACCTGTGGGAGCCTTAACCTGGGGGGAGAAACCACCAGCTACAGCTTCTACAGACAGTACAACTGGTCTGTTTCTTAAGCTTCTAAAACCAGGCCAACTCAGCCTGTTACATCATGTGGATTAATCAGATGCTACAGTATTTACTAGGGTTAAACCTAGAGGATAAAGGTTACGTAATGGATTCAATCCAACTTGAAGTGGTCAGATCTCTCACATAAATATGCACCTCTACTCTTTGAACACATGGACAGGAATAGTCAACTAAATATGAGAGAAGTTTAAGAATAACAAGCTTCTGAAAATACATTCAGTGTCAAAATCTAGTACTGAGAAACAAGTGGAGGCACATGCCACTCGAAAAACAATAAAAATCCATTCAAATTTTGTCACCCTTATCTTTACACTTCATTATGTCCTCTCTGACATTGTTATCAAAGCACTATCATATAAATATTTATGAAATATCTTTGTGTATTAAATACATACATCAACCCCCAGGCCTATACTCCTCACTACTGTCTGTTCTTTGCTTTACTGTCATCTCTGACTTGCCTCACTTAGCCTAAGCTCTCTAACCAGAATAAAATCCATATGCAACTACTGCATTTCCAAAGGCTGCATTTTGTTTCAGAGTGACATCAATAAGGAATTCTGCTTTTTCCATGCTGCAGAGAATACAGTTTTAGCCATCCCTTATCCTTTTCTAGTTTGCCTTCTATCAGAAGCCTGATGAAAACATTCAGTGCTCTGATAAAGAAATAATCACCCAAGCAAATATTACATACAAATTGCAAGAGGCCCAAAAGATAATGCTTGCCAGAGTTGGTAATTCTTCCAATTCAAAAAGTTAACCTGCTTGCTTTTAAGAATCTGCAGTCTGCAATGCCTTTCACAAATAACCAGAGAGAAAACATGCACTGCCTATTAACACATTGAATATATACAGGTTATTGGTAACACAGGAAAAATAGAGGCTTAAAAACTCGAACCAATAGCAAATCTTACTGTCAGGATATTTAAATACAGCTCAATTATTATACACACAGGCAGCTTTCCAAATATTTCTTCCCTACCCAAAGATTGTTCATACAGTGCACAGGCTCCTCTGCCACTCCCTTCCAAACCAAGACAGCGATTCAGCAGCCTCTTGCATCACGCTCACAGGAGATGCTGAGGTGCAACAGAGATGCAGGCATCGCTGCCACACCAGGGTGCTGCCTCTTTCAAGGTGTTTCCTTGTTAAAAACCACTCAATAATGGTGCTCCAGGTTTACAAGCTCCGAATTCTGCAGTAAGAGACTAGAAAGAAATATTTACCATCCGTACATTCTTCATAATACCAGTCCAGTTCATAATAATCTGCTTCAATAAATTTCTGCATAGTCAGTATCCTTCAGCGACATGCACGAGACTTCACTCCGCTGCTAAGGTCAACTGAAATGCAGCCATGCCTTCCTGCCTCTGCAAAATGCCAGAGCACAGGGCAGCTCACGGGAGGCTGGAAACGAGCTGCACATCTTCACTGAGGCCACAGCTAAAATAAAAGGGGGGTGTGGAGAGTGTATTGGAGGGGAGAGAAAAAAAAAACAACAAAAAAAATAGAAAAACGAAGCAGAAAAAGGAAGCAGATGCCCTGGCGGCTCCTGTAATAAAGAAGCTCTGCACAGGAGCCTTGGATGGGTGTTAACAAAATCCTCCTATCAAAAGGCTGATGCGCTGACGTTGGGGACACACACCACCGCCCGGCTGCTTCTAACTCAGTCCTTTCCTCCCCAGTCTCCACATCTCTTTCAGGCTAAGATGTTGCCATGGAGACGAGCTGGCTCCAAAAGCAATGCAGAGATGAAGAAAATGCATTTTGCTGTTTCTGGCTTTCCAGACTAGAAGGAGTCCTCCATACTGGAAACAAAAATCCTTGCTCAGAAAGATGAGACAACTCATTGCTACTGCTCACAGAACAACAGCATCGCACTGTTGCAATTCACTGGGGACATGCAGCACATTAATAATGAAAATCTAGTCCATTACTACTCTCCTCCACACAGTTTGATAAGAGCCTGCCTTCCCCATGGAAAATTAAACCATGTTACTGCTTTGTTACACTATTCTGGTCTGATATAATAGAATCCTTTCTACATCCTGTGATTGCAAAATGCCAAGCAAAAAAAAAAAAATCAGCAAAATCAGGACATCAATACATTTCTCCTTGCAAAAAAAGCTAACTGCTCCAACATTTTGCCCTCTCCATGAACCACTGACCTTTTTTTTTTCCTCAAGCATCTAAACTTCATAGCTGAAAAGAAGAGGTTAGGCCAAATTTTGACTACTTTATTCCTAAAAATGCTGAAGGTCAACACACCAAATAGCCTAATGTTTGTGGTCAATGTTTTGGAAAAGTAATTAAATACTTTTGCAGCCTCCAATAAACTTGTGTTTAAGCTATTAGAAAAGACCTTGTCTGAGGAGCAGATGGCATTAAATCATCAAACACAGCAATTCAAAAAGCGTGCCTGAATATGTGCAGGTAGAGCTACCAAAGGGATTGACATCCAGTGTGTTCATAACCAGCGCATATTCTTCACCCATTTCTCCCTCTTTTTAGGAAACTCTGTTTCTTTGCAAACACCAACAGAAACATTGGGATAGATTAGGTTGTGATCTGTGTTAATAACACAAGGCAGGAGGCCCTACTGGGTTTGACCAAGGTGGTGTCTGTCTGGCCAAAGACTCCATGCACAAGAACAGCCATGAGCAGGTAACAGAGAACTATCCAGCATTTCCTTCCCGTGCCTTCCCAACCTCCAGTTTCTTCCAGCTTCAGAGACAGCCTTAGACAGATACAGCTACCGCTACTTTTAGCAATTCTTGAACAACTTCCCCTGTCTATTCTTGAGCCCACGTACATTCTTCACACCTCCAACATCCTCTTGCAAAGAGTTCCACACATCTACTGTTATGATACAGAAAACCCTCACCTTTGGCTTTGTAACTCGCTCCATTTTGATGCTTCCAGCTCTGGAAATGTGAATACTCAGTGCAACTCTCCTTTCGAATCACTCAGATTTTGCAGATTTCTATTAAGTTGACCCTCACTCATGTCTCTTCTAGGTTGGTATCACTTATTCTACACCCTGACTGGCACCTCCTTGCTTTACTGCAATAGAAACAGGTAAGGCATAGTCAAGCTATGCAGAGGAAAATGCATTGGTTTCATGACCCCATTAGTATTTCAGCTTTACTGGTGGAAGAAATTATCACTGCAGTAACTTTGAGTCCTGCAGAATTCCAGTTATGCATACTCACAAGGAAAAAACTACACATGCTATTAAATGCAATTAAGGCTACACTGTTAAAATACTGTCAGAGAAAAATAAAGGTTCCTATGGCAACATCAACTCAATTGCTCTGCATATAAGCTATTTGTTCCACTGGTATTATTTTTGTGCAAAAGGTAATTTCAGTCTGGTAATGCTATTAAATAAGCATTTAAAATGGAAAGAATGAACAGTGGCTACCAGCTTAAATTGCTGCAGGGACACTCTCCTTTTTATTTGCTTACATTTTAAACAAAGGAAATCTTCAACATGCAAGAATTTTCTTCTCACTGTCCTCCCAGCTGCACACACGGTCCCATTCAATGAGACAAGATAAAAATAGTTCAAGGTAGGGGTTTAGGACTTTTGTTTTGTTTGTTTTATTGATATTTTTCTACAGATCTGATTGGAAACACACTGGTGTAATCCAGATAGGCATTACTTTTCTGTGGAGAAAATCACTTGTGTGGCCAAGTGATTTCAGAGCTCAAGAGACTTGGAAATACAAGATTAGTGTATTATCTTCCCATGAAGACAGAAACCCTGGGCAGCCACAATACTACACATCCAGGTGTTCACTCACAAGTATCCCTTCAATTATATGAGAAATTGTAGCTCTATAAAGCTGGAAGGGTTGTCAAGTTGAACAGAAATGTCTGACCAAGCCAACAAAGCAGCTGCACACTTGTAGAATCTACTATCAACCTTTGCAGCCCTACTTTTCCTTCCTACAGTGGTGTATTGGATTCATTTTATGTAAAACTTAGCAGAACAGTACATTTTCCTGGTGGACTGATTCTACAAACATTGAACCTCAGTGCATTCAAATCTCCATAATACAAGGGACTTGCTTCTTCCTATTCCAAAGCTAAACACAGGTATTCACATTAATTCAGCATTCCCTTCTAGCTGCCATATTTTGTCCTATTTTTCTATGTTTACATCTAACTAAAACCCCTTCCCTTTCAGTTGCTGTCCACAGAGCAAAACATACAAACTGACAAAGAATTCCAGTAGCCAATTGTGAACGCTTATACTGAGCATTCTTTAAGTTTGTGATGACAAAGGAGTATAATAAAAGCAGAAAAGGTGTCTTGAAAAGCTCACGAGCTGAAATAAATTCATGTCAGAGGTCAACACAAAACTGATCTGCCTAAATTAGCCAGGTTATAAAAATCACACAAACCCTTTTCCTCATCTGAAGTGAATTTTTGACAAAGATAATTTCAACTACCCCATAGCAGCACTCTCAAGACTGTACTGAACTGTGCTAATAGGGTGCAAAGCAGCAGCAAGTCATCTCTGCTGGCAAGTAAAGTATTAAAATTATGCCACTACAAAGTATTCCACTCTAAATCCTGTGTTCCCATGCTTAGTCATTCTCAGTTCCTTTTCCAAACCTTTCCCAGTTCCAGGAGGATCCTTTGAAACTGAACACTGGAGCTGGATGGAGTATTTCCATGGCAGCTGCAACAGTGTATTATCTCCCATTCCATTACTTGCAGGTCACATTTCTTCTCTTGGCTCCGGCTTCCCATCAGGATGTTCAGATAATTAAACACTGTATCGCATCATCATTTTCTGCAGTCACCAACACAGTCAACACCTCTCAGGATAAAGTTGCCCATCCCATTAACATTGTCTGGAGTCCTTTTTATCAGAGTAGCAGCTGTACAGGCCATCACTATGCAAAATGGCATATTGATCATAGTTGCCACAATACATACTTTGCAAACTGATATTTTTTAAACTGATTGAAAAAAGAAACAAAAAAAAAAGGACGTCACTAAGGAGCACTAAAAATGAAAGCAAACTTATTTAAAAGCCAATGATCTTCAAGGATGGGCTGGCATACATTTCTAAACTGGAATCTCATTTACTGAAGAGTTACTGGTGTTTCACCTTCTAAAAGAACAACGAACAGGAGTCATCCTGTGACTGAACACTTAGTAAGAGCAAACAACTGAAACTTAGGGCAGTGATCTCTTCCAGTGTAGCATTTTGCTTAGCAAGAAGTCTTGCTTAACCTGAGAAGAGTAGAACCCAGACCATGGCAAGTATTGTTAGCAGCAGCTTTTAGAAATGGTATTTCGAAAAACGGGTGCTTCAGATTTGATTGACTCTCCTTCGTCAAAATGGGATGGACACCCAAGGCTTCAGAATGGTACAGGAGCTTCCTACAGATGGATAGAGCTTGATTGCTTCTGCCCACCATAAGGGCTCCCTGACCCCACCTGATACAAGCAAAAAACTTCTGATCCAGAGAAGGATCTAACTATTCTCCCATTGAAACAAAACAATTTAACACAAGATAAGGGCAGTCAGATGAAATTAAAGCACTTAATGACAAAGAGCTATTTTCCACATGAAAGGATTATTTCTCTCTTCCCCCCAGTAATTACTGATGAGTACTATTCTTGCATTTATATAAAATCAAAATTGATGTTGCCTTTGTCAACCCTCCTACAAAACCAGCTGTGTAGTTTAATTAAGGTATCATTGGGCATACCTAAACACTGTAAATGAGACCATAACAGCAGGAGTCAGATATTTAAGAGAATACACCTCTATCTAGGATTAAGAAAATAAAGAAGAATGAAGATTTAAAGAATCACATTTTGCAAACAGTCCACCACCTGGAAATAATGTAAATTACAATCTTCATTTTTTTGTTATATTTTTCCTGGAGACAGCAAAAACATTTGTAAAATGAAGTTGAGCTTAATATCATGCTTGATTGGATAGACAAAAATATTACAGCAGCATGGTTATGACCTATTTTTCTAACAAGGAAGGAAAAAACCCACTGAGAGTCATGATTGCAGCTTCCTGGGAGAGGAAAGGAATGCATTACACTGAAGGAATATGGAACATGGAACCCCAGAACTGGACCAAGCACTCCAAATGTGGTCTCATCAATGCCAAGTACAGGAGGAAGGATCAACTCCCTCAGCTTCTGGCAACACTCCTGCTAACACAGCTGAGGATACCATGAGCCTTCCTTTCAAAAGGGTGTATAGCTGGCTCACATTCACTGTTGTGCCCACCAGGGTGTCCCAGGTCTGCAAGGCTGCATTTCAGCAGTCGGACCCAGCATGTGCTGGTGCATGGGGCTGTTCCTCCCCAGCTGCAGGACTTTGCACTTCCCTCTGCTAAACTGCACAAGGCTGCTCTTGACTCATCTCTCCAGCCTGCCAAGGTCCCTCTGAATGGGAGCACAATCCTCTGATGTCTCAGCCACTCCTCCTCCTAGATCCTGTCTATGTCTCATCCTCCCTGATGCTGCACAGCCCGGTGACTTCCTCTCAGCTTCACCTGGTGACAGCTCTTCAACAGCAGCACACCTCCTGTAGAAAAGGACACTCACCAGAGCCTGGGACTTGCAAGGCTGCATCCCCCATCTGAAGTTCTGCCTGGGTTAAAGTCTCTGTCCTGGCAGGGGCAGGTGCCCAAAACCTGAGGAATGCACTCTGTGGCACGTTGCCACCACATCTGAAGGTTTAGGTTGTTCTGAACTCCAATGAGGACCCTCTCTTTGCACCCCTCCACAACAACTTCTGCATCTGTTGTCTGTCTCTGGGAGCTGTGCTCCACACCTGGCTGTTACAGAGGGCTCTCTCTCAAGCACCAGCTATAAAGGCATTAACCATCCCTAAAGAGCAGGAACTCCAAAGGTGGCTCAAGGGCAGCTGCTCAGAAGCCACTAGAGCTTTCTCAGGCCCATATCCCTGTGGCTTCCCTTACCCTGTCCCTACCAGGCAGCAGCAGGCACTCTCAGTATGTCAGAGTACCCAGGAGTTCCCAGATGGGCCCTGTCTGCATAGGTTGCCAAGGAAAAACCTGTACTCCTGAGCAAACTGCTGTGCCTGTTCACTGCCTTGGGTGCTCAGAGAGCTGTGTTCCAGGCCTGGCTCTTACACAGACCTCTTCCTAGTCACCAGTTGAAAGTGTGTTTGACTTCCCCTAACTTGGGGGCAGGGAGATGGAACATCACTTTGCTGTATCATACATTCATGCACCACGTTTCAGGCTGACTTAAAAGGCACTCTGCCTCAAGAGTTTAATGAGCCTAGTCAGATGATGTTTGATTCATCTGATGATGCTTTAACTAAGATTAGTTTTATTTTGTTCATTTGGTAGGGACTGGCTCAGTCTTCTATCTGAAGCATATGAAGGAAATAATGACAAAGCTGGGCTTTGGAGTTCTGGAATGTAAAACAACAGCTGTAGGCCTAAAACTACACAGTTTCTCACAACAGCCTTCTGTCCTTATTGCCAATTAAATTTTAAAAACTAATTCTCTACATCACCTATCCTGGGCTATAGCTTACCTCCCCCCAAAAAAAACCTGTGAATAAATTAAAATGTTTGGATATTTAACTACACATTTTTGTACCAATATCTTCAAAATTAATTAAAAAGGAGGTCTAAGTAGCCTTGTGTCCATCCTCTTGGGTGATGCAGCCCAGTAGATTTTGTGACTGCCAGCCTTTGTGGTCAGGAATTGGACTGAGGATCTTAAAAATAAAAAGCCACATCAAGGCAGAAAGATCTGCTCTAATAAGCCACAGCTAAGGGCCATTGTTGACTCTTACCCTGCACAGATCAACAGAGAGGAAAACTCATCACATTTCCACCAACAGGTTATAAACCAACATCAACTTCAACGTGTAGTCAAGTAACCACAAGGCCATTTTTCCTAAGTCATTCAGGAATCAAACTTTCCAAGGAACAGGTTACAGTATTTGTTCACACCCTCACCAAGGTTTTTAAAACAAATTAAACAGGTACAGGAGGAGTGGTTTAATCACAGCACTGAAAATGAATCATTGTGCAAGCAGCCACACCCTGCAAAACACTCAAAAGTGATGATGGTACAACTCACAGGGCTTTTCTGCCATCTAACTTAAAATACTGTTGTTATTTTCACAGTTAATTTTGTCATAAATCAATGTTTACAAACAATACAAAAGTTTCCAAACATGCCAATCTTGCAGTCTCATGTATTTGTGAAGTCTGACTTGTTCACAATAACTGAACAAAGGTAAAGTCAGAGATCTGTTTCCAGGGTGACAGTCTAAGGCTCAATCCAAATTTCCTTAAGTTTCTTAAAATACTACCTATACAAAAGTGTCTGCCTATAAGCAGTAAGGAATAAACTTTACTTTATCAAAGATCTCCTTCTTTAAGCAGTTATTTCCCAATTGTGGCACAAATTCCACTATTTTTTTTTTCATTCAAGCCAGTTGATTGGATGAAATACCCAACCACAGCAACATGGTAAAGTTGCAGTCATTATGCTTGGAAGCTAAAAGCTGGATAAATTTGTTAAAGTACTCACACTTCCAGGCAGCTTCTGCTATCCAATTCCTCTGCTCTACAGAGCTTCATTTTCAAAGAATTTTAAGAAGGGTTTCAGTTGGAAGATCTTACAGATCAACTAGTTCCAACCACCTATCATAGGCAGAGGAACCTTACATTAGACCAGGTTGCTCAATGCCCCATCCAAGCTGGCCTTGAACACTTCCAGGGATAGGACATCCACTGCTTCCATGAGCAACCTGTTATAGTGTTTCATCACCCTCACAGTAAAGAATTTCTCCCATGTAACTAATCTAAACAGCCTCTGTCAGTTTAAACCTACTGTCCCTTGTCCTATCACTAAAGGTTCTGCTAAAAGATCCCTCTCTGGCTTTTCTATAGCCCCCTTTAGGTAATGGAAGGTGCTCTAAGGTCTTCCCAAACCCTTCTCTTCTCCAGGCTGAACATCCCCAGCTCTCTCAGCCTCTCTTCACAGCAGAGATGCTCCAGCCCTCTGATCATCCTTGTGCCTCTCCTCTGGACTTGCTCCAACAGATCTACATCCTTCTTCTGTTGGAGACCCCAGAGCTGGATACATACTCCAGAGTGGGGTCTCACAGAGATGGGTAGAGGGGGAGAGAATCACCTCCACTGACCTGCTGGCCACACCTCTTTTGATGCAGCCCAGGATACAGTTGGCTTTCTTGGCTGCAAATGCACATTGTTGGATCACACTGATCTGTCAGCCAATGCCCCCAGGTCTTTCTCCTCATGGCTGCCCTCAACACATTCTCCACCCTACCTGTATTTTGTATCCATTCCCAACAGTCACACACCATTGCAAGCCCCACCAGCATCTCAGTTGGCACAGTAAGGATGCTGCCACACAGGCTTTGGAGCTCCTTGTCCCATTAACACATCTTTCCCATGGTTATTGCAACAATCCACCCACACAAACAATTTTATGCGTGAGACAGGACTAATCAGGTTACTAAAGACATTGGGAACCTGACATTTCAAAACATTTATTTAAGCCAACTTCTGCCACCATTGTAACAGCATTGATGAGCTGATAGAAAACAAGGTGGTCTAGTACACTTGATTGCTTAGATCAGCTCCAGCTTGTCTACCCATCCTTCCCATAGTTTTTGTGTGACTGTGGGAGGTGGAGAGCACACAAGTCACTTACTAAAGTACTTAATACCCTCTATTGAAGCATGAAAGTAAAAAACTTAGTTCTTCCATATTCTTCAGGCTTTCTTTACTGCCTTGCTCCTTACAAAGCAAATCATCCAGGTGCTTCAAAATGCAATGGAACCATCTTCACAAACGTTTGTGTTGGGCTCTGTAACGCATCCCTTCTGAACTTCTACAGTGCCTTCTAAGTCTACCTAATCTATCCACTCCTGTAATCCACATAAATCCCCTACTATTGCTTTAGCATAGTAGTTACTGGGATGAATCACAGAAGTTTTATCCAATTGCAGAGCCACAGCAATACCCACAATGGAAGAACACAGAGAGACATGAATTCATTCACCATGATGAAAGTATCTACAGGCTCAAACAAAAGAATGAAAAACCACAAAGGTCACACTTCTACAGACTTTCCCTCCAGGCACAAATATATCTTTTTGTCTAATAGTCTGAATATAAACAAAAGAAACAATGAAGAGATGACCTATCTCCACCAAATGCTCAGAGTTTGGTTCTTCACAAGTCTTTTCTAGAAGCTTCTGCTGCAGAAAAATGATTTAATGTCATGCTGTGATGCTAGCACACAGTGCCAAGAGACAACAGTGCAATGTGTCAGAGAATGCATTCCAAATAAGCAGATATGGGAAGAGGTCTAAGCTTTCCAAGTTGCATAGATACAGAAATTTCAGTCTCTTGTGAGAGAGACCACAAGCAAAAAGAAGTATTTCAGTATTTTGGTTTCACCAGTATTTGATAATGTGGAAAGGTGCCACACACAAATTACAAACGCAATGGCTGTTCTTGATTAAACATTTCCTTTGTTTTCTACCTGCTACAATCTTGGAAACCAAAGCAATAAATCACAAACATTTCTCTCTCTTGCTTTGCACAGCTTTCAAGGAATTGCACAGATGCTTCAAAGTAGGAAACAAAAATAACACTATTTTATTTATTTCTCGGTATGATTTCAGAATTCTTGACTTACGGAAGTATTTCAAGGTCTCTTCTATTTGCTCAGTTGTTAAGTCAATGTTCGCATCAGGGGAAATGAGAGGTGTGTGAAGCCAGTCGTCGTGGTCATAACCATAGATTGTGTCTGCTCTTAGCTTATAATGAGGCAGCTGTTCTTCCAGTAGACTGATGATTTCAACTTCAGGAAGGTTGGTACTGTTGCACACATCTGGTAAGAAGAGAGAACAAAACAATCCCTGTTAGTTACTTTGAGTACTACACATACAAGTTAACAAAGATGTCATAGACTCATAGGATCATAGAATGGCCTGGGTTGGAAGAGACCTCGGAGATCATCTAGTTCCAAGCCCCCTACTGTGGACACCTTCCTCTAGGCCAGACTACTCAGACCTCCCTCCAGCCTGGCCTTAAACACTGTATGGAGACAGGGCAAACACAGGCTCTCTGGGCAACTTGTTCCAGTGCCTCACCACCCTCAGAGGAAACAAATTCTTCCTAATAGCTAATCTAAACCTACTCTTAGTTTGAAGCCATCCCCTTTTGTTCTGCCACTACATACCCTTCTAAAAAGTCCCTTTCAATCTTTCTTGAGGCTCCCTTATGGTACTGGAAGGCCACAATTAGATCACCTCTAAGCCTTCTCTGCATTAGGCTGAACAATCCCAATGCTCTCAGCCTTTCCTCATAGGAGAGGTGGTCCGTTCCTCTAAGCATCTTGGTGCTCCTCCCTCTGGACTTGCTTTGACTGGTCCATGTCTTTCCTGTGCTGGAGACCCTACAGCTGGATGCAGCATTCCAGGTGGGGTTTCAAGGGCAGAGCAGAGTAGGAGAATCCCCTCTCTTGCCCTGCTGCCCACGCTGCTTTGGATGCAGCCCAGGACCCAATGGGTGTTCTGGGCTGCAAGCGCACACTGCTGGCTCATGTCCAGCCTCTCATCCACCAGACCCTCCAAGTCCTTCTCAGCAGGGCTGCTCTCAATCTATTCATTCCCTAGATTTTGCTGGATGTAAAGAACAATTAGATACTAATTAGTTTAGAAGATATGACTAGGACAAACTATCCTAAAATAGCCTATTTACTGGTAGAAAATACAAGGGCGTGCTCTTGGTGACAAAAAGCTTGACCTATAAAAGGACTCATTAATGAAGAATAATGGGTGGTAGGGTGGGAAACAGAGGGATAGTGAGCATTAGAACAGGGTAGTTACAACCCAAGTATGAAGAAAGGATTAGTACATAGAGACATTTACATTTTGATGTTTTACTTCAGAGATTGTTTTTAGCTTGCAAGCTTCACATATCTCTTTCACCTGGTCTTTGACCACAAGATAGTACAACTCTATTTTTCCCATTGCTGCTGGCAGATTTTTCTCAAGAAAAAGAAATCCAGGACTGCAATAGCAAACTGTGTCACAGTTCACACCTAAAACACACTGGTAAAGCTGGTTACAAGAACTTTCAGGGCACCTCTTGACACTATCTTGACCTGCATTCTGTGATGCAGTCCCTCATGTTCACAAATATATCAAGTTAGTACAGTTTTAAAAATAGCTACCGACAGTCAACAACAACTGCAAAAAAGTTGCAATTAAAATTAGAGCTTTAAATTTAGGACAAGAGGTAGCTGAGCAGTTTTAACACAGAAAATCTCAGTTCAAGGTAAAAACATTTCTACCACGAAGACAGTCAAAGAGGGGCACAGAGGGCTAGGAACTTGAGTGAACAAGATCATGAGCACTCACTCTGGAAGACCTGCTTTTAGTAAGAAGTCAGAACAGATTATCTCCAGAGATACCTTCCAGCCCATATTATAATGAAGAATTCTATGTGTGTGTCAATACCCAAACCAGGCATGATAGTTCTAAATGTATAATTTTAATTACCATATAAATTTAATGACAATGTATTGCTAAGTATTTATTAAGAAACAGAGAAACCCATGGTATGTTTTTCACAAATATATGTTATTTATGTATTATAAATAATACATAAATATGTATTATAAATAATACATAAATATGTTTATAAATAATACATAAATATATTTAGTGCATCAATCTGCCCATTTTCTATTTCCAAAAAAGAAAACACCACCATTCACCACAACCCCCCCACAGTAAGTAAGGAAGAGCTACCTAAGCTTGTTTTGGAAGAGCAATGCAACAGAGCTCCACCTTTTATCAGAGCCGTAACTCTTGTAACTCTCACTAAGACTCACTCCACAATAAATAAAAAAGACTGTCACGTCCCTGAGTGCCCCCTGGGCATGCCATGACCAGGCTCTCCAGGGTCCCTGCCCAACACTCTCTGCCAGAAGCCCCATTTAATCCCAAGCCCCCAGTCCCCCATGTGCAGTGCTGTGGGCAGGCAGGCTCTGTTCCCTGCTGGTATTGACACACTGCCTGGGCTTGAACTGCTACTGCCAACACCTTTGCCCTGCTTGGGAACAAAGGGACTGGGCTCTGCCAAAAAGGACCCTGCCTTTCCCATCCTGTCAGGAGCCCTGCTCTTGCTGCTTCCTGGCAAAGGCACCAATTTGTTTAAGAGAAACTTACTCTTGCTGGACTGATGTAGATCTGCAATTCCACCATAACCTACTGAAGCTCACCTCTGTCAAAGGAGAGAAGGGAGAGGGGAATGGGGAAGCAACATATACTTTTCTATGGACCATAAATTACCTCTGTTCTTTATCTTTCTAAACCAGAAATTCCATTGTCAAAAGCATCCCAAGCACTAAAAACTGCAAGAACATTAGTATTCTATGAGGGCAGAGGATACAAAAATGAGTTCATGCTGTCAATCTCCTCCTTATATAGTTTACAAAATCCTGTAGATTAGATCATAGTCCTCTTGGGAAGTTGCATTGTACCTCATGCTTCAAGGAGTCTGCTATTGCTATCAGGAGGTGTTCCCCTCTGCTTTCATCCAGGCTGTACTGCTAACTGTTGTACATATAGAATCACAGAATCATAGAATGGATTGGGTTGGAAAAGACCTCCGAGATCATCAAGTCCAACCCTTGGTCCAACT
>JAWWLZ010000082.1:43727159-43759812 GCA_035041345.1 Poliocrania exsul
TCAAGGTGTGGCCTCACCAACACAGAGTACAGGGGAAGGATCACTGCCCTGGGCCTGCTGGCCACGCTATTTTTGATCCAGGCCAGGATACCATTGGCCTTCTTGGCCACCTGGGCACACTGTTGGCTCATGTTGAGCTTCCTGTCAATCAGTCCCCCCAAGTCCCTTTCCGCCTGGCTGCTCTCCAGCCACTCTGTGCCCAGCCTGGAGCGCTGCAGGGGGTTGTGGCCAAAGTGCAGGACCTGGCATATGGAAGTGTCCTCCAACCCTCACTGCACAGGTTAGTGGGATTAGGCACCCACATTTGCAGCAATGCTGTTTTTATGGAGCTCTGTGCAATGCTGGAATCGTCCTGCACACATCATTCTAAGGGGTCCTTGCAACCCTCTCTGTCCTTGCTGACTTACACAGAGAAACAAGATCAGTACCTCATGTTTCAAAAAATGAGAACCTGTAACTACAAACCTTTTTCCCTGGCTACCTTTTTAACTGCTGGTAACATCATCTTAGTGTCTGCAGCTATTTGAGTTCAGAAAAGCCAGATGTTCTCCTAAAAAAGACATGTTGAGACCCATTAACCACTCAAAGACATTTCTGTGTACATATATAGATGAAGACTTTTTTTAATGCATCTCTCTTCAGATTACCTAGTTGCTCTCAATTTCAAGATTATGGAGTTGATTTTTTTTTTTTGTTGGAGTTGTTTTGGGGGAGTTTTTTTGGCTGAAATGTCAGACTGAGATGGTCTTCTTGGAACAAGAAAATGAAAATTTTGAAAAATTCAAACCATTCGTGTCTTTCTCCTTTTTATTAGGATTTCAAAAAAACCCCAATTTGATTTCATAGATGAAAAAAAGAAAGTTACAGGTAAATAATTTTGTACAGAGAAATGGCTTGTTCTATCACAAAAAGTGGCAAAAAATGGAATGCAAAAGAAGTTACCAATACAATGCAAGGAGGAATAAAACCCTCACATAGGCACATACACAAAAAAACCCCATACAGTTTTATTGTGGAAAAGAAATCCACTAGAACATGAAGGCCAGGGAGAAATAGGAATTACTGAAGAATAAAATTCAACCAAGACAATTTTTCTACCCTACCATACAACAAATCCTGAGTGTTTCTGAGCAATTCAAAAGGATAATAACTGAAAAAGATATTAATGAGTAATTGGAAGGACAACTTTTTATGATGGTATTGTCATTAACTTCTGTTGCAATCTCAAAATCTGTATACCAGCAGGAAACAGAGCAGGCTCTGATGTAATTGCCTATTTAGAAAAACAAGACACAGTAATTACATTTGTTCATGACTAAACATTAGTTCACCACTCAAATCACAGCAAAATTCTTAGTGCTAGAGCTACAGTCTTGCCCTTCCCTTTTTCTGCCCTCCCTTTTCTGAGATGCAGGCACTTGTTATGGAATGGAATGCAGCCTAACTCCATTTGTAACATTTCACACAAGACCCTTACTGTCTTCTGTAGACAATCCACAGAGTTTTTATTATTACTTCTGATTAGAATTACAAAGATGAAGAACAACTAAGTTAAATAACTTGTCTGCTAAGAGCACCTAAGACATCATGTGTGATTGTGATTTATGGTTAACTGATGTCCAGCACTTACTTTTGTCCTAAGTGATACCTTCATTTTATTGAATTAAATGTAATACCAGACACTAAAAACAATTATTTAATCGCTAATAAAAAATGATAAAACAAAATATAACTGAACTATATCCTCTTGAGCTGCTGTTATGGATTTTGGGTCTTGTAATCTAAGGAAATTTAAACTTGCAGTTTTCTGGATATCCTCAGCAAAAGTTCTATAAGCAAATTACAACTAACCTAAACAGCTAAATGAATTACGAACTCATGATTCTTACTAAAGCATAGGTCATTCCAAGCTCTGCTTCTGTAAGTTAGAAAATAAGATCTGCTAAAGCTCTTGCACACTCCAATACTCTACAGCCTTCAGTACCTCGTAGAAATAACTATGTATTTCAGAAATAAAATTTGTTAACTCTTTTTTGTATTATTTTTGCAAGTACAATGTTCCACTGCTTTGTTATCTTCTTAGCTTAAGTGCACAAACACCCCACCTCGCTTATTTTGTTGCAAAACTATACTTCTCTATGCCATGTTCCTCAGAATGTGCTCCATCTGCTTTGCAGGAGTTTTCATCAATATTCCTCCACATGCTCTGTGTTCTAAATGAGACTAAAGCAAATTCTTTCAAAGACATTTGTCCCAATGAATTTGTTGTTTGGTTTCTGATCTTCTGTTTCCATAAAGATGCAAAACAGGCAGAACACTCCACTTGAGCTTTCTTCTGCATATTTTTTTCCTACTTCAGTATCCCTTGGGTAGTTACTAATGGGTTACTTACTAGCTTGTTCCATATCTTTTCATACATTGGCATTTTAGTGTCTGGTGGATTTCTCCTTTTCTGGACATCTTAAACTGCTCCCCACTTCTCTCCCAACTTGAAACAACCACTGAAGTTTCATTGGGTTTTTTTCAGCTTGCTTATATTTCCTTAGAGGAATTTTTATTATACTTGCTGATCTGGCTACCTTGGATTACACTTCATCAGTTCCCTTTCTTCCAGCCACACCTCTATCCATACCAAATGCACTAAACATAATAAATTAACATTTCATTGCAAAGATTGAAGCAAGGGTGGGAGGGGGTTTTTTTCTTTCCTTCACCCAGCCCTTTTTTTCATGTGCAGATAAAGAACATAATTTTTAGGACAACTATGTGTATGTGAGGATATGAGTACACTTGGCTTATTTTCAGATGCACGCTTAGATCCCTCCTCTGCTGTCAAGTGAGCAAGGAGTTGATCCAACAGAAAATGGAGTGAGAGGCCTCGAACAAGTGACTGTATCGAAGCAGCTCAGCTCCTCAGGACTGCCACTCCCCCTCTGTGCACAGAACATCACAGAGATCATAAAGCACTGTGGAGGGTGCTGTCACCCACTGCCATTTTCATCTTGCACTCACACAGCCATGCAGTACATTAGGGCACTTCCCATACAGCATCAAATATATATGTAGCTGTCAGTGTTACTTGGATGGGTGGAATGATGTCAGCATGTCATGAACAAGCAATTCAGCCTCAGTCAAACTAAGTTCAACTCAAACTAATTTCAGTGTGAACCAGAGGTAGACAGATTTCAAGATCTCCTTTCAAACAACATGGTCACCCAGAGCAACTCATCTGTCAAACTCCATTACCTACCAGGGTTTTGGGTTTCACCTGTTTACAGCTATGCCTGAATAGATGTACATTCCTGTAGAGAAGAAAATCCTAGCTTGACCCATAAAGAAGGAGCACCTTCGCAATTTCAGCAACAATTTCACATAAAAAAATAGCAATTCAGAGGACGAACCTTGTACAAAGAGAAGGGACAAAGACATGGGGTGGGTGGTGGCTGACAAACTCCAAAATTTACAAAACACACGCACAGAGAAAACAAACTCTCAAATCTCAAAGCCTGGTATCTCTGCAGGAGTTTTCAGAAACACAACACAAACAGCTTATCAGTACAGTCATTGCAAGGAACACAAAATACACAGTTTCTGCCTGTCTGAGCTGTGGTGCATTGCAAGGAACACAAAATACACAGTTTCTGCCTGTCTGCATTGTGGTCCAAACCTCCCCAACGCTGTGGCTTTACTGGTGTGCTGCCGAGCGGAGCTCCCTTCTCAGGGCAAAGAACCTCCCCAGGACCTGCCGGCAGCTCACAGTGCCACCTGGTGCCTTATTTCCCAAACCTCCAGACCCCACAGGACACTGTGTCAGCCAGGTTCTGGCTTTCAGCCCGTTGCTGTAAATGCAACAAAACAACTCCTCATAAAACCAGCCCTGCCATGAACAAGGGCTGTGCTCAAGGGGCATCCCTGAACACGCAAGTCATGACAAGAAAGATCACAAGAAAGCCACCCAGAGACAGTATCATTCACAGAAGCACAGCACTCCAGAGTTGTGGTTCTGATGGAGGTGAATACCTTGCAAAGAGCAGGCACAAAGCAGCTTTGATCCCCTGAAATGCCTCCCCTAAGCAAAGAGAAACAATCCCTGTACCTAACCAGGGTGTGCAGCAGAACAGCTCCACACTACGTGTGACCTCGAGGAAGTGCTGGGCTGCTTGGCAACCTCCAAAACACAACCTTTGGTCACTGGGTTGGATCACCCACCCACTCTGAGCAGCTTCCCAAAGACTGCACTGCATCAACCAGCCCACAGCCAGAAAGGGGCAGTCTAAAAGCCCTTTACAGAACTAAAACATCATAACTTGTCACAACCATCAGAGGCAGCTGAGGAAGAGAAGTAGATAAGAGCACAGTAACAAAAACAGGTAAGAGAAACAAGAAAACTGTCCGGAGAAAGCAGGAAGAACGAAGAACTCTACTACTTTACTTCATGGAACTACCTACTCCTCTCCTTAGTTTTCAGTCCTGTCCTATTTCCCCATTTCCCACACACATATTAGACTTACCCTTGACTCTCAGCTCTCTGAAAGTACTTAAGTTTTTCTGTTTTAAATCATTGAGACTGGTCAGTGAATAAATACAAATTACAAAAAGTAAAAACCATATGATACCTGCAAAAGGTCAATTCCAGTGCTGGCTCTCTACCAGCTAAGGTAAAAAGGAAGGTTCTCTGCAGAAAAGGGCTACAGCACAGAGGCTGAAGTCCAGCCACATGGAACGCAAGAAATCGAAGTTCATCGTGTTGAGGCTATTCCATACTAAACACTAATGCACCCTGACTGCTGATCTTGGATGTTTGTGACACCGAGATAGCCACCCAGTCTAGCTCAACAAGCTGCCAAGAGGCCATGACTACATCAGGACTCTCCTTTCTCAGCAGACTCACAAGCCTAAAGCCCAACCAATATTCCAGGCACAGAAGAAAGAAAGGTGGTCTTTAAACGTTTTTCCAGCAGATATTTCCCCCTTGAAGCAGCCCAATAGTGTCATTTTCCCCATGCTTTCTATCCATTTAGATAATGATGGAATGGAGTGAACTAGTCATTACCATTGTGAACAGATCCATATAAAAATGAAAACCAGAGGGAGAAAACTTCAATCCCACAATTAGGCTGCTTGTGTACTAAAGAGGAAAACACAGCCTGTAGTCATCCACTATTTGAACTCTATAGGCTCACTTTGACACAGTCATTAAGTATTAACTTGGGCTCAGAATTACAAATATTTCTTGAGCCTTATTTAAAAATTATATATATGCCTGTAATAGGCAAAACCATAGAACTTAGCATTCCTCTTCAATCTCACTTCTTGAATGCCCAGAACGTGGATAACTTACAAACACTACTGCTGGAGTCAGGACTGTACACACACAGTACTTGTGTTTCAATGTAAAGTGAGTGATAATTCTAGAGTAAAGAAAATTACTTCTAATAAAAGCAAAATGTGTTGCCAAGTCACTGACTTGCCAAAGGAAGAGACAGCCTTAGTACCCTTATGCATCTTGCTGCTGGCTACAAAGCCAAATTGCTGGAAGAAACACCCTTCAACCAGAAAGCTGTCTCATGCCTTTAAAAACTCTGACTCCTCAAACAGCTGTGGCAGCTTCTGTAAAGACTGGCATGAGATCATTTCAGAACTGCAAGTCCTGCACACCTTTAAACAAAGTGGTTTAAGGAGTGGTTCTTCTACCTGTGAACATGGGAAATACTGCACAAAATCCAGTCTTCCATGGGAAAATAAAAGACATCATGCCAATCTCTTTTGGCCTAACCAAACATGCCAGTTAAAGACTAGGATAAAGTTGGGAATGTCAAAGATGAAACCACTGGAAAGCACAGCTCCAGTGTGAGGAATGTCACTGTTTACCAGGTTACAGTCTGCTTGCTTTGGTTCCATTCTGCACACACATTCCTGCTGGATATAAAAGCTGAGACAGATCTTGATGATGAGGGTCCATTAAACCATTAGGAGCCTACTGTACAATATGTCATAAATTTAAATGAACTTTGCTTTAAATGAACAGTATGGAAATGTTTCTCCCTGTAGATAAATGCACCCATACTCACGATTTTTACATTAAACAGAAAATAAAAGAAAACTTCACCACCATGGTTATTCTTTTAGAGCAAGAACAAAAGCTATTCATGTACCAAATGCATGCTGGCAACACACTGTTCAGCAGCAGTAAGAATAAACACATTCATTAACCATTAGGATCTTCCAGCTGCCAAGACAGACTGCGAATGTCTCCAGACCCCATTGATAAATCACAGAGTACGGAAAAGCCTGAAAAGCAATTGTCCTGCTTTTGCTTGTTTTTCAGCCCAGCTACAAAATGTGCCAGCTGCTGAACAATGGCTGTCACCAAAGCTGTCACAGAATCACAAGCAAAATCTAAGAATTAAATCTTACATAGCTTGCACTTTACAGATGCTTATTTTAAATGAAAAATGTGTTGCTTCATGATGGACACGTACATGTACAGAGAGGGAGAATGGTAAACATGAACTTACCATGTTACAGAGCTAAATTACAGAATAAAATTATTTTGATGTATTTAAATGCACCAATGTAGCTTTTTTTTTTGTCTTCCTGTGCTACTCAGTGCACCACAACTGGAAAATAAGAAATGCAAAACAAAACCATGAAACAAAAGAAACAGCCCCAAAAAATGCTCTAAGCACTTGCCTTCAGTTCCTTCTCCAAAGAACCAACTGTTGAGCAGTTACTGCTCCCATTCATCCCCACCTAGAATAAAGTGTGCACTTGGGAATGACAAATACTTCCCCAAACAAGGCAAATCTAGGAAAAAAAATCTACAATATGTCACACTGGACTTTAGTAATTCCCACAGTTCCTTTCAGAGCAACTCCAGAATTGACAGTTCACACTAAAAACCATATATCATACTAGGAAAAGGAGCATAAGTAAGTTAAGAGGACTAGATAAAGAGCACAGCAGTAGCAGCAGAACTCGTGGGAAAATCAACCAGCCAGATGTCACTAAACAACAAAAAGTTAATCCTTGACAGAATAAAAACATATGCCTGAGATGGAGATTAAGAGGTAGTGTGACAATCTGTCCTAGGGGAGGAATCAGGAAAAACCACAGAATTATTGGAAAAAGGTAAGAGCAGGAACACAACTGAAGGGATGGGGGCAGACGGGAGGATGAGTGATGAGGGGAAAGCAAATATACATTAAGGTGACTGAGAATGCACCAAAAGCCAGACAGAAAATTCAAAACAGAGGGAATGATGCAGCAGGCACAGAAAATAAGATCATTCTGTCAGAGTACACTAGACAGAACTACAGTCAGACTCACAGAAGAGTTCCAGTCATGCAGAGGCAGCTACCTCATGTTAATAGAACTAGCACTTTTTGCATGCTTTAGAGAAGGATGAGTGCTCAAAATTTAGCAATAGCTTTTCATAAGAAGGGGCTGGAAAGAAGAGGGAGAAGAGACCAAAACTAGATGAAGCTTACAGGATGAGACTGGAGATGGCAATAACAAAGTAAATGGACTGAGCTAAGAGCCCACATTCTCATACTTTGATTTAATGGAGAAACTAAGAAAGCTCTAAGGGGAGTAGGCAGGGACGTAAAAATTATGGAGGCTTTCAAAATCATGCAGAAGAACTGATAAGGAGAAAGAAGGACTGATATTGACCAAAATACTGCATAACTAGGACAAATACTGACAGAAACCAGTGAGAGACTGGTGCCACTGCACACAGGCAGTAAAAGCCATGAACTTCCATGGGAAAACAACCATCAGGTCCAGGTAAGTAAAAGTCAGGGAGAGGTTCCAACACTAACTGGTTCTGGATGATGGGGGTGCTTATGCTGAGAGTAGAATGCTGAGGGTGGCTGAGTACGTGATCTCCATACCCAGCACATGTTCTTGCTGGAGTCACAAACAGTCCTAAGCCAGCTGGTCCAACCCAGCAGACCATTTCTTACGCCCTTTGAGTTCCAGCTCCACCAAGAATTATCTTACACCTCTTCTCTCATATTGACAAAACAAAGAAAAACATGAAAGTCCCACCCCAAACCAGGAACTGAAAAAGAACAAAGTGGTAGTGCAAGTTTATGCTGTGTAGGGAACAACCACTAGAAGAGAAAAGTAACCATAACACAGCTCAGGTTCAAATAAAGGGAAGCAACTGAAAACTTAGTATTTTATCAATACTTTTGTAACCATTTAGTGCTTAGAAGTCAATCACTGAGTCAGTAAGAGGTACCAAAACCAAGGAGAGCACCCTGTTCAAAAGCCTCAACAGTAAGCACCCAAATCCTGGAGGTATCTCAGGCACCCAAAGAAGGGCAGCCACAGGAACGACATTCACCCCATCCCTGCATGGCAAGAGTAAAGCATTCCAGTAACAACCTGTAATTACTTAGTCCCTATGGAGTTAATCTTGGGGTAATCAGGCCTTATTGTCCTTGGAACAGAAGGAACAGAAATTCAGCCTTTCAAAACAAAAACATGCACCCTAGGGTGTACACACACGCACAATGGAATGGAAATTCTGTGGGCCTTAGGCATGCCTTTTAAAATAAAGTGGTTACAGAAAAAAAAATTGTCTGAATGACACCACTTATCTATAGGATCAGTAAGTTATGAAAATTGGCTGATGTTGCCATGAAGAGTGGTAGTTTGGTAGAAGACAATGAAACCTCTGTTTCATATGAGAACATAAAGCCTGAATAAGAACAGAGACAGGATGAAAATCCAGAGAAAACTGTCTGCACCCAAACATTGCTGGGAGATTGTGTGAATGAGGCTTGACAGCAAGAGAAAGTTGGTTTCTCTGGATGTTATGACTACCCATCACTGCAGTCACTGCAGCAATGTAGAAGTTACACAACCTTCAAGGAAGGTCAAACAACACTGACTTCTCAGAGATAGATCCCTGCTGAAAGAAAAAAGGATTTCACAGCTTCACCCCTTCAGTGATGTAACATAATTTTTAGAAATTAAAAAAAAAAAAAATCAACTTGTGTCAAATTTGCAAACAAAACAGGTTATTATCGCAAAGAATTTCCCAATAACCCAAGAGCTGTCAGGAAATTGCCCTGAACACGACAGGCAGAAAACACACTCCTACATGCATTTGGTAAGAGTAATTAGCACAATGAATGAATCATGCAAACTAATGAAGGAGCTAGGCAATTTAAATCACAGTCCATTCATTCTCTCCCTTTTCAGAGTAGCTTGAAGGAAACCTACATGGCATATTAAACAGTTAGCTCTTGAATTACAAAGCACATCATGCCAAAATCATTGCAAGCAGTGAGCATTCAGACATGCAAAAGCAGACCAAAAGTTAACTTACTGATGATAACTAATGATACTGTGTTATGTGTGTTTTAAGAGAAATAAAGAAAAAAAACACCAACAAAAAACCTCACAAGAACATTCTGGCAGTCAGACAGCTATCCCAAGAGAAAATCTGTGCTCCAGTGATATTTCAGACTTGCATCCCCACTGCGCTCTTCATTCTCAGAAGGATAGGATTTGTCTCACAGCAGTTGATGGGTAAGAAAGAAAGGCAATCAGACTAAGAGGCTTTAATAACACACAAAATTGGGACTACTGAGCAACTTATTGATACTCTGCTTTTCATGTCAAGATTACAGCCCTTCCTGCTCCACAAAAAATGGGACAGGGGGTGTGGGGTCAGACAGAGAAGAAAGTCCCCGATCCCAGTTGCCGTTTCCATCAATATCTGACTGAAAACATCCAGGTCTGCGCTGCAGTTACAGGACAGACAGACACCATCAAAAGCACTTCCACTCCCTTTCTAGCAGAAGGGACACTAGATGGTGCTACATCCGCATCCTGTCTTCATGCTCTCAGAGGAACGGGAACAGCAAGAAAAAGGAAAGTTTAAAGGAAAAAACAACTATGACACCATAGGTGCCTCCCACACGTATCAGCAGCGTTCCACTTCCATACGGTGCTGCCCCACTCGCCACCAACCTTGGGACTGGAGTCTCCTGCCCAGTTACTGACAGGAGCTCCACAATCAACAGCAGCAGAAACTCTGTCAGACTGCATCGACTTGTTCTCTTAAATCTTGTAACAAAACCCAAAATGAACAAAAAAACCCTGCAGCTGCTACTGAGACCATTTTCGGTTTTAACAGTATTAGAAAATAGGTGCTCCAATTGCAACTCTCAGAACATTCATAAACACATTTTTTTTTTAAATTAATCAATTGTCCTATTTCATTTGCCCTTGCATGCTTCAGTTAGCACAGAGTCAAAAGCATTTATTTGCCTAACACTTCAGTACAGCAACTGTGGGCATCAGATGGCTTTGCTGTCAAATTCAGTGGGCAAGAAGTCTCTTAGGGTGCTGCTCCCCACTCAGGCAATGGCTTAAAGAAAGTTTTCACCATCCTTTTTTCGTCACCCAGGCCCATCCCTACACTCATTCCCTCTGTTATGTCAATGGAACTGCTTTTATGCCACACAGCAGGACAGATCAGAGGTGTGATCTACCTACAAAGGAACCCTCCTCTCCCCTCTGACACCAAAGCAGAGCAAGGATTCTATCCAGACCAGCTGCCTAAAATACCTCCCGTTATACCCCCACAAAAATCTGCACAAGCACAGTTCTGAGGTGGTTTGGGGACAAGAAATGAAGCCAAGGCTGTATCCAAGAAAACATGCTTAACATAATCAGAATGTGCAATGCTCTCAGCTACATCACATCTGCTCTTGGGTCCCAGGCAGGAAAGACTGTGCTTCAGAGAGAGAAGGCCCAAGTGCCTCTCTACTGCCAGCAAACAAACAGCAAACAAAAACCACCACCAACAACAAAGGAAGCAACAAGAACTGAAAATTCTTAGAGCATCAATGGTCTTCTTGAAAAATTAAACAATAAAATGTGCACATCATATAATTTATTATTAGTTATATTACAGACAACTCCAACTAATTACCATTAGCTGGTGACACTTCAGAAAGCATCACCACACCACACTGGGCCTCCGTTTCCCATTTTTTTCTTAACTGTGCCCATGCTTTTACTTGCAAGAATTTTTGTAGGTAACTTTTACAATAGGCTGTAGGTGTGAGTCTTAAACTCAAAAAATTTTGATTAACAAATTGCTGAATTTGAACTCTAGAATGAGTCAAGGTCTGGCATCAGAAGAAAAATTATGGTAGATGCAGACTTGATATGAGTAATTTCTTTACCACTAAAGTTTAGAAGTGCAAATAGTGCTAACCTGTCAGTCAGAACTGAACAAAGTCTTCAGGTCAAAGCCTCTGACAACACTTATTTCTCTTCAAATATTTGTCTTTCTGCTTGTTTTGAGAGTACATGCTGCATATCTGCATATAATACTGACAAAGATTTCACAGAGGGAGTATGAGACCAATTCCTCCCAGCCTATGCCCTTTGACACTTTAAGAAGCACAGCAAAAAGCTGAAACAGAAAAATCTACTAAAAAAACCAAAACCCAAAACAAAGCACAAGACAACAACCAACCAATCAACAAAACACCACTATTTCTATTTCAAGTCTTACCATCTTTTCTGCAGGTCACAAACAGCACAAATCTGCCACTGGAGAACAGCAAATCCATTTAAAAAAGCATTGTAAGATCAATCTGTAAATCACACTTGGCTGACAACTACGCTAGAAGAAAGATTCAGAAACTACATCAGGCTTGAAGGAATGTGAAGTAGCAAGAACATGCACTGACCTCCATTTAATAAAAAGGGTTTTAAAAGTTTAAAAAGCCAGAGTTTGTCCTGCCTTTCAAAGAACCACAATCAAGAAGGCATCTTGCTTCAAGAAAGAAGTTGGCTGTTCTTACTTGTAGTCAGAAACAGAAAAACAAAGTTAAATTCCTGTTAACAGGGGAGTGGGGAGAAACAGAGACTGGACACAGTCAAGAGAACAACTTGCAAGATCCTTTTACAAGGGGCCTGGAAAACAGTTATGCTGCCAGGAATGCATCTCTGATGTGTATTTGCTAGGTTACCTAACAAGAAAATGGCAGTGGCAAAGGGTGACCTGCTTATGAACTAACCAGTTAAAGAGCTCTAAATCCATAAAAACAAGAGAGGAAGGATGGTAAGTTCCTTTAAACAAAACAGTTATTTTATGTAGAAGCATACCTGGCTGAAAGTGATTCCAGTGCTCATCCTGCTGCTTGTCTTCTCAAATGAATTAGAATGGACTTGGGAGCACCTCTGCCCTTCTTTCTATTTACTTTTTTACAGAGTACCAACCCTTAGGAACTACACAGCAGTTGGGCTGAGCTATGGCAAGACATGCTACTAAAGCATCTATTGATGGTCTCCATTACTTAATTCTCTGACCTACAGACAATTCCAGAAAAGGCTGAAAGTAACACAGGACAAATGGATCTGGCAGTCAGTAAAATGGCACCAGTGTTATTTCTGTTTTTCCTCAGACATCTCATTTCTTCCTTCCAAAATTCAGTTGATTCCTCAAACATTCCCAAGAGGGTTTGGAACTGACAAGGTCACTTTAAGCTAAAAGAAGCCTCACAGCTCAGACAACAAGCCATGCATTTGAAATGGAACTGCCTGTCATTTCATAGCCATAACCATGACTAAACTGAGTTACAGTGATTATTCAAACACAAAAAAATTGGGTCACCTGACCACATCACTAAGAATCTAATTCTATTTAAAATAACACATTTCAACACATATTCAATTTATTTAAATGAATCTACAATAAGAAGGTATTTGCCCTTTCATAAAAGCATGCAGAAGAGGATGTTCCATATTCCTTAACTTTTATTGTTCTAGAACTAACGTGATGAAAATTAAATAGTGTTGAAAAGCAAAAACCACTTACAGTTAAAGAATAAAGCAATTCTTTTATCAAGATAAAAATCAAAATTGTGTTGAACATTAGGACAAGCCTTCCCTTAACTTTAGGCTGCAGTGTTTCCTTTCCCTCATTCCTGACTTGATTTTCCAAAAAAACTTCAAATGGTTCAATGTCCCAAGTACATAAATACAGTAACCTAGTTTCACAGCTGTCATTGGTTTAGCCTGTGTGCAAGAGCCTTAAAACTCACAAAGTGCTTTCATTGAAAATTTAATTGCTTGGGAAATCACAAGAAAAAAGGTGCAGAACAGCAGCAGCACTGTCCACAAACCAGATACTGCACCAAGAACTTAAGAAGAGAAGCTTAAATGTACACCTCCACCTCCTCCCCAAATACAAGACTGGACTGCTTACCAGTAATGGTGCAGGCATCTCTGTACTCTCTGCAGTCTGGCACATCATCTTCCACCCCTTCACTTACATAGTGCTCCTCATGAATGCCTGTGTTGCAGGCTGGGACTGCATGATGCGAGGGCTCCGAGGGAGGCACAGTGCCGGCCAAAGTGCAGTCGTGCAAAGCTGTGGCGTCCAGCTTGGCAGGTTTCACAGGCTCGTACAACGTGCCATCAGGGGGACCAGCACTGCAGACTGGGTCTGGCTGGCACAGGAGGAACTCCTTCTCTTGGCTTGAGCTGGCTTCAAGAAGTCTGTGAAACACAAAAGAAACAAATGTTCAGTTCAAGCCACTCCAAACAGCATAAATTAGAAGAGATCATTTTCTTTTCCTTAAACATTAGTTTAACCTGACAAATTCAGCCAACACTAAAAACCCAACACTCTTCACAGAGTAGCTGCCTATCTCTGCCTCTTGCACAGTCGTGTCAAGTAGAGAAGTGCTGTTCCTTGTGCTGTGTTATTTACCAGTGGCAGATTACATATCCAGATTTTTGCCTACCCAACTTGCAGGAAGCACAGTCGGTTCACTTGGCTCATTCACCACCTTTCTCTCACATCAGCCAAACCAAAGCTCTGTGAATCCCAGCATGCTGTGTGAGCCAGGCCATGTAGAGGGGCTGCACATCACTGGTTGATTTACTGGTACTTTATTAACATCGTATTTTGAAACTGACTGATAGTTAACAATAAAACAATGATTAGAAATATATACTATAACCCTACTAGACCTTCCTCTCCACTGTGCCACCTCCACAGCCTGCTCCCTCACTGTCACACTGGCACCTTTGCTCCCTTTACACAGTACACAGGAAACAGAACTTGAGGTGCACTGGCTTAAAGGGGGTGACCATTTATTGCTGCTCCCCAGTGCTTCAGCCTCAAACAGGGAACAGTGACCCTCAAAGCTGGATACTGATGCTCTGAACAAGATTAAATTGGCCACAAAAGGAATGAAGAAAAGCACACATTGCCCCCCAAAACTTCACCAAACCTTTTGTGTAAGGGGGTAAAGGCACTGCAATAACTGGTGGTATGGTACTGCTTTTGGTTATCAGCAGTGTAAGGAAAGATGCAAATGCGCATTACTGCTAGGAAAAAGGAAATATCACACGATTACAGAAAAAAAGACTTGGGAAAGGACTTGAAAGACTTTATATATGTAGTAGCTACAAGGCATAAAAGCAGCAGCTGAAGAACAGGCCACACAATAACACCCAGACTACGCAGGAAAAGCAGAAAGACAACCAGCAAGAAGACACAATTGCACAGGCTTGGCAAGCTCAAGGTGCATAAGCAAGTGCAGTAACAGGACATGCTCTGTTAGTGCTCCACTGAGAGCCAGATATGCAACAGTCTTCCTGAGAATCCTGTGAAAAAGGTTCTCTTTAATCTCCAGGAACATGTCCAGACAACCTTTGCTGTTAAAGTTACACTCAGTATTTTGGCACCTTATTTTCTGGCATTTCAGCCAACAATATGATTGCTTCAGCAAGACATGACAGCATTTCTTGAAGCTCATGGCAAGACTCAAGTATCAGCCTCTGAACTGTCAAGACACAGATCAGGTGTTCCAGGCCTTCTGGGAGGAAGCTTCAGAGAAATCTTGCACCAAAATTTTAACACTGCACCAGCACCATCTTTACTCAAACTATTTTTCCCTTTCAGCACAGGCATAAGAATAAAAAAGCAAAATTCTTTCCCCCTTCCAGAGGGTCTCAACAAGGATACATTCATACCAAAATCAGAACACTTTAACTAGAAAACAGAATGGGCAATATTAACTCTTGGGAAAAAAAACCCACTCATACACAAAATGACATTTCATTAAGTTTTTTTCAATTACATACATTTGTGTTTCTGCATGGGATCACTCAACCTGGAAATAGTCCTTACACTCAGAGACTCAAAAACTGTATTTTGTAATGACCATAATAGGAATATTATGATAGCTATAGGAATAGCTATAAGAACATATTAAAGCAAACAATAAGTTTATGATACCACACACCCACAAAAATGGTTCTCTGCTGTGGCAGCTGCAGGAGCAGAAAGTTTCACTCGAGTGCTTTAACAGGAAGTGTTACAGTTCCCCTGCAGAGCATCCATTATTCCTGCACTATCACAGTACATACTGAAAAGAACAATGGAGTTACTTGTACTGATTACTTTTAAAATGGCCCCCTTTTAAGTGGCTTTTTTGAAAGAACAATAGGGAGCTTACTGATATTAAAAATTAGTTGCCTAAATGAAGTTGGAAGCTAAATGGAAATCTCCATTTTCCTCTCCACATTGAAAATCAAAATCACTTAAGCTATAAACAAGAAAAAGTACTGGAAACACACTGACTGATTAGAAGGGCTGTTTGTCCTAGTTGCTGCCACACATCTGTGAATGACATTTGTTTTGGGAAAGTGTTAGATAAATCTTTTGTTATGAACGAGAGTATGTCTGGTATTAAGTAACTGAAAGCACTAACAGCCCTTCAGCTTTTCTCATCCTCCTCTGCCCTGTTGTCCATGCCCTGCCTCAGAAACTTCAGGCAGGCAGCAATCTAACAGCAATAGTGAATGAAAAAACAGGGATAAGCAAAGTGTGATCTGTGTGTAAAGTCTTCAAGTGAGTTTTGGGAATCTAAAAATCGTGTCGCTTTTCAGAACAAATGACATTGCACACCTGACATACCTGATCACCTTTACTCATTCACAACTTTTATCTCCCACACTTTTGGCCAGAAGGTAACATTCTAATTTGTGTTGGAAGTTTGCATTGAACGAGTTTCACCTCTGCCTTCATCCATTTTAACATTCACTCCTAAGGAACCTGTTGCCCTCCTCCATAAGCTGCACTCCAACAGCTTCTGCCCTGTCACTGCTAAGAAACAGTCAGTGGAGTTACACATTCAGAAACAAATCCTCAGTGCTCTTCCTTCCCACAACCTGTTGTACTGTTGCTACTTACGGAAACCATAAACAAATAGAGCTTGAAAACACGAAGAAGCAACAAAAAACAATCCCCCCAACATTCCCACAAGTCAGTCTGCCCAGCCTACCACAGAAACACATGGAACATATACATGAGAAAATTAAGTTCTAGATTAAGGAAGAGAATTTGCCTCGGACTTAAAACCTTGCAAAATGCAGGGAAAAAAGCCAGCACAAGTGCCTATGTCTGCTTCCTTTCAGACTTAGTTAATATCCTTGATTTCCATACACACAGTGGAGAAATGTTCTTCAAACTCTCACAACATCTACAGGCACTGTTTGCACGGCCTCTCTTGCAATGCAAATATTATCACCTGGCCCAGTGGCACCCACTTGTCCTTTAACCTTCCATCTAAGTCTTTCTATTGCAGAAAATAAAAAGAAACTGCAGCTGAGCAGTATTTACCAGATTGCCAAAACAGCCATGAAGAGAAACAGACATTGTGGCTACTGTACCCATGAAATACACAATATTATTCTTTAGTCAGTCTCACCTGCATATACAATATTCACACACACTCCTGATATCCAAATGAGGATATAAGTTGTTATTGCAGTTTTGTACTAACTCTGACATTCAAACAACAGTACAGTTTACAAGTCAGAGTATGACTTTTCTTGCTGAAAAATCAATGCATTTCTTTTTTCTACTGCATATGCCAACAGCAGCCTGCACACAGGATTTAAATAACTCTTCTCTCCTACCTAATATGACATAATTCAGCCTCAATGGCTGTACAGCACCATTTCTACCAGTCTAAATACAATGACAGTTTGGGCTCAATACACAGACCAAAAAAAGTATTTAATTAGTAATGTTTGAACAAAATTCTTTGGTGTAAAACTGCTGAAAAGGCACAATTCCCTTAAGTGTGCTGTCTAAATTTTTTAGCAAAGGTCATTTTACTCTGAAAAAAACCCTTATTTGTCAGTTGTTTGTTAAAGACGTTCATTCCAACTCTTAGTTTGGAAGAGCAATCACTAAGCACAGAGATTTGCTCTTGCACACCTCCTTTGAAGAAGGCTCAGATTGTGGTCTACCCCAATAAATGCTTAAAATAGAGTATGTGTGTGATAACTGTATGAAGACCTTAAATTGTATGTAAGGCCAACAGAAATGTAATCCAACAGTACATCCATACAATAGACTGGACTATGACTGCAGTGTAACCAAGACTTGATCATGATGCACATTTGTACTGACTCGAGGGTACACCTGGGACAGCCCAGGTTACTGAAAGTAAAAGTTCAAGGCTAAGAGACATTTACATCAGCCAAGGTATGACGGATTTGAGGTTTAAAAAAACCTCAAAAAACAAAAAACTCCACATCAGTCAAACATTTCTGGGTTTGGACACGGAAAAAGTTCGTTCACTTTTTTCTTTGCAGTGTAATTGGTGGGGAGAGGGTTGAGTTTCATACACCACAAACTTCATAAACAAGCAAATAAAATAAACCATTTGCTTTTTCACAGCCATTTGAGATAAAGTTTTTTGGCATTTAGCATTAAACACCTTAAACATTCTAAAACTAAATTCATAGAATCAGTTGGGTTGGAAGAGACCTCTTAGATCATCAAGTCCAACCTTTGATCCAGCCCCACTTTGATTACCAGATCATGGCACTCAGTGCCACGGCCAGTCTCACCTTAAAAACCTCCAGGGTCAGAGAATCCACCACCTCTCTGAGCAGGCCATTCCAATGCCTGAGCACTCTCTCTGGAAAGAACTTCTTACTGATATCCAACCTAACCCTCCCCTGGCAGAGCTTGAGCCCGTGCCCTCTTGTCCTACTGCTGGTTGCCTGACAAAAGAGACCAACCCCCACCGGGCTACAACATCCTTTCAGGTAGTTGTAGAGAGTGATAAGGTCTCCCCTGAGCCTCCTCTTCTCCAGACTAAACAACCCCAGGTCCTTCAGCATTTCCTCATAGGACTTGTGTTCATGTCCTTTCACCAGCCTCAGTGCTCTTCTCTTCATGACTTAAAGCAATCCCTCTTCCTCCACTGAGAGCAGAAGTTGGAGAGCTATTCAGCCATGTGGCTACCCAGAGCCCACCAATGCCAACAATTACATTATCTGTAACCTCGTAACATTATTATGAACATCTCTGATCACAGCAACAGCCATTTACTGTAGTCACAAAACAGCTGGAACTCTTACAACTAATGTGCAACCCAAGAGCCACAAACTTCACCCTATGGGGATTACTGAGATTTGAACCATTTTTACTTATCAGCTCAGATTTTGTGATCCACGTAACACTTTTGTTCAATAGTCTCAAATGGCAACTTGGACCCTGCAAACATCTGCCAATTTAAAGAAATACTTAACAGAGGGGAAAAATGTCTTTCCAGGACTTGTAACTAAATTCTTCCAGGTCACCCTTTTGCTCTGCATACTCTCATACATAATTTAATGATGCTGTTTGGTTTAGAGCAGAAGCAAAACCATTTTCTGTGAGCTAGATGGTTTTTCAGAACAGCTCTGGTGCACATGAATCAATTCCCTTTTGAGTAAGAGAATTTGAAAATTCTGGTCCAAGATGCACTTCAAATGCTCCCTGCAGTCTACCAGGGAAAGGAAACTTCAAGTCACCCCATGGGCTACATCACTGCAAGGTCATCTGGTCTGTACCTATTTAATTTTCTCCTTCAAGAAGCTTCAAACTGCACAGGTAAGTGGGGACATGGAGCCCAAAGTGACAAACTAAATCTAATCTAAAGTAACCCAACCAAAACAGTAATATGGATTTAAGAACCTTCAGTGTTTTGATCTCCTCACACATCCCTACTGAGCCAAGTATTTGCTAATTTAGACAGAATCGCAGGGTATCAAGGGACTCAAAGCTTTCTACTCTTTGCCTCTGCCTGGAGCTACAGAGTCTGATCCTCTAATTCTCATTTACCAAGTACTAACAGATGGTTAAACACTTCAGAGAGTTTTAGGGTGTGCAAATTCTTCCCTTTTATGTACTTGCAAGTGTTCCATCAAAAATGTTCTTCCTGTTTTGTACATCACTTTGTAAATCCACTAATACCTCTGTTTTACTAAGTCTGGTGAGTTTTACTAAGTTGTTTAAAAAAAACCCTCGAGCTTCTTATTTACACACACATAAATTTCTTCAGATGCAAAGTGCCCCATGTAGACACTGCAGCAAATCAAAGCTAGCTTACATCTGTCTAACCTGTGAAACAGATGAACATGCTGGCCTACCCTTGTTATTTGGGAAAATAATTGACCAAAGCAAGTTAATAAGACTTGTTTCAAGCATTCAACTTACTTATTTCTTTACTAATTCACATCTTGCATCTACAGAAGTTTGCCTTTTTTTAAAGCTTAAAAACCATTTCTTCACCCTGTGGGTGGGTTCAAAAGCCAATCAAAATGCCTTCTTCCATTTAAACACACTCTGTCAGACCATAAAGAAACAACTATTTGAAATAGGTCTGGTTTTCACATACACACAGACATAAACATTCACTGTTTAACTTTTAGATAAAGGCTGAATTTGGTCCCAAATAATTTAGTGAGTTGTGTTACTCTTGCACTGTATAATATACTCTCCTATAAGCCATGGGGGTTGAGCTTCCACTCACAATCTGCCTCTTAAACAAGCAGAATGCTGACTGCTTAGTTAAACCTCTAACTCAAGGGACATAAAGAGGCCAAGTGTCACAGATGAGTGACACAATGTGAGAAGCAGTTTATTTACCCTCAGAGCCATAAACCCAAGTACTGCATTTCTCATGTTAGAAGAGATCCAGTATTTTTACAGTGAAAATTAAAGGGACAAGCATCTTGGACAACTACAGACTACATCCTTATCCAAAATTTTAAAGCTGTTCAAGGTCCTTTTACAAACACTCTGCCTGGCTTTTGTTTGGTTTGGTTTTTACTTCTCCTTCATAGTAGGGTTAGGAACTCTGGCCTAGCCAAAAGCAATCTTTCAGAAAACTATCAACACCCAGTGTTTATGTCACATGCTATGAAGGATCTTCTCAGGTAGATGCCTCCCTAAAGAGGGGCTCTTCTGCCTGTGAAACCATTAGAGAGTGTTTTCAAGATCACTTTTCATAAACCCTCATAACCAATGACTATTAAGTTGATGAAGGCATCCAAAACCAGAACAATACCTGGGAAGCTGCCATTGGCATGGTAATGTCATTTAGAATAGAAGTCACCACAAGAGAACAAAAGCCAAAACAGCACCAGCAATAGCCAAAAAGTTATACTGTGCTTAACCCACAGTATAACCTTGTACAGCATAAAATCTTACTCTCAAGGTCTCCAGAGCTGCTGCTGTGACCCTGTTTGGCCATTAAGTCATCAATCAAGACAGTCATGTTTTCTCATAAAATAATGAAGTTAGAACACCACAAATAATAAGCCTCTTACAGGAAGAAAAACAACAAGAAAGAAAACCACCCCACTGCACTCCACAAACCAAAGCTTCTCACCACGAGGATCTGGCCTTCAGAAGGAGCCCATCAGTCCCTTCTCCCCCCAGGCCAAGGGAGAGTGGAAGCCACACTGTAAGACCAGCCCTGGGTTTGACCTTCGCAGCTGAGAGGGCACCAGTGTGCTCTCAGCCAGCTTTATGTAACACTGCCCCTCTCTGCTCTGGAGTTCCTTCAGGCAAATACTGCAGGGTTCTATAAATAGTTCTTCCTCGTGTAAGGCTCACATTACAGTGGGAGCTTTTTACAGCTCCCTTTCTTTTTATTAAATATAGGCCACAAAACGTGCCCTCCCCACTCACTCCTGCTCTCAGTGAACAAATAAAACTGAAAACAGTTAAAAACAATTAGTGCATTCCCTTTCCAGCAACACATCATGATACAGGCTGGGAGACCTTAGCCTAGACAAGCTGCATACCTGCCTTGGGAAGGGAAAACTGTTCCACCACCACTAGTACAGAGTGTGTGAGAACTGTATGTGCAGGCAAAGAAGGAATACACCTGGAAACAAAGCAAAGCTCGAGGTAAGGCAATGCAACGTGTAACCACCCCAGACATGTACTTTCCTTTCACACCCAAGCACGTGCAGGTGCTCTCTGTGGCAGATCAGGGCCAGATGTGTCCAAAGGGCATGGACCAATACTTGCTGAAGATAAGGAAAAGATATAACAATTTTAAAAAGCGAAACAAAACCAAAACCAAACCACCAAATGATTTGGGTTTAGGTTGCTGTTGCATTAAGCGCTTATGGACTCCTGCCTCGTACACAGCCAATATGCAAGTCAGAACACATGAACAGCAGCTTTGGGACAGTAACACCCTATCTACAGCACATCTCCTCATACTACTAAACAAAAAGGACAGGTATCAAAGATTTGCTCAAGAGTTCAGGTATGGGGAAAAACTATTACACCAGCAGCAAACCAGGTCCTCAAATAACATGGGTGGAACAGAAATCTGAAAAGTTCTCTTTATTTATACACCACAAGAGCACGAAACTCCCCACTTCATTATTTCTCCATAAACCTCAAAGCCTTTCAAAAGATAGTTTTGGGTACAGCTTTTCCACTAGTTAGGAAGAGCTGTGGCATGACCACAGGTTCTCTGAGCTGCAGCAGAGGCAGTAACACCACTGCCTCCACCCTCGAGCCCTGAGCTTGCTTCCAATCCACAGGAAGAACCAGCAGGAGCACTTGGCCAGAAGCAGGACAGAGAAAAGTCACAAATGCACTACACACATGAACTAGGAACCAGTAAAGGGGAAAACAAAACAAAACACCCAAGAATTCACTGAATTCTGGGCCTAAGACAGCATGCAGTAAGTTAAGATATTGAAATTAAAACATGCTACCATTCCAAGCTAGAACCCTGATTACCAAGCAAAGTCATACCTTGTTCCTCAGGAACACACTAAAGGGCAAGAGAAAGCAGAGAAAACAGCCAAAAGACCATGCTAGTATTTTGGTTTCCCACCATCACTACTACTGTTTAATCAAAAATACAATTGACCTAATTGCCAGCAAGTTAGGGCCAAGAGTTTTAGTCAAGTAACTAAACAAAGAACAGACTGGCTCAAACCAAATATTTATCATGGTTTTAAACCTGGGGGAGATTTTAATCTTGTTTTGCATTACTATTGTTCTTCATCTATTACAAGAGGGATTTTTAATTTCTCCCCCTCCACAATGACCTTTAGGAGTCCACACAGACTTGGTGGAATTTAAATTTGAAAAAATGCTACTTCACAGGATTAGAAGAGTGTCATTATTTCAAATTTTAATAGTTGTTCTGCTGAAGATATTTACACAAAATATCATATAACAGAACTAAGACTACTGTTTTTCTTTACTGTTTATTGTACAGAGCCAGTGAGAGCAGGAGAGGAAAAAATTCCTTGCAAACTGCCCTAAAAAACAAAACAAACCAAACCAAACCAAACAAACAAATCAAAATCCACACACTGTACCTCCTGTGTCTGATGCACTTATTTTCAGGCAGAGTTCATTGCTTTGGACTAAGCTGAATAATTATACAAACAGTTAAGTAAAAAAAACCCAACAATCAAATCAAACCCCAGTCTGCTGACTAAGAAGATCCCATTTTTTTATCCCAGAAATTAAGAAATTAAAGTACCCTGTTGCTGCTAAAGACAATTTTCAAGACAACTATTGGGAAACTTACCTCCAAGGACAGTCACACACCAATTCCTGCTCTCAGTAAGATGCTAAGATGATCTGCTTTGGCTCACCAGCATCCCTGGCAGCAAGCCCTTCCACGTGCTCAAGCAACTGGCACAATCCAGTGAGAACCTGCATCGCTCTTCAAGGTTCCCTGACAACCCTAAATGTGCACAGAGTTCCTCTATCCCACAATTTCTTACCAGGCTGTTAATAGACCTGGGCCTCATATCCATTTTTTTTTCGGCACCTTTGATTAGATATGTATGGGAGCAATGCTTTCCATCACAAACTCTGTGTTTGAGAGGACAGGAGTGAACTGAACCCAGCTCTGTCACAAGCTCTGTAATTATAGCCCCTCTCTGAAGCTTTGGGCTGGGGAAGAATGCAGATCACAGCCCTTTTCAGCCAAGAGAAAGCCAAACCTCCAATACTTGTGGACATCCAAGCCTCACAAGTTGACTTTAGGTACCAGTGCTGAGGAGTGACATAACAAGGGTACAAGTTCCTTAATAACCAGCAGTCCTGGGCCTTATCCCAAGGCCTTGGTCACATGGACTTCTCAGCAACTGGGCCATGTGCTGCTGACTAATGAAGTGCATCCCAGCAGACACCATTGCAGTGTGGGACTGCTGCCCTTCTGCTCCCCGAGGGCCCAATGGATGCAGCAAGGGAAGGATGTTTCACAGCCCTTCTCAAAACACTACAGTGTAGTTTAAAAGTTGGCACAATTATTCTGTCAAGTCATTTTTCTGCTTCTGAAGTTTGTGTGTAAATATAAAAAAAGGGAAAAAAATTTGCTGTTTAAAGGTTGCTCTGTATAATCAGTATATTACCATATACATGTGTCTGTGTTCTTGGGAACCTAGAAATGTTTATCTTAACAACAGGCTGTGGAATTTTAGGAAACTGAGCCAATTATCCATGGCTTAGTGCCATTAAAGTCAAAGTCATACAAGCAAAGATTTTAGAACAGTTTTTTTAGAATTCCAGGGGCATTAACATGAACATGGCAAGAGCAAAGCTGTGATACAGTCTTTACACACACAAAAAACCCACCAACCTCAAACAAAACAAAAACACCCATCTCCTTACAAGGGAGAATTACACAAGAGCACAAGCTAAGGATAAAGATGCAAATTAAATGCAATGCATGCTCAGTTTTTGCTTTATTTGCAGGCAGCACTACCTTACTTAGATACAGAATGAAGCTGAATTCCAACATTGTGGCTTTCCCCAAAAGACAACAAAAATAAACACTTGGATTCACTCAATACAGATGGATAAATGGCTCCAAACAATTGGAAACTGACTTTGGAAAATACTTGTGATAACCATAAAACATGGTCCTTTCTGAAGCTGTCCTTAGATAAATTCCTGTGTGCATGCACAAATCCTCCCAAACACACACAGCCAGTACTGGACACTGAACCTCACTCAGTCACCAGAGTCATGGCACAGGCAGCAAGAAACTACTTGACCAAACTGTCCCCTGACAGTTCCTGCTCAACTGCAAATCTCCAAAAACAGACCAAGTCTACTGTAAGTGGACTAGACAAGCTGACCTGCTTACCATCAGTGAATTCAGTTCCCCCTTATCAGAGTGCCTTATGACTTATTCATATCTTAACACCCAGTCAGAAGGAATTCCAAGTGTACCCACAGCCTCAGGCAAGCAATCCAGCCAGCTTGCATGAGGAAAACTGTTCTTGGACAAACCTTATTGCTACATGCCAAGTATTTTATTCTTTGTGTACTCTAAAACTTAACTGGTAGACTGAAATTTCTCTGCAAGTCACAATTTTCACTATAGTACCAAAAGCAACACCTTGCCTGGGCACTTAGAGGAACTGAACTAATTCAGTAAAATATTACAGACACTTGCTAGATGTAAAAGTACACAGAACAATGTGTAGGTTCACAAAGTTGGAAAACATAAAATTTGATGCACTATTTTATTCAACTGAAAAATATAAAAATATCACTAATGTTCCCTACCTCCAGTTTGAAAGAAATCCTCTCTCAAAACAAGTACATTATGATGCTTAGAAATGTCTTCCTTCAAAATGTTTTTTTCATGACCTCACTTGGCAGAGCAATGGTCCTATCAGCCTCAGAACCACAATTAGAGTTAATTTTCCTTGACTCATACATATTCTAGCACAAGCAAAGTTATCATTCCCAGTGCTCAGTTTCCTCAAAATAACGATCATGTTTTAGTCAGAGTTAAGACTGGAACATCTGCACTTTAAGTACCCATGGTTACGTTTGAAGAAGATGGTAAATTTTGACACCATAGGAAAGTATTACTAAAACCAAATTAATAGTCTGACTATTGTAAAGCCTTTCACACTTTTGGCTTGTGCATGAAGCAGCAAACTTCTCTCACAGGAGGTGTGGGAGATTCAGATTTGAAGAACAGGTAAAATGAACAGGAAGGCCTACAAGTACAATCCTGAATATAAGCACAGCATTTCCTTAGAGGAACAGATCTCTCTACCCACTCTGTAAATCCCCTGTATAGATGGCTCATTCAACATACAAACTGTTAGTTGAGCTAAAGTTGTTAAAAAGAAGCCATGATTTGACAACTGAAGCCAGTAACATTAAGAACTCCTTTGAGACAGCACACCCTCACTACCATTATTTAAGCTTTCACTAATTTTCAGTTCTCTGTCCAATATGTTCTTGCACAGACCTCAAAGCTTTATCATCTCTTTTACTGCAAGAGAGGATATGAAATTCTCCTTGACACTGAAGAAGGTCTGAAGAGCACTTCCTTGCATGTTAGTGGGGCAGATAGGAAAAAATCAACTTGCATAGAAAGGCCTGCACATCATATCATTAGAAGAGAGAAATTTTAGAAGAAAAACTTTCATATTCTATACTTACTTGAGACAAAACCAACCTACTTAACTCCTTTTATGGTTCCTGTAGAAAAGTTCTGGATTTAAATTTAGTCATGCTTTAAACATAAGCAAAGTGAAATACTATAGTGTATCTGCCTAAAGGTTTGGGGTCCAATAGAATTTTCAGCAAGAAATGCTGAAATAACTTTAAAACCAATGCCCAATACCAGCAAATATCTCCAGGCCATCACTTGCCTCGCACAAGTAACAGTTTTAGCTTTGTTTAACAAATTCTTAGTAATCCTTTTGGTCAGAAGAACATAGGAGTCCAAACAGTTCAAGCAAAAGATCAGACTGTATTCTAAAGTGAAAATTGCAGTAGTTCCCCTACCAGGATGAAGGGAATTAAATGCTGTAACTGTTCCTAGTGCAGAGGAGAGATGTGGCTATACTATATCACCCCTATTTTCCTTATTGTTCCAGATCCAGACTTTATTTTCAGAAATACGCTGTTTATTCATCTGTACCAAGCACAAGGTTCAGCAGACACAACCCTCAATTTCTACTAAGAACCATGTTCTGTTCTCCTCTGTAAAATATTCTGTCATCACTTTGTGTCTTTACAACATTCCATCTCCTTTTGTGCACTTTTATGTATCTGTAAGGTCCCATGGCTCCGTTTTCACACACCTATTCACCCATCAGGCAAAGAGAAAAGGAAGAAAAATTAGAATGCACATACTTATTTTATATTATTAAATAAATAAAAACTCCTCATCAGAATACCATTCTGATATTCATCATTAGGTTGGAATCTCCATGGCCAAAACAGGAAGCACAGTGAGTTTCCCGTGACTAGAGCCGAGCAATAATTCCCTTGTAAACTCCCATCATCACCAACACCAGCAACTGGCAGGGCAGGACCAAAATAAGCCACTGTCCTGCAGTTTAAAAAGGCAGCCAGCTTTTAAGCAGCAGCAAATCCCACAAAGCCCCTCTAGGAGGAATGTCTTGGTATTGACAAGCTGCATCAGAACCTTCCTAGAGCATTTTTAACAGATCCACAAACTTCCATGGTATGTTTGCGGTTCCATCGCTCGTGCCCTTGCTCCAAAGCCGCTGTTCAGTCCAGACTTCACAGGACCAATGCCCACACCAGCTGCCAGCACAGCCCCTGCCCAAGCCCAAAGGGTCTCTGTGCAATTTGAGTCAAGTTGGATGAGACAGTGCTGAAATGCTCTTCTCTTCCTCGGCCTCACTCTACCTACACTGGCTGCAGTAGAAAGTTTATTAATACAGTATGAAGTTTATTAATAAAGTGTACAGAAAAGGTCAGCAACTTGACTTGGATCCATGACTTTCTAGGCTAAGATCAGTTGCACAGTGTGCCAGACAGGTCAGACAAGAGACCAGTTATGCCTGCCCAGACCGTAAACCTGCATGGAAACACCACCTAAATGGTCTCGCTGTTTCTGACTGCCAAATGAGTGCTCCTAGAGCCAGGTCGAAATGGAACAGAAGGGTTTTTTACAACTCCCACACATTCCCAAAAATTCATGATAAATCTATGGTGAGGTAGGAAAAACAATGTAAAACAAGTCCAGCAACAGACAACAGATCACTTAACAACCAGCAGCACTCCCTGTGGGGATTTTTTTCTAAGTTTTCTGTGTCAAACTTTTGCATAACACTGCTGTTTCAGATTGCCTCTTTTCCTCATTCTTTACATTGTGTTCAGACCTGAATGTGCTGAAGAACAAAGCTGTTCATTAGCTTTTCAAAGGGCCCTAAACAGAGATATCAATTTATAGTGCAATTAAGAAACCACACAAACCCCAAACACACAGCTAGAACAAAGACTACTATTTTCCTGCTACTACAGTGCATATGTGACTAACCAGCACCATGTTTGGCTGCAGGTTTCTGAATTCAGGCAGATTTTTCCTCTTCATTCTTGCACAAGTTTATTCTCATTCAGTAAGAAGCTTGTTTTTGCTGTCATGCATCACAACTATGTCACTGAAGAGATATGAATCTGTACTGCTCAGTTTATTGAATTCACTTATTTATTTATAAATCAGGTTAAAATAATGGAGGATGTGTGTTAGTGCACAGTGGTAGAATATATTCCTACAGATGAAGGCAGGAAGGGAGTTTGAGCATGCTCTACCCTTGCCCCAAACACACCTGCAGATGGTACAGCTGCTTCAGGGACACTCACAGTGCAAAGCTAAAGGCAACCTCAGGGGACACTGAGCCCATCACTTTCATGTTCCTCAGCACAATCATCAGGCTCAGCAGAGACACGTTTGCTATCAAGTCTTCAAAACCAAATAGTTCATGGTTAGCTACCATAGCACAGTTTGCATCCATCACCAACTCCCCTTGCTGCAAGACAAGGGGGACCACCAGAGCCAGGTGGTTTTGAGCATTACAGCCTGTGCTCTTCAGACAAATTGCAAACATCTGTAAAAATAAAACTGAATTTTAGCTAATCAAGTTAATAAATTACCCAGAACACATCCCATGTTCTACCTGGCAGTAGCAGAAAATACTTGATTGAACAAAACTGGTGCTGTATGAAAAATTTTTCTACAAACATCCTGTATAGACAAAGTTGCACCACTGGATAAAGCCTCCAATAAATCCACAAAACTACACAGGTAGCACAAAAGTCAGCCACCACACACCACTCTGAGCAGCACCAACACAGAGGAAGGTGACATTCAGCATTGAACCCATCCTGACTGCTCAGAGGAAAGACAGACAAATATTTTGGAAGCAACTCAGAAAAGGGAAAAGAGGAAGATTTTCCATATCAGATAAATATGATAGTATGGTGGAACATTTAAAACCAAAGACTAAATAGTAGTAAGAAAGGACAATCACTTCAGGATGCCTGCACACCACCTATTGCATGGAGTGTCACTTTATGAACACTGTCAGTACCAGCTGACCCAGCCCACCTCACTGTATCTTTGGAGTCCCACAGAAATGAAACATCAGTGAAGGGTGTCTGCTATATGGCAGCATTCCCAGGGATGGCATTTAAGGAAGTCTCAAACAGCTCTGAATCCCAATTTAAATTCTCCACCCACAGATTTTATTTGCAAAGATAAACATGAAAGTGAAGAAAAACACATTCACTCAGACATGCACATGGAGACAAAGACTGGGGATGACCTTTGATTTTAGCAGTAAAAAAAAATACACATTAAAAATAAGAAAGAGCTGGAAGGGAGGAAGATGAGAAGCACATGAATGTACTTAGGGGAGCCTCACCAGCTCTTCTGACACTCACAAAAGCAGCAGCTTTCCTGCTTCAAGTTCATAAGGCAGCACATAAGCACATAAACTGGTGGGCTCTCTTTTGCTTTCTGCTATTTTTCTACCTCAGCAGATTTTTTGCATAATACTTCTATGAATATAATGGACACAATTGAAGCTCACAGGAGTTTTATATAAAATTTTAAATATTAAAAATCTGCTTGTAGCTGAGTATTGCTGTCAAATTAGGGGTTCCACAATTTCCTTTTTCAGTGGCACTGCTGTCATCATCAGCTCTCCCTGGTTACTGTGCAAAGTCTGGCATATAAGCAAACACAAGGCATAAATTAATGTAACTCCCACTGCATCCAAAATGTGTCTCAGCCTCTCCACTAAGGCAGAGTGAAGAGCAGCTCTTTAAGATTCACTATAGTTAAAATGTGTCTGTGGAGATCCAGGCAGCCCCTGAACATCGTCACAGTGATAATGGAAGTTTCCACCAATGCTTCTACAGATTTTCCCTCAAAAATACAGGTATTGTTTGTAGCCAAACACAAGCTAAGAAACCTGACAAATGTGCCTTTTATTTGAAAGTTACCAGGAAATAACAACATAGTCAAAACCAGACAAACATAGTTGGGCATGAAAGGCACTGTTTCTGCCCTGCCATTCCCAACCATGGGCAGCTCCCTTTTACAGTTCTCAGCCAGGGCTCTGTCCCTCAGTGACTCTGGGAGTCTGACCAGACTGCCAAAAATAGCTTCTCAACTACAAGACACGTCCATTATCAGCGGAAAACATTTCTGCAAACCCAGTAACAGTCCCATAGCTCAGTCTGGTGACACAAGAGCCTGAAAAGGCAGACCAAAGAATGGTTTGCTGAGTTAGGGAGCCTTTGCTGCGTGCCCACCCGTGCCCATCACAGACACAACACATACTTTTCCCTAGGTGACAGATACCTTGCAGGCAATCTCAGAAAGCTGAGGGGGTTTGCACCATAAGCAGTACTGACTGTAACATCTGAAGACACTAGAAACACATTAATAACCTTAAGCACACAAATACATGTTACTTTGCAATTCTGCACTATTCCATGATTGTTTCTCTGGAAGTCTTCAGAAGCAACATGTAATGACATCTGTAACCTTTTGTAGGTAAGTGCAACACTCTCAACATTCAAAGTTATTTCTTATGCTATAAAACAGCAACAAAATAGACAGGGAGATTAAAAGGCTTGCCCAGGTCACTCTTGTATGGATACCTGTGTTGTGGGTTCTTTGCTTCATTGCATGCTATCATCACTACAGAAAAATGCACATGACATCATTCACTACCCAGATTTTTAACAGATGCTTCAGAAGCATTTTTTTTCTTGACAGTTAAAATTCCCAGCTGCTTCCAGACCAACAGTATGATTTTATCCCAAATACATGTCTGCTAAGAGTGGAGTAATACGTGAAAACATAATTTTTTTTAAAGTAAGGATTTAGAGCGTGGATGAGATTTTTTTCCTAAACCTGATGGAGATTTTAGCAAAGGACAACTTTCCATGGCTACTGTAAACATACAGGGAATCCACTTTTCCACTTGTTTTTCCCATGACACTTTCATCAGAGGGCAAGTCACATCAGTTACAATTGACTTTGCTACTGATGTTTTGTTAATGATCAGGCAAACAAGTTTTCTGAAGACAGTTAAAAATTACTCTGCTGTTAATGCAATAGTTACAATTTGAAGCTACAGTACTGGGAAACATAAAAGCAAACTAGTTCTAAGGTATAACTTTAAAAAAAAAAAAGGAAAAAGTAGAAATCTCAGTGAACTTGCATCTTTCTTTAAGAGGAAGAGAAAAGCAAAGAATCTGCCTGATTACAGACTTTGCCATTTCAATATAAACCATTAAACTCATTTGTTTTTTTTTACATTGGAAGTAGGGCACTGAGGTGGTGACACATCTAAATTCACTTACCTGCTGTCCTCCCAAGCTTGAGAGCCCTAGCCTACCATGTATGTTGTCTCTCTCACCATTTCAAGAGCTTCCCTATGGGAAGAAAAGGAAAAGCCATAGTCAAAAGGCACCAGTGCTTCTTAGCAAGCAGAATATCCCAACTAGAGCACTGCTTGTTTCACCTTCCCAGCTCAACTTATCAGGAACAGTACCAAAGAAGTTTACTAAACACTCCACTGAAAACTGACCAAATCAGAAAAAGCGTCAACATTGAAATGTCAATTTTCTTTCACTCTTCTGGCAGAGTTTGATGCAGTTGTGCAGTAACAGCTGCCAATTTACTGCATTTCCTGAGAATAAAGAGTGGGGTGAAGGGAGGAAAGCAAACAAACTATCTGACCACGAACAAATAAAAATAAGCTCAAGGTCTCTTATATCAATACATGCCTACATTAGAGTTTCCACATGATATCTGAGCTATCTATATTAAGCCTCTCCAGCCAGTCTTCCACTAAATTAAGCTCTTGAGTGGCTTAAAGTTCACATGATTTTAGAACCTATCTAGACAGCTATTCTTTCTGTATCTCCTCTAGTGAAAGTTTGTCAGCTACATTTTTCACCTTCAGTTCCAGTTCTCTGATGAAACCTTATATGTTGAAGTCACATGACATCAGGAAGCACATTCCATCTTTTTAGAGAAAAAGGATTTAGGAATGAAGTGGGAGCAAAGACAAAAGCACAACAGTTGATGAGAAAATGGTTTTAGTATTTGAAAAATCTAACAATATGGAAACAAGAAAGTGAAATATGCTCCTATTGCTTCTAACCCTCAGGTTTTCCCAGTAATTCCTGTGCAGCCCCAAGATGATTCAAAGGCAAACTCTATGGCTTTAAAAAGCCACATACCCACCTCAGCCTTTAACTTCGTATTTGAAACGAGAAGTTTCAGAATAATTCCAACTGAAGTCCCAGGTAGGGAGGCTGGTCAATGTATTATAAATCAGTCCCAATACCTTCAGTTCTGTTTAAAGACTAAAGTTATTCTGTTTTCTTCCTAGTCTGTAAAGATGCTCCCTTCACACATGTATAACCAAACTGCTCATTGAACAAGACCTCCTGGCTACCGGTCAGCTTCTTACAGCACCTTTCACATTTATTTCCTCTGCCTTCAACTTTCCTTCTCAGTACACAGAAAGAAACAAAACTGCTTTTGATTGAACTCCATTTCATAGCAGCACACATATTAAACAGCAACACCTGGGACACACAGAGTGGAGCATAGAAGGGGGTTTAGGATCTGAGAAGAAGTAAATCTGTTGATAATAATTCTTTGAATGTTGCTTCAAAAAGATGGTCTCCCACAAGAACTGAACATTGCTCAACACCTGTGCAAGGCAGCTGTTCCTCTGTAACTTAGAGACAAACAAGAAACAGTGAGGACAAATTCTGAGCCACCCTGTGATACATACAAGCACCTCACTGGAGTAGACTTACCTTAAAGATAAAAGAAATATGGTAACTTAAGTAAAGAGGGAGAAAAACTCATTGAGTACCTTGAGTGTTGTGTTCAGTTCTGGGGCCCTCAGTTCAGGAAAGAGATTGAGGGGCTGGAGCAGGTCCAGAGAAGAGCAACGAGGCTGGAGAAGGGACTGGAGCACAAGTGCTGTGGGGAGAGGCTGAGGG
>JAWWLZ010000082.1:43833407-43847327 GCA_035041345.1 Poliocrania exsul
CCCCCATCTTGTTACAAAACAGGAGATAATAGAAATAGTTAAAATGAGCAATATAGATTTTTTAAGGTCTGACTTAACACTTAAATGAGGTCACATTTAAATTTTTTTTCTTCAACTAGTGAAGCACTAAATATGAAATTTCGGAAAATATTGTCTAAACTTTACTGTGCTTAATGTTCTTTGACTGCAGCTCAAAATCTTGGCTGCTATATTTCTTTATTTTATGTTTTTGTGTTTTAAGATAAATTCACTGTTCTGTTTTTCAATTTCATTATGAACTACCCTGAAGTGTTCTTGGATTTTGGAAATTTTATGAGATGTGTCATTATCAAAGCAGAATTGTCCTCTGAAACAGAACAGTAGAGTAGGAAGGAGTTTGAAATGTGTGTGTGTCACTTTTATTTGCCTATAAAGGAGCAAAATGTTCAGATAATGCAGGTAGTTTCATTTCCACACACCTTCTGTGCCTGAAAATCTCACAGTGACAAAAAAGGAGTTTCAGGGCGGTGGATTAGAAGATTGGGAAAGTCTTTTATTTGTAGGGGATCACAAGTTCAGATTTCCTGCACTTCAGTGTTGTTAACTTGAGGTAGAAGCTGATTTTCAACTCAGGCAAAGAACAGTTGTGTTCAATGATGTGTCAAAATAAGGAAATTGGTACTCTCATAAATAAATAAATTATAAGCTTTATTTGACATGTTTAGTCTTGGTATAATGTTGCAATCTGACAGAATACATGTAGTAATATTCCAGTATTTGTTTACTAATATTTTCCAACAATTGTTTCCAACAGTGACACAAAATGCCTCTTCCAGGCATCTGTGTTTGTGTCTAAGTTCAGCTTCTAAATACTTGTGTGCAGTCTCTTAAGATGGCAGGGTCCTGATTTCTGCAGCTAAAGTGCTAAACTCCTCCAGTTCCTGTGTTATGCAGTCATGAAAGATACTTTGTTTCAGAAAGGATATTCTTATTTAATATTAAGTACCTAATGCTAATGTGACTACCTTTTTCCTTTCATCCATTTTACTTATTTGGTCAGGAGTCCTTTGCTCAAATTGCCATTGGGTACTTGTCTAATGAATTATCCTATCTCTTACTTGAATCTCATCACTGACTTACATGTTTATTTTTTACTCTTTGTTATGAGATTTAAGGTTCAACCAAAACTTAACTAAGTGAAATCTGAGCTTATTTTCTGCTTTACGTCTGCTCCTCTTCAGACTTACATTCCAGTCAATCCTTTCCCCTTTCTGCTTCCACTCTTTTTTCCCTTACATTGGCCCTTCTCTTCCTTCAGATCCTCTCTCATTTTAGAACTGGTAGTCTTTCCCAAATCCAAGCTACTTTTTGATGTCTTCTTAAATTTTTCTTCTCCAATTTGGTCTGGATTGTGTTTCTTTGAAGGAGGTTGTTCACTGACGTTTGACTGGGGAATCAGAAACTGTGTGCAGGCCTCCTTTCAAGTGTTCCTCAAAGTGGAACCATTGAAAAATCTTTCAGGAGCTTGGTATCTGTTCGTTTCTGCTCACAAATGGCATGTACATATAAAGTACACAATGATATGCAATTCTAGTAATAATTTCATAGATTCTCAAAAAAGAAAAATTAACATATAGGCAATAGACTTGCATGGATAAATGACTATATACAGCTATAGCTAATTAGCTGGATCTGGCTCTTAGAATGGGCATAATCCTCTGATTTTAAAGACTTGCACCTGGAGAATGTATTTGAATCAAAAACACTGAATGAGTTTGAAAAGGATAATTTTCTCTCTTGGATGTGCAAGGTACTGTATAAGCAAGATTTTTAATAAATTAGACCTTGCCAGTAAGCAAGGACTTACTGTTTCCTTCTTTCATGTGGACTTCTTCCTTCATTAGGGAGCAAGATATAAGTCTGAGGGCTTTGGTTCTGAACAGATGAGGAATTTTAATAATAATGGAAAACTTTAAAAAATAACTGGCAATGTAGAATATAAGGCAGTGTGGTTTATGATGTATATTTTTAGCCAGAATAGTTCCTTTACAGTAGATTTGAGGGAGAAAGGAAAATTTAGGCAAGAGGAGAATAAAATCATAATTGTTTTCTCAGAAAATATAATACAGCCTATGGTATCACAGTGTCAGTGTGAGTCATAAATATTCTCACTTTTATTTCTTCTTTTGATATCAGTTTTTTACTTTACTGGCAGAATTGCCTATAGTATAAAAGTAATGCTCTGAATCATATACATTATCACTTTAATTTCTTCTTCAGATATCTGTTCTCTAGTTTACTGCCAGAACTGTAAAATGTTTTTTTCTGCAAAAGGTGTTTACAAAGTTTTTTTCTAGATATTCATTCTTCTCTGTGAGGGCTTAATATTGCAATTTTTGCCAAATTAAGATTTAATTCTTAGAATCATGAATTCTTAGGAGAATACAGCTTTACTTCATGAAGTTATGTTTCTAGTTTCTTTTTGTTCTGTCTTTTTAGCTAAAAACAAGAAGTGTGTGGAAATAGATTTAGAAGAATGATGAAATATAGTGTTACATGCTGAATCTTTCAGCTTTTAATGTTTCTTTATTGGCTGTTACTCAGGTGTATATGTATAGTATAATATAAAAAGATCATGGAATCATGTAATGTCCCAGTTTGGAAAGGACCCCCAAGGATCATCGAGTCACCCCAAGAGTCACACCATGTGTGAGAGCATTACCCAAACACTTCTTGAACTCTGCCAGGCTTGGTGCTGTGACCTCTTCCCTGGGTAACCTGTCCCAGTGCCCACCCACCCTCTGAATGAGGAACCTTTTGCTCCTGTCCAACCTAAACCTACCCTGGCACAGCTTCATGCTGCTCCTATCAGTGCTTACCAGAGAGAAGAGCTCAGTTCCTGCCCCTCCTCTTCCCTTCATGAGGAAGTTGTAACTGCAATGAGGTCTCCCCTCAGTCTCCTCCAGGCTGAACAAACCAAGTCACCTCAGACAAAGCTTCCCCTCAAGGCCCTTCAACATGTTCATTGCCCTCCTTTGGACGCTCTCCAATAGCTCAGTATCTTCCTTATGTTGTGGTGACCCAAACTGCCCACACTATTGCAGGTGAGGCTGACCCAGTACAGAGCAGAGCGGGACAATCCCCTCCCTCTCCCGGCTGCTGATGCTGTGCCTGATGCCCCCCAGGACGGGGTTGGCCCTCCTGACTCCCAGGGCACTGCTGACTCACATCCAACTTGCCATCCACCAGGACCCCCAGGTCCTTTTCATGGCACTGCTTTCCAACCTCTCATTCCCCAGTCTGTTTGTACATCCTGGTTTGCCCTGTCTCAGGGGCAGAATCCAACACTTGCTCTTCTAAAACTTCCTGAAAGTATAATTCACAGAACAAGATAAAAACTGAACGTTATTTGTAAAAAGTTTTGAGAATTTTAATTTGGTAAGCATGTATGAATATTTGTATGTTTAGGTCTTTAATAGACCAAAATTATGCAATATATGGCATTAATAAAACCTGTGAAAAGATAGAAGCCTAAATCCTCTGGTTCCATGGCTGCAAATCAGAAGGAAGGCCACAGAAACCAGTCAAGTTTTACAAAAGAATCTAACTGATTTAGATGGAAATTGGCTTTGGTATTTCTTTTAAGTATTTTGAGTGGAGCTGCAGTTCTTTGGAGGAACAGGAAGGATTAGCATGAAAATGATGAATATGACTTTTTTTTCCCCTGCATAGCATTATACTAAGGTTTCCAAATATTTCTACATCAGTGTCTGTATTTCAGAATACCTAAGTCAGTAGAGGGAATAGTGGATATTGAGTGTTTTTTTAATGAATTATAAGTTCTTCCCTTTGGGAAGGCTTTTGTACTGCTTTCTGAAAGGTTTCATTATCTTTGCTCGCTGTTGTTGGTGGCTCTGATTGTAAAGATAAATGTCAGAAATCCAAAGGCTAGCAGGGTAATATAGATATTTGTTTAAGAAAGAAATCAATTAGATATTATGTTGAATAGTTTGTGAAGTCAGGCTATGAGGACAAATTAAATTGGTTGTTCTTCTTATATTAAAATTCACTCTTGCTGAATTCAAGAATGCCATTTAAGACATTGTTGAAAGACTTCACTTTCTCCTTAGTTAATGACTGAGATGTGATGAGGCACAGCACAGCCCAAAAAGCACCAGCAATGTATCTTCCAGTTCTATTAAAGACTGATTTTAAGAGAAAGACTGATTTTAAGAGTCAAAAAAATAATTAAAAAAAAAAAGTGATACTAAAGAAATTAGGTAAGGGGGGGAGGGGAACACAGAAAGAAAAAGTAGAGACTGCTTTTAAGTGCTATCTAGTAAGTTAAGGTTTCATTTGAGTCAGTAAAAGTTTTCTTGAGAAGGAACTGCTGCCTCTTGATGTTCATGATGTGCTGATTGCTCATGATTATTTTGACATGATGTGTTTTATTCCATGGAGACATTGTAGTTTGAGTAGTATTATGTGGATATTAAAGCTACATGTGCAGTGGCTCTCCACATGAGTTTGCAGATAAAATGACTTGATTAAAAATATAAAGGATTCAGAATCTCTTGTGGAATTTTAGGAATTTGTGTAGTAAATGGGACCCAATAATTTGTCTTAGACATTGGTCAGAATTGTCTGTTTCAGGAGAAGACAAGGGTGTTATGGAATAACTTAACTTGCAAGTGGGCTTTTCCTTTTTTCTGGGGGTTGTTGACTCTTCTGAATAAAGAGGGTTTAATGTAATTCATTTGATTTTTTTCCTAATGTAGCTGTGTATCTCATAATCCTGCTATTCAGAGCCTGTTGTAGTGATGAGTTTTGACACACATTCATTCATTCAGAAAGCAGTGATCATGGAGCACCTCTAACATAACAAAAGCTTTTCATTATTAATGATTGCATTTAATTAGGTGTTGTTATTTGGAGCTGAGAGGTTTAGTATTAAATTATACTTGTATTAATTTGTCTTTGCAGTGCAAGGGAAAGTGAGGGGAAGTAGGATCTGTAAACATAACTTTGTCACAACATGAGGTTTCCTATGAAATTACTTGGCAAGTGTCAAATAAAATTAAAAACCACACCAAGACAATATACATGGAATAAAATATGGACATAGGTGGTAGTTTAAAAATAAATCAGAAACTTTAGAAACATTTGCATATAAGTTTCCCTTTCCTGTCCTTCTTACAGGAAGACCGGGTAGTGAACCACTTGGCAGCGAAGATAATTGAAAATGTTTGCACTACTCGCACGTGCCAAGCACAAGGATTTATTACAGGAGAAATTGGACCTGTGCTGTGGTACCTTTTCACACATTCTACAGTAGATTCTTTGAAGATAACTGCTGTTTCGGTAAGGAATTTCCTTTTGTGAAATACAAATGTTTTGGCACTGAAAAACGTTCTGAACTGAAACTGGAGTATGTTTGAGCATGTTTGCTCTATGTGCATGTAGTTATATTTTAGACTACACTAAAATATATTTTAAAATTTTCTGAAACTGCAGTGCACACATTACAGTTCAGTGCTTATCAAAACTCCTTGTGATTCATCATTTTCTGGAACATGTATTTTCTTATGCTGGTAATCATGAGATATGTTTGAAAAGTTTAAATTTTCAAAGAATCAATTAAATTTTTTCAAAATTGAAATTTCTTTTTTGTATGATGTTTTAAATGAGAAGAGTTTATTCTCTTTGTCACAGAATTGCTTGGAAGACTTACTTGAAATCATGATGTTACTTCCTATAAAATTGTCAGGGCTAGGGTAATGTGGGATGATAACAAGACAAATGGACCTGTGTCATGGAAGCAAAAGGTTTGGAACAAAAAGACTTGTGAGGCAGAAAATACTTAGCAGGGCCGTGACTTTAACCATATCTCTTGCTGACAAAACAAAAGCATTACCCACCAAGGCAGGTAATATTCTAGAACTGAACAACATCTTGTCTTATTTTAAAATAAGTGTGATAAGTGGATGCTCATTTCCTGAGTAGAGCTCAGGCTCACTGGCGAGTTCACTGTTGGCTTCCCAGATGGAAAATGGTAGTGTTGCTGCTGCAGCAGTGTGCATAGACACATTTACTGAGGCAATAAAAGAGAGAATTTGCTTCTTGATTTTTTTTCCCTTCTGTTTGGAATCTTTGAATTTTTATGATGAACTTTATCAGTCTTGAAAAACTACCCTATGAGCTGTCTTAGAGATGACATATTAGGATGAAGCAATGTGTTTTAGGAGGTCATGATAACTGCAATTACCAGAACTTCCTAGAGAAACTCAGCTGATTTGTGGGACAACCTTTCAATGGCTGTGGTCAATCTAGCTAAAAATGATGGATTTTTATGATTTTTATTACCTTTTCTCTCTTGAAGTTTCTTTCTAAGTACTTTGGTGTTGAGGCCTGCATTTTGAAGAGATGACCAAGTTATCTGTGCACACAGATCTGCTGAGATGAAATTTCTTCAGCATCTTTACAGAGTCACAGAATATGCTGACTTGGAAGGGATCCACAAGGATCGTTGAGTCCAACTCCTGGTCCTGCACAGGACCATACCCAAGAGTCACACCATGCGTCTGAGAGTGTTGTCCAAACGCTTCTTGAACTCTGCCAGGCTTGGTGCTGTGACCACTTCCCCGGGGAGCCTGTTCCAGAGCCCACCCACCCTCTGGGAGAGGAACCTCTTTCTAATATCGAACCTAAACCTCCCCTGACACAACTTCAGGCAGTTCCCTCAGATCCTGTCACTGCTCACCACAGAGAAGAGATCAGTGCCTGCCCCTCCTCCTCTGCTCTCGAGGAAGTTGTACCTGCACCAAGGTAGCTCCACGTTGCTTTGACACACTCTGTCCCTGTGTCCCAGCAGTTCACTGGTGATGTGACCCTCGAGGATATTTATAGTGAATGCATGCACGTGCTGCCCACTCATTTTGTGAACTCTGAACAGAGGTGAAGGGCTGGATTGTGTTCTTGGGGAAATAGAGCGTGCTGTACCAAGAAACTGAGATTGAGTGTCTGTGTTTTAAAAGAGGGGGAAAAAATAATAGAAGAAAAATAAAAAGCTGCAATCGATATGGTTCCTGGACCAGAAAGGACAAGGAAGAGCAGGAGCACAGTAGATGAACAGCATCAATAACTTGCCTTATAAGTTCCTGATTTACTCTCTTTTATGCCTGCCTTTTTCCAAGGACACTGAGGAGCTGAGCAGTTTCTGTGGTTCTTGCCTGGAAAGCTTTTCTCTGGTAGTCGTATTCTGAAGGTCTAATTGACTACAGTTTCTCTTAAATGAGACCTCCCTGTTAAGTGCACACCAAGTAAGCGGCAATTTCTAAATACATTACAGAATCACAGACTTATTCTGAGTTGGAAGTGACCCACAAGGGTCATCGAGTCCAACTCTTAAGTCAATGGCCCATACAGGTGATTGGACCCATGACCTTGTATATGGAGGTGGTCTCAAGACAACAAAGAAATCATAAATATTACCCCCTTTTCACAGAAGAAATTCACCTTCAGAGTTTTTCCTGAAAACCAGTTCAGATTTTAGTGTGAGTCAAATAATTAACATAAGCTGTTCTGTCCTAACAGTACGTTCAAGCCAAAGAAAGGGAAATCTTGTCTTTAAAGAGTCTTATTTTCTGTATATGTAGAGAACAAAAGCAGTGACAGTATCTTGAAGGTTGCATTTCCACAGGTATCAAAAGGAAAAGCTGTGTTGAATTAGAGATGAATCCATTATGAAGGTCGTTTGGTAATGTTTGTTTGGAAATAGCCAAGTTAGTTATCACGGAACAGGTTTGTTCTCACTTCACTGGAGGACAGTCGGTTACCTGTGAGTTTTGTTAGAATTGTTTTATTCACTGATTCTTGCAAATGAACCATTTTGAGAATAGTTTGCATGTTTATTATACTAACCACGTTTCTGTAACAAGTATCTAGATGTGAAGTGGTATCTAGAGTTAAAGATAGGCTTTAGATAGTGAACATATCCAGTTATGGTCCATGAGCGCAGAAAGAGGAGATGCCCTTTGTGGGTGGCCAGGATGTCCATGGTGTGTGCCACATGTGTGGTTTCTGCTGCTGTACTCCTTTCTGGTACAGTGTCATCTATTGCTGCCTAAATGCTGTGCCTGACAAAGACTCAAGCATGGGCTGTGCTGCTCCATCATTATTGTTCTCTAGAGAAAAAGAGTAATGTGGCTCTGTTTGATGTTGGTGTGCCAAATACTTGAGTTTCAGCTCTACAGAGTATATAACATTATATTTAGAACAATTCCAGGTCTCTAAAAATAAGTAGCCTTTTCCCCTAATATTTGTCTTATGAATGAATCTGTATGAATTCCTTATATTCCTAAGCTACTGGAAAAGTCACCACCTGCTTTTATTTTCCGTTATCTTTCTTGAGATGATACTCCCATTAAATAATTTTTTTTCCTTTTGTAGGCTTTGTGCAGAATTACTCGTTCCTCACCTAGTGTGTTCCAGAGTGTCATTGAAAAAGTGGGATTAACAGCCATACTAAATTCCTTGGCAAATGGAATATGCAAAATTCAGCAGTACATGCTCACCATGTTTTCAGCAATGTTGTCTTGTGGGATTCATCTACAGAGGCTGATTCAAGAAAAGGTTTGATTTCAGATTAATATTATTCAGTGGCATGGAATTTCACTAAGGGAAAGTTAAAGTTGACTCTGCTACTGGTTTTGGGTTTGCAAAATCCTTAACTCAGTGACATTTACATATCTGAATAGCAGGAAATGAAAAATGTGTTTATGTTTTTATTTGCTTTAAATCTGAATAATATGTATAGTTTTTCTTTCTCATGGATCTTCAAGAAATGGTATTAATAGGTATAATAAATTGTTACTGCAGCTAGAATTCAATCAATTCAGAAAAAACTGGCCATAACTGATAATTTTCCCTAAGGAAAATCAGTAAGGAATGTGTAAGGACAGCTATTTGATGTAGCTCTTTCAGACATTTAAAAGAGAAGATAATGACTGTCCTGGTTGAATCCAAAGTTGTGCTTTATGGTCTCCTTAAAGGACCTTGGCCAATTTGTAAGTGAAATGTCTTGCAGACACTAAAATGTCTAGCATTTTAATACCTTGGGGCTTTCCTTTTAGTGTCACTGAATAAAACTCCTGGCTTTGATATATGCCTAATATAATTTTTGGTAGAGGTGATTAAAAGCTTTGTGTTTTGATCGCCAAATTATTTTGTGTTTAGAGAAACAGTGTTTATTTTTTGGCAGTATGTCTGTATAGTTCATAAGTAAAAGCAATCTCCCTCTTCTCAGATAGGATAAAAATCACAAAGAGGAAAGGAAGTCTAGCTCTTGCTTTCACCAAATGCTCTGTCATAATGTATGTTTGTAATCAGACAATCATCTTGGCTATAATAATCTGTTGGGCCTTAGTGGAGAGAGTTTTGTTCTCTACATTTTGTTTTCACAATGATATTTAAATTAAAAATAATTTACTGCTTTCCACCTATCTCTTCTTGCAGCCTGAAATCACACATTCTCTTCCTAAAAGTAATTTTTGTACCATTGTCAGAGTTTTGTGAGTGTGTGTTGGCTGGTCTTAAGCTTCCCACAGATCTCACAGCAACAGCAGGAACAGGTGGCAAATTGTGCTGTAATAGTGCAGTTTTGAATGGTGTGCAGTCTGAGTTGATGGTGGAGTCAGAGAAGTACGGTTAAAAATTGTTTATCTGAACATTCAGAGAAAGAATGCAATGTGTAACAAACTTATGGCTACAGCATGATGTTTTCTGTGAAGAATTTCTTAATTATATAGGACTTACATTGCTAAAAGGACTCCCTTGCGCATACTGAATTTCTTGTGAATAATTGCTAAAAGAATTCCCTTCGTGATACTGCAGTTCTCATGAGCAATTTTAATAACATTGTGCAGATTAAAAAATTGAAGTATAGACAAATAGAGACATTTCTTCAAGAGCACATGTCAAACTAATAATAAAAGTAGGAACAGCAGCCAAAGCTGTAGCTGAAAAACATTGTACTTTACAAACTGGTAAAGTGGGTCTGGTTCTACTGCATGTACACAGATTTGGTAACTGCACCTGCTTTACAGCTCAGACAAACATCTATCTCATAGAATGTTTATTTTATTCAAATTAGATTGTAGGATTTTGGAAGCAGTTTCTAGATTTCTGTTTTTCTTGAGTGGGATTTAAAAATGCAATCCTGCTCCTGTATTGAACTGCCAGGTGTTATCATATTACGCAGAATAATAATATTTTAGTGCTGAAATTTTAATTTAATACTCAATGGACTTTTCAATATTCCATGCTCATGACACACAAGTCCATCTCAATGAGAGAAGGGACAAGTGGGTAGTGTTGGCCTACAAATTATTTTGCTTTCTGTAGAATTTTTGTGTACTGTGGCTTAAGAGGTAGAAGGACCTCAGTGTCACACAGACTATCTGTTTAATATGGTTGCAGACCAATATATTAAAAGATGCTTAAAGATACAAATTGAAGATGGAGATAATTTAGCTTTGTGTGTGTTATCCAGAAACTCCTTTGGCTCATGAGACTCAGGGCTGCCTTTGTTTTCTTCTCCCTTCAAGAACAGCGATAAGAACCACTTACAAAATAAAAGCCAGAGGACGAGAAGTGCAGTTCTGTGATCATGTACACCAGTATAAATCTTCAGAGAACTACAATAAAAAGGGACCGGTTTTGTCCCTCTCTGATACAGAGCCTTTCTATTTTAGTTCTTGTTTTGAAAACAAAAATAGCTGAAATCATGTTTTTCAAATAAAGTGTGGAAAAAGAACTCAAAATTGGGAATCTTTGACACACTGTAACAGTAGATAAAAATAACACTGCTGGTTATTTTCACCTGGCTGTCAAGATTCACTTTTGAATGAATGAAATAATAGTCTGTTTTCCCCTTGTGCAGCCAATTTGAAAACGTTTTTGTTTCAAACTAGACTTGCAGTATTACTACATGTATCCAATATAAAGTCATGATCTTGTAGTTGACCCCACAATGAAAAGAGTGTCCTTACCCTGCAGAATCTCCATTGATACATCAAACCAGTTGCAAGGGAGAGAAGAACAATGTAACAATGAAATTATTAATAATTACAGTATTTGGGGTATTTCAATGATTTTTGGCTGTTTTATCTATTGAGTCCTGCAGGTCAGCAAAGATGTGCTTCAGATTTTTTTTGGATAAACTGTTGCTCTTTACAGTCCTCAGACCAGCCAGAAAAGCAAATTCCATAATGTCACATTTATTTCTGAAGCCAGATTATTAGAACATTCCCAGATAAGGCTGATGTAATTTATTTTATTTGCTAGTCATGTCTTAGCCCATTGGTAACACTGAAATATCCTTGCTTTCCAGAGCACAAAGTAGTCAGATGTGCTTTGGTTTGTACTTGCAAGTGTCTTTGTCGTGGTGTCCCTGTGCATGGTCTATCAAGTCCATTTAGGTTAGCACAGTCAGTGTTGCATTAGATACACTCTTTGACTAAGTCTGAGGTCTATGGGGCTTTTAACATGAAAATGTTTTTGTTGTTTTGAGTAATTTCATTTTAAAAGCCCCCAAACCAGCAATGACAAAGGAGCTAAACCTCAAACCACACTTCATTAAAATTTCAACCTTTGCTTTTAGTAGATGTAATTTAGGAACTTTACTGGTGTGAGTTCATGCTGGAGGAGCTACAAGTCATGCTCTGTGAGCTGTTGAAGTGTTTAAAGCAGGAAACTTCACACAGCTTACACTTTCAACCACAAGGCTGAAGAACTTTCCTGTTTGTGAAATAAGTAATTGAAATACAAAAAACCATTTCTAGAATAATTAACAATTTGTTTTTCTGGGATTTTTGTAGTTACTGTATGTGATGACTGCTTTTGAAGACAGAGTTAGTGGTATCCAAGTAAAATCTGATTGTGTCTTGGCCAACCCTTACACTCCTTTTTTTCCACTCTCTGTAAAGATGTCCAGTTAATTGTTGCAGGGGCTGTCTCTAATAAGCTGCATTCAGTGTTGGTTTGCAGTTATTCTGTCAGCAGGGGTTTGAATAATGCTTTGTATGTTAAATGTGCATCCCACAGCAGGATTCTGAACTTTGTACACAACATACAGGCACAGAGTACACAGTTCTGCTCTGTAGTGTCCCTCCCTTGAGAATCCAGCTCAATCTTTGAAGGTGGTTTCTGTTGATGAGGCATTTGTGGTCAGTCTAATTCTTGCATAAGACCAGTTGACCCAGTTTGTAAATTCTGACTCTGTTTTCAGTTTTGTTTTTGGGTTTGGTGTTTTGGTGTGTTTTTTTGTTTTGTTTTATTTTTTGTTTTTTTGGGGTTTGTTTTGAGAAGAGAGATTTGAAGTAGAGTTTGTGTTTTTAGAACAAGACATTCTGGTCAAGAGCTGAACCAAAAGTACCATCACTACTGCCAGCAAGATAATCTTTGAAGATGGATTTTTTTTTTTAAATTTTCTTATTTTTAGCAAGCAGCCCAATTGGTCTTTGTAGAAGTATAGGAAAGTAGCAGATATTTTTATTCCTCAGAGGTAGAAGATGCTCCATATAGTTTCTTGTTTGTTTTGTTTTTCTTGCTTTGGTTCTTCAGGAGTTACAGCATATTGGTGGACAGAGCATAAATGATCCTTGTCTTTTACAACTCATAATACCTATTATATTATTCATAATTTGAGAGCTCTTTTACCTTCCACTGATTCTCAGCTTTATTCCCTTGGAACCTGAGGCACTGCACATGAATCTCATGTTTTTCCATGTGCTAGGCCACATTCCAGAAACCAGAGAAGAAAAGTCTGTGCAATACACAGGGCAAAGAGAGAGGAAAAAAAGAAAGCTGTGTTTCAGAGTCCGGTCAGCTGCCCATTGTTAAACTTTCTGAAGGGAAATGTTTTGTGGTTATTATTTATTTATTACTGTCTTTGTTAAACTTTTAAAATCGTTCTTTTATTTGTATTTATAGGGAGGAGCGAGTTAGCAAGGATCTTGGCAACTTATAAATTTGCTTTATTGTAGGAATGGAGGATGGTCAGTGGGTTATGACAACACTGGTTCCTTACTGCTTGTGGCTTATCCTTTTTGTTTCCAAGTCCTAATTTTGTTTTTCCGTTGAAAAGATCTTGTTCACTTCATGAACCCAAAATAAAATTAGTTTAGATAAAAAAAATCAGAGGTGGTAGAAACAGTTTCACCATCTCTTTGGAGCAGCTGGAGTATAATTTGGGGTTTGATGTAGACCAGATCTGCATATATGGGAGTGAATAGGTAGAAATATTTGCGCCTAAATATTTATGTGTTCTGAAAATAGTTCAGTCCTCTTTTAAAATAAATATGTTAAAATATGCTGTGTTTATCCTTAAGGTAAGATGTTTTAAAATGTAAGTTTTATCATCTTTTGTAGTTAATTTCATACCATTTTGGACATATTGCATTAGACTGTGTTTTCTTGTTACATTAGCACTTGTGAAGATGATCAAAGCACATGGGCAGTCTGTCTTGAACAGAATTTATTTGTTAATGTTTTATGGATTTTTTTTTTCATGTAAAGTTAAAAGAAAATGAGCAAATTTTAAATGTCTGCAGTGTTACAATATAGTGTGAGTAACCTCAATGTGTTTGTGTTTATTTCCACCAAGGATTTTGTGACTACAGTTACTCGTTTACTTGAAAGTCCTTCAACTTTTATTCGAGCAAAAGCTTTTCTGGTCCTGCTACAAGTTTTCATTAATAACAGGGAGATGTTGCTACTCAGTTGTCAAGCAAGGTAAGGTGATAAAGAAAGATAATTAAAGATATAATATTTAAAGTTGTCCCTGAAATACTTTTTAATGTGTCGTTGTACTGGTTTTAAGGTAAACCAGCAGGAGGAATGAACTCAACACGAGAGATATTATAAGTCAGAGCTACAATTTAA
>JAWWLZ010000082.1:43854234-43867454 GCA_035041345.1 Poliocrania exsul
GTGCCATGATCTGGTAAAGGGACTGGAGTTGGACCAAGGGTTGGACTTGATGATCTCGGAGGTCTTTTCCAACTCAACTGATTCTATGATTCTAAGACTAGTTTGGACTTTTATCTCTTTCAATATGGCCATTCCAACTAGTGTTAACATTAAAATAGGCTGTTGTATGATTTATGTAGGATGATTTTTCTGGAGTGAAAGATTGATCTCTTGTTACATTGAGTTAAATTATTCTTGCTGTTGAGATTCCTACCTGTTGAAAATAAATGCTTTTAGTCTTTTCCTTATACCGCACATACTGGTCATGTATTTCAAAAGTATGTTGTAAAATCAGTCTCTAAGTTTGCAAAGAGAGTCACTCCTTATATTAGAATCACATATTCATTTAAATTAGTAGAGTTGCACTTACTCAAAGTATCTTAAGGATTTCTTCCCTTGTGTTCCTGTACTGATTAATTTGGGATATTTTAAAAGTTGATTTAGAGTGAAAGAAAAGTCTAATTTTTTTTTTTTTTTAAATTACAGGGCCAAAACTAATGTATCATCGTGGCTGTAACCACAGCTACTAGAAATGTCCATGTCTGTAATGTTTTTGAGATACAGAGTTATTATTTTGTTATGACAGGTAATGTTTTGCACTTGTTTAAATGCAGGCTTGTGATGTACATTGAAAGGGACAGCAGAAAGACCACGCCAGGAAAAGAGCAGCAAGGTGGCAGTGAATATCTGTCAAAATGCCTGGATCTTCTCATCTATCACATTGTGCAGGAGCTGCCAGGAATTCTCGGTAAATTCAGTGGGTTAACTGAACAAATCTTACCTTTACTTACTCCCTCAAGAAACAAGTATCTTCTTACATACACAGGTGGAAGACTGAATTGTCTGACTACATAAAGTTTGCATTCTATCAGCTTCCTGAATTGTTTGTTATGTCATGATCACATGTTTTATACTGGAATGCATGATGTCCTGTATTAATGGTTTGTACTTGTGGAATGGTAAGCCCCTCAATGCGGTCAGGAATGAGGCCAAAATGTATAAGAAGTTTTTATCAATGTTCTAAAGATATTCCAAACATTGTAAAACCTAAGAGCAAATTTGCCCCTCGAAACAGAGAGCTGGGAGAGATGCAACAGGCTGTATCTCTGAGTACGTGTTAATCACTTACCCTGAAACTTATATATTGAGTGTTTGCTCCAGGCCGTTTTTCTGGAAATTTTCGACCTTGATACTTCAGTTGGTTTAGATGTCTGAAGCTGATTTACTCAGGCATAAGAGGATTTTTTTCATAAAATTACTTTCTGATGAGATGATGCCTGATGTATTTCTCATCTTTTGTACATTATTGCTAGGGTATTGAAAATGAAATGGTAGCACTGCAAAGGTTAGTAAACCTAAATGTCATGCTGCTATTTTAAAAGAAACTTTGCTTCCTATGCTAATAGGAATTTTTGCCTTGCTGCAAACATCTGATCCCTTTTTTCTTTTCCAACTAAATATCAGGTTTGCACATTGGCTGTATTTCAGGATGGAAGTCTCAGACTACAAATGTTTGAGGCAGAAACTCACCTCCTACTGTTTATATATGTAACTAATATAGTAGGCCCTGATACTTCCTCGGAATCTCAAAGTTCAATACATCAAATATATAGTTACAATCATATCAGTTGTTTAGATGTGTATTTGCTACTGATTTACAATTTCAATGGGTTGTTGACAACTGATACCAAGTATATTTTTTACACTTTGTTTTCTTTCCCACAGTGGATCTACGTGTTGATTTTTTCTTTAATTTTAAGTTATCTGTCCGTATTTGTCCACATTGGTCAGTAGGGTTTTTATTGCTATGAATATGAGGTGGTATGGCCTCCTGAGAAAAATAATCAGATTTGAAAACTGGAACAGTTAAAAGCAGTTTAACTGTTGATTTAAAATTAATCCTGACTGGGTTTTTTAATATGCATTTATATAAGCTCCTTACTGATCCCATCTTCTTCCACCAGATGTTGCTATAAACCAAATAGATTAAATTGTAGAAGTTGGCCTTAAAGATACATTTAAACAAATGAAATAAATTGTTAGTCTTGTGGATAATTGTAAAAGTTTCAGTTGTTGTAAATAAGAAATTAATTTTATTTCTGCATTTATAATATTTAACCTGTTTCTAGGAAATACATATAAATTGCTTAGACCATGCTGAAAATAGAAGTAACCATATCTATCAGTTGCAGAATTTCCTAATGTGATGATTGTATAGTCCTTATAATATAGAGAGTAGGTTGCTCAGTAAATTGTTCCTAACCACAGAGAGTTCTTGTTGAATTACAATATTGTGTGTAATTCAAAACAAAAATGTATTGATGAAGAAACGGTGTTTTGGTTTATATATTAAGAGAGTTTTAAGCAAGACTTTCTTTTCCTTCAGCAGTGAATGAGTCAAATCTTTAAGGCCAGGTATTTTTACAGCCTACTTTGGTGCCAGGCTCTGTCATTTCTGCTTAGATTGAAAACTGAACTCCATGGGAGCAGAAGAAAAGCACTGGTATTATTCAACATGATTAAACTCTGACTTACTCTGAAAGGAAGGGCCTTTTCTGGCCTGAAAAATCATATAAAATACTGAATCCCATCCTTTATTTTTTTAATGTCTATGTGATTTCCCTTTTACAGTTTTGCACAGCTCTCTATTTAGGGAAAAAAGATACAGTAAGTGTTCTTTCAAGACAGCGTTTGGCTTTTAATATTTTCAGGTTATAGAATTTTCCTTCTTTCCATATGAGCTGTGACTTTTCTCACTCTGCTTCTGTTCTTTATCCCATGCAGGAAAGGTCTTGCTTTTCTTAGACAATAGGTAATGTAATAATGTAACACAAATTTAGCATAATGTTCCTTGTTTTTGTATGTCTCTTCTGAAGTCTGAAGCATAATTTTCACTATTGCAATTAAAGTGTTATTTTCTTATTATATCTGAGGTTTGTCATGAAGGCAACTCTGTTCTCTCATTGAACTGCTGCTACCTCTTTTATGAGAATTCCTGTAGCTTTAGGTCACTTGTGTCAGTTAAATTTGTGTATGGGAATGTGTGTGCATGGCTTGTGGAGGAATCTTTTTTGGGGGGAAAAAAAGGGGAAAGGATGTTTCTTTTTCTTTTTTCCAGTTGAGCTGTTCTGCAGGGAAACCATGCTTCAGCATTATGTCACCCACTAATCACGGTTCATTCATTTCTTGGTTAGCTGAAAGTCATGAGAGTTTTGCTTTTTAGTTCACTGGAAATAGAATTGCACCCATAGAATTTCAATGTTATCATTCTACGCATATGTAGTCACCAAAGGGCATTATAAGCCCACTCTGCCAAGAGGGGTAATTTCACCTTTACTTCAATACCTGCCTTATATTTCTGTCCTCACCCTTTTGCCAGAGGTCACCTTTGTGTGCCTGTCCCTGTAGCCAGAGTGGGAATTGGACACTGAGCCAGGGAAGGGAAGTGCTGCACAGCCTGATTTATCATACAGCCACATGAGCACTGCCTTCAGCAGGAGGGAGAAGACAGGAGTGAACAGAGGTTACTGGCACAGAGATGTTTTATGTGTCATTTGCTGTTGGTTGGTGAAGCACTTGAGTTGGCTCAGCCTGAGCTGTTGTTGTCTGCAGGTGACATCCTAGCTGCCCTCACCAATGTCTCTGGACGCAAACACCCCTCAACGGTTCAGGCCAAGCAGCTGAAGATGTGCCTTCCTATGATGCCTGTAGTGCTGCATCTCGTGACATCCCAGGTAGCTTTTTGTTAAGCAAATGTCAAACTCTTGCATTTTCCCCAAATCTAATTTTGCTGATGGGGATCAGAATGAGTAAAATAGAACTTTCCTTAGTGTGTAGAGGTATATGAGTATTCCAGCCATGAGACAGCATTGAAGATGTCTGACTTCTGTGAATTGTAAAACATCTCTAGTTATATAAGAAAATCCATATTTTGTCCTGTTTTTCTTTAACATGTGAAATAATTGCTTTACTTTTTCTGGTCATAAGACATGCATGTAACCCTTTTTTTTTTTTTTCCACTTTGGGTAAATTCAATTAGGTATTTCGTCCCCAGATAGTCACAAAGGAGTTTCTTTTCAGCTATGGCACCTTACTTGTGAGTATAACCATCTAAGTTAAATATTTTTTTCAAAAAAGTCCTGTGCATAAAATTTTGGAAATTATTTAATGTAATAAAATTACATTAAATTTCTAATTTGGAAAGAGAAGTTTGTTCTGAATATATGTTTTAGGCTTTGATTATATTCAAAACTTTATTTATAATCAGAAAATATTTTCTGTGGTAATCTAGTGGGTCAAAGGGAAACTCTGTATGTATTTGATACACTGAGAGTGCTTTATTTTAGAGTAGGAAAGTTGAGCTCTAAATTGCACAGAATATTCTCTCTAGAATTTCATGCTAGTATTTTATAAGTAGCAATGAAAGATAAATTATAATCTTATCTATATTTAAGGTTTTGTTTCCTTTTGTCACCTTCTTCTTGCCAATACTTACACTGTATTTAGTTGATGAAAACTGTGGAGCGAAGATATTTGTCTCATATTGACAGCTATAACCTATTTATGACATTAGCCATAAAAAATGAACTTTTTAAGTGTGCCATAGGATAGTATAGCAGAAATGAAGTAGTGCAGTTCTAATGTAATTTCTTCATTTGAAAATAATTGCTTGTGCTAAGTAAGAAAAAAAGAATATTCCAAAGTTGCATTGTCAGAGTTAGGCAAATACTTTTAAGTGCCTGGGTTCATAAATGTCAACTAGGTATTTACCTCCACAGTAGCATGAGGAAATGCTTTCCTACAAACAGATTCAAGTTAGATGTTCAGATTCCCTTCTCTTTCTCCTTTGACTTTTGATTCCACGAAAATGTGGGTTTAATTTAGCTCTACAAAAATATTGGGATAAAAAGTAACATTAGAATGGTGGAAAAAAAAAGAAACTGTAGATGTAGAATTGCAAAGTCCTTTATCCCTTTGAAGCATTTGTAACCAGGCAGTAGATTTATTAGTTTTCAATCAACCTTCTAAAAGGTGAAATTCTTCTGTCAACTATTTAGGTACAGCAGACCAGGTATAATGTAAGTTTTCTTTTGATGTTACTCCAGCTTGTTTGAACACCTGACTGAGGAAGTCAGGAAGTCAGGCTAGTGGTCGTAGCACTGCTTTCCTCTCAAGTCGAGGAGGAGCAAATTACTCAATATTTCCTGCATCTTGTCCCATCCCCATCAAAAAAAGCAATTCAGGAACTTACATACACTACGTAAATTTACACATGAAAAAGAGAGGGAAGTGGTAATCTGAAAAATTAATATCGCATTTTAATCTGTTTTCTGTAACTGTGTTATGATATGACTAATTAATTGCATCTGAAAGAGTAACTACCCATTCTAGCAGGCAACAAACTACTCTGGAATTTTGTGTTTAGTGACATTCCCACTGCCATCTACAAAAGGACATTCGATGATCAGCTTGTGCTTTTTCAAAGTACTGTGCTATAACTGAGGCCTCTAAGACTTTAGCAAGTCAGTCTTTCAGCTTTTTTTGTTCTTTTTTTCCCCCTTGATTTATTCAAATATCTTAGTCTTAACAATAAGAAATTATGGGGAGTGGAAAGATGTGTATTTGGTATCTGGAAGGAAAAGTTATTTTCCTGTAATGATTGTTCATTGAGAATTTTTTTTCTTTGCTGCTTTGAAGTTTCTTCTGTCATCACTGTAATTTTCAGTAGCGTTGAGCAGAGAAATTCAGAGGGAGTCGGGAAAGTGCTTTCATGTTTTGTGCTGTGGATATGAATACGTGAGGGCACAGTGCCCCGAAGGCATAGGGCACAGGCTCACCTGCCCTGAAACACACACGCACCATCCCTCTCCAGTGCTTAAGAAACCCCAGACAACTGCATTTTTTTTTTTAAATAAGTACATCCCCTTGTATTTCTAATATAAAATTAAGGAAGTAAGCATTAGTAGCCAGAAAAATTGTTGCAGCAGCTATTGATTTTTCCAGATTGGTCTTGAGATTGTTTGTGTGAAAGTGTCTTAAAATGAACTAACAAAATAATTTGTTCTCTTCCAAAAACTACCTAATTAGATAATACCTAGTAATTTTCTTCAAATGATCGGGAAGATAGCTGTTTTCTTATAGAAGCAATTGGTTTTTATGACTCTCTCTAAGATTCTTTTAAATAATGAAATATATAATTAGTTTCTAACTCTTGAATTAGAGAAAAATCCCTGGGATGTTTTGTACATATTGGGAAAATAAGATAGCCCATGTAGATACTTCTGCCAATTTAATATGTAATAATGATATTTTAAGTGGTAGTGAAATATGAAACAAGCACCACTGCAATACTGCATCAGTAAAAAAGAGCATGCTACAAATTTTGCTGAGGATTTTCCTTCCTTAGCAAATCTTAATAACATGGCTTTTGCCTTCCCATGAGAAAAACGGCTATGCAGAGAAATTAAAGCAAAAGAATAGTGTGTCTAATTATACAGTATTTACTCAACCAGATAAATAATACTGTATTGCCTCTGTTCCTTAAAATGGTGACTAATTTAGGTGATTTTTAATAGAAGGTTGTATGCATTTTTACATGTTCTCCCTAGTGTAACTGTATCCATGGTGTGTGTAGTATGCATGGAGATCAAAAAGATGGTACAAATAACAGAAAATTGCAGTTTCTGAAGGGTCTTTGGTCATTTTACTGAGTTATTTTGACATAGCCATGTCCAAGGTAGTTCAAAGTCTTCTAAGAAGTTATAGTTTTCTGTTAAAAATAAAGACATTTAATTCCTGTCTATTTTGCTGGAAATACTGTAATTTCTGATATCAGTCAGGGTAATAATCCTTACTGTACTCCACATTTATGTGTCCATCAGCACTACAGACTTGCAAAATTTTAACAGCTAGATCATTAGTGCTCCGTCTTAATTGATTATTACAAAAGTATTTCTGAATATAGGTGCATTAGCATTTTGTATTTACACAGTCCCTTAAAGAATTTCTTGTTGAATTGTTCAGTGATTATTCTGCTTAGTTTTTCTTCCTAAAGTGTTCTAACGTAAATGCTGCTTCTTTTGTAGGAGTTCATCACATCAATAGATTCAGGAGAAACAAATTTGGACAGAGCAATAGGTGAGGTAACCCACAATGTTGCAATACTTTATTATGCAGGTATTATAACAGCTGCATTTTATAAAGAAATATAATGATTTTTACCAAAAGGACAAGCTGCATCAGAAGAATTGATCAAGACTACTTTATTGACCTTCGAAGCAGTAACAGAGCATCCCACCTTGTTGACAATCCGTCGCTCAACTGTAAGTCTGACAACCATTTAAATATTGCAGGCTAATAGACCTAATTCCATTCATAAATAAAATATTTTTAAGATTTAAAAACTGTCTGAAATATGGCCTGAAATGTCTTGTGGTTCTATTTGACAGGAAAAATGCTTATTGTTTAGAGAGAGATTTTCAAAGAAGCAGCAAGGCATTCAGACTCAGTTTTACTGTATTTAGTTGAGAAATCAGAGGGAGAATTAGAAGGACTTAAAGTTTAGAAATAGTGGTTCTTGATTCCATAAGTCTTGAGCTTCAACGCAACTATGTTGCTATATATTAATGAAAATATCATCACTTTATTTATCATTATGCTTTTAACATAGCTGGGGAAGGCCACCTGGGAGGACTGATCCCATTCAATCATATTCTTCCTGATGGGATCATCAACAGCACTTCCAGTGCTGGGGGTTTTTTGTTGTTGTTTGTCTGCTTGCTTTTTCAAGTATAACAGATTTCTTACTCAAAACTTGCATTACAATTACCAAACCCACATTCTATAAGCTTCTTGTATCACTAAGGTTTGTTTTCTTTGAAGTTTTTGGTTAAAAGATTGTACTGTTAGCTCAGCTAGCTGAAGACAGAACAATTACGTCACAAAACAGTTTTCAGGAAATCAGGAGGTCTGAATGTTTGAATCAGTGTGTGACAAATCATTGTAACCTGTACCAAATGCAGTTTTGTGCCTGAATTCCCACCAAAATTATTACCCACCATACTTACTGGGATGACCATTTGCTTCAAATTTGAAATTTATGTGTTTGCATTGGAATTAGGTAAAGGGCACACTCAATATAGCACTTATATCAAGAAAGGCATTAGCAAATAAATAAGAATGAGGGCTCTTAGGGGTTGTGCTACATAAGAATGGATGATTTTAGAAATCAAGTGGTTTTAGAAGTTGAATTCTATTCGATGTGTTTCAGTTGAGTATTTACATTATAAAGTCTTAATAAGTGAAAATAGTAAAATTAATCCAAAATATAAATTGGAATTTAGGTAAGTTTAATGGGTTTTTTTCATTAATGCTTACAAAAGTGTGTATTCAAGAAAATGGTCCTTATGCAAAAAAGCTAACCAATTAATAGTCAGAGCAGAAATAGTACAGTACTGAGCAGTTCAATTTATTTTAAAGTAATATGGCAAAAAATGTCCTAGAAAAGAAATGTTAAGTGTAGGTGAAGTACAAATGCCTACTGATATCTCCCTACATGCCTGTCAGGCTGCCTCTCACTGTGTTATACCTACATCATTCTAGAATCACCTCAATTTTAGTAAGTAATTGCTTTACTTTTGTGGATTATGAGTGTGTCTTATACTGACAGAAATACCTACCATTTTTTGTGGGGATCCATCAACAGTTACTGAAATTACAATACTGTGTGTCAGCACCTTACATAAAATTCCCCTCCTTGTTTAAATTTTAATGATCCAGGGAGTTTTCCCTGGAAAATAACACCAAGGAGATAGTTCCTCTTTACAACTTTTCTTCCCCTGTGCCCATCTCCATACAAAGCAGAACGTTTTACTGAAGCCAGAGTCACTGTCCTGGTCTCTGTTAAGTAACCTGTGGCTGTGGCAGTAGGTGAGTTTTGAAGTATCACGATTTCTGGACAACAGTTGACTTCATCTCGTGTGTTGAAAGTTTTAGATGTTTATTTAAAATCCATCTGAGTGTACCAGTTACGTAGCTAGAGATAAAACTTCCTCTCTGACCAGTGCTTGTCCAAGACTTCTAACACATACCACTTCTGTAGTTTCCCTGATTTAGAATAGCTGTAAGATTATATCCTTGTGAATGAACAGCTTTTCTTTTCTTTTTCTTTTTTTTTTTTGAGGAAATCTACAACTTCACTACTTTACTCACTGATTTGCATAAATAACATCTCTTCCTAATTTAAAAAAGAGCCCTCCTAACACTCAGCAAATAGTCATTCAGACATAAAATAAAGTGGAGAAATTGCCTTGCATTTTCTGTGTTAAATTCAAGAAATTGTCCATTGTAATTAATAATCTCTAACCACATCTGCCACTAGTGGTGCAAACAGTAATTAGTTTAATACTATTTACGAAGTCTAGTGGGCTAATTATACTTGAATGTACAGCACACATTACTTTAGAGGAAAGTGGTACTTCATCTTCTATGATGCATACAGACTATTTTTGGAATTGCTGTTACTCAAGGGATATCTTCTAATTGCTGCTGTGTGAGCATGACTGGAATCCATGAATATAAATGCCAGGACCCAGCAGAACTTTGTGCTTTTTTTAAAATGTTGAAGAAAGACATGTTCGAGCTTCCAGATCAATATTTAAGTGTGACAGTGGTTAATGGGAAACTCTTCTCCTGGAGAGAAATTTGAATCCTAGACTGAAATCAGAAGCCTGGACTGCTCATTTAGACAAAGCTGGTTACAAACAGGATTTTAGGGAGTGGGGATGGGGGAAGAGGATGCGTTTTTCCTACTATGACATTGCTTTAAAGTCTCTAATCAGAAATTAAATGCATTTTTAATGAAGTCTAATTTAATAAAAAGTAGAGTTATATTCAGCAAGCAGAACCAGAATGTTTTTCACTTGAGTTCTGTTTTTAGTTTAGCTGCAATGGAAATTTTATAAGTTAACAGGAACTCAAGAGCAACATCTCAGGTTCTTTCCCACTTTGAAAAGAATTGCTCATTCTGGGTTTTAGTTCATGTTTGATTTGCTTTTGCACTTTGAACCAAGAAAATAGGACAAATTGATTTTTTTAATGATCAAATTTCTGATTACCATCAACCTAAAGCCAATTATTGAGGAGCTTCATTTCTGTTGGGACTCACTGTAGATATGGCAAAGTGTGATAAAGTTAATGGAAATTAATTGAAAATTCTCAAATGAAAGCCTGCAGTGAGCAGTAATTTAATTTGCATGCAGTTTTGTGTGTTTTTACAAGATATAAAGTAAGGACCATCAGTAGGTGTGACTGTGCAATTTGTGACAGAACTAGATTTCCAGGTATGCAGATATGGTTATGAAGGCCATCGAGAAGAGGCTCCCAGACTGGAGTGAAATATGAACCCCAGTTCCTTAAATTGGGAGAAGGCCAACTTGCCTGTTTTCTCCACCTGCCTAAAATGGAAAAGTATTCATTAAATTCAGATACTGAGGTTTATAATAATACTGATTTTCCAATTTTTGGTAAAGGTTTTGTTATAATTAACTGGTTTTGTGCTGACCATATCATTTGCATTTTTCTTTTCTATGCTGAGTATATTTATTTACCTGAAAAAAGGACATATTCTGATTCAGATCACTTAGAGCAGTGATGAGGCTCACAGTGGCAGGCAGTTCCTGTGGGAGTCCTTTCTATCCCCTAACTAGCTCCCAAAAGTGATTTGTATATTGCACAGGTGATCTTTTACCTGAAGCATGAAGGTTATTATCTGGTTAAGGTAAAAGTTGTCAGCAGTGATTCTCTTCCTCAAGGTTTAAAAGTTATTTTATAAATCAAGCTAAAATAAAAGCACCCTGGACATGATGAGTTGCTTGATAGCAAGTCAAGGGAAAAGCTATCTGACATGGAAATCTACTGTTTGACAATATGAGAGTTATTACTTTCACCAAAGATGACAACACAAGGGTTAGAAACTTCTGCAGACACTTTTTGCTTTTTTTTTGGTGTTCTTCATCCACAGGCTGTTCTGATCTAACCACTGACACCTTAATTTTGTCAATATAGGATATGACTGTATGAACATATTGTACAGAATTTTTTCAATCGCTTTCCTTTTTCAAGTAGCTTAAAAGTTCTATACCCCATGTGGCTTTCTGTCCATTAAACTAATCCAGATGACGTGAGACTTTTTTGTGCAACCATTTCCCTACTAATTGACATACTGAGTCAGTCAATCAATGCTGTCTCTTCCCAGAAGTAAGAAAAAAAACCCCTCAATGAAGATTCTGAAGTTCTGAAGCATTTTAGATAAAAATTACACAAGTGTCATCCTTCTTCCCAATACATTCTAACATGCATTAGATTATTTTTTCTATTACATTCTGAGAGATTACCGATGATATTAAAACATTGAGGCACATGCTGTGCCTCCTGTAAATGCTTTAAGAAATTTGAAAGCTGCAGAGTCTTAATTCCATGGTCATTTTCAGCAATAACTTTTTATGTGGAATTTTAATGAGAATAAATGTCATGGTGATGTTGGATGTTGTGGCTCTGACATGTGACTGGAAAAAGTTTTGGGAGCTGATAGTCTTTGGTATGCTCTGCTTTGAAGAGAAGATATTTCCCAGTAGAAAGACTGAATATTCTGAGTTGGAAGGGACCCACAAGGATCATTAAGTCCAAGTCTTTAGTGAAGGGCCAGTTGAAAGGCACACTGAAAAGAACAAGATACCTGCAGAAAAATCTCTGAAAGAAAAGTAATGAGCATAGTTACTTGTGAGTTTGGATACAGTCACTGCATATAATGGATAGCATAGTTTCTATATGTAAGCTTCATTCTGTGGTCTGATTTTCACTTGAGAACAGCATGGCTCACAAATGCACCAGGCTTTAAGCCTGCTTGCTTTTTCTTTTGGCCCAATGTCACGGCTTTGGTCTTAAGCACTGATTTGAAGAGGCCTAAAGCTTAATTAAGGGAGTATTTTTTTACTGTTGGTAATGTTAACCATACTAAGTTCTATGGCCTTGAGAAGCGAGTCAAGCTATCCATATAAGCATGGCCTGAGTTGTAGGGGATAACAGTAGCTTTGGTTATATGCTTGTTCATTAATACAGGGTGGCTCCATGTTCAGTGCAATAGTTGAATTAAGCCTTGCTGACTGGCACAAGGGGATGGAAGTTTAGTTCTCCACCTTCCTTCTTAGGGGGTACCTCCCAGGAAGTGGGGATTAGTGTAGTGGGTCCTTCCACTGTGAGTCCTTGCAGTGTTACCACTGCTTTAGAGTTGGTACTTGTGGAGCTTGGACTTTGATCAGTTTTTAAAAATTTAGCTTTTTTAAGAGGGTTGCCTTGCAAAGATGTGTTGCAACATGTGCTACTTATAATGAATTCAGAAAAGGGGGGTGACAAAACTGATTGATGACACTAAATTATTCACAGAAGTGAAAATTAAAACTGACAGAGAAATTGCAGAGGGTTTCCTTCACATAGTGAAAGAAAAATAAAATTACCTGCCATTCAATACTGATAAATGTCAAATAACACACATGGGGAAAATAATTTCAACTATGCATATGCACTGTCAAACTCTAAACTACTTGTAACTGTTCTGGAAATCTTTTAGCAGCATTTTTCTATGGAAATTATAGTTTTCTACTCTTCAGTAATCAGAAAGACATTAGATTATTAGAAATGACTAGTAAGAGATCAGACAAAAAGGCAGAAAACATCACTTGCTGTGATAAGTCTGTGGTGCCCTCAAGCCTTGGATACTGAATGTAGTTGTGGTCATTCACTCTCAAAGGCAGTGAAGCTTTTTAAGAAAAAGTACAGCGTGATGGTGCAAGGAGGGTCTGAGAGGATAAGAACTTCAGCTTGCAAACAAGTGACTCTAGAGTATAGCACTGCAAATGGCATGGGAAAGTGGATTTGGAAATAATGATTCGTATTGTAAAATGAGAATATGTGGGTATAAAGTTATCTTTGTTAAAATAAGCGCAGATGTGTCTTTTCAAAAGGCATCATTGAAGAGTAAAATTCAGTGCCATAGGTATGGCAGGTGCTGAAAGTATAAATATATTAAAGATAAACTTGGACAAATACGTGGGAGAAAAGGTTAAATGCAGAAGTACAGATACAGCATCACCCTAGGAAGTGTCTTAACAGCTACTTTATTAGAA
>JAWWLZ010000082.1:43896378-43918500 GCA_035041345.1 Poliocrania exsul
AATAGTGCTCACCCTGAAAGTTTTACATCTTGGAGCAAGGCCATGGAATGTACTTCCTGGTGGCCAGGGGTCCTGGACCACATGGCAGACACAGAAAGGCTGAGAGAACAAGTTTCAAACAACCTTTGCAAAGAAGTCTTGCGGGGGAATCTTATTCCAGTCTGTAGCTACTGCTACAGTACAGAGAAGATCAAGCCTGATCAATGGAAAGGCAAGAGTATAAACAAAAGCTGGAAGATAGAAAATTCCAGCTCCATATAGAAAGAAACCTTTTGCTGTGAGGAAGGTGGCCAAACACTGGAATGAGGATTGTTGTAGTATCTCCCTGCCTGGAGACTTGACACTCATGTCAATGCAGCCCGGAGTCCGCCCTTGGCAGGACTGCTTTGAGCAGGGGGCTAGACTAGAGAGCTCCAAAGGTGCCTTCAACCTTATGTCATTGTGTGATCTGATGGTCCCAATCCAGTCCATCTTCCTGAAAAACAGCTAACTGAACACAAATTGCTCCACATGTTTTTCTTAGCATGGTAGCCACCATGTACTGAGCCCTACCTGGAGTTAGAGGCATGAGCTCCCCTAGGATCCAAGCTGGGAGTGTTTCAGGTGAATCTGTGTTTCTGACTTGATCTATTTCCTGTTTCCTAGCAATTTATATGCTTTGACCTTTAAGTAAGCAAGGTGGATGCACTGAAGTGGCAATGCTTATTCAGCTGCCTTGGCTCCACTCCCGGTGCTTCCTTATCTGAGCCATCTACGTTTCATGCTGCACGGGGGTGGTGTTTTATGAACCAGATCCAAGGCAGACTGTAGGGCAGGCTTGAGTGGATGGATCTTTAAAGTCCCTGAGTGTTTCTGGCAACTTGTTTTGTTTCTCAGTAAATGTAAACATTATGTAAGGTACTTTAAATGAGTTTTGTGGGTTTTACCAGTGTTCTGAGCAGGTTGGTTTTGTTTGTTTTTTTTTTAATTTTGTGATTGGTTAATTTGAGTATTGTTGCAGAGGATTTTCCCTAATGATTGTATTTTTACTGAAAAACAGTTGCAGCTCTGACCTTTAACAGAACATGCTAACTTCAGCTTTGCATATGACTGATAAAGTTGATGCTACTGGATTTTATTTCTTAGAAAACTGGAAAAGTTTCCTCTAAAATGAAATGGAAAGCAAATGTACTTAAATGTTAACTAAAACCTTTCTTTTTAACTCTGTGACCTTTGGAACAGTTAAGATTTTTAGAATATTTGAAATACCACAAAGACTTTTATAGGGTTTAGGTCATGCATCCTACATAAAAGAACCCCAAAACCCAAAACCACACTTATAAAAACATGGAAAAGACATAAATTTTTTGCTGTTATAGGGTAATCATATTTCTTTTAATTATAATTTTAGATTCTATTCAAGTTCTCCAGTACTTCATTTTATAGTGTATTATTCTGTCTAGCCTATTCCAACAGGAATGATTCTGTTATTGTCCCCCTAGTTTAGCCTGAATAAAGAGTTGATGACCTTTTTCTGTGGTCACTGAACACTGTATCAGAAATTTCATTTTAGTTGTCAGATCTGTCTGTCAGTCTTGGGAACTTATGGCAGAAGGGTGTTCAGCTTATGTTCCTTAATGATGGATGTCACCAGGAGCAGGAGCGAGGGAGCACCTCGAGACAGCCCTGAGGCTTGGATAGGCACACAATTGGTGCTCGTGTTCTCTCTCAGTTGTTCTGCACGTGCAAAGTCTTTTACCATCATACAAAGTTCAGAATGCAGATTTTCTCAATCAAGGTATTTCCCTTCTTCAACAGTTGTGGCTTGGCTTGGTTTGTTTTTTTTTTTAGTCATAAAACTGTTTAGCATTCACATATTCTTTCATCATGCTTTATTTGAGTGTTTTTGATAGAAGTTTTGTGCATAACCCTCAGGATCTTGTGATTTTTCATGTAATTAAAATCCTCTCAAGTTTTTTTGACACCTAATACTACTCACTTTCAGTTTAATTTGCACTCCTTTTCAAAGCAGCTCTGAAGCCTGTGTGTGTTCTGAAGTATTGTAAAATGCACCATTGGTCCCAGCTCTACATATACAGTGATGCAAGATGTGTTGCCATTATCACTCAGGAATGAGATGATGTGGTGAGGTAAAAACACAGTCTAATACAAACATCTGTTTAATCCTTTGTCCTGGTCAGGAGAGCACATTGAATGGTATACATTTAAAGAGGAAGGATTGCAGTGATAGGCAGAAAAAGATTGTGCAGGTTGTTCCCTGTGTGGATTTTGGCTTCGCCATCTCAAAAAGTTCACAGCAGAACTGCAAAAAGTGGCAAAGAAAAGAGATGCAGATGATCTAAGGTCTGGAATGGTCCCTATGAAAGAGATGACTCTTCTGAATGCTTTAATCTGTAAGGTGGTGGTTGAGGGGGAACCATCACCTTTACACATGTGTAGTTTACAATTAGGTGAATAGGGAACAGTATTGCTGTTCACTGTATCCACTAACACAAGATCTGTGTTACAAGAACTAAAGACAACTGGGTTCTTAAAACCTGACAAAATCTGATATTGTTTCCTGTAGGGTTATGTTCAGCTCTCAGCTCTGTTCCAGACTTGAATTAAAAGAATAGACTGGAGGGGTTAATGGAAGAAAACTCCATTGAGAGCTATTATGTTCAAAGAAATCTGCTCCTGGCTGAAAGTCCTTGGGCTGTGACTTTCCAGAGGTGAAGAAAGTGTTTTGTGCACCTGTCCTGTACTTGTAGGGCTTCTTCAGTTGCCAAGTGTTTTGGGTTGGTTGTTTGGGTAGGTAGACTTTCTGTTAGAACTGAGTCAGATTCTGCTTTCTATACTGAAAATGCATGCATGGGAACCATTCTGTATTGTAAGATGTGAATTTGCCTTTCTGCTCCCATTTTTCTGTGAGAAACAAGTTTCATTTTTTATGACTTAAAAGGATTGACTTGTTTTATGAAGCAAGCTTTCTTAGAGAAATTAGCAAGTTAAAAATACACAGCTCTGAGTTATGAGGTTAATTTCCAGTCTGTGCTGTTTATTTGGCTGGCTGTAAAGAGATTGGTATTAAAAAAAAAATGAATAGTGATTTGGGGAATTCAAAAAAAAATTGGGCATGAATTTCTTTAAGAATTAGTATTTACCCAGACTCTCTGTTTATGGACAACTTTCATAGTTCTCCATGTTTAATGTAGCACATTTATGCAGTATTTGTATTACATCAAAGCTGTTTTAACTCAGTCATTATAATTAGACAATTTTCCCACTTATTAGAGGAAAAAGTATTTGGGAGGTAATTGGGAATGGGTAAATGGATAATTGCTCTCCTTTTTAATTAGAGATTTAACTGGCATCACCATCTTCAGAAACCACACACCTTTCCTCCAAAAGTTCTGTAGCATTTACTGCCTTTCTCATACATTGTAATTTAAATAATGCAACAAAAGTAGTTAATCTTCTGTCTTGGTAACTGGTTCTGCTGTGAATAAGAGCAAACAAATTAAAGTCTTTGTCTTCCTTTGTCCATCCTCCCCTACTTTTGTCAGTAAATGGTAAATCTCACTTCCCATTCTTTAAGCTTTTTTTCCCCCCATTCTCGCAGTCTTGCAGTGCCCACACTTTGGACACATTTAATTTTGTTTGGTTGTTTTCCTATAATTAGATTGCAGTTTTGTAATATTTGTGTATATGTGTGTGTGTATATATAAAATATACATGCATATACATATGTGACATTATTTTATGTTGGTAATCCCAAGTATTTGTGACCTTGTAAGTGTTCTTCATGCTGTATCACGTGACACGAAAAAGAAGAAATGAGCCTGTGCCAGGAGTTGTGTGTCAGTGATTGTGAGCAGCAGAGGAGGGAGCAGGGAGAGCAGCAGCTTTGGGAAGGTGGCAGGGCTGCTCTGGTTTGTGGCTGCGGCACAGCGCTGGGCTGGCTGGAGTGCAGCCCCGCAGCGTTCCCTGCTGCCCACCCAGCCCCGCAGCGTTCCCTGCTGCCCACCCAGCCCCGCAAGTCACAGGGCATGTGAAGACCTGGGGAACAAGAGGGGCTGTAGCTCTGTCCTGTGCATGTGTGAAACTGCAGGTGCTGAAAAGACAGCGAGTTTCTTTCTAACGTTAGACATCTCAAGTCTAGTACCAGATTATGTCCTTTATGACCTTTCTCTATCAAGTTATAGGGAGAAATCACAACCTTGCCATGCTTTGTGTGAATTTTATGAAAAATTTTAAATAGGTCATACAGAAACCATCACCAATGTTTACCCAAGGGGATTAATGTCTACGTTGGAAGATTTGTTTATTTTTGCTGTAAAAGCAATATTAAAGCAAAATCTCATTTCTTCCAAACTTTGTGTTTGTCAGGCTGATTAAGAGCAAATTGCTGTTCCTACTAATGTAAATGTCAAGACAAAGAGAAAGCATGTAAAGGGAACACATATACTATAGTAAATCTGTGAGCCATGTTTTTCAGAATAAGATTTATTGATCTTGTGACCAGAATTTTACTGTGACAGTATCACTGTTCTGTCAAACAGCTGAGAGATATCTCTTAATCTCATCTAAATAAATACTGCTGTAGGAATGCGGCAGTTGCTGATTTTAACTTTATTGACCAGCTGCATTCTGATGACTAAGGTACTGAGCTATTGTGTGCTTCACAATACAGTTTGTAAAAGAATACTGAATGCCTGTGAATGGTTTCTGGCTGGCAGAGGGTTCCACATGATGCATCTGAACTCAGATCATTTATCCAGAAATTTGTCTGGTTTTGCTTCAGTTGTGTGTTCTTTACACATTCCTTATGTTAATGCCTTCCTCAAGAGTTCATATTGCAGGGTGATAATTAGATTTTAGAATGTCAGTCTTCCAAAAAAGCAAAACAATTTAAATCTTAATATTCTACTTATGACTTTGTTTTTGACTGTAGCCATTTACGCTTTGTCTTATATGCTTAGTTTCAATATATTTTGTTTTGGAAAATGTTTTTAAAGGCAAGCTTAAAAATCATTGCTTTGCTAAGGAAGATTCTTAAGCACTGTTTGGTGGGTGACATTGTTTTTAATCTTCTATTGCTATGTCATGTGATTTGATATGGAGTTTAGAAATAATTTACATCTTTAGAAAGAAAAATCAGGTTTCTTTCAGATACATATTTGAGTTAAGTATCTTTTTGGTACATACTTTATTCGCTTGACTAAAGCAGAAAGGATGCATACAAGGGTTGATAGCTCCTTTCACTACTGTAGAGAGCCAAGAATAATTCTACAGTCCAATTCATTTGTTACAGTGTATTCTGAAGTTCCACATTTGTTTGCCCTGTGTCAGGTTCTGGAGCAGGATTTGAATTCCCTGCACGTAGTTCTCCTCAGGGCTCACATCTGGATGGCACTGCAGGAACATATTGCTGAAAGGAGACAGGATAGCAGTTTTGATGGTAACAATGGAGTCTGAGAAAATACTGGATGCCTGAATAAGATTCCATTAAAAAGGGGGGAGTGAGAGGGATGTCTAATGCAGTCCATTTAATGCAGAACTCTCCAGAGAGTGAAGTGGGGATTATGGCTGCTCCCCTGCTTATTAAAGACTGGTATAGAAGATGCTTGTCGGGCGAATGGTATCTCCATAACACACACTCTAATACTCATGAATATGTTTCTAATTATATCTTAATGATCTCAGCCACAAATAGGAAAACAAAAATCTTTGTCTCCCTGAGTGGTTACCTTAGTGGCTGCAGGATTGGCAAGGTTTAGATTTTCCATCTCCTCTCACTAATCCCAAGGGACTTCATTGTGAGAAATGAGACTTGTTTATGATGGTGAATTAGATTGCTGTAAAAGGTTATTTCAACAGACAGTTGGGAAATCATAATAGAATAATTTAGTAAAAATGGGAGCTAAAGTATGCTTAATGAAACATGATTAGATTTAATTTTCTTGCTATTTCAATCATTAAAGGTACATTATCCTTTCTCAGACCTCATTTGGGCTTTTTGCCATGGACCCACTCTTAGTAACAGACTGAAACTTGCATGTTCCATTAGGATATGAAAATGGCTAATGATACCCTGCTCTCCTCTACTGGCTTTTGTAAAATTTCTGTTACCAGCTTTTCAGATATATTTTAGCTGTTTTTCTCTTTGATCCTTTTATTCTCTCTCACTTCTATTGTATACGTTTTTCAGTATGAATAACTGTTCAGGGAGAATAGGTTGAATGAAATGAAGTGGAAGACTAATGTAGCGACTTAGTAATTGTGAAATGGATTATTATGAGCAATTAAAAGTGGTTAATTGAGTTATTACTAGGATTCTGTGTTCTAACAAAGTTAATATTTTGATCACTTCATATAAAATATGTTTCTATACTGTCTTAGTCCACTGGTACAATTGTTCAGGGTGTTTTTTGTTTGTTTTGTTTGTTTCTTTTTGGGATTGTTTTTGTTTAAGTTGAGTTTTAGAGGGTTTTTTATTATTTTTCTTTATTCTTTCCCTTTACAGTTCAATGACACATTGTGTGACATCACATAGGGGCTAAAATTTCTGTCTGGCCTCTAGTATCAATGAATTTAGCTTTTGTTGATATTGTATGCCTCTCTCTCAGCATCAAAAGCTGACTTTGATCTAAAAATATCCAGCTCCTTTTCAGGCTCTGAGTTGGTATGAGAATAAAACTGCTCTTTGTCAGTAGACAGCTTGGACAGAGCAGCAGAACCTTGCTGGTAGGAACTTGTCATGCCTCCATGATACACTGAAATAACCCCTTGTTTCTCCTCCTCCAAACAACACACTGATGTTGTTCCAGCTTGGATGGAGGTTTCACTGAGAAGGGCTTCTTTTGTTCAGGGTGAATTTTCTGCCCTGAGTTGCAGGGGAGGCAGAGGAGAAAGGCAGACTCAGGGTAGCCAGTGGCTTGTTAATCCGAGTGCTCTGGGGAAGGGCCCAAGTGCAGATCCCAAGTTCAGAATCACCAAGAAGGAATGTCTTGCAATAGGTTTCTGAAGCTCAAAATAACTATTTTGGCTACTAAGCAAGATGTTTTACTAATATGTCTCACCATCTCCTACTAAGTGTCTTTGGTTGCTGTATATTAAATTTTTCTTGTAACAGGCCTTCTGATGGTCTGGACTTTCACTAAAACTGTGAATTAAAACAACTGAAGTCCTCTATGCTTCTTGTCAGACAATGAACCCCTGTGGGGTGCAGGTGATGTGAGAACACTGACAATGTTTTTTTTAAATCTTAAACATTTGAGGAATTGGAAAGTCTAGCCCTGTTTTGAAACAGCATAGAGTCTCAAGTCATTAATTTTTTTTTTTTTGGTGTTGCTGGAATAGTTTCATTTGAATTTTGTAGGTCACAGTTAAAATAATTAGCGAGAAAATGTGTGTATTTATACTTGTGTGTGTGTCTATATATATTTAATGTATCCTGTCCTCCTTTTGAAGTAATAGACATAAGTTCTCATATAATCATTTAGCATCTGTTTACTACTGAAATGAGCTGTATGAGGGGTAAAAAACTGACACTTTTTAGGGGGTTGAAGGCACTGTGTTACACTACCAAGGCAGTGGAGTCACCCATGTTTCCAGGCAATAATTCCCTTAACAGTGGTGAAAAGGTGAAAGATTTGATTTGAACCTGTGCTTGAAAGAAAACATGTCTTGATGACTGGAATGTTTATCTGTCATTAAGTAGAACTTTTGTAACCTATAGCAATTTTCAAACCTGTGTTCTTAAAGTTAGTTTCTTAAGTCAATATTTAGGTATCTAAATAGAAATGACTTGGGAGAACAGATAGGGCAAGACTATGAAGAAAACTATAATAAATTATTTGGAGATTAGCCTGAAAAGATGTGCAAAAAGAAAAGTGCTATTCAACATATTCTTAATAATAGTAATAACAAAATGCAGTATAACTGCCTCTGTCTTTGTGAAAGAAGCAGGACTTGCTTAGAGGAGCCTCCAGTTTTGCTGATGTAATTTTTGATTGCCTTTTATCCGCCTGTTAATCTCCTATGAAAGTGGATAAATGGTGAGTGATGTCATATGTAGCAACAATGGGTATACTTTCTTTCAAGTCATAGCATCTGATACTGGTTTTCAAATGCTCATGAGCAGCAGAATTGGTTTCCTTTCCTTGTATTCCTGTAGATGTGAGTTAAGCTTTTGAACTTTAAGTCATGCTCTTACTCTTCTTTGCCATGTAGGAGTTGACTTCAGAACAGGCGAGAGTAAGAGTTTTCAGAAGTGATGCTTGGCTTGTGCTGGGCACAGAGAACCTCAGGGACAGTCACTGCGGTTCCAGCTGACCCTGTAGTGCTGAGTGTGTCTGTGCTGGGAATTTTTCAAACTGGCTGCTTCCTGGTGCTATTGAGATTGCCACCATGGGAGCAAGACTCAGGCCATTCCAAAATTCATTTTGCTATGTGCTTTTTCATATTCTAAGGGAAGCGATTTCTGTTTTCTGTCTCTTCTTCAAATTTTAATATTCTGAGTGATGAGGATTGTTTGTGCTCTGTGTCGGTCTTGTATTTAATAGCAGCTGCTATGTTATAACATGGATGTTGTCATTAAAGTGAGTAAATCATAGAAGCATAGAACAGTTTGGGTTCAAAGGCACCTTTAAAGATCATCAAGTTCTAACCCCCCTGCCTTGGGCAGGGACGTTTTCACTAGACCAGTTTGCTCAAAGACCTGTCCAGCCTGGCCTGGAACATTTAGAGGGATGGGACACCTACAGCTTTTCTGGGAAACCTGTGCCAGTGTCCCACCAGCCTCATTGCAAATAATTTCTTTCTTATATGCAATCTGAATCTACTCTCTTTTAGTTAGGTGCGCTCTTAAATGCACAGGAGTAGTAATCTATTAGCACATACAAATTTATTATAAAATTAATTTATTTATTATGAACCTTGTTATTAAAATACTTTTAATAAATATTACAATAATCATTATTATTAGTTTTATTTATTATAACCCTAAAATTGCAGGTATATTTTTATTAATAATATTTACTATTATTGCCATTCTTATTAGCTGTCATTTCTTTATCCGTTTTACTTCTTTCCTGTCAGTTCTGGTTCAGATGCTGTTTCATGGTTCAGCATCACTGGCAGGATGTTGCTGGCTAAGGAAACAGTTGTCTCCCAATATCAGTAAGTTCCAGGGGCTGGAAGATACAATTCCTGTGACTGATGTTGCATTCGTGCTGTCAGTATTTGATAGAGCCAAGATGGGGCTGTAACTTCATAAATGTGTTTCTAAAATACATCCTTGAAATATGACCTACTAAAGTGAACTTTGTTTTCACTTTTCCTGGGGTCACATGTACAGACAGAGTAAGTATTAAATACAAAGCAGGAAGAAAACAAATAAAAGCATGAAAATCATGATGAAATGAAAAAATAATATTTCTGTCTCAGAACAACATAACCAAGATATCTATTCTGTCTTTCGTTCTGCCACCACAGATGGAACTCCTTTAAAAGCAAACTCTGTAGAGTCTGGAAACTGCAGCACCATTCTGCAAGAATTTAAGCAAGGAGAAGTTATGGTCGTTTAACCTTGCAGTTCTGTCTTTTTAGTCTCTAGATTTATTTATTTGTTCTTTTTTATTTTTTATCTTGACTACACGCTGTTTCTTGTGATAAACAGTCATAAAGCAAACCCATGTTAACCTTTCAAAGAATTTGATTATGGAATGGGGTTGGTGTCTTGTTTGTTGGATGCCAACTTAGGCTGATGTGTGATTTGTATCTCTATGGGAGGTGCTTGAATAACAATAAACTTCCTTTCTGTTGGGTCTACAACAACTGGCAATAAGAGAGGTAGCAAGTACTTCAAGTCTTATTTCCCTTAAATGTGCATATCAAATCCACTTGTACTCAGGGGAGTTTTAATCACTGTGGTGCACACACAGAGCTGGAATTACTCTGAATTCTAACCTTGCCTTCAAATTTTGAGTCCTTGCCCCCGTATCAGAGTTCACTTCTGTTCAGACCACTGATTTCACCTCGGCTGCTTTTATTCTTGGACTTCATATACACAGCTTGGCATGAGAAGAAAACATTCATCTGCAAGTTCTGAGTAAGTGCCAAGATAACACTGTGATACATGGAGTATGAAAGTGTGTTTGTGTAATGCACATACTGTTTATCAGGGAACATTAACCTGAGATGGATTTGAAAATAGACATTATATACTCCTAATATTATAGAAAAAACTTTACAGAGTCAGTTTACCCATAAACCCCATTCTTATAGTTCACAAAGATACTATAATATACAAAAAATATTTTTCGTTTCCTGTATTTTTAAGTGTTTAATAATATGATTGTGGTAAAGATTTGCTAATGTTCATGGTCATTCATGAACTGATAAAAAAACCCCAAACAAACCAACAAATCCAACACATAGGTGAGTCTACCATCCATTATACTTTTTTCCAGTGTTCAGTCATCTGGAAACAAAAGTGCTAAAATGGAGGAGATTCCCAATTCTGTAGCCTCCTGCAGTGTCAGAAGGAAGGGAGGGGCTGGTGATTTGAAATTTGTTGTAATTTGTGTTCAATCAGTCATGGATTGTCTTGACTATGGATATTAAGCACGGAAAAATTATGCCAAATAAAATCTCCCTATAATATTTCATCAGAGTACACATGAATTTCAATCCTAAGCAAAGAACCTGACTGATTAAAAGATAATATTTATTGAGTCTAGCACCACTAAATAGCACTGTGATAATGAGTAGAATTATTTTTGTTTTCTAAAGGTATGTCTCTCTGGGAACATGCAAAATCTATGAATAGGTGTCCAAGGATGAGAATAACTTAAAAAAATATGAAGTGAGAATTTTATTATGTCTTTCAGACTAGTAAGTGGCTACTTAAATAATCCCTAAAATAACTAGTAATAGAAACTAAGGAATAATATATTCTGAAGGTGCCAAATGTAATGAGACTATACCATGATTCTAAGTAACAGAAGATTCAGTAGATGTTTCCTTTTGATTTACTAGCCCTTCACTATTTTCAGGATTAATGTAATATGAATAAACTAGTTATCATCATTCTCTGTTGCATTTACAGATTGAATAAATGTGAATGTGTGGAAGAAAAAAACTCAATGTATTTCAAACTGCATAGTATTTTGACTGTAAAAGGCATAAAGCAAGGAGTAAAATAAAAAATATCAAGCATGTAAATGTGTTTTTCCTGTCACTTTTGGCAGCTTGAATATATCTGTCCTCAACCCAACTACACTGTGGTAGGGAAAAGCATTATTTCCTCATTGAGACAGATACTTAATTTCCTTCACTTCTTTGTCAGCCTATGGCTTCTCATTCAATGCCTTTTCTGCCAACACCCTTGAATTTTAAGAAAATATGTGAGGATGAAGAATAGAACATTAAATTTGACACCAAGAGGGACAATGGGTATTTTTTTTCTATCCCTTTTGCTTCCTCTTAAAAGTCTAATTCTTCCTCAGGGCTTTTTTCAGTTGTGGACAATGTCAGGAAAGGCATTTCAGTCTCACTCTTGCAAGCTCAGTAGGCAGTGTAAACTCAGCCAGTGTTAGTTTTGGCTTCTAAATCCTGCTTGAGCAATTAGTTGTACTGGTGGGAGCAGGTTCTGAGGGGGGAGAGGCAGAGACCCATTCCTTAACAGCTGATGGTGGATTGAGGAACACAGAGCATGGGAGACTTCTTTCCTTGTGGTGGCAAAGTGTCCTTTGCATCAAAGCAAAATCCATGTAGAAAAAAGATGACACTCTGAGCTCTTTTAGAACTAGCTTTTAATTAATGCTGAAAATGCAAGTCTGGTAAGTGAATATTTTGGTATGGTAATTTTTGGCATAATGGTTGATTGCAGCTCCCAAATGCCTTTGCAGTTCAGATGCTTCAGTGCTACTTGAGACTCTGCAAAGCATCTACAGATTCATGATTCTAAATATGATCTTTGTTGGTATCTGGAAGTTTAATTCTCCAGAGTGAGGTATCTGTGTAGCTGCTTTTTCATACTGTGTCTTTACTTGTTTGCAAATTTTTCTTTTAAGGGAATTTGAATGTTATTCTCAGTGAATAATTTTAATCCTTAAGAAGGTGCTTGCTTGGATATTTCTTTGTAGGTAATGGGAAAATAGTGTTTACGTGAAATTGCTTCTGAACATCCTCTCAATGAAGGAGCCTCGCTCTGCTTGTGAGAGGAGCCTTCTCAGGCTCCCTCTATTGACAGTAAAGAAAATTTTCCGTGAGAGTGTGTTCTTTCCCTAAGGTTTTTAGGTGCAAAAGGAGAAGTGTTGAGGTTTCATTGCTGCCAGAAATTTTGGTGCAATTTTTTAGGAAGAAGAAATTTTATTGTATTCAGAGATCTGCTGCTGAATTGCTTTGCAATTTATCTGTAACAGTGAAGGTAAGATTGCTTGTTCTTGTTTTTTGTGCTGTGCTGCAAAAAAAAAAAAAAAACTTTATCAAAAAAGTAGATAAAAAATGATCCATGAATTTCACTGAATTGAATCATGAGTTTCCTGTTATTGGTTTTTGGTTTTCCCCCAGGAGGACTGTTTGATTCACTGAAAATTGCCTTATATAAACTTCCATGCTAGTAGCTACTAATATGTTTGTGGTAGATAAATACAATGCAGAAGAAAGACAATAATGAATTCTTACTCAAGATTTGGGACTTTAAAATTTACATGTTTATTTTAAAGAAGTATCAATATCTTTACATCTTTCTCTTCTCATAGTATATAAAATGACATTGAGGACAAACCTTCATAGGGTTTCCCTTTTAATAACCTTGAAAATTATCTTCCTCTAATTATTAACAGATTTAGGTATTCTTTTCATATAGTTTATAAATCTCATGCTTGCTGGCACAGGACAGTTTTATAATCTTTAACTAGCTGCTTAAATTTTCCTGTTTGGCTTAGCATGGTTTTATTCCACTTCCACAAGTCTGAAACATGAAGTGGTCTTCTTGAAGGAGGAAAAGTGATGTTAAAAATACTGTGCTTGTTTACATGGCTGTTCTCTGAACTCGTATTCTCACAGAATCTGGAAATAAAATTACAAGAGAAAGGACATTGACTTTATATTTTCAGTTCTCAATGTTTCTTGTGCAAATCAAGTACTTGTATGATTTTGACAGAAGCTGGTTTTCTAAAAGTCAAAAATTTAATGTTTTCATTCTTTAGATTTCATGTTATCATTCTTTAGATTTGATGTTTTCATTCTTTAGAGCTCTGGGGTTTGTAAATACCACCTTTCCCCCTTATGCTTCCTGAGGTTCTGACCATTAACACCCATAAAACTACATTCTTGTCTCCAAGATGACAAGGAATTGTAGGACATGAAAAAGATGTAAGAAATCAGTTGCAGAATAAAAAGACAGATTGTTAGGTTTTTGAAAGTATGAAATTAGGTATGGCAAGAGAACACACTTGTAAATTGATACTCTTCTCTTAAATAGGTGCTCTTCTCAGAAAGTATCTTGTGAAATTTCTCATTGCCTGCTGCAGTCAGCATTAGAACAAAATCTGAGGCTAATTCTACAGCTTTCTCTTGGTTGATACTGGACATCCTAGTCATTCACAATCACTCCTGTTTCCCTATCCTCAGCTGACTTTTGGTGACTAAGAATGCAGATTCTCTTCATTTTTCAATATTCCAATGGGAATTTCTATGAAAATTGTGGCACTTATGATCTTCATGTGTGGACTGAATATGTGACTGTTGTGATACATCTGAAAAGCACAAGCACTCTAGAAACTGGTTGCCAGATTAGCAGCTGCTCCTTTTTATGTGACCATACCCAGAGGGAAATATCTGGAAATACTAGCTCTGATAAAATTGCTTTTGAAAAAGACTGGTTTTTGAAAAGAGGAGTAGCAAGAGATGTGACTGTGCTTACATCTGACTTAAATCAGTAATGAGGAAAATGGTATTATCCTAATGTTAGAGATCCATAGTTATGTGCTTGCAGTTTGTGCCTAACTGGTCTTATGCAACAAAAGCTACAAAATGTTAAAGACTAAATTACACAACTAGAGAGGTTTCTGATCCTCTGTTTGATAAACAAAGTGGTAGAGCAAATCCAAATAAGCGAGATTGAATCAATATTAATCTATGTTCTTGCAAAGAGATCCTTGCCAGCATCAATTTTTTGGTTTATTTCATCTCAACTATACTGTGACAAAGAATCATCACATAAAAGTGGCATCTTTTATAACTATAATTTGAATATGGTTTGTTCCTATCAATTTCTTCTCTCAGTGGATTTAGAGTATGGAAAATCAAACCTCTATCTTGCTATGTCCCCTTATTTACCTAACTTGTGTTTGTAGATCATATGTGAATTTGAGAAGGAGAGGTGCTTTATAGTTAATCCCATTGAATGAGCAGTACTGTGGGATATTATATAGTGGTCCTTGGAGTTAATTACAGCAGATCTGTAAACACAGCATTCAGTGCTTTCTCTTCTGCATTCTAGGTACACAAGTAGGAGGCATGTGTGGGAAGTCTCCCAAATTGGAAGCCTCTTATCACAAATGCTATCTCCTTTGTTATCTAAAATGTAATTAAAATACTGTAGTTTGCCTAGTGCTGTTCTAAGTTCTAATCCACTTAAAGGAAGAGAAAAGGCAGCTTTAGCTGTAGAATATCTTGCCAAGATTCCTACTCCCTCTTTGCTAATTCTCACCCTTTTACCTAACTGGCTTTAAATAAATACTTCAACTGATTTCTTTTGTGAAAGTACAACCCTTCAAAATTAGAATGAAAAGTTTAATGACCTAAATACAGTTCAGTCGTATTTGAAAAGCCTGATTTATCTTCTGTGGCTTTTTTTTTTTTTTAATACTAGTATTTCCTTGTTATGCCCTTGGTATTTCATAGCTGTCCTTTTTAAGCACTGAAGCAATTAGTTTTGAGAAGGCTGATTCTTCAGGGTCCAGTGCTTTCCTGCCTTTCATTTGCCGGAGCTGTACATTTTAATGAAGTTGTTTCATCTGTGTTGCCAAACACTAGAATTTTGCTGCTTCAATTCTAATTATCTCTGCTGGCAAATGCTATGTTTTATTAAAGCTGTCAAGTGCACTGTTCATTAAATGTCCACAGTCAGTGGTGCTGTGCACACAAATTAGATCAGCTTTGCTCCTTGATAGATTATGAAGTTAAATAGTTTTATATAAACCTTTAAAACTGTGTCTAACAGCAATAAGTGATGACTTACATAAGTAAAGCACACCTGCATCTTCTTGGAACATAATATCTTGTCAAAAACCATCTATGAAACATATGTTAAGTCAGAAGTAGTCCAGTTGAGTATGCCATTTGTATGGTTAGATAATTCATTAAGCTACCATTTTCCTTCCTCAAGATATCTACATTGCATCTTGAATTCTAGTTCATGTGTGTTTAGGGTAAGATAAGTTTTGTTATTTATACTTTGATATAAAGAAAAGCATCAGTGCTAGTCTTTCAGAAGAGGGTTGTGTAGTCTAATTGATGTCCATTAAAAGCAAAGGTGGCTTTATTTAAATGTTACTAACCTGGTGAATGTGAGAGATTACTGTCATTAACAGCTTCCCTTGTATTTGCATATCTGAATGGGGCGTTTTGCTGGAAGATGTTTACTTCAAACACATGAAGGATTAGTAGAAATACTGTACTTGCAAAGAGAATACTTGAGTCAGCTTCTCATTTTGACACTTGTAGCATAGTTTTGCTTTTGTTAATTTTATGTTCTCTGTGTATGTATCATGATCTTCAGTAGCACAAATAGCCATTCTTGCTATTTAGTGTATTGTTTTCTGGATGTTCTTTTGGAGAATTAATAAGGTATTGTGATGACAGATTACCAGATAAACACATTGTTGATCTTTTGAAGAAACGTATTTCTTACCCTTCAGTTATCTGTGGGGAAATAATTTCAAATTTATTTTTAATACTATGGCTTTACGGTATCTGCTTTCTGTATTGGTTACCTTATCTTTTGAAGAATCTTGTTTATACTTTCCTACTTTTTTTTCAAATTTATCAGACCATATTTCAAACCTTTAGAGGAACAGATATTTATTGTACTCTTTACAGAAATCGTAAATAACATCTCAAAGTGCTGTGCAGAGTGAATAGAATTTAAGAGCTCTTGGATATGTATTTCTTAGGGTTTGGTGGAAAACTACACTTCTTCAAAAGGCTGTGAGACACTTCCTTTTCTTCCTATGATTCAGTTTAAAGTGCTGTGGTGTGAATAGAAAATTCACATAGCTTGAAGTTGAATGGGAGACTGTATGTTCATGTGTTTAATGATCTGCTAATGTATTGTGCCTTATCATATATATTTCATGGTGTTTACAGGAAATAATAGCTTTTAATTTCCTTTTTTAGTGCAGAAAAAGAAAATGTTCCTTTGACTGTAGGGCTGAAGGGATTTTTGTCACCTGAAATGCTTAACTTCAGACAAGTGATCTTTCATTATGTTCAACTTTTACTTTTTTCAGCTGCCTGCTGTGAGGCAGGAGATGGATCCCGATAGATGGTGTATTCTGTGGCAGTAAAGTAGTTAAGCAATACCAATATACTGAGAGATTTATGGGAAATGGGAAGCGTGAAAGTCACCCAGGTGCATGTGAAAAACCTACAATACGTGAAATATCACACTTTTTTTCTTAGTGTTGTTATTTTCACTTTGAATGTATGTTTCTATTTGGCTTTGATTCTGAAAAATTGGACAAAATCTTCTTTAAACCTTTCAAGGAGATTTGTAATGTATTCAGGCTTATATTTACATCTAGATTCAGATTTGTAAAATATTGACCCATTTTGGCTTCTTGGAAGTTACCTGAGTTAGGTTGCATCTTTGCATGTATAAATGAATGCTTTGGTTGTACTACCTTATCCACCCTTTTCAGACTGACTGTAGTGAATACAACAGAAGAATAAATTTCTTTGTGAACCCTGATGCCTTCCCTCTTCTCAGTGTAATCTCAACAATTGTGAAAAATCACTGAAGCAACGATCAAACATAGCAAAGACATTATAATAGTGATGCAGTTAAATACAGAAATAGGTCTTTAACATATCTGTGAGATTAATTTTATACTAAGGAAGGTATACAAACAAACACAACAAAGATTTTACAGCCTATGGTGGGTTATCAAGCTGAAACTGAAAAGAGTAGAATTAATGCCATTAATAAAAGAAATACCATACAAAGGGAAATATTTCTGCTTCAGAATATGTAGAGATGGGATTCATCAAGTTCTATGCCATTTTAAAAAGTCCTAAGATTTTAGATTTGGTTAGGAATTCTTTCAGTTTAAAAGAACATGGGAGAAATTTTGGTGCCTGAAATTGATGTTATCTACAAAGATATTTGGCTGGTTTTATAGTATTTTAAATGTTGAATTTTAAGGGATTGAGAAAGTATTGCTTATGTATTACCACTGGGATTTTTTAAGGGAATAATAATCTTCTAACCTTGCAAATGATTACTAGATGTTTTTAATTGGCTTTGTTTTGGTGTGTTTTGTTTCCACAGGGACACCAGGACAGCATACTTGGGAATACCATGCAAACTGCGATAGCCTTGCTGAATAACATCGTTGCCAACAAAAGTACGAACATGATGCTGCTCTTTAAAGAAGGTATCTCATCTTTATCTTTATTCCCCTTACTGCAGATGTGTCCCAGTCTGTAATATCTGGTACTGTGTGAAACCAGACTTGTATGTATTCAGATCTTATAGTGGTGGTTGGATAATCGCATTGTGATGTATTCCTTGTCACTTCCTCTTCCTCCCTTACTGATTTGATTAGAAAGTTGTCCTTCCAAGAAAATGTGGTTACAAAAGTTACTGACTGAAAGTTACATTATGCCTGTGAAGAATGGCTTTGCAAAGGTGTGGGCTGGAGTTCTGACCTAAAAAACAATGCAGGGTGCAGAGAGAGAGAGACACTGCAAGTTCTTCCTTGTCTCACTGCTCAGACCTGTGGAAGGATAAGTTTTGCAATATTTCTGCACACTTTAAAGAAATAGTTCTAGCCCAGTGATGTAGACTAATGAGGTGGAGCCCAATGACTATCGAGTCTTAGTCTACAAACCACTACAAGTCTTGATGGAATGTTTGCCATATGAGTTGGGTGGTAAAACACTGGCACAGATTGCCTAGAGAGGTGGTAGATGTCCCATCCTTGAGAACATTCAAGGTCAGGTTGGACAGGGATCTGAGCAACTTGATCTAGTTGAACATGTCCCCGTTCACCAAAGTGGGGTGGACTAGATGACCTTTAAAGGTTCTTTCCAACCCGAATTATTCTATGATTCATTTCACTGTGTTCCATTTTCTAAACTCCTTTTATTTAAAAATTGATTCTGGTTTACAAAATGAAGACAAAGGTTCTGCTGTTGGAAATCTATATAAATTTAAAAACTTATTTAGAGACATGCACATTCATAGCACTTTTTGTTTATCATGAGTGGGTGAGGGACATCGAGCCATACAGATCTGCACTACCATTTGTACTATTTGTTGGTACACATGCCAGCCTAAAAATCCATCAAGGCTGGTAGTAGTAGTCATGTCTCATTTTCATAATTATCTTAGCAGTTAAAGCACTCACACAGGAAGTGGGAGAGATGAATTTCTGATCCTTTTTACGCTTCAGGGATTGAAGGGGCAATGACATTTTTGGGAGGTGAACTGGAATTTGATATTGTAGCTGTTAACATGCTCCCCTCCTCATTTCAGACAAATCCACTTGGAAGTTAGTGGTGTGAGAACAGAGCCAGAAAAAAAAAAAATAGAAAAATATGACTAATTTAGAAAAGGATGGGTCATAGGATTCATGTTCTTTGGCTATTTCTCACCAAACTGCCTGTGACTAGAACTGCTTCAGGTTTCTTGGGGTTTAGATGTGTGTGCTGCTTTTACTATCTTTGGGCACATCTGCTCTGCATCAGGCAAAATCCTGAACTGGCACTGACCTGAGTCACTGCAGGGAGACATTGGAACTGCACAGTGACATGCAAAGAAGTTAGGTCAGGTCCCACAAGCACTGTAATCACTGCCATGCCTGACTCAAGGTAGTATGCTCTGCCTTTCTGCATGGCAAAACTATTTAAGAGCATGGAAGAACGACATCCATTCCCTAAATATCTCCTCTTTATTGTCTCATTGAGCAAACTCCCATGTACTTTTTATTCTGCTGGTAGTATATCTGGGCTCTTTCGCTTCTCATCTTCTCCAAAAATAAAACGCATCTCTTTGGTCATGCCGGTTTCCAAATGAAGGAAGTGGGATAGAAATAAAATTAAAGTATTTTATCTTTTTCTTGTGCTATTGTCATAATGACTCCAGTAATATTTTCAGGCTATTAGTGATTGGATAACAGTAACTTGTGCTCACTGAACTTCAGCAATCACACTAGAAAAAGCGGCACAGCAGCCAAAAATAATTTATCTCAAGTAAAATGTCCCTATCTTCTCTCATCCCTTTTCCCCACTGGTAATCTTCAGAGTACTGGAAACTGGGATTTTGGCCAATGCTAAATTGATTAACGGCCAAATTTTCAAGTAAAAAACTTATAAAATTTGCTTGGCAAGAATGTTTTGAGAATATTGATCTTGTGATTGTAGATGGATAGATTTTCTTTGAATTAAAAGAGAGGTAATTTATTCCATCCAAACTGGAAGGCTTTATATTCTTTTCAATACCAACTGTAAATATATAGTGTTCGCATTAGAAAAGTACCTTAAACTTCCTCTGCCATATCTTTGATATTCAGCTTTTCATTTTTGAATTACTTAATGTAACAGAGAAGAACATGATCTAGTGAAATGGAAACTGAGCTCCCTCTTGCAGAAGAATGTCTTGGATTCCAAACAGAGAAGTTGAACATGAGTCAGCAGTTTGCATTTGCAGCGATAAAGGCAAAACAGGGCTGTGATAACAAAGGATAACTCGAAGGCTGAGTAAAGTGATTATTCTCCATTCATCACAGTATCTGGTTTTGAGCTCCAAACTATAAGAAAGACATTGACAGACAGGAGCAAGTCCAGAGAAGGGCAACCAAGATGTTTAGGGGAGTGGACCACGGGATATGTGCATTTCCAGCCTCTACCTGTACTATTACATGAATGTTTTGCTTCCCAGGTGCAGAACGTTGTATTTGCCTTGGTTAAATTTTAAATGGTTTCTGGCAGCCCATTTTTGGAGTTCTTCAGCTTCTTGAGCTCTTTCTGAATGTTGGCTCAACCCTTCATCATATCAACTGCCTTCTTCATTTCAATATCATCTGCAAACTTGCTAAACGTGCATGTTATTGCATCCTGTTGGCACTGTGTGTCTGTGCTGTTAATGAAGGCATTTAACATTCATGAGCTGTTAAAAAAAGACTGAAGACAGAGTATTATGGGCCATCAATTTCCTCTATTTCCCCATTACAATGTGATAATTAATTCATATGTGTATGGAGCTTTAGAAATTAGAAACCCTAAATACTTGCTGAATGTTGTAAGGAACTCAGGTTAGGCGGTCAGTCCTGTCAAGATTTTTGTTTCTAAAAATCCAGACATTAGCAATGAAGATTTCTCTCCAATTTTGTGCATTCCTTTCTTCAGCTGTCAAGAAGCTGTATTTTTGCAGACAGAACATTTGGAGACCCTTGTCACTGTTTCCTTTTGTGCCTATTAGCCTTCAGATCTCTCTCTTGCTCAAAGGAGTTGTATTAGGTGCTAGATTTCTTTTTTTTTTTAAAGGGCTTACGTGCAGCTTACATGTTGAACTTTCCCCTTTCTCAAGAAAATCTTGCATGATGGCACTTGCTGCATTTACTACTCCTGTGATTTCCGGTTAATGACAAGGATGTGCTTGTGCATTTCAGCAAGTTGCATAGAAGGTGGATTGCCTGGCATTAATTTCTCTCCACTGTGAACTGTGTCCTTTTGTGTGACAATACATCAGACATGTGATGATAACCACTTGTAATGTTGAAAGGTGAAATGGAGAATAACATATGCAACTGAAGTCACTGAGGGAATTTACAATGGCCTGTACTTGTGTTATCAGCTATTAAAACATTTGTTCTGTTAATGTTAATGACAATTCCCACTTAATAATCAGAGAAGAATAATATGATTCAGTTTAATTACTGAGACTGGAATTCAGTAAGGAGACTAAGATTAATAGGGGATCTCTTGTGAATAGTTAAGATATTAAAAAGCCAAGAGAATAGTGGTCATTTTTAGCATGATCTCTCTCCCTCTGTCTTGGCTTCTGGCTCTTTCTTTCTTCCCTTTTGTCATCTTTTGGTATCATTGGACAATTTTAAACTAAATTGCGATACCACAGAGATCCAAATACACAAAGTATATATTCAATCTATAGTGATTAATATCTGATGAGAGAGACTTAAGTTAATGCCATAGCTTAGGAAAAGCAATAGACTTATCCATTAAATATTCTTCACTAATGTACAGCAAATAGAATAGTGTTACAGATGACATGCACAAAATAAATGTGGTAACACACTTACAGAAAGAAAGGAATTTTCATACCTAAAATTTCTAACTTGCAAATTTTAAAAACCTTAAGTTTGCAACCTGTGATCTTGGACCATCCCAATGGAAATTATGTTGCAAGAAGCCCCAAGATGTCATTTCATTTTCAGGTATTAACCAGAGAATGTAAATGTGAGAAGAGCATAATTCTTGAACAAGTTTCCTTCTTTTATCACAAAGTTTTGCTGTGATCAAAGTGGAGCCAACTGGTCTGAGTTTGTATCCTGTATTATAATAGTTCTTACTGATGGAGGTGAAGCCTTCTTATCTCTGAATTCTGTTTCTATTAGCATTTATTAAATTATGAAGTGTAAAACTTACATATTATCCTGAGATCTGTTGATAAGCCTGTAAAGATGTATTAATTAATACACCTTCCTGGTCTTTTCAATGTTCACTTCCCATTTTCTTTTTAGGACATCTGCATTCTTCTGTTTTAGGTTTGTGTGCTGGTTTTAAGGTAAACCAGCAGGAGAAATGGACTCAACACGAGAGAGATTATAAGTCAGAGCTACAATTTAATAATAATAATACAGTAAATACACTGACACAAAGGGA
>JAWWLZ010000082.1:43918600-43934348 GCA_035041345.1 Poliocrania exsul
GAGGGGGTAGAATACACAGCCTTGATCACCCCCACACAGTGCCAACTGGTCCCACCTGCTAAACTAAGACAGTTTGTAACCACTGAGTTTAAGGGTGTGTTGGTCAATGCTTGGAGAGGACACCTATGTAATGATCCCACATCAGAGACCATCAGGATTAGTCAGTGCATGGGAGCAACTTGCACTGTAGAACAGGTTTAACTGGGTGACATAGGACAAAGCTACATGTTGACTGTAAAATGAAAATCCTCTTCTAGATGCTGGAATCATCAACTCTTGAGCAGGTGTTGTAGGAGTACAGTGGATGATTATCTGTTCTTATAGACAGGCACCAGAGCAGTCTACTGAAAACACGTGCTGTCTTAGACATGTGTCTGTTGACAGGCAGTGACATACTGACAAATTTAGGCATAAGATGAACCACAGAGTCAGGTTTGGCTGCTTGATAAGTAGGTGGCATTAGTGTGCAAGACTGCTTCATTTGACCCTGAGATTAGCTCAGTTGGTTAAAACTTGGTTGTAATAATGCCACGGTCATGGGTTCAATCCCCTGTGAAGGCCATTGACTTAAGAGTTGGACTCCATGATCCTTGTGGGTCCCTTCCAACTCAGAATAGTCTGTGGATCTCTCACATTATGTGGCCTGTGATGAGTAATGAATAGTAAAATGCATCACAGCACTTAATGTATAGTAAGATTCTTGTACACTAGTACAATTTCTAGATATATCAAGTCTTTATTTTGCTTTCAATTCAATCTTTTCTCTGTTTTTTTTTCTTTTGTGGGGAGTGTTGTTTTTCATTTAGTTTGCAAAAATTAAAAATAGCAAATTTGAATCATCTTCACTGTCTGTAGTTAGCAGTGCTTTCAATCTCCAACTTCTGTTTGTCCACAGGTCATATTCAAAGGCAAGGAAATTCTAACTTTCTGCTTATAGGAAGAGTTTGAATATATTATATTAGAGTGTAGAGAAATGTCTTTCAAAGACTAGCTGCTTCATGAGGGTCCTCATTCTGAAGAAATGAACAAGACAGGTTTTTGGAAAATAGAGCTTATAAACTGCAGTGGCCAGTTTCTCATAGTCTGTCTGTAGCTATTTATTTCTGATAATGCCTCAGATTTATTATGTTTATAGAAACAGCTATTTTCAGTATTTATAAAAAGTAATTCTGCCTTTAGAAAAGGTTTCCACTGTTACTCAAAGCTGATCTAGTAAGCTGCTTGCAGCCCAGTATTACTTACAGATAAGCTTACATTTTTAGCTTTTTTCAATCTCATTATACTCCATAAATCAGTTACAATTTTTTTTAATGATGGTCTTGCAAGGAGATGATTTATATATAAAGTTCAATACAGTCATGTTGAACTGAATGACCTTTTCCAGGCTGCTCTGCTGTGACCTTGTACTTGGCTACTGTCCCCAGGTAACCACCACCAGCAGTGCAAGCAGTGGTGGTTGTCTGAGTGTTCAAAGCAACTTTCCATTATATGGTGCAGCCAATCCTAAACTTTATTCTGTGTCTTAATGCTGTTGAATCTCAGAAACTAAAGGAAAAGGGAAATTGTGGAGTTGAGAGCAATAAAAATTGTCTGTGTGTTGAGTGGAAAGTGACAGCTTTTAGTACTACATGGTACTTTATGCAGTTTGTGTAAAAACTGAAGTTCCTAAGGAAGGACCTCTGGTGCAAGTGTAGAATGTCAGCTACAGCCGTCATAACATTCAATATCACATTCAGAAGGTATGCTAAGTGCTTAAAGCAGGGACAGTTATTGAAAAGGAAGAGATCTGCAATCAACTTTGTAGTCAGATGATGGTAATTCATTTGCACCTCATGAAAGAAAGATCACCTTTCATGGCTGAAGTATCCTTACTCATCTTGCATTCCACTGCTTTGACTTTTTAGTCAAATGTCAAGAGATTAATTAGATTTCAAATGTCTGTGTGTTATATTGTTAAAGTATGTTAATTACTGCATACCCAAAACATGGCACTCATGAGACCAACATCCAATTTTAAACTTTTCCTTAAAAAAAAAAGGGAAAAAAAGTCTTTTATACACACATCTGTAATATAATGATAGGTATGACTAATATAACGATGATGACTATGAATTCTGAGCTCTCTAGACAGAGCCCAAAGGTTTCCAGATTACCAAAATCTCTGGAAAATCTTCTACCTTTCACTTCCTCACAGATAGTTTTCTTTCATTTTCAGTCTCCAAAAGGCATTTGATCATGGTGCCTATACCAGACTTTTTAAGTACAGTTTCTTGCTTGCCAGCTCTCTTGTCACCAGTGTTCATGACATTAGGCAGTGGACACGATAACTCAGTGACCCAGATCTGCTGCACCTGCCTGTGCCATAGTCTGAGTAGTCTCAGTGCAACACTGAGAAGCCATTGGGACTCTGATTTTAGGGATCCAGTTGAGTTGTTGGGTAGGTGGCTCCAGAGTCACAGCATTTTCTTCCAAGATGGGAGAAATTAACTGTCTCTTAAGATGGTGATCAGGAAGAGGACCATGGGCTAGTTGTACAGAAGGAGTCTGCTTGCAAGGGAAAGGTGATAGTTATAAAATTTTATAGAATACATTACTTAAATTAATAGGCCCTTTAAATAAAGGAACAGCAAATAGAAACCACAGACTTAGTCTGTGAAGAAGCAGACACACAATCAGACTGGTTCTGAAGCCATTTAGTCAATCATTACTAGCCTCTATTTTTTTCCTAGGGATCTTCTGCAAAAGTTTTAGAGGGTACAATATAGAAATATTTGTTTAGTGACTGAAGACAGAAAGGGTGTTTCATGGCAGTGCTTTCCATCTGCTTACTGTAAAGCCTAATTCTGATGCCATGTATTTTGATTCTGAATAGAAAGATTGGCAGGGAGAGTAAGGTAGGGAAATCAATATGAATAAGAACCTAAAAGCATTTTTTCTGTTTTTAATCAACATTTAGAAACAGAAGGCTCTCATTTAAATAAATGTAAAATAAGAAATAGTTTTAAAATACAGAAAATAATTGTATCATCCTGTCTTGAGTAGTTGCAGATTTTGCCTCTGTGTGATTTGGATGTGACAGGGAAAGTCCCTTGCTGAGGAGGGATACACCTTGGAGCCTCTGATGTGCAGGATGGAGGCCTTTCACGGTTCCTTGCTAGTACTGGAGTAGTTAGTTGAGTTCTTGAGCACAAAGTGTCTCTGGGATCATCTGAAGGCAGTAGTCATGTGTTGTGTGCCTTGTGTTCATCTGAGTTGCAGTTTACATGAGAAGTTGGTGGTGGTTGAGCCTGAGGAAGTTTCTTCTGTGATGTTCCAAAGTTCGGAATGCTTTTTAACAGTATTAAGACATGTTTTTCTGACCCAAAATGCCACTCAGGTGGAAGTGTGTAACATCACATGGGTAAACTTAGAAGTCTGGTATCATGAAAGATAAGTGGGAATCATGTCAAAATAGCAGGATAGTAGTGAAGTCTTTGAGGAAAAATAACCTGTGCCAGTCTGTGATATTCATCAATGCAGCCACCTGAGAAGGATGAAAACAGAAATGGTAATTGCTGTGAGGAGCAGTTATGCCATTCAAGTGGAATCAAGCCTGTTGTTGTTGAGAGCTGTACCCATAAGGCACAAAATGTCACAGCATCCTTGCTAAGAACTTCAAAGGATGTAATAAGTGAATAAAGGCTCAACAGGTTGTTACATGTTGCCTCTCTGGTGCTGTACTGTAAAAGAGAAGTGGCATTCCTGTGCCTGGAGTGGAGTTCCTGACAGGATCCCTGTGGCCAGCCAAGCAGATTGTCTGGTAGCACAGCTGGCTGCTTAAACTATGTAAGATATCTCATTTTAGCACTTAACTGATCGAAGAGAAAGAAAAATAACAAAAAACTGTTCAAAACCTTTTCGTTCCATGATATTCTACTCTGAGGGGCCTTATGCAGAAATCTGATAATGTGGCTGATCAACTTAGTTTAATGGTGGGAAGTGAGTTCAGTAAATCTGTTTTCTTAGCTTAGACTGTCTTTATAGTTCTAAAATGACAACCATAAAAGACAATTCTCTGTTACCTGTGCAACTCCTAGACAGATTTAAGATTTTGGCTGAGTGACTACTCTGATACTATTTGGAGGCAGAAACCTCATTTAAAATAGTAAAGTGTTATGTAAAATGTCAGGCATAGATTTTCTGAGATTGTGAGTATCCAAAGGTTTCCTGATGGCAAACTCAGGACTGTAAAACAAGAAAAAGTTTCCAAAGCCTTATGCTTCTTCTCACCACTTGGTATTTTCTTCCTCTCCTCTAGACACTGAAGTCTGCATTTACTGTAGGTGCTACTTTTGCTGCAGTTTGATTTAAGTTGCCATTTGACATTATGGCAGTATTGCCATGAAGTGCAATTCAAGTAATGTGTATTTGATGATGATCATTGTGTAGCTTGTCAGGTATAATTAGTTAAGCTTAAAGATCATTTTGGGGATGAAATTAAAAATGTAGCTATATATTTGAAAAGAAACCTGTTCTAAATACAGTTGCTGTGGCCCATGGGTTGTGGATCTCTCATGTATGTTCTGTCCTAGCAGCTGGAACAGTCTCAGTATGAAAGCAATGGATCACTGCCAATTTGGGGAAAGTGTAAAGTTACAAAGGTACAAAGTAGTGTACACAAAATTAAACTGCATCAATCATTACTCTGTCATAGGGATGGGTAACAGTCTTCTTCAGGTGCACTTACATCATCCTACAGAAAAAAGTTCGTTTTGTCATTGCTAAAAACAAGCCCCACTTTTGACAGGAACACATCTATCTAGTGGACAGATAAATGAAATTGGAGGGTTTTCAGTGCTTTGAAGAATGGTTTGGAGGGTTTTTGTTTTGTGTTAAATATCTTCAATAGTTGTCACAGCACCCAGACAGTCAGATGTTTTCCTCTTCTAAGTTATTTTCAGAAAAATTGTGGACTGAACAGATGTGTTCATCTCACAAATATGTTTAAACTGTGGACAATTAAGCTTTAAAATTATTTTCTCTTTAAAGCAGAAAGAGAATTATATTATAATAGAGAAACTGAAGTTATTTACATTTTATAGTGTTTTGAGAGACCCAATTTTTACACCAGGTTGTAGACTGTATTACTTGAGACTTTTCCTGTCATGCTCTTCATTTTCCACCAAAATACTTTGTATTTTTCCAACTTTTGCCTAAAATACAACATTTCTATGTAGTCTTTATTAGAGTGATGTTTGCTTTGGCTGTTAATGATCTATATTACTGTTTAGCTTAGCTTTTCCAGACACTGTAAGTTATATTTTTCACATGCATTTCACTTTAATAATCCATTCTATAGTTAAATTTCTTTTCAAGTCGCTACACATGGATTTTCCATTGTCTTAAAGACTATATATAATAAGGTAAGTGTCTGTGTTCTCATTTAGACAAGTTATCACTCCCCAGCTGGCAAATTTTTCCTACAGCTTTTGGTCAGTGCCTTGTAGATTTGATAGGGGAACTAATTTTGTGTATAGTTGTATGCATGGGCTGTTACATTTTGTAGCAATGTGTCTGCATGGGGTCAGTTTTTGCACATCCACTGTGGAGGAAACCTGTTGGAGGTTCAGTTGAAACCTCCTGGTGAGGCACTGTGGTTATTTAAACTGCAGGGACAAAGATGTAGATGTCTACCTGATTTTTTTAAAAATGTATTTCATAAATGTAGTCCAAATTTGTCTATCTATGCTTTGAAAAAAAAATCTCATTTTATCATTTGTTTTTTCTCGTTGGACTAAGATTATATTTATGTGTGATGGGTTTATGAAGACAGATCTGTCAGCAAAGACATGTGATGGGTTTCAGATCTGAGCTTTAAGCAAATAAGCATAACTTTTAATTTAAAGAGGCCCTTGCTTGTTTGGTTGTTTGTTTTGTTTTTTGTTTTTTTTTGGTTCATAAATAGGTTTTAAGTTTCCATAGATGTCTTTATGTTGTTAGAAGATATTCCATCAGCTACTTATTCCTTCATTTTGATTGAGGAAAAAGGTGCTTCCCTTTGAATTTTTAAGATGAATGGGAGAAGAAACAGGGTATCTTTATAAAGTCTGACGCTGTCTTCTGTCTTTTAGGAGAATGTAAATTTGGAAAGATTTATTTTTTTTTAATTACCACCCACCTTTCAAAAAGATAAGGAGAAGGAACCTCCTGTTCACCTGCATCCATTCAGTTTCAACTTGTCTTCTCTTTCCTGAGCGCCATTCTTTCTTTGCTTACCATATTGCAGGTTGCTTACTCAAAAATCTCTCATCTCTCTTCCTGTGAGTCTTGGCAAAAATCCAGTAAGGCGTTGTTAATGGATTTATTCACACTTTTAAAAGACCATGTTTCCTACTGACATGCCAATATTGTGACAGTAGGCTTTCCAGCCAATGATACAGCCATGAAATGTGACTTATTTCACTGGTTGACAACAGAACTAATGCTATTGTATGTATTATAAACAGATTGAACAAACAGTAAAATTATCCATGTTGTCTGAACAGTCTTTCCAATATGCTTTTTTTTTTTAATAAACACAGACAGATTGCATCATCCAACCCAGAATGACATGAAGTTGTGGGTTTATGGCTTTATTTATCTTACTAGAAAAAAGCTCAAACTGTTATTTACTATGCATTTTCTTCAGAAATTGCCTTGAATGTTGTTGAGTTCAGAGAGCATGTGTTTCAACCAGCAACACCAGAAGATGAATTTAGAGGCAACATTTTTTATATACTGTGAGTGGAAAGTCATAAGCAAGATAAGGAGAAGGCAGATAGACTACAGATCAACGAGGCAGGTTCAGAGGCTTTGAGATGAAAAGAACAGCATTGCTGACAAGATTTCCCTTGCCTGGACTGTGGGTGAGGCTGAGCTGAGTCTGCCTTTGGGTCAGCCTTGGATGCACAGATCCTCAGGCTGGACTGAGTGCAGGAATCATAAAATCATGGAATCGATTGGGTTGGAAAAGACCTCTGAGATCATCAAGTCCAGCCCTTGGTCCCACTCCAGTCCATTTACTACATCATGACACTCAGTGCCACTCCCATCTCAGTTTAAAAACCTCCAGGGAGCTGGAGCTCCTCCAGGAGTTCAGGGGGCTCTGCCTGGTGCCTGTGAGAAAACTCGTGTTCATCGAAGGTGTGCCTGCACTCATGCTTGTACCCAGCTACAGTCACACATCCTGAAGGCAGTAAGTGACAGTTCTTGGCAGCAACCTCCTGCTTTGGTTCCATCAGGCTGCCAGTGTTGGTGCTGCCTGTGACTCCCAGGATCCCAGGCTGAGCTGCAGCCCCCTCTCCCAGTGCAGTGCAGCATTCGGGCAGGGCAGGTTGTGCAAAATATTTGAACTCTACTCACAGTGGAATTGCTTGTCTTAAAAACTTAACTAAATACATCTCTCATTTCATATGTTTACTTGCTGCAGCTTTTTTCCAATTCTTGCTTAATTTGTTGACTGTCCAGTTTCACAGATATTAATTCTTCCAGCATTCCCAACAGCTGCAGTTAATTGGCATGGATCCAGATTTACTGGACCCAGCCTTCGCTTTTTGTAGCCTACTTCTGAAGTCCCTCTCCCTTAAGGTATAATCTTCATTAACCCTAGTCAGTTCTCTTTCTAAAAATCTTGATGAAAAGGGCTATTCACTGGTACCAACTGCACTTTGGTTCTATCTGAGGAAGTGTTCAGTCCTGTACTGAATCTCACTGGGCATCCCTAAAGCTGTTTGACATGGTAACAGTCTCTGAACCAGGATAGTGTTTCTTCACATAAACAGAGGGAAGCCCCATCAAATATGCTGTGATATCACCGATCTGTAGGATATCTATTGCAATTCTGAATCCTAGATGGAAGCAGTGACCTGTGTTGAATCTGTTGCAGAGTATGTTGTCTTACAAAATGCTGCAATATTACTTCATTGTTTCAAGCTACTGTTAAACTTTATGATCTTTGATGTTTGTCTCTTTGCTTGAGATAACGTGGGGGAGGAACAAAGAAACATGAGTCCTTTACTGCAAACTTCCCTTCTCCTTCCACCCCCATTATCTTCCCACACAAAAAGATTGAACTGAATTTCTTTGCCTGAACTTGCTTTCTCAAATCAATGGTCTGGGCATAAGCAAGGCTGGAAGAGAAAGATAGGTGTGCAGTTGTGGTCCCCAAGGCACATAAGAGGTGACCCATGAGGCACGCCCTGGGAGAGGGATGATAAATGTTCCCTGTGTTAGGGCAAGTTGGTAAATCTACTGTGGCCCTGTAAGTACCTAATAAACACCTGTGCCCAGCACAGCAGGCATGGCAGAGGAAAAGGAAATGGTGCTGTCATAGTTTAACCATGGCTGGCAACCAAGTACCACCCAGCCACTCATTTAATCCCCTCCACCCCAGTGCTATGGGGGAGAATTGTAAGGGTGAAAATGAGAAAGAATCTTGTGAGTTGGCATAAAAACAGTTTAATATTTAAAAATGGTATACTAAGAAGAATTTTAAAAATTGTTAGGGAAAGAGAGGGGAAAACCCAAACAATCAAGCAAACCAGAGACAGAGGAAAGTAAAATGCAAAAAGAACAAGTGGTGGAAATGAAAACAATTGTTTAATAGCATCTAACCAATGCCCAAACAGTCCAGCAGCAGTGTCCATCCTGCTGATCTCCCCTCCAGTGTTATTGCTGATCCATATGGGATGGAATATCTCTTTGGTTGCTGGGGGTCAGCTATTCCCGCTGTGTCCCCTCCCAACGTCTTGTGCACTCCCAGTCTGTTTGTTAGTGGGGTGGGATGAGGAGTAGAAAAGCCTGTGACTCCATGTGAGCTCTGCTCAGCAATAACCAAAACATCCCTCTGTTGTCAACTCTATGTTCAGCACAAAACCAAACCAGAGTCCCTTACACGCCACTGTGAGGAAATGTCACTCTATCCCAGCCTGAACCAGTATAGATATGAAATGAGTGCTTGCATACTGAGTTTCTTTGGCTGTTCTGTTACACGTCTTCACACGGCACACACTTAAAACCATCCTGTCTCTCTGAATCACCCTTTTCTGTCATGTTGTGGCCATCTCTCTCTCTGTAGTTGTATCAATTGACTTATATTCTGTTTCACCTCTGAAGAAATTGGTTGCAGTTGTACAAAGCAGAATCCAGATTCTCAAAGCATCGGATCAGCAGCTGAATTAACTTCAGTTGGTTGTTGGAGGGGGGTGTATAGTTTGCTATGGTTTGAGCCAAGGTAGTCTAGTAGGCCAGACTTTTCCATGAGATCTCCTTCCAGTGTTTATATGGAATTTCCACTGTGAGTCTGAACCAGTCTTGTAACATATCCACACAGGCTCCACAACTCCCAGCAACAGCTGCCTGAATAGAAAATGTACAGGTTCCTGTTGTGTGGGTCCTGTTGAAATAGGGAAGACAAGGAGTGGAGCACAGAATTCAAACACCCACAGAACTGCAGTTCTTTCAGAGCTGGGTCTCCCTCTTAATTAAGTAAGCTGAGCTGAGGTATCAGCTGACTTAGCTCAGTGCAGTCCTTTGAAGTCAGGTGGCTGTGCTGAAAAAAGTGAAGGCTCTGTTGGTCTGGATTGTGCTTATGACAAACTTTGGGTAAGGCACTTCTGGCATAGCCAGGACAGCATGATCACAATGAGATGTGTTCCAGCTCAAAGATCCCAGTGGTAAGGCTGAAGATCATGGATAGATCAGAGTAGAGCAAGCATACATGCAGACAAAACAAGGCATATGTCTGAGCCAGTTAATAAGGATAGCATCATCTGGGGTGAAAAGTCTGATTGAAAAAGCCTAGTCATCTGAGTGAAAAGTTAGACTTTGTAGATTTAATCAGGTGTGGAATTATTGGTATGGTCAGATAGTAGCAAATTAGAGACTCTGCTGGTCAAAGTTATCCTAACACTTATTTGGAAAATAGTTGACCTAACAGAGTAGGTTTAAGTCTACAAAATATGATCTGGTCATAGCTACAGAACCCGAGTTGCTGTCATGTAACATCCTGACCTCTGTCTAAGCTCTTTGATCATGTAAGTGCAAATACTCCAAGGCCACCTTGGACAATTGTAATTACTGGCTGTCAGTTTTCATTTCTATTGTAAATGATGAATAACACAGGATGTTACAGATGTGGTCTAGGTTCAAATTTGTTGTAATAACCACCAGAAAAATTCCCCTTTGTGGGTATTCTGGCCTTTGCTTTTGTTCTTTGGTGTAGTTGTAACAGAAGTAGAAGACCGTCACTTGAAAATCCAAGTATTTGTAAAGTTTTCATCCTATGGCAGACTGATATAATAGACCAAGAGCAATAGGAATAAATATTTGATATCTTTTCTTCCAGAGCATGACTTTTCAGTAGGGAAATGTAGAACTTTTACCCTTATCATTTGCTGAACAGTATTCAACTGTGGTTTATTTCTGCAATTTAAATCTGAAAACTTCAGAGGATTTTCTGAAGCCAAGGTTCATTGGTCCTTATCACTCCCTGTCCAGGGCCCCTTGAAGGCCCAGCTGGAGCAATTAGTGCTGGTAATGTCATTCCAAGCTGTTGAATGCTGTCAGTTTGTGACAACAGTTTGGGACTGTATCTGTATTCTGAGGCTGTTCCTATCAGGTCTGTACGGGTTTTGTCAGAAAGGCAGCTCTCAAAGTTTCAATGTGGTCTCTCAAGGATTTTTGTGGAAGGGAAAGTTGATGTCAAAGCAGAAGCACATCAAGATATTTGAAGTAGATAAACAGGGTTTAATCTCGTGTGGCAGGAAGTCTATTATTAAAATAGCAATCTCTTTAGAAGAGTTTCTAGTTCTAAATTAAGCCCAGGATATAAATTCCTCTGTATTTTATCACATGGTAATTGTTGCAGACTTGATCTTTCAGAGCAGTAAGTCAAAAGTCTTTCTTGAATCTTTACTGACTCTGAACTTGCTGAATGTAAAGATTTCCTAATGTAACACAAATAACAGATTTTAATCTAGTGAAGGACTTTGTCTACTTTTTGCCATTAATTTGAGGATCTCATGTAGTCTTTGTTTTTCTGAAAAGCATAACACTATACATTAACTCTCAGCATGCAAACAGATATTCTTCCATGTAGCTGTGACACAGTAGCTGCTAATATCTCAGAGTGGCTTTAAAGAGTATTTTCTCTCAAAGAGTAAAATGTTCTGTTATATACTCCTATTCCTACGCAGATCATTGAATGTGCTGTTTGGGAAACCTCCTAAGCATCATCTACCTTCTGTCTGACAAACCCAAGGGATTTTATTTTAGTTGACATTTCATAAGGGGTGAAATAGTCTCTCTCTAGATCTGACTAGAAGCATTGTATGCTGTAGAATTACAGAAATTATAAAATGGACTACAAGCTCTAATGTATCTCTGACATGTGGAGAAACACCTCTGACTGAAAAGTTGCTGTAGAGTTTGCTTAATAATTGCAGTAATAGTCAGTCCAGACAATATGATTTTATCTTATTACTGTCTTGGTTTATTTAATTTTAAATTTTTTTTTTCTTTTTTGGTGATGGAATGTTGTGTTTACAAGTACTGTACAACTGACATGCTAAAAACTTGTATCAACAAAAATGCTGAAATCCACACAAAAAGAATGTGAGTTAGGTGTTCAATATACACACAATTGGTGGCAAGTATTTTAAATGTATACCTTAAGAAGTCACTGTATTATTTCCTCCTCCATCCCTCCCCAAGTCTTCCAGCTAGGAAGGTTGTTTGTCTTTTTGTAGCACATGTCCAATTATACTCAGCTGCTTAGAGAGGGTAAGAAGCAGATAGTATTTCTAGAGACTGTGGTGTCCAACAGCTTCTTACTCAAACAAATCAAAGCTGACTGATCACATGAGACACTGTTCATGTCTTATCAACACTTGGAATAGATCCCCTGAATCACAGACTATTCTGAGTTGGAAGGGACCCACAAGGATCATCGAGTCCAACTCTTAAGTCAATGGGCCACACAGGGGATTGAACCCATGACCTGGGCATTATTACAGCCAGGTTTTAACCAATTGAGCTAATCTCAGGGTCATTCTTACAGTCCATAGTATTCACTCATAAATTTTGGAAACATTTTTTGTTAGTTCTGATGTAACTAGGAAGCATTTGAATGTTCTTATAACTATTTTCCAAAGGAAGTTGCCTTCTAATCTTTCATACTATCCCTGTTGAACAAGTTCATGTTCAATGACTTATACTCCTAGGAATCAGGGCTGTCTTGGTAAATCTCACCTAGAACAAAATCCCCTGCCTTGAAAACTTTGATGCTATGTACCCATATGTGCTGTGAACTAAGTTTCAAACAGCTTGGATATCTTTTCTGAATTAATTATAGAATGGTTGAGTCAATCTGACACAAAAACCTGAATTTAGCTGAAATTTTGTCACAGAAACCTTAACAAGATTCTCAGATGGGAAGCTCCTTTTTTTTCCCCCTTTTTTCTTTTTTTAAATTTCTTTTTTTCATTTTCAAAAGCAGCAGCAAATCAGGAACTCTCAAGGGATCAGTGAGTGTACTTTCAGAAATACTCCTCCTCTTGTGTATGTCATTCTAATCACACCTTTGCACAGAGAACTACCACAGTTTAGCCTGGTCAGTATGATCTGTTATGGTTTATTATTTTTGTATTGACCAGTCAAGCATATTCAACAGTACATGATATTATTATTTCTCATTTGTTCAAGTTGCATTTTTACTATTCTTACTACACTCAGGTACCTTTTCTTATGAGAGAATCCACTTGGTTTTCTATCTTTTCATTGCCTGATCTGTACACCTGCTGAGCTTAATAACCTGCATGTTTGTTCCATAGATTCAGTTATAGAAAAAAGTAGATTTCTGTGTTGATAGGACTCTCTTTGGTTGAGAAGAGTTTGTCGTGGTTCCCTGGGAAGTCCCCAGTTCTGCATTCTTTTTTCACAAGTGAGAGATGACACCTCTAAATTGATTTCTAATAATAACAGCTAAATGCTGCCAGTGCTGGAAACACCAAAGTAGAGCAATGCCATGCTTTGACTCAAAGCAGAATATATTGCCACTGGAATGTCAGATCAGTATTCCTCTTAGGTCTCCACACTCAAGATAACATAGAACTTTCCAGTCTGCTTTTGGCCTAGCTGTAGCAAAGGTGATAACTGGCTCTTCTGCCCTGGTTATCATAATCTTTCCTGCATCCATTTCCCTGTGTGTGAGGACAGGACTGCCTGTTAGGGCACTGCTGGTGTAGAAAAAGCTGAGCCACAGACTCTTCCCACAAAGGGAAGCTCTGGAGAGCCTTGAGCATTCAGTATGACAAACTCAAATGAGATTTTTGTCACTCAAACCTAGTGATTCTTTCTTCAGTTATAAAATGTCCAGTCACTCTACCAGTACCAGCAATAGAATATTCAGTATATTCAAAATTTTCTTCTTTAGATGCTCAGATCAGAATAGAAAACAGTTTGGGGGCAGCAGTCATGCAGGTGATCTGCTCAACAGCTGTATCATTGTCTTTCCACTTGATCTAACATTCATAACTTGCCAAATTTTGAAATCATTGGTGATCTGATTTTCTATCCTCAGTGTTATTCTGTTACTAACACAAGTAGTTCCTAAAAACCTAAACAGTAACAAATGATAAAAGAAATAATATTAAAAGCAACGAGTCTCTTAAAAATATCATTACCCTAAAGATACCCTTTGCCTTTTGTTGCCTATTTTCAGTTGTTCAAAACAGGGAAACTTGAATAGTGGTGCTGTGATGCAAAGAATGCAGATTGAATCCCAGGTTTATGTAGGCAAATAATGTTCTATGAAGAATCTTTGACATCATGGATTATCTTAAGTGCTCATGTACTGAGGAACTCATTCCTGTGCAAGAATCTATCATAATACAGTCCTGTATTTCTTCTTAGCAAAATTTTTGAGCTTTAGGATTAAAATTTAAAAGCTTATAAAATATAGTTTCTATTTAGTGCAGCAAATTCACAGGTCCAATCTGCAAGTAAAAGAAGGAAGAAAAGTCTAGTGAATATCTATTTTGTAATATCCCTGGGGAGTCAGTTGTGTGGGTGTGATACAAATAGGAAAAATGGCTCTCCAGAGAGAAATGTGTAGAGAGGAACAAAGGGAAACCTTTTTGCCGGGCTGAGGGTTTTGCTGCTGGCTGTGCATTGGCATTGTTCGGGTCGGAGGAGCTGCACCGGCTCCAACGCTTCCTTCAGCTGGAAGCAGACAGGTTTGTTGAATGCTCTAATTGCTGGTAGGCATGAAAGGATTGCCTGCAAGATTGCTTCCTAGGCTGTCCTTTGATGTTTTCTATGATCTGGAAGCAAAGATTTTTTTTTTTTGCCTTTATCCATCTTACTAATAGGTGAGAATCAAATCTCTCCTCTCAGCTTCCATTCCAGAAGGTATCATGGCACATTCAGTCTGATTAACTGTATCGTGGGCCAAAAGACTCCTTTTATCTTTTGAAAAGATTTGTAAAACACAAACATAGTCATCAGAGTCCACATTCATAAAGCACTATTAGCCATGGGGTCTGTTCATTGCAGGGGTCTCTGGGCAGGAGAAATACCCTGCTGTGAACACTGGGTTTGTCAAGGACTGTGAATCCCTGGCCAGGAATTTGGGATACAATAATTTTAATACATATTATGAATCTTGGACTGCTGTTAGAAAATGTTCTTTGTTTAATTCAAGTTACATTAATTTATAAGCCAAATAATGTAAATATAAAATACAAGTTTTACCTTTTCAGCAGAATTTGAATACCAGAGAACTGCACTGAGGCTTGATACTTGAAGATCCTCTTTTTACAAATAAATACAAGGCCTGGCTAGTGCAATGTAAAGTATTGTAATAATTTTAGACTATAACTAAAGCTACAAACGGTTCAATGTGATATATTTTAGTTGCAGAAATTTGCAAAGTAGTACAGTAATCAAAAAACTCTGTAACAGCTTAAATGATAAGTTTTCACTTCATTGTTTTCCCAAGAAATGCCTTAGCTGAAGGAAATTATGGTGCATTACTTTCACCCATGTAATTGTCACTAACACCTTTCTCTTGAAAAGGTGAACTGGTGCCAACATGCTTGGAAGTACCAGAATACTTCAATATATGTAGCTTGTCCCAGTAGAACAACCTTCCTCAACTGAGTTTGGTTTATGTCTCCTCTATGATACAGAATTCATAATCAGATCCATCACTTGCAAAGTTCAGGAGTGCATGGAGTGTGTGCCTTGAATCAGAGCCTGTTTTACTTTCTAATGAAGAGCTGAGAATTCTACCTAAAAACCTATGTCTGTCAGATATGGCTCTGCAGTGTAGGGTCTGAAATTTTTAAAGATAAGTATTGATTTAGGCTTTATTGGAAATTAAATTGTGGTTCTTCAATCTGTTGTAAAAATCAGGAGAAAACTTTCAAGGAATCCAAATGTGATTTTTACATTATGATTTACTGAGCTATCAGTGCAATTTCCTTTTTTTCAGAATTGCATACTTTTTTTTTTTTTCCCAACTGCATGTTTTGTGATTCTGTTTTTGGAATGCTGAGACGTGTCAGTCTTGATCTTTACAGCTGCCTTTTGGAGCAAACTGGTTACAGTGCCAGTAGTCAAGGCTGTTAAACTTCTATTGAGTTTTGTCGTGGTCACTGTAAATTGCACCAACTTCCCAACTTTCCCTGCCAAGGACAAAGAGTGCATGTTTTGTCTTGTGGTGTAAGCA
>JAWWLZ010000082.1:43934507-43953600 GCA_035041345.1 Poliocrania exsul
TCACTGTAAATTGCACCAACTTCCCAACTTTCCCTGCCAAGGACAAAGAGTGCATGTTTTGTCTTGTGGTGTAAGCATGCAACATGTTAGAAACATTTGGCACCAGTGTTTTATTTTAGATGTCTTTATGGTAAAGTTTTGATGTGCTAAACTTTCCAAGGGTACTTTTAAGTCCAGGAAATTTCCCTCCCTGCCCCAAATTTCACGTGCATATCTTGGTACATTTAATTCTGTGTGAGCATGTATTTGCTTGAATAAAATTCATTTGTTCTGTGTTTTAGTTGACTAAGTAGACATGAATCTCTCAGGTGTTTGGAGGCAGGATTGCTAATGCACATACCCTTAGGAGGTAAATACTTCAAGAGAATAACATCCAAGTAATTGTATTATTCCTGTCTCAAGGAGAAGGCTGAAGGTTTGGTTCACCTCTCTGTTCACCAAACCAAGGAATGAGGCAGTTCTCAGACTCAGGCTGGTACAGTCAAGGGAATAAGCAAGTCCTCCTGCTCAAGGCTGAAAGGGGAAGGATTGCAGGTCACAGCCATGAGTCCTGGTGTTTTGTTCACTGCTACTCATTCCCTGCCTAGTGCTGTAAATGCAGAGAGGACTACTGCCTAAAAAAGTCTTGATGATGGCCCATGCAATGCAATGGCTACATTTCAAAGTGGCTTTCTCAGTGTCTTAAGGGTTATACATGAATCATCTGGGCTGACCCATTCATTTTGATGTAGGTGTGGGGTTTGTGGCCTTATACAGGGAGAAACAATGTGTGCTTGGTCATATCCCTGCAGGCAATTTTTCAGAGATCTCTTTGGTATGGACCAAGTCTTACTGGACTGTTTTCTTAGGGTTGTTCTGATTTAGCCTGTTGAAAATAGTCACAGAATAACCACAAGTTTTGTATCAGGTAGACATACAATTATGTCTGGTGTCTTTCTTCTTGGTGGGTATTGGTGACATCACTTAAATGTGTCTCTGCACATGGTCTGCTTTTTGTATGCAGTGTTCAGAACTGCAGCAGAAATTGCTGTCTGAAAATGGAGGAGGAAATTAAATGTATGAGATTAGAACGATTTAATTTTTAGAGCTTGGTTTATTCTGACAGCACTCCAGGAAATTCAAAGCTTAGCCTGAGCTGGCATCCATCAGTCAAACTCCTTTCACATGAGTAATGCTAGTAATCATAAAAACAAAGAGGCATGAGATAGAAACAGAGTGTGAGTCTTAATGATCCAGAACCATAACTGTATTCTAAATGAAGTGTTTTGTATTTAATTTCCTCCGGAAAGTGTTAAGGGTGAGGAATAGGGGATGAAAGTATTTCATAGGAAGTTTTGTTAATTGATGGGGCATCTTTCAAAGCCACACAAATTTGACTGCTCTCAAGAGCTGAATAGTGTAAGCACATAATGTATTCTGCAATGGCTCATTTTAATCATTTGCTGGTGTTTGTAAAAGAAAAATACACTGATTTTTTTAAAGGGGAACTTATAAAGGAAGTCTTTTTGCTTCATTGAAATTAGTGAAATAGTGATTTTTGACTGTCATGGGGACTAGAAGATGATGTACTAATATATTAGTGTTACCCAACTGTTGCCAGTTTGAAAGATGGTTTACAAACATATTATGTTAAGAAATAAAGTATCTTTCATCCCTTATGAAACTCTGAATGAAAACTATTAAGAGGAAATATAATAAACTCAGTCACTTTGTATTTGAAAGTAAGAAACATTCTGAATTGAATCGGTGTTGCCTTGAAATGGATTCTATTTTTTCTGCTGTCAGTTGATTTGTGGTCAGAAAAGCTACAGGAGCTGATGTTAATGAATTCTAAAGGAGCTTAAAAGAACCCCTTCAAAACAAGAAGGTATTTTCAGGAAAGTTTTTACTACCATCAGCCAAACAAATCTTAAAAATATTTTATGTGTAGTAGTCAATATTTCATTTATAATGCTCTTCTGCATTTATTTTATGTTAAGCATAGCACTGTTTCATTCTACAACGGGAGCACATGGAGAAGGTTCTGATGGACAGACCAGTTAGGAAACTTTAGGCTCCACCTTGAAGTGTGACTTTGTAACATGGAGAAATCACTGAATTCTTGTGACCAGGGAAGGAGTTTTGTATACCAGCAAGCCCCAGGAAAGTTTAGGATTCGAAGTGTGTTTTAATTTAATGAATGTTTTATAATTTCCCACACAGTTGGCAAATTTGATTGTATCAGTTTAAATTCTCTTTTATGAGATCATCCAAACACAATAGGAGAGGAGGTAATTATAATAATAGTGAAAAAGAGGAAATCAAATAAATATTCATAATGTATGTGAAATTTGTCTGTCTCCTAATCTATTATTTTTGTCTGGGTCACCTTCCACATTGTTCTTTTCCTGATAACCATTATTTTTTTTCTGTCTCCCTTTCTGTGTAGGACTGGCTCATCACCTCTGCAGTCTCCTCACAGCAGCTGTGGCTCTGTGCTTGGATGCAGGTGACAAAGGCAGCACCAAACCAGCAAGTGCTCTGCTTCTGTCCCTGCTGGACATCCTGCAGTGTGTGCTGGGGCACACGGCAGGTGTCGTGCGCCAGGCTCTGCAGGTATGGCATCGGTGTCCTGGGGCCATTACTGGCTTCAGCAATGGTTTAGAGAACTTCCTGTTATCCCAAGAGTGAGATTCCCACTGTTCTGATTTTACTGATTTTTTTACTATGGTGGAAACTCAATTTTCTCTCCAAGTTTCTGTTTGAACCCCTGCAAGTCACAGCATTGGTGGCACTTCCTGCTCCAACAAAGACATCCTCCTCCTTAAAGTGAAGCATAAGAGGATACAATTAAAAAAACCCTTCATGTAACTCTCTTAGCAACATAACAAGAAGAAGCGTTCATCCTTTTTTTAGACATAATGTTAAGGTAACAAATTTTGCTTTGTTTTTAATTTAATCAAGTTTTCTGTTTGCTTGCTTTTGAAGTTTTTTCTTTTTTTCTTTTTTTTTTTTTAAAGGCTTGATGTAAGAAGTTGGTGTTGAAAACTGAGCTTTTTTTCTGCACTGATTTACACAATCAGCCATGTTATCAACCATATATTTCACTGGGAGGTTTTTGTTTGGTTTTTATTTTAAATTTTTGCAAGAAAATTTAGTAGTGATGGTACAATACCTGGTCTTTTTTGAGTCCTCTGTTAGCAGGTTGTGTAATGGATTTGTCTTTTAAGAATGACTTTGTAAATCAAATTTTGCAGACTAATTGCTAATTGTTATATTATTGGCATCAGTCTATGAAATCACATGGAGAGACCTAAATTCAGTATTTATGCTCCATATAACAGTGGTGACGCCAGTTATTCTGGAGGACATGTGAGGAAAAAGGATCTTGCACATGGGTTGGTAATGTTAGTCAAACTGAAGGTTTTTATTTAGATACAAAATTAAATGTATTCCTTCAAAGCCAAATTCTGTTTGGCTTAACTTGAATACATCAGTTGATTGCTGCACTAAAATTCCAGCTCCAGTTTTGTCTAACTCTTATCAAAGTAATCTGCTTTGCCCTGGAAGGCTAATGAGTAAAAAGAATCAGCTGGAACTGAGTTTTGGAGCACAGCACTGTCCTGTGTCCCTAACAACTAATGTCACAGTGGTGTTACTTGCCTTGGCTTGCTGCTCTTGACAATCCTTGTCACCAAGCCTGAGAGTTCTACAGGTGCATCAGTTCATGTGCCCTGTTGAAGGATGGCCATTACCTACTGACTACAGTGTCACTAAATGCATCACAAATATTATTCTTGAGCTGTTTTTATAGAGATCCTCTGGATAAGATAAAAACAGACCTTGAAAAAATTTTCTTGTATTATCCATTTTTGAAGCTTTGACTTTTACAAATCATAGCACCTTCACTTGAATAATTTATATTTAAGCATTAAGTGATAACTTTATCCAGCTACATAGTGAAGGTGACTTACTTACCTTTCTTCAGTAATATAAATACTCATTTTTTTGTCTTCTCTGCACTATGCCTTTTTGCCCTTCTTGGACTTCAGCATTCCAGATCATTGTGGTGAGTCTCAGTGAGGGACACACCAATGTGACTTATTACCTGGAGAAATAGCTCTTCAGTTTTCTTTTATTTGGAAGTCCTTTCCAGAAGAAAGGCATTATCCTTTCAGGTCACCAGCATCAACAGTGGAGCTTGAGCTGTCGTGTCTCCTGCATCAGACAACTTGCTCCTCTGTTCAGTTAATTGCACTTGGACAGTGATTTTTAGGATTGAGCTATAAATGAAGCACAGTAAGAAATTATTTCAAAATGTCTTTCTTAGACAAAATGTTTACTTTTCCCTCTTGCAAATTGACTGTATAGGGTAATGGTTCAAAGCTGGTGCAATGTTAAATTAAAAGTCTTGTGAGCAGACCTTTCTGGTGCTCTGAGACAGGGATGGGTCATAAACAGGACAGCCTAGGTTGGCACTGTGTCTTGATGAGGGGGGATGACAGTGGCCAGAATCCAAGTAGTAACAGATCTTATCACAGACTTTAATCACTTGAAGACTTATAATTCCTCCTTCAAAAATAATTTTAATTGTTGTAATATATTGTGAATATTCCAGGATACAGAGTGAGGCAGATGAGCAAAATTGGACAATGTTGCTGAGAATCCTAAATTTTCAGTTGCCTTGATTTTCTTGGTTTGAGTTGGATGTAAATTTGTACCTGATAAAGGGGAAAAAAGCCCCAACTGAACTTAATGTTAAAATAAATACATCACATTGACAGAAATTAAAAATGCATAAAACATTTATGACTTTGGAGGTATCTTTGACATGTACAGTTTATTGGCTTTTGCTGAAGAAATGTCCTGTAGGTCGGTATATTCAGCCTGTGCAGAATGGGCACAACAGCAGGAATCCCTCTTTGTGTTTATTGTCACAGACACAGGGAGCTCATTGGGAGCCCAGGAATATTTAACTAAAAAAGAGTGCATCAGTCTCCTTCAAACTTTCATTCACACTTCGACCACCTAATGCACCTAATTTGTTCCTCATAACAGAACAGTCACCAAGGTGCCTTTTGATTTTTTTTCTCTCTTATTAAGGCACAGAGATGTGGCACAGGAGGGGACACACAGGCTGCCGAAGATCTTCTGCTTATCAACAAACCCCTGACGGACCTAATTAGCCTGCTCATTCAACTGGTGAGGATTGGCTTGTTTGTAAGCCTTCTGGAATGTTGCTGAGGTTGGGATTATTCAACTGAATTCAAAACCTTAGAGCTCTGTTTGCTGGTTTTGCATTGTTTATAAGCAAGTTTATAACCTAGTATTGTAACACTTGGTGAAAGGTTGTAGGTCACAGTGACTTGCAAGTTACAAGTGACATCAGAGTAAATCAGTCTGTCCCAAGCATGGCAGTGGGATGAGGGGCAGATTCTCAGTTCGGATACATATGTACAGCCACATTTTAGCCCTTTAGAATGGACTGGCAATCCCTGCATAGGGATAGGATGATACTCAAAATTTGAAACTCATAGTACTGCTATCATTAAAATGTCAGTAAATGCGAGATTAATTTGCCGTGAGTGATGCCTTTAAATATCATGTTCTTGGGTTTGAGCCGTCTGAGTTTTCTCAAGGGTTTGTGTTATTTTAAGGTGACCCTGAGGGATTTATGAGTGGGAGTGGTCCCTGGTGATCTGTAACCATCTTTGAAGTGTGTCTGTTCAAAGGCAGCCCTTTCCAGGGTGTGCCAGCCCTCACAGCACTGCACTGACACCTCCACGAGTGCTGCACAGTGACCCTGGTGTGTCCCATCAGCTCAGCCTCCATCATCCTGTGCCAGAATCTGTGCTGAGTCTGTGTGTGGTGGTTTGTAGGGAAGCTTCTTGAGCTGGGCAGGGCTTTTAGAGGCTGCATCAGCCTTTTGTGCAACAAAAAGCCATTCCGAGTGTTTGTGGGAATTTCCCTGGGCATATCACAGTGTCCTTTCCAGGTTATTTCACTTAGAGGCGTTTCAGATTCACTGTGTTCTCTTCCAGACCAAATTTTTTTCCATTTTAACAGAGGTTTTCAGGTGTTTTGTGATATCAATAGTGTGGTCCTTTTACTGTCTTTTGCACTGTCTGTCATCTTCTATTTTGAGGAGGTGTGTGATTCCTTTTTTATTAATTTTTGGCATTGTACTTGTTGCTGAGTCCTCCTTTGATGGATTTATTTAAACCAGCTATTGACAAAGGCTTTTTGGAAATGTTCACTGAATGACCTAAAACAAAGTGCCTGGATTTCAACCATAAAATATTTCATCTTTATAAATTCTTTTAATTTATTTTTATTAATTTTTTTAAATCACTATCTGTGATAAATAGGAGGACATGAAGAGATGCAAATGTTCCTTTAAAGTGAAACTAGTCATAAATTTAAATTCTATTAATTCTCTAAAGAACAGAAAATTAGAGGCCAAGCTTTACTCAGCCTGTACCACCTGGAAGTCTTTTATAGGTTTTTAATTAAAGGATAGGATAATTGTATATTTAGCATGTACTGATTAGATTGTGACTTGCCCTGGTATTTCAGAAGCAGGGCTGCAAATTACCGCTAGATTTTGCTTTGTTCTGTACTTGTACAGATTTTGGTATGTATAAAATGCTTATTTAAAATCTGCTGATTTTAACATTCAGGTAAAAATAAAGATCATTGGTGCCACTAATATTTTTTAAATTTTGTTAAAAATGTTTAAGTGAGGGATTTTCTCCTGTAATGAGTCCATATTTTTCTTTACATATGTTACATACATGGTCTTGTTTGGATCTGTGAAAGTTATTTCAGCTGGGTTTGTTAAATTTTATTTTTAAAGTATTTTTTTCCCCATTTCTATATCAAACGTTTCCTGTTACCGTTGAAAGAGTTTGAACAATGGAATAATAATTTTAGCATTTAGAATCCACTTGTTTAAAATTGTTTTTATGCTCTAATCTCTTTAAATAGAACAAGATTCATCATGAAGTCTTGAGCATCTCTTGAGATGTGTATGCTCTGTACTCCTCAGAAAGACTCAGGATTGCCTGAACTGAAGTGCCAATGGTTGTTCTGTGCATTCCTTGGGCTGTGTGGCTACATAAACCTCTATTGCTGTTTTGAGGCATTTAGTTATCTTTGAAGTTTATTTTCTGCAGATAATGGAGGTCTTAAGTTTTGCACTGTAAGATACTGACTTAAAATTATTTTCTCTGGTTTGCTGTTTCTACCTATGTTACCATATTTATAGTTTATGTCACCTTGAATAATTGATTTCCCTCAAGTAGATTACTATTTCATGCCTCATTTGCTTGTCTTTTTATTTTCCTCAAGTTCTACATGTTTTTCTCTCTCAATAATCCCCCCAAAAATATGAGTTAAACTTGAAAATGTCAAAAACTTAGAATCAATTTTTCCCTTCTGTAGCTATGAATTAGTGTATCTCTAAAGGCATAGAAAAGCAAGAGCAGGAAACCCAGACTGCATGTGAATGAAACTTCAGGGTTTTAGGAATGCAAAAGAAGAAATAATTACAAATTCTGTCATGCAGAAAACACTGTGAATATGGAGAATTCAATATTTAATCCTGGGATCATTATGCCCTTAATTGATCAATAAGAGGAAAATAAATTGAGCATTTAGTCTTCTGCTTGGCAGTTTTGTGTTTAAAAGTTAATTACACTCATCTTTGTTGGGTAATGTTTCTTCGTGTAACATAAATGTAATTTCAGTGCTATACTGAAACTTACAGCAATTATAGAAGATATAAAACATCTATTTTTGATGTACCCATTATACGGGAAAAAAAATTATGTTTGCTTACTTTTGAAATCACTTCAGAGTGGATTTTCAGAAACATTCAGAAATGTGCCAGTACCTATAAAAAAAGAGTTTAATTCCTTGTAGGTCCCTAATTTAGTTCCTAGGTGTAGATCTTTCAGTTTTTTCTGGAGCCCACCAGACTGCTGGGAGAGAACATTTCTTGATGTGGTAGGATTCTTCATTATGATATTACTATAATAATAATATACATAATATTCCTAGTCAAATTTGCAGTTGGTTACTGTGCTCTGTATGTTACTACTGGAAGTGTAGCTAATCCTGTGCAAATCCATAGAGGACAAACAGCGACACAGATGAATGAGAGAATCTCTTCCAGGTCCTTTCTGTCTCTATATTGCCCTGACTCTAAGGCTGTGCCCAAGTTTCAGAGCACAAGAAGGTATAATGAATAATGAAAATGACTGTAGAAGAATGATAACCCTGGAGACTGTAGAATTTTATTTCGTATTTCTTAGGAATACAAAGTGTTCCATGATCAGACTGAAGAGACGTGGGTTTATTGCCTGTATTGCATAATGTATTGCTGTTACTGTATTTGAAATGTTACCTGAAAATTATATTTGAAGACTTGTTTTAAACAGAGCTGCTCTAAAAAACACAAGACCCCAAACAAACACCAGGGGAAATAAAAGTATGTTGTCACATCACATATACAGAATTTCAGAATGAAGATTTGATTTCTCAACAATTAGGCTAGATTAAAATGAACTGAAAATACATACGTGTTTTAAATATTTCCCTTAGGTACTAGAATGGCAATTTTGCTCTAAGTCAAAATGTCTTATTTTTTAATTTAAAACTTATGTGCTGATAGGAATAGCATAGTAAAGCTAGCAGATAAATAGTCATGTTTTGCTTTTACATTTTGTTCAGTGTTTGCAAAATCCTCTTGCCTACAGATCCCAATGGCCCTTCCTTTACAGCACATTCTGTAATCACATCAGTGATCTGATGGGTATCTGTCTCTGACCGTAATAATCTCTGTGTGTGTACGAGCTCATTAATGCACTGCAACAGCGTCCCCTCTGGGTAATCCAGACGGTGTCATCGGCACTCTAAAATTAGAAGCTGTAACAACTCCAAGTGTGAAAACTGCCACTTCAGCTCAAACGATCACACGTTTCTTGCAGGGGTTTGCAATTCATGAACACGCTGCAACTCAGTTCAAAATGCTGGCATTTTGGAGAACAGACTGCAGGAATATAGATGTGCAATAGCAGGAAACTTCCTGCTCTTCAGCACATTAACTTTGAAATACATAAAGCAGGTTCCATCTAGAAAGGAAGGGAGGTAGAATTTTGTGTTAAGCTTCTTTTACAGGAAGTTAAAACGTGGGCATAAAAATTAGGGGAAGAGTAATACACTGTCTTCATTGCAAAACAGTCTTTTCATGAGGTATTATTTTAAAAGAAGTGAAAAATAGATCTACAGTTTTGAGCTAGAGAATGACAAAATTTATGACCTTGGCTGTTCAGTAATTTATTTTAAGGTGCTAGATTTTCTTCAAGCTGTGCACCAGCCCAGAATATTAACAGCTGCAAGGAGAAATACTACTAACATTTCTTCCTTGCTGAAGGGCTGAATCCATAATCCCCTCCAAGACTGATAAAGCAAAAGGAAACGAAAGGCCACTTGACTTTTTTCATGTAAATATGAAATATTGAGGGAGATATTTTCTTAAAGTGATAGAACTATAGTTGTTTTTATGAGTTTCTCCTCCCCGAATGAACAAAAACAAAAGTAGCTGCTGTCGTGAAAAATTATGAATGTATTTCAAAGAAATGTACTTCATACCAAATGGAATTTTTATAATTAGAAAAATAATCAGAATGCTGTTTCGGCTACTTAAGAGCTTAGCCATCCACCCATATTTATTGTTGAGCAATATGATTCTGTCTTTGCTGTTCTTATTAAACATGAGATATTTATTTGAAAGCAGAATTTTCACTCCTTGTGGGGTTTTTTTGCATGTTTATAGATACTTATTGTGTTTTCAGTCATTGCTTTTGTTTTATTCAAGTAATTTTCTTCAGACTCCTTACTCTTTAGACCCAGTACTAACACTGACTGGCAGCCAGTGCTGAATTTTAGGTTACCAGCTTACAACTTTTGACATCTAAATCACTGCTTGTCAGTAGTGAAACAGCAAAATGGTGAGAGTTACAGAGGAAAATGCTGATGCAGGCATACTTAAATAGGGACATTGCTGAGAGCTTCTCTTCCACCTTAATTATTGATGGCTTAGACTGAAAGCCAGTGATTCTCATTCTCTTCAGAGCAAATATGGTCTTAGTTTTCTCTTCATACAAGACCTGTGCTGCTGTTGTTTTACCCTGAATTTTTCCAGAGAAACAGCAACTTGCTCCCCAAGTCTGGGAAATGCCACAGCTCAGAGGGACTCTGAGGAGGCAGAAGAGCCTGAAGTACAACAGAGGATGAAGGACTTCATTGGCATTTGTGAACTGTGATGTCATGGTTGGCAAGTGTCGGGAACCCTGGAGTGGTACCTGAAAAAATGGTCACTGCAACCCTGATACCCTGTGGAAAGCAAGCCTGGATGATGCCAAGACACACTGGATGTAAAATTTCCTTTCATTGATTGGAAAGGGCCTTCTTTTCTCTTGTTGGGGAACAAAGAAGAACAACAGCTATAAATGGCTGGACGTGCCCAGAGGAGATAAGCAAAGCCATGGGCCCAAGCGCAGCTCCTGCTCACCTGGTGTTCCTTCCCTCACTAACTGGGGACTCCTGCTGGAATCAGCCTCCCTTGGGAACAAAGCCAACCAGAGGGACTTGCCCATTGCCTTCTTGACAGTCCTGTACCCTTCTGGTACCCCTAAGGTTCATAGAGCTTTTTGTATTTCTTCCCACAAGTTTGTTTTGGGGCAGTCCTCTACTGAGACAGACACTTTTCCCCACTCCTCTGATATTTAGTGAGTATCTTGGAAGAAGACCTTGGGAACAGTCTCTCTTTGAAGTATGGCTGTTGTGATTACTGACTAAACATGGGATTTTTGTGTTTGTGGAATGCAGGGAACTAGTCTCCACTGCAACACCCAAGCAAGAATATAACTGTCCAAAATTCTCAGTAATATTTTATTTTTTATCTTTGGTTAGCCAACAAACAATAATGGAAAATCGAATATAGTCCTCATACTGTGATTTTCCTCAGGGAGTGGTTGATAGACCTGTCTACAGTGATTTAGTAACAAACTGTAAGTTGGAATGCTGCTTTTAAAAGGTGTGAGAGACATATGACAAAGCAGTTTAATTTGTCCTTCCTTTACCTAATGGCATTTTATTTCAGTGTAGGAAATACAACTCAGCTCAAACCCCCAAGTGAGATCAGTAGATTCTTGATAAGGATTCAAGATACAAATGTAAAACTTGTTACTATTTATAGTTTTTCCTGCTTTTTTAGCCTTGCTAATTAAGTTGATGATGTTATTAGATAATTCTGGATGCTGGAAAGGAAGCAATCAAATAGGTGGCATTTAGATTGGAATGAAGGAAAACCATACAGCAAAACTGAGGAAAAATTGCTGCTGTGGTCCTGTCACTTGTACAGTATTAGGTCAAATAGAATGTGATATGTCTTGGGGCTATGTATTCAGAGATTACATCTCAGTTCAGTCTCTTTAAACAGCCAACTCTATTAAGCTAGTGGAAAACAGGATTGTATTTGCATGCAGATCCTTGGGGAATTGCTGCTTGAATATTTGAGGGGTGTATGTCTGATGATGTGTTCAGATTGCTCTGAAATATCTTTATGGATATCATATAAAATGAAAAAACTTTGGAAATTCATACTGCAGGTTAAATAAGCAATCATTATTGAACTTGTTGGGCATATTATGTAAATAGTTGGACAGATTATATGAATTATTTCCTTTTATTGTCAGTAAGGATAGTCTGTTGGCTTTACTTTAATCTAGTTTCTTTGTATGTAAACAGTACTTTTGGAATTAAAACAATGAGTGGGAACGATGAGGTGTTTTTACACTTCTATACCTAATTGGTTTAAAACCACTACCAATGCATTTTGTTCAGATCATAGATTATAAGGTAAGAAAAAGCTATTGAAATAATTTAGTTGAGGATTGTATATAACATAACGCAGGACTTTCTAAATTAATTCCTCATTATAGTAAATGGGTTTGTTGTATTTTTGGGGGGAAAAAGTATTTTTGTGATATTTGAGTTGCCTTTGATGGAGAATCTGTCTCAGTTCTAAGAAAGTTGTTTCAGCAGTTAATCACTCTTATTAAAAAGAGAAAAAAATCAAAGTATTATCTTCCTTCTAATCTGAATTGCTTTGTCTAAAGTTTTGAGCTATCTTCTCTTACAAGTCCTTTTTCAGGTAAAGGAATTAACCTATCCTCAACTTGCTTTTTCTCACATGTAACTGAGAGGATGTGATGAAATGCCCTTTAACCCTGCCTTTGATATACCAGAGATGTTGAATTCCTTCAGTCCTTTGCTGTTATGTTTTCCAGTCTGTCATCTCCTTGCCAAGAACCCTCTGTGATTTCTTTCACCAGTTTTGTGAACTCTCTGTGCTGAAAGTAGGCATTGCATTCCTGTTGTTGTTCCAAAATGTCATTGTCAGTGCCAAATAAAGCCATAATATAATATCTCTATTTGTTTTTTCCAGATTGTACTTTCAAGAAAAATATAAATAATTTTGATAGCTCTGTCATACTATCAGAAGTTCATTTCAAGATGATTACTAGTCACGTCCCTGAATATTTTCTGTGATTTTCCTTCACAGGAAAGAATTTTCCATCCCATTGCAGGGCCTGCTGCAGTGTCTGATCTTCAAAGGAATGCAGAAAAGCTGGAATTCAGGAAAATATTTAACATCTTTTAAATTTACCTCCTAATGTGGCTACCTAAGATTCATTACAGAACTTGGTAACCTGTGCTCTACCTCATCCAGAAGCCATAGGGTTGATTCAGAAATAGTGAAATGAAATTTTATGGTGTGCATGATGTCGAAGATCGGACACCATGGCTATAATGACACTTTCTGCTATTACTGCTTCTGTTTAAAGCAGAATGAAATAATGAATTGGGAGCAACATTTCCAGTGCTGTTGTGATGTTGCTATAGAAAGGCTGTTTGACAGAACGATTATGGAGACATTGTTGTACTGCTGCTTAAGAACAGATATATTTTAATTACATTTTCATCACTTTATTAAGCTTAGTTTAATGGAATTCTGAGTCAGTCAACTAGAAATTATTCTTTCCTGGCATGATGTAAATGTTAATATTCCTCCAAATCCCCAGGGATATGCATTTTTTCTGAAATTGGAATTTGATTTTTGTTTGTTCATTTTTTTGTTCATTTTTAGCTTCCCAGTGAAGATACTGAAATATTTGGGAGTGCCTCACAGTGCTTATCATTGCTGGTTCAGCTATATGGAGGGAGCAGTCAGGAGAGGATGTCTCGAGAAAACATGGACAGCTTTGCTGAAGTGCTGAAGTCCAAAAAAGATACACAACAACTGAAGCTTTTGTTGAGAATTGTAAAGAGACTGGTGAGTTGACATCCAAGTTTTTTTTTCAAAGTCTGTGTGGGCTTTTTTTTATATAATTAAGTAAATTTTTTGGCTGTTTTTTTTCCTTCTGGAAGGAAAAGTATTTTAAAAGTAGTTCGAAAACAAAATATCTGAGCTTGAATTTTATGTCTTTGACTTCCACTTCTCTGGAGAAGGTAGCCTTCTGCACTTAAAACCTCTTGCAAAATGATCATTGGAGTTCTCCTCTTTCAGTTAACCATTCAGCTATTTAAATAACTCATGCTATTTATATATTTATTTAGTAGTTCATCTCTATGAGTATTGGAGCAATTTTCTCAATGTCCTCTGAAAGACCTGACCTTGTAGCATTAAATAACTATTCAGAAACACAGTGGTTGCTTTCATGGTGAATAAAATGCCATTTTGCACATGGAATAGGTTGGTGCATTGATTGTTGAGTGCTCATTCTCACCAAGAGGGGCCACTGCTGCTGGAGTGGTGGAAAGCAGAGCTCTGGTCAGTGGGAGTCCTGCAGGGGCTGCTTCTGGTGAGGTTGTTGGTTGGCAGGAAGGAGTTCCAGTTCTGCTGTGCTCCCTCACTGTGGCCTCACAGCAGCACTGTGGCTTTTGGGTAGCTCAGGTGGAAGAGCTTCAGTGTCTGCAGCTTGGCTCAGATAACACTGTGAGGATTTTATCTGGAAGTGTCTTGATGAGCAGCTTTGCCTGCATTGCCACCAACACTTCACTCTTTCCTCTCCAAAACCAGTTTTCAATTATAAGAGAGTTACTTCCCAGTCTGAGAGACAGAAGGTACTTGAGTTTTGCAAGTGCAGTGCTGACTTCCAGAGCAGTCCATAATCACATGCCATAATCAATGGCAGCAGGAGCTATGGGGAAGCAACTCTTGTACAGAATTCAGAGCTGTTCTTGTCCTCTTTCTCCTGCCTACTGTATTTACATTACAGGAAAGTAAATACCATACTGTTCTTCCCTGGTTTTCCCAGTTCTGTCTTGCTGTAAAACAAGCATGAATATATAAAATTAAAATCAGTATGATGTTTAGAATTTTAAGGACACTTCCTATGATTTCAGCTTGTATCTCTGCTTCTTTTTCTAAGTAATTGTTGTGCTGTGTAGAACTGGCTTTTGCTTTACCCCAAAAGCAATACGAGAAAAGAGGCAACAACGTGTGAGGAAAGGAAAGAGAAATCAGTCTGCAATATACATATCTAGATTATTTAATTTTGGCATAGCTACAGACTTGGTTTTTTCTCTCCATTTTGAAGACTGGTTCAAAAGTTGACCAAGTGTGCAGGATTTTTAACACAGAAACTTCTGTTGACTATCTAAGAGAACATCACCTTGCGAGTTCCTGTACTTTTAATTCCTGTACTCTCCTTTGTGTACCTGGTACTTGTTATTTATAATATCAGGCATAGATTTTCTGTAATTATTTTAATGAGATCATAGGATTTCTTTTGAAAGCAGAGTTCATAGATAATTTGACAGATTATTTAATAAATCTTACGTTATTTCTCTAAACCTGAAAAAGTCCTGTTCAGAGGAGATGATTATCTTGTCAAAAGTGTCACAATCACAAAAGGCATTGAAATATAATCATATCTATTTAAGAAGGATTCAGCCCACATCAGCTGAATTTTGAAGCCTAGAGCAGTGTTTTTCTTTTTTAACATCTGAGCAATATTTTAATAAAGGGATCAGTAAATGCACCAATTTTCCCTGTTGCCAAGCAGTGCTTATACAGAGCATCTTTTAAGTTTGTGGTTACATTGGCTTTGCTGGTACAGGCACAGGTACTGCTTTTGTAAGACAGGAATGTATTAAAAGAACTCTGTGTGCTTATGCTATAGATGCTCTTTAACATGTATTGCTGGAAATAGGGAAAAGGCATAGCAGTGTGACTGGTTAACCTTTATCCAAGTGTTTCAATGGAGACAGATGTCTCAATTTTGGAGTCTTCAGATTGACGCATATCAGACAATTCCTTCATGTACAAGATGACCTTGCCTTAATGGAATGGAAAATGTTGTTGTTATTATGTGTTGTTAGAATTTATTAGTATTAATCCTTTCGGTTGTATCTCCAGTGTGTGGAAGGGGTTTTTTTGAAAAAATTTAGAGATTTGTTTTGAGTTTTTTTGTTCAGGTTTTTTAATGGTCACTGTCAAATTTGACAGCAAATGGACTGCAGGGCAATATAAACTTCTTGCAACACTTTCTTTACTGATTGTTTTCCTATGATTTTGTTGCATTCATTTGTTAAACAGAAATAAAGATACAGGCCAGACTTTGACAGACTTATTAATGGAACCACTAGAAGCAGCCCTTTTAACAGGCTGTATTTTGTTGTAAAAAGAAGTCATTAGGAGTGAAAACCAGAGAAAATATGCTTTGAGCTAACTTTTATGGCTGTGTAAGTAAGGATCATTTAAAAGCTTTAAAGAGGCAGCATTGACTGTCGTCTTTCTGGTTTTTTTTATAATTACTTCTAAGCTTTCAAAGCTTTTGACTCTATCAAGCCCAGGTTATGCAGTCTTTTTCAAGAATGTTCTCTCACTGACATTGATATAATGGGCAGAAACTGAATATATAATTGAATCAAAGGAACGGGATTTGGGTTTTTTTAGTTTGTTTGGTTTTGGTTTTTTTCTGGAGATTTTTGCCTTCAGTCCTTGTACTCTCTTTCTCTCTTGTTCTGGTTGCTTCAACTTGGCTTAGACAACACTGCTATTCAGAAATACTTCATCTTTTTAAGCAGCACTTTTGTAACTGATCAGTGACATCAGAGAGTGATCTTCTGTCATTTTTGTTGTTCTGGAAGCCTCTCCTTCCACTTGTCATGGAAATTGCTATCTTATCACTCCATCTCCTCTGTGAAGATGTAGTGCATCTTATCACAGTCCAGTAAATTATCTAGATTAAAGTATTTCTTGTGAAGCTGAAGAAATTTTCATTTGGGAAGCAAATATTTCAGGTTTTGCCTGCTTTTTAAATTTCTTTTTTCCCCCCAGAGGAAAAAAAATCTAGCTGTCATCTCAATTTATCATCTAGTATGTAATGTAAAGGCATTTTTTTATAGAGCTAGCTAATATTTTTCCACTGGACACATAATCACTGTGGGATTACAGCTCAGTACTCACAAATAAAGTATTTCAGCTTTCAAAACAAGAGAACACTCTTTTCTACTTCCATGTAATAAAGGAAAAATTCCTCTGAGAAAAATAAGTAAAAATTAGGCTTTAACCTGCAATTCTGCACTCACTGTGGAGGGGGAACTTTTGTTCTGTGACCTTTCCCGTAAGTACTGCTCAGAAAGGATAATGAGTTCTACCTAAATCACACCTGTTTTCTTTGCAGAATCTCATTTTCACTAATTTGTGTATCTTAACTTTCCAAAAGTTGTTCATCCTTTATTTGTGAGCCACTGAAACATTTAGGATGTCATCTGCATTTCATATACCCTGCAGGGACACGTGTAAGGATTTCTCAAATCATTTTAGGTTGTGTAGTAAAAACGTTAAGGCTGGAATAATAGTACTTGAGCTGTGACAAAGTTCCATAACATTCATTAATTTCATTGTAGGACTATTGAACTCTAGTTTGATTTCCCTGCCACTCTGAGCCACAGCAATGCCATCACTGTGTACCTGCAGGCACATTTACTGACCTGTTTCAAATGAACCAAAGCCTGAGGAACAACTGATCACTGTGTCTAAAATACCATTCAAATCACTTGTCTTGAAGTATTTCTGTCATGTAGATTAGTAGTGATGTCACCCTCAGTTTTACACATGTATTTACTGCATTCCCATCTCTGTGTGTTCATATGTAAAATACACGTGTATATTTTTACTGCAGTAGTTCCCAGGTTGGATCCTTGTTATATCAATCCCTGATCATGCATTATGAAGGCATTTAGAGCTGGGAGAGATACCCAGTCCAAGCAGCAGAGATGTTTGATTTAGGATAGCAGTTCTGCAGTCCCTGGGTACATCGAGCTCCTTGCTGGAGGTTTGCTCCTCAGTGGATTCCCACAAGTACATCTATAGGGAGTTTCCCTCGAAAAAGGTGGAGCAAAACCTCAAGAGATTTTCACATAGCATCAGTTTTGCAGCTTCAGCTCTGAGGACTCAGTGCCACAAGGAGGTGCTTGTGCAGCAATTCCCAAAGAGTTGGTTTTCCCATGGTCTTACCAAGCTGCTGGAACCTGTTGGCGAATCTTGAGCCAAGGGAGTGCAGTACTCAAATAATCTCAAATTAAGTGCATGATCTGAATCTTTTAAATAGCCTTTAATCAATTACATTAATTACCAAGGTAACCCATAATATTCCATTGCTCTAAGGAATAATTCTGTAACATTTATTTGTTAAAGTGTGAACACAATACTCACTTGTGGGTTAAATTATACATGTTTTTAAAATTCAGGTGACTCTTATGGGAACAGTTTCTGTCTTTCATTAGTGTTAATCTTTTACTTTCAGGTTGTTACTGAGCTTGCATTCCTTCTTTATAGACCATCTTTTGCTGGCTTCAGTATAAGAGAATAATGTCCTTAAGACGTTATTTTACATATATAAATTTTATATATATGTATATGAAGATGTAGCATTTCATTAGATATCAACAACTTAAGATAGTTCCAAAGAGGAAGAAGCTAATCAGCACTGAGATACATTATGCAGATCAAACCAGACTCAAAATCCCTTGAAACAAATGCATGGTAAGAATGATGCATCTTCCCCCTTCCCACTGAGTGGGGAAGCTCCTCTGTTTGCACACCACTCAGGTTTTTTTCACAGTTTTAATGAAATTGGTGAGAGTCTCCAGAGATGAGAGACGGGGACGCCTCCCACGCCCACTGTGACTTGGCAGCACTTCCAGACCCTGCCATGCTGTGACACAGGAGAAGCAACAGGATAGGGGAATTGCCTCTAACACAATTGAAGCATCAGATAGGCAGGATTTAAATAAAACTAGTATAGTGGAATCTGGAGAATTTCATAGATGGGTGGGCATAGTTCTCTTGTGGCACAGCCCCTTTGGAGCACTTTGTTGTTTACTGAACAGAAAATTGAGCCAATGTTGATCAATTTGTCTGAGCAATTTGGATGAATTTTTTTGTGTTTTGGACTTTGTGTTGTAGCACTGTACTTTTGGTAGCACTAAGAAGGAAAACACCTGATTATAAGAAGTGTGGGTTTTGTATAATAAAAACTTAATAGTTTGATTTCTTGTCACACATTCAGTGAGCAATACCAAGTCCTAGATGTAGGTTATTTAATTTATAGTTGTATACTTGATATTAAGAATAACATAGCTTTTCAAAAACCACTTTTTAAAGTACTGTGTGAAAATGTTATTTTTGTCTAGTAATAATTAGGATATCCAAATATGAGGGATGCTGGAGATGATTAAAATTTGGGATCCCATGGCATTCTTTATAGTAGTATACATGGTTAATTTTACCTTGACTAGTTAGATTCTGTGTGTGAAAATCTCAGATATAAATTTTCATTAGAGGTCTGATCAGAATTTTTATTTTTAATCTGAAATGGTTAGATACCTTAGAGGCATGTGCCTGTTGTATCTGTGCTTATGTAGCTTGTGAAGGGCTAAATTCAGGCACATTTTTGCTTGGTGTAACTTGGGGAGTGTTTTCAGGATGCTGAGCAGTAGGACAGGATGTCAGCACTGTCCTTGACTTTCTCTT
>JAWWLZ010000082.1:43968965-43986013 GCA_035041345.1 Poliocrania exsul
AGTTTCTGTATAATGTCGTTTCTGATAGGCTTTTGTAAGAACAGATCAGAAAATAAATATGAGTAATCAAAGCTGAAGATATGAGTATGTTTGAACAGAAGAAATGGAAAAATATCCCTCTGTCCATTCATGTCAGAACAGGGTATGAAGATTATTACTCTGAGGTCTTGTCATGCCACACTTGCAAATGTGCCCCTGTAACTGGGTTGGCACAGTTGTGCTGCAAACTTCCCCAGTACTGATGTAGCATATGCGGAGAGAAAAACCTTTTTTTGTTGGCAAAGGTACCAGCTGCCTCCAATCTCTGAGTGACATCAGCCACCTGACAAATGCACCCTTATCTTGGTCTAGCCTGTAATAATAAGGATCCAAATAACCTACTCCGTTGAAAAACAAGCAAATCCCAGGGCTCCCACCCAAGAGAGACAAATATTTTAAAAACAGCAGCTAGTGAAAGTTAATGACAAAAAATAACATTTAGAAAGATGCTGGCATAAAAAGGCAAACTGTGCTGTATACCTGGCAGAGTATTAATGTGCTGCCATGACTTTGAGGGGACCTATCCACCCAGTCCCAACTGCAGGGTTGGAAGTAGAGGTTTCCTATGCATCTGACATCTCCAAAAATTATTTTTGGATTACAACTAGAATTTCCTACTCTGCTTAATATAACTTGCTGCTGAGGCTAATTTGAACTTGCTGTGCTGATTTTGTACTGCAGTGAATGAAGAACAGTCATGATTAAATCATCAAGCTGGGAGAACAGTAACACACAGTGTGGTGTACAGCAGTATCTCAAATCACTGCATCTATTTTTGCAGTGACTGTTAGACTGAATATTACATGAAATTAAAATTTTGATTAAAAAAGAAATACAGTTCTTAGCGTCTACACAAGTCAACAAGTTTATATATAAAGACTTTGGGGTAACAGTAGCTTCACAGTTATCTGTTAACAGGAGTGAAGAAATAAGGAGTTTCTTTTTATGCTAGGAGTTTTCATAAACCAGGGTGTGATTTCACAAGTTCTCAGCTATCATAGCAGCTGAAAGGGAGTGGGCTCACTCTTCTCCCTGGCTCTTCTGTTCCTTCCCACCCCTGCCTCACAGTTCTGTCTTTGCCTCGCATCAGCTTCTGTGCTCATGGACCAGAAGATGAGCCAGTTCCACTCTTTGACCTGGCAAAGAGCAGCTGCCATCCTAGGTAGTTTTCTGCCACTTTAGCAAGCTAAATTAGTTTCATATGAGATTGGATGACTACTAGAACCCAGTCTTTTTGTAATAGCCAAGTCATCATTTGTATCGAACGATTTAGTAAAGCTGTGCCCTTAGGGGGAGGTTTCACATCATGCCCGAGCCATTGTAGCAACTTGCTGCTGTCCAAAGGCAGAATCCCCCAGGTATGTTGCCCTGGTTTGGTGCTACTCCCTCGCTCAGCTGGCAGAAAAGTGAACCCAGCAAAAATGTGAACAGCTTTGTGTTGGTTTAGTGTTAACTGAATTCCGAGGTATCAGACAAGTGCCAGAGCCAGCCTGGCTGTGGACTGGCACTGGGGAGACTCAGCAGGGAGGAAGAGAGGGGGGAAGCCTCTCTCAGCAGCAGAGGGATGTGATGTTGGCTCTGCTGGCTTGTGAAACCACATGGTACTTCACACATTGGCACAACCATTTGCTCGTTGTGAAGATGCTCTCTAGTATGGAATTCATTTTAAAGATTAAAAAAAAAATTCCATCACTCAAAGATACTAAGAAAATATGCACGCACACACACACACACACACCATTAAATGGTTCAAGGTGAAAGGGAATAAATAGAAGTGGGGTTTGGAGCCAGAGACTGTGTGCTGAATAAAGGCGATTTTGTTTCTTAAACTTTTTTATGCAGTCTAACACTTCTGCAAGGAATGCTGAGTTTTCAGCAGTTTCTTCCTTGAAATGAGGAAAAAAAAAAAAAAGGTGTTTCTGTAGCCATTAACACTCTAATTAACACCTCAGTACTTCTTTCAGTAGTAGTAGGCTGGGTAGGAGAGTTGCTGGAGCTGTGGCAGCTGGTGGCAAAACTTTGCTGGTGCGTAAGGTTGAAGCATGAAAGGGAGAGAAAAATCATAAAGAGAGAGCTTGTCTAATGTCTTTAAAAGATATTGAAAATAGGGCAATTAATAGAAATCAGTATTAAAACCCCAGTGGCTGGATCGCTGCTGGCCTCGCTCGGCGTTGCGATGTCGGAGGCTGCTCTGCGCACTGAAAGGTTTGCCCGCAGAGCTCACGGGGGAACCTCCATATCCAAATGGGAACAGTCACTGGGGCAAGGCAACTTCTTGTAGGGCTAACTGTCTGTGGAAGGTTCTTGCCAGCATTGTTAACGCTACGGTTTCGGATCGCTCTGGGCAGGCTGTGTGTGGGCTGGCGTCAAGAAGGGAGGTCCCAGCCGCGTGTTTCTGCCGCCTCGCTGGTGCCAGCGTGAGCGTGAGTGGAAAGCTGTAAAACCAACCCAGGGAGAAAAGCATGGGAGGGGTTGGCCAGATCGCATCCCTGATTTCTCACCATCTGATTGCACAAGTGCCAGCGCTGGCACTGCGCAGGTTGGCTGCGGGCGGAGGAGGAAAAGGCTCCTCTGCTGCAGCTCTTACTCAGGCTGGTTTATAGCGATGGAGAGCACACAGACCGGTGGGGGAGGATGGGGATATTTTTTTATTCTAAATGAGTCTTACCATCCTAACACTTTTCAGGACAGGGATTCTGTCTGAGGGGCATTCGGTGCTTAGGAGGCTGTCCTGGTTCTCGTTCCGTGCCGGTCAGTGAGGAGCGCGCTCTCCTGTTCCCAGCACATCGCTGCGGCCGCTGCCAGCGGAAACGCAGGGTTGCTTCATTCATCTTGCTCCATGTAATACAGCACACACCTAAGCCTCTGTTGGAGTACAACCATAGTTTCCAGTTTAACAATGTATCAAGGCGTGTCATTAATACACAGTTAGAGATGCTAAGTCCTGTTTTATGTAAGCACTAACACACAGCGAGGTGTTTTTGTCAGCCACTGCGCGTACATGGTGGATGTGCTGGGGCAGCAGAGCTGCTGAGGGCTGCAACACACCCAGGGCGTGGGCGGATTAGCTGACTAATACGCATTTTTTAGTGTTATTGTGCTTATTAAATACATTCGGGGGAAAGTTTTAAAGTAAATTAAAACCTAAATGATGGAGAATCATCCCACTGCGTAACTGGAAGTGAGAAAACACATCTCAAAGAAGTAACCAAAACTGCAGGGCTACTTCTGCCTCTGAAACTCCCCTTTCTGTGTGTCTACTTCACAGGTAGCAGCCAGGTTGTGATGATTTGGCTGGGGAAACAGTAGGTCTGTGTGTGCTGAATCATTACTCCCTCAGACATTGCTGCTGCTCTTGGTGAAGTTTTTGTGGTCTGAGTCTCAATTCTAAAGTTACTGCTCATCTATAAGGGGAAAAGGTTCATGAGAACACCTCTTTATCCATATATTTTATCTGAAATCCATTTTCTGAGGTTTTTTACATGTATCTTAGGAAAGAAACATTTTTGCCCTCGTATTTGGACCTCTGAAATTTCAGAATGATCAGTTAATTTTAAAGTGAGTGGGTAGTTACTTTCTTCTTGTCTATGGGCAGGGGATTTTGGTAGGAGCTGCATCAGGTGAGTTATTTTCAGTTCATTGAAGGAGAGGTATAAGCTGTGAGTGATACAGATGCCTAGAGAGTGATATAATTTTGCTGGGTTTAGTGCTCTTTGCTACTTGGAAATCTGCACTTCTATCTCAGATAATTCTCCACTGTATTTCTTAGTATGTCTATACCCAGCATCCAATTTCCAGCTCTGCAATGCTTCATTCCTGCTCAGAGAAGGAACCTGGCTTTGGCTATTTTAAAAAGTACTGGTTTAGTTGGGGTTTCAGTCCTTTTGCAATTTAAGGATTTTAATATTTAAAGTTAATGATGTTTTCCTTCAACTCTGAAACTGGGGGTGGGCAAAGGTTGTCTTGAATAACATCTATTAGATGTTTATTTTAGACCTGATGCTGAAAATGGATGAGAACTGGGTGCCTAAAAGATACAGCAAGGATGCCCATTAATATTCTTTTTTCAACATTAATATTGTCTTAGAGATGAAATAACCAACACAATACCCTTCCATTCCACTCAAATCACCTCTTCTTCCAAAACTTTATTTCCTTATTTATTTAAACAAGTTACCAATTAAATGAGTAACTTTAAAACATACTATTGTATAGACTTTGTCCCTCCATTGACTGCAGAATACTGAGAATCATTCTGCTGATGTAAAGGACAGTCAGGAACACAGTTTTCCAGTAGAAGTGCCAAGGTACAATCATGTATTGTTGTATCTTGTGTGGTAGTGATATGCCTGTGCACAAAAACAAAAGAAGTTTCACCACCATGCAAAGCACAACGTTTAATTGCCATGACTTAGTTTATCTGTGCAATTGACAGTTTGAACATGTTCTTAGCCTAATTACAGTGCTATTTTGATACGGTTAAGCCAGCATTTTGCTTCTCCTCTCCATAACTGGTTGGTTTGGTTTTTCCCTCCAGACCTTGTGCCTAGTGCAAGTTCTACAGAGTTTGCCACATCTGTACTTCACCTTGCATGCCGTGGCCCAGTTCTTGTAAGCCAGGCCTTGGAGCAGTGTTAAGAGTACAAATAAATAATATTAGTGACTGTTATATCTGTGAATCACTTAGATTGGAAAAGGCCATTAAGATAATCAAGTCAAACAGTTAACCTAAGACTACAGAGTCCACCACTAAGCCATGACCCTGAGCATCTCATCTGTCCACTTTCTGCTTTTACTAATGCAATATTTAGGTGGTTTAGTTGCAAAATAAAGCTTTTTATTTTTCTTTTCCAGTTACTGTAAGTATGAGAATAAGTAAGCTATTTTCTTACTGTAAATATGATGCTATTGAAAATATCACTTTACTAGTTATACCAGAAGGGTTTACTATGTGGAGGTCTTTGGTATCTTAGAAGTCTTCCTGGAAACCACAGGTAAAGAAAATTACAATTTTAAGAATGTTCTTTTTTTGTAATCTGTCATCCTTAGTTAAGAGTCTTTGACAGGGCAAAAAAAAACCCCAACTTAACTTCCAATGAAGATGTAAAGAATTTAACCAAAGCAATTTAATGGCAGTATAAGAAGCAATATGTTGTGGTAAAGTGACAAAAACTGTATTCAATGGTGGAAGGTGGAAAGTTATCTCAATTATTTATCTTCAGCCATGGTAAAATTATTGTAAACAGATATAAAAGGGGAGTAGTTAGCATCTCCCTCTGCAGCTTTGGAATTGGAAAATAAATCGCAGCCTGTGTTAATTGGAACTCTCTTTGACATGGTGCTGGTAGCAATGTTGTGTGGCATTGTGCTTCAAAATCAAAATTTGTGGAAAAGGGGTTATTAAATTTTCCCTTAACAACTGTAGCTCAGCTCCTACATTTATCTTGATAAATTGGAAAGTTGTTGTTTAGGGGAATGAAGGAATGACTAAAGAAACCTGCTTGTTATTGTTAGAGTCATTTACATATTATAGAACAAGCCACTGACAAGGGTATATTTTTCCCGTCCAATGTAGGTGTAAATCCTTGATCAAAGTTATAACTCATCTTAATCAGTTCTCCTGTGTGTGAAAGAAGTATTACTGGGTATGATTTCAGAAAAAAAAAATCTATTGACTTGATGATGTCCCTGTAGATTTAATTTTATTTCTAAAAATAAGTAAATCTCATGCAGAAGGTTACAAAGTTTCTGTATTAATTCCAGCTAATTCCACAAACGTAAAACTTATCTAATGTCCCAGTAGCCATAGTAACTATTTCTTGTTTAAAGCTATTTTGACAAGCCCACTATTAGCAAATAATTTCATTTAAGAGACTTGTGAGGAGAGAACCTTGTGTGTCTGAGTTTTGCTTGGAGAGACTGGTGATGGAGATCCATTCAGGGTGTGCACCAGTAACAGGCTCTTCTGCCTCTTAGTCCCAACTAAGACGAAGCTACAGCTGAGAAACTCTTGGTAACCACAGTATCAGCAAACAAATCAGCATAGCCTCGTGGAAGGGCCAGCTGAAATGAGGAGATGTGAGCAGATTTGAAATTTTATCTGTAGAATGATTTTGCATTAGAGCTGGTTTATCACATATAATAATTTATAATGGGAAAACCTAGAATCTGTACTTTTAATGTGTTCTGTTTGTATTGCTACAAATATTCTGTTGCTAATTCGATACTGCTTGAGAGTATGAAATATTGTACCTGGGCAATATTCCCATCACAGGCTTGCTCTTGGTGTTGTTTTTATTTATCTCAATTTCCTACAAGGAAAGTAAAGTTAGAAGTCCAGGAGAACATTGCTCAGCTGGGATAGAAAAAGAGAAACATTTCTAAGTGTGTCCTATTGGGTCTGCTCGGTGGATCTGAGCAAACTGAGTGGTAGTGGGCAGGAGGTGCTTGACAGCCTTTGTGCACTGCTGTTGAAACCGTGGTAGTGACAGACAAACATCTGTCATCAGTGTTATTCTAGTAGGATTTCTATAATAATAGGGAGACAGGGAAGACAAACAAAGCTATCCTGGGAAGTCATTTAAGGCAGGACAAGGCTTAGGAGAAACACTGTGGTGATGCCAGTGGGGCAGAGCATGCTAAGAGCATGTTCTCCAAAGACAGCAAAGTATTTATTTTTTCTTTTCCTTTGTGGCACAAACAGGGATTAATATGGCAAGTGTGGTTGCTTATTATTGGGGGTTTCTGACTTTTTGTATTGTATAGCAGTTGCCTATCACTTTGGGGTTGGTGTGTGATTTTTCGTAACAGGTGTTGACCTCAGGTTGACATTTTCCTAAGCTATTCTTGATGAAACTTTCAGTTTTCTGAAAGATTGCTAAGAGGTATAATGTTGTTATTATTGTCTGGTCATAGTTTTAAAAATTCTGATGGCTTTTGCTTAATTCCACTTTTTCTAGAACTTACTGCCAGTGGCAAGAATTTGACTTCTGATTTGGCAATGTGGGTTTTGCCATCCATTGAAATCTTTTCCTATTTGAAATGTTTTTAAAAGCTCGAGACCCTTAAACGTAGCAGTTTGCTGTGTGCTCAGTAGAGATTTCTTCTGTATTAGAAACAAATAGCTCAAAATTCCATTCTCTCTGTGAGTACTGAAACCTCTTGCAGCCAAGCAGCTGATTGTGCAGTCCCCCAACAGCTGCTGCTTCCCAATCTGAGACGGAGTCTGGAGCTTGTCTTCTTCACTCCTGTGTGTAATAAGGTTGTTAGTACGCTATGCCTAAAAATAAGTATGTTCCAGTAGAGAGTGAAGTGAGTGCCTGCACTTCATGATTCTTGCTTTGGGCTAAAGTGAAACAGAGCTACAGAACTGACAGTAGAATTTCAAATTTCCCAGTATATTCTGGGTCACAAGAGCCAATGGTCTGGAAAATGTAAATTTAATGCCTGAGCTAATGTTTTCATGTCTGTTGATTTATTGTGATCTAGTATTTGAATTCCCACTGGTTGGTCGTCTTCATGGTCTCACAGAATCAAATCAACAACAGCGGCAAAATCAAAGTGCTGTCTTTTAGCCAGCTCTTTAAAATGTCCACTTCCTTTCCTACATGTGCATTTTCTGTTCTTGCTTTAAAAGTCTGCAGCTGAAAACTTTGTTCAATGTTTTCATCAATCTTAAAAACTCTCATAAATCTCTTAAAGTATGGAATGCATCTTCCTCTAAGGCACATTCAGAAAAGTATCTGCAAAAGAGGGGCATAATAATCAAATAATAGTTCTGAAACTTTAACTACAGAATTAATTACTGATTACAAAATAGCAGAAATTACTACTAGTGTGGTGATAACCAGATCTGGGCTTTGCTGCTTCTGCATTTGTGCTGCATCTGTGTATGCGTGGAATTCATATCTAGAAGTCAGTGTGTGTGTGACATTCAGTGATAAGCCATTACTGTCAAGGACTCTGTCTCTCCTCAAGGTGACTGATAAACCCAAACAGAACATGCTGGTTTCAGGGGTCTTTCACCTCAGCCTGCCAAGGCATGCAGTGCTTCAGGGGCTGCTCTGGTTTCACTGCTGGGGGTCTCTGCTGTGAAAGGGGAACAACTCACTGTAATGACCAGTTGCCCGTGTTACAAACTGCCAGACTGGAATGTTTTCTTACTGAAAGGCTATAAGAAGTGGAGTCTGACCAATCTTTCAGTTATTCTGGGTGAGGTGCTGTGGTTGTGTGCATTACTCTGTAAGCACAGGTTGCATTTGTTCAGTCTCTCTGAGTCTGGCAGGTGCTCAGCAGCTGAGGGATGCAGCTTTGGGCAATTGAAGGAATGTTGATGGAAGTGGGGGCAGCTGAGCAGTTTGGCAGGGCTGAAACAGTTTTCTCACTTGAAGCCAAGTAGGGTATCTCAAGTTTGTGGCTTCAGAGTCTTGATTGATTGTAAGTGGTTCTGAATGTCCTCATGACAGTCATTTGGTTGGGTTTGTGGATTTTTTTCGAAAATGTAACTTGTGAAAATAATTGTTGGCCATTTCAGGTGTATCACTACAAAATCCACTGCTTTGGATTGAGCTCAGAATACTTCGAAGCCTAAAGGCTTCTAAAGTACATTTAATTGATGGAGAAATCTGGCTGTTACATTCTGTGTCTTGAAACCAGTGAATTTGGTATATAATTTACATTTATGCATAGATTTCCTTGTTAGAAAAAACATTTGTTGATTTGAAAATATCTTAGGTGCCTCAGGTATTCCTTCTGTCCTTTTGCAATGCTGAAACACTGGTTAAATATGAACATAATTTTTAATTAGGTTTCCCCAGTGCTGAACTTCCTGCAGTCTGGTCTGTTCTCCATTAGTTTGTTGGTCAGAAGTTGTTGACCTTTAGATTGTGCTGCAAAATCCATCTGTTGCTGGAGGCTTCTGTAAAGGGAGATGTAAAGAAATATTATCTCCTGTCAGTCAGCCATGTAAACAAACTCGAATATAGGGAGCAGCTCAGTTTGCAAGATCTGAGTTCATTCAAAATAAGGAGGGAGAGGAGAAGCTGTGAACCAGTGCTCCCTATTCACTGGAGAATCCTTTCTCAGCTGTTGTGCCCTAAGAAAATGCCATTGTCCTATTTTCAAATCCCCCAGCTTTCCATGGGAGAAGCTGCTCTGTGGATAACCCTAACCACTAATTAAATCCCCTCCTGTGATCTAGGAAGGCAAAGGCCATAACCTCCATTTGCTTATCTATCTGTGCCCTCCCCATTGCCAGCCTTCAGCTTGCTCTTGCTGTAATCTCACCCAGGAGACTTCCCTGTCAGCAATCTGGTATTTGCACTTTTTGTGATGTGCCATGGGCTATTTCCATACCCTAACCACTCTTTGACATTTCTCCTGATTTACTGCTGTCTGTCCCGCAGCCTCTGAGACTGCCTGGAGAACTTCCCTCCTTTTTGCCCCCCAGTGTTGGTTGGCAACACACTCAACGCTCTTTGGTTTACTGATGAGCTAAAAGTTAGTAGCCCTAATGTGTTTTAAATATGGTTGTTCCTGTAACTTTTACTCATATAAATGCCACTGATGCATCCGAAGCTTCTTAGTCCAATTTAAAATGAGACTGACAAATAGTTCTAATTACAGCGCAGTGATGTTCTTGCTCCTTCACCTGCATTACATTAATTGTCAATGCCTTTTAATTATGCAAATTTCCCTCCACTAATATGGTAAGCACACTATCCTCAAGACTGTTTTGGTTATGTTCTCAGGTGTGTTTGCAACATTTTCTAATTTTAACTTCCCGTGTTTTATTAGTCTCTCAACTCTGAACCTGTGATTTCTGTTTATCACTGAAATGCTGTTGTATCTTAGCTTTACTGCACTGGCATGTCCTATGGCAATGATATTATTATATTTATCTTATGTCTTTATTACAAGTTTTTGTTTCATTTAGAAAATGAAGAAAAGTTTTGCTTTTCTTCCTTCTAAGCATCTATTCAGAATATTCCCACAGACTACACCCATCACAAAATTGTCTTCTCATAGTTTGGTGAATCTTTGTCCTTTCCATTGCCTTATTATCCTTTTAAAAAGTGCTTCCTGATGGTCCTCACATTAAACAAGGGCAAATACACCCATAATTTGTTCTCAGAGGCAAAAGCTAGATGTGGTATTGTGATATATTTGTGTGCTTGTCATATAAATTTTTCAAGTACATGGGAACACGCTCTTCAAAAACTTTTTTCATTTCTGTTTTCATGAGAAAATTCAGAAACTGCACCATACATGAAATGTGACTCTGAGTGTCAGTTTTGAGGAGAGTCCCTCTGGTGTGTGAGATTTTTGGATGGAAATCTGATGAGGGATGGACACAATTACTAAGTGTCTCATCTGCAGGAGCTTTACCCGGGAAATGTTTCAAGGGAAATCATAAGAAATAATGTCAGTGTGATGAGATAGCCTTACCCCAGGTGAGGTGTCCATCAGGAGACCTCTCCATGTCCGCAATGTTCTATCTGTTTCAGGATGTTTATGTCCATAAAGAGTGAGGTGCTAAGAAAAGCTTGTTGGAAATCCATAGTGGTAATTTAGGTTATTGTTTGTGTTGTCCTACCAAGTTGATTAGTATATGTTATTTAGCAAGGTCAGTTCATCCAGGTTCCACTCCAAGGTGTGTACCTTTCAAAAACTTGTCTCATAAGAGGCAAAGATGACACTCTTCATGTTAATGGATAGTCCTCATTAATAGCTTATCATTTCATCAAATGAACAGACATCATCTGCAGTGAAGGTAGTCATTCATCACTGTTTACAAAGGTTTTGAGAAACTACTGTGTCTTTCCATGAGGCTAGACTGGCATATGAAGTATTCCTCTGAAGAAAAGAGGAGGGAAAGTCTTGTACTTATGCCACAAAGAAATCAGACTTCTCATTTCTGCCTCTGTAAGTCACATGGTTTGATCATTTCAGTCTGGTTTTTAGCTATATAGAATTGTCTAAGAAGTTTTAGATATTACAAAAAGAGATTTGGGAACAATTTGATTAAGTAGTAGCAGGTCAGCTGGTCCCAGTGGTAACTGTCCAAGAAATGGTTGAGCCTGTGGTTGTGGTTTGCAACCTCTCAGGTAAACCATTGTCTATACTAAGATGTTTAAAAGGGCTCCAGGGATCATTCTGACAATTAACTCTGACTTCTGTAAGGCTGAACTGCTAGGTATGATAATAGGGAAAGGATGGATAAACAGAAAGATAAATATAGCAGATTACATAAGAGTCAATATAATGTCTGTGGAGGGAAGTCACATTTCTCCAGGTCCTCCACGTGAGTCAGTAGTATGTGAAAAATTGTAACCCATTTGATATAGTGGGAGTTTGGAAAGGTATTTCTTAAGGCTTCTTAGTAGAACTTCCTAAAGCAGCTAAACTGCCATGAGAAAGAAGTTCTTCTCACAGATTGATAGCAGCCTAAGTGATAGAAAATAATAAATGGCTAATATTGCACCATAAATGTAGATTACTGTCATAAGCCCCCCGGGATATTTGCTCTGCTATGCATTCATAAATTACCTGGAAAAAGAGATGGTGAGTGCTATGAGAAAGATTTCTGATGATAAAGAATCATTCAAAACTAAGGCTGATTGTGAAAAGTTGCAGTCAAATCAAAATATTGATTGAATGGGTGACAGAATTACAGATAACATTCAGTAATGATAAATACTGAAAAATGTATATAGAGCAAAATCCTCCCAACTATTATACAGGTCTTGAGACTTACAGAGCATTGATCTAAGAAGAACGTCCATGATAGCAGAAATTAGTAAGGAGCTCCCTGTGGCTGCTCAGCTGCTTTTGTGGACTGTGACCTGGTGTCTGTAATGGTCATGAGCTCTTAATTTTGGCAAAGGTCAGCCTATGGTCATTGTTACAATGGCCTGTCAGGTGACAGAGGCTTTGTGGAAGTCTTTTGGAAGTCTGGGAGGGGAGTTGGAGCATGTGCATACATCTACTCCTTGAAAAAATGGAAGGATGTCAGGGAGCGTGTTAGCAGCCTCCTGGCAGAGAATGACACCCCTCTTACAGATCCACAGGAAGTGCAAGAGGAAAGGGCTCTCTCTCTGTACACCTTTTCCCTCTGGATCTGGTTCATTCTGGCATTTGCCAGGCCTTGTGGGATTGGCCACCAATGGTAAGCATGGAGCTGCAGGAGGAGGTTTAGGCAAGGAAGATAAGACCAAGTGCTGGTGTTGTGTCAGCACCTAGATGGAAATCTAATGGAAGGCAGGGGACCATCCCTTCCTTGGATGACAGAAATCAGATCCAAGACCCTGAGTTTCTGGAAATGGGGTAGCCAAGTACTTGTATCTTCAGAATGGGTTTTTCCTGGCATCTGCTAAGGTGTTCTCTTCCTTCTGACCAACCATATTGCAGAGGACCACATCCAGGCCAGGGCTTCCTCAAGGACTCTGAGAGTGCTGATAATGGTGGTTGTTGCCTTCTTATGTCACTGTCTCTACACACAGACTGTCCTGGGAGATGGGGCTGTGGATGCATCAGTGACCTCCTCTAATGGTATGAAGGAACCCGCCTCCTGTCATGAATTAAGTTTGCTGATTTTGTCTGCTAGAACAAATTTCTAGCACCTGCTCATGGGTGTCTGTGGCAGGATGGCTGCCAAAGCTGGGTTTGGAATGATCAGGATACAGAGGGCAGTTCACCAGGGGAAGGAAGTAGGAGAGGAAATGGTATCTTCACTCAAGGTGCCCTTTCCCAATCATTGTGGTGTCCCTCTTTATCCATGCTGAGGAAGCTGTCTCATGTTTGGTGGCTTTGGCCAGCTGTGCATACCTGCTGTAAGGAGGCATCTTAGAACCTGCATAAGCTTTTCAGTGATGCCATGGAGGACCAGCAACTTCCATTATTTAAAGGGCCCAAAGGGCAATCTCTGGATTCCTCTTAGGATCAAGCACAGGAAGAAGCTGTTTTCCCTGGCAGAGAAATGAACTCAGTAAAGGGACCCTTTGAAAGACCCAACAATGAACTTACCCAGCCTTCCCCATTCCATGCAGTGCCACGCAGCACGTGACTGGGTCTTGCTCTGACAGCGCTGGCGAGTTCCCTGTGTGCACGTTGTGGTAAGTGAGGGAGGTTCTTGCAGACACAAGGGCCTGGGACTATGAGGTGAAAGAAGTGCTTTTTGGGAGAGAGGGGAGAAGGTTGTGTAAGGGGAACAGGCTCTGTTCCTGCCGTGCCAATCAAGTAGTGTGTGCCCAGCCCGCTGATTCGTACCCAGGTAAGGGCAGTCCATCTGCACGTACTGGCTGTGGCTTGGTTTGCAGGGTTTGAGATAGAGAGTTGTGTCATGTACCAAGAGCAAAGAGCTTCAGGCCTGGGAGGTGGACTCTCAGTCTGACCCAGTAGTCAGCACAGAGAAACAATACTGTGTCAGGGAGTTGATCTGTCACAAATCCCATTAATAAATCAAGAATCACAGTAATAAGAGTGGCAAATAGCTCATAGGCTGAAGTATGTTCAAACAAACAAAACATCTGTAGAACAGCTATGACTAGTAAGTTAATTAAAATGATACATTTACTGTAATTTATGAGTGAAACTAGGTTCTAAATTCACTGAGCCCATAAATGATTGGAAATGATTAATTGGCTTTCATTAAATGAGAGAACTAGAGAGTGCTATGTTCTGAGCAACTGACATGTGATAATGACTGCTCCTGCAGAAAAGCATAATAGAAAGGAGTCTGAGTCACTCATTAACATCTACCACTGCCCTTTCTGTAAATTATAAGTCATTAAAGCCCAATATAGCTTTTCTGGAACTCAAATAATAATTTTAACCTTACTAAAATGTCTAATTTGAATTTACTGTAGTGGTCCTAAAGGCTGAAACTCTTATTTTGAGCAGGTTGGGGAAAGTAAACCTGATCCAGAAAGCCAAAACTTTGGTTTATATTACTGTAGTGAGGGATAAAAATTAATTTAAATTGTTTCATGGGCAATCCATTTCTTGTTTTCACTGCAAAGAGAGATGATTTTCCTGGTAGTCCAATGTTCTAGTGCTCTTAAAAGATGTATCTTCTAAGAGTAGAGTGAGAGCATCACCTCATTTTTCACAGATTATGAGATGTCCACCCGTTGGGGGATCCTTGTGTTGGGTTGAATTTAAATCTGCAGTTTAGATGTGAAAAACTCGATATCTCATCAGCAATCCCTTGATCCGCCCAGTTCCCCTGGGTGCTGTTTTAGAATGATAACCCCAATCTTTCCTCCAATCTTTATAAGCAATCAGTTTTAAATGCAACTCTTAAAAGATAAGACTTTTCCTGCTAGTTAATTTTACAAAAAACCCCACAAACCAAAAAAAGTAACACAGGTGAGTTAGGGGCTTTGATCAGACAGGTATTCTTTTTAAGTCAATTTAGTCATTTTAGATTTTGTTTCTACATGTCTGATGATACTATGCTAGAGAGTAATCCAAATACAGTATTAAAAAAAGAGTGAAGAGCTTCAAAATGGACCTCCTAGCCAATTCAGACTGGGTTGAGTGCTTGAAATAGTGCAATAAATCTCTAATGCACAAAATTATTTTTATTCTTATGTAAAGGTAACTTCCAGGTACCTTAATCTTACCAAAAAAGGATCTTAGATTTGGTTGAATTTAAGATCTTTAAAATTCAAAAATCCTCTGACAAAGCACTGGTACTTTCTTTAAAAGTCTCATTGTCACTCTCTAGCTGACGATAGTAGTTTCCTTAATATAATGCTGCTCATGTTACTTGTTGTCTCTGTCCTGTGGTCAGGCCTTCATAGGTCTTTGCTGAAAGGTAGATTTGCTGGTGTCAATAGTAATTGAGTTAATTCCTTTTCCTGGAACTTCAGCTTTGTGTTGTGACATGATTAAGTTTGCACAGTGACTCAGTGTTATGAGTTACCTTGTCCTGGAGGACAAAGGTGTAAGATTGACAGCCATGGTGGGTATAGGAGCACAAGGCAGTACCTTGTGGCAGCCAGACAGGTGCTCGTGCTGCATCCAAAAAACATTGTGAGTTTCAAAGAATACAATGGAAGAGAATGTAATGACTTCTTGTTTAACAAGAATTTGTCTGCCTGCATTTCTGTAACTGTGTTATTATTTAAATTATTGACCTAATCGGGTTAAGTGTAAAGGCTGCAACATGTAATTTTTGAGGCACACCTTGTTCGTGGTAGTTGTGCAATGGCAAATGCAAAAACACTGATGTAATTGGCTGCACATCATCAAAAATGTCTGAGGGGTTTTAACTTGAAAATTCTAAAAGAAAACAAACCGCTATATTAAGTTTAAAAAGCTTTATTTGTAACCTGTGCATGTTTATTATGAATACCTCTGTGCAATAATAGTACTTTATGATTCTTTTCCTATTGTCAGAGAGAAAATGAGAGGAAAAACCCCAGTTCACAGCCCAGTCAGATGACACGTGAAGGCTGCATTGCCGGTAGCCGGTTTGTGCCCAGTTCAGTCTGACTGTTCAGCTGAAGCCAAGACTGCTGGAGTGGCAGAGCTGTCAGCTGGGTGCAAGGTTCACTGCCCAAACCACGTGGGCACAGTTGGCCAGAACCCCTGTAATCCATAGCATTGCCTTTAGTCAGAGCTATCTGTCCTTGAATGCTGCTCTTGCCCATGAGATAAAAGCAAAAAACCAACACATGTATAAAGTAAGAAATGTTTGTTCTTCTGCTCATACTGAAATACAGACTATTTTGAGATAACAAAAGCTACAAAGGATCATTTCTCCATGAAAGACTTAATCATATAATTCAATGTTGAAGTTTAACTTGTCTCAGCAGGCATTTCATGGCCAAATAAACATGGCATCACAAAGCTGGTTAACATTCAGCCACAGCTGCTGGACTCATATTTATTAAATTTTTTCCCTGAGACTTGCTCTGCACTTTTAGAGAAAAGTCACTTCCCTAATTTTTTCTCCGTAGACATTGACTTCTAGGCTGTTTGTTCAAGATAAGCATCAAAATGGGGATTGCAAAGGTCAGTCTCTGCTATATTAGAAAGTTACAAACAGAAACAGGCAGTTTGTCTTCCAGACAATGCTCTCCAATCCAAAATAATTCCTATTTCTTCTTTGGAAATTCAGACTTTGTGTTTACAGGACAGATTCTGCCTTTTCTGTGGAATTCTTTGCTGAAAGTTTTCTTTTCAGCTTTCCACGTCTTTATCTCCACCTCGTAATGCCACAAGTCTCTCTGTCCTGCCTCTCTGCTGTCCCCGCCCTACAGACCCAGAAACCCATCTCAGTCCAGTTCCTGCAGTCCCACCTTCATCAGCGGCTCAAGCCAAGTTGTGAACTGAGCCAGTGAGATAAAAGCAGGGATCTTATTCTCCCTTCCCTGCTTTCGGGACAGGAACCCCAAATGAAATGGAGCAGATAGCTGGGGCAGCAAATTTTTTTTTTTAATTATTTTTTTTTTAATCATGGCAGTTAAACCCAGCAAAACCCCTTTGGACAACATAATTAATCTCAATTCCAATACAATGCAATAAGGATGCATTATAAAGTAATTGTGCTAGCAACTATCCTTTGATACCAATTTCTTGCTCAGAAATTTAACAACATTTAGTAAACTTTTAAAATTAGGACATCCATCACGATACCATCAAGGCAAAGTTGTTGAGGAAGGTGTTGCTTGCTCAGTTGGAAATTAATGCTATTCTCCTGAGATAGCACAGATAACGGTGTGGGCTCCCCACTCCTTTGCAGGGTGGAGTAAAATAGTTTGGTGTAAATCAGCCACAGTTGTGGTTCAAACCAGCCCATGTAACACTGCCATTTAGTGAGTGCCTATATACACAGGTTTAACATTCTAGCTAAGTAGTTGGTAATCTCTTAAACTGCTTTAGCTCAAGTGCCTGTGATTGTTTGACTCTTTACTTAATTGCATTATTTTAATTTAGCTAAAATTTGTTTAACTGCACAATGGAGAAGATAAGCTGCAGTATCCGTGGTAACACTGCCAGAC
>JAWWLZ010000082.1:43986113-44005323 GCA_035041345.1 Poliocrania exsul
ATTTTAATTTAGCTAAAATTTGTTTAACTGCACAATGGAGAAGATAAGCTGCAGTATCCGTGGTAACACTGCCAGACCGAGCCTCCTACGTGGAGAGGATCAACAATTTAAACAGTATTTTGTAACTTCCACATTCATTTATCTACACTGTGCTGTATATCTCTCTTTGCTTTGTCCCACTTTGGTGATCACAACAGGGCAGTTGCACTGGGACAAAATTGTCCTTCCCATGCCCCCCCACCTGCACAGACAATTCTTATTCCCCTCACTGCATCTGCTGTCAAGTGTTATGCACTATTGTCATGCAGTGCTGTGCTTTTTGTACTGCCAGGGACCTCTGCTACTTGAGTTTATCCTTAAATAAAATGAGGCTTGGTCTTTCCTGACCTCCTTTATTAACAGTAAAGCAATATGTTGCTATTCATGCCACTACTTAGTGACATCATGTTGGACTCATGGTCTTTGTGTCTTCTGTTGTTGATAGAAGACTGCCAGGTAGAAGATTATGATCCTTTTTGCTTGCTCACATAACAAGAGCACTTCATGCATGTGTGGAAATGGCAGTTGATAAAAGATCAAGATGATGGTACAGCCTGTTCTGAGAGAAGAAGGTGATTTATCTTCTCTTTGCAAGTTTCTGCTGTAAATCATTTAATCTTGTCTTAAAGCCCATTTGTTTTTGCAGTTGCAGCAAAGAAACTCTGCAGCCTTTATATTCATCTGTATTTTGAAATACTATTATAAAGGACAGTAAGATGGTATTATGTTGGAGATGGCTGCAAGAGTTTCTCTTATACACAGGCTGCCAGGAGCTGCAACTCAATGAAATGATGAAAGGTTAGGAAAGCTACCCCAGGAGCCTCCTCCTGACAGTCCTCGATGAAACTGATTGTCAGCCAAGTGTGAGTTGAGGTGGAGAGAGGAAAATCGATGTGAAATCATCAAATCACTAGTTTCTTGATGTCACTAAATCAGTAGGGGCTCATAAAGGATGAAGCATGAGGAGTCCAAACACACCTTAATGAAAAGGCAAGCGTTGACAAAACCCAAAACCTGAATGTTCTGACAGCTTGTGGTGTTCTGACAGCTTGTGGTTTTCTGCAGTGTGAGATGCAGTGAGGGAGGATGAGCTCTGAAGCAGCTGTGAGTGCTTGCTCGCAGCTTGGCCTATTGAATCACTCATTCCATGTTGAATCTTACTATGTTTATTTGGAATAATCAGTGTAAGTCTGTAAGTATATGTGTGTCTGTGTGAAGTGCAGATTTGAGCTGGCATTCTGGTTGATGATTCTTTTCACAACTGACATTATTCAGTCAATCTGCAGTGGCTACTCTTTAATGGCACTGATGGGTGTTGATAGAGAAACAAATATGGGATCTGCTCATAATTTTGGAAAGCAGCAAGAATGGAAAGTCTTTTTTCTGGTGGCTGGCATAGTGTGAGCTCACATTCTTGGGGGAAGTGACTGGTTTGGAATTCCACTGGTTTGGAATGTGTTTGCTTTGCAAGACACCCCTGCTGTGAGCATCACTGTGCTGGCATTTGGATGCTGGGAGCCCAGTATTATTATGGATGGACACAGGAACTGTCTAAAAAGCAATACTGCTGTGGTCAGCAATGAGAAATACATTCTGTTCACACAGACAGATGTTTTGCTTTGGGTTGTGCAGTGAAACTGGCAGTTCTGAAACCTGCAACCTGTTTATTCAATTCATAATTCGAGGCCAGTGTAATTCCCAGTGACTATCACTGTTGTTTTCGTTATGGAGTCCTAATTCATTGTTTCTGTGGGCACAAAAGTATTGCCAGACTCATTTGGTGTTTCAGTGCACTGTAATTTCACGTAGTGCAATACTGTTGGGATTGCTGAGCTGTGTCATCTGTTGGGCTCATCACTATTACTTCCTTTTGACCTCCTCTGCGTAATTACACATGGATGACTTACTAGCTGCTGTAAAGATACTTAAATGCTGCTGGGCTTTTTAAATAAAGAAGTGAACAGACCAAAATAATTCTCTCTGAGGTCAGTGAGGAGCAACTTGGTGGCTGTTTGCTCTCTGTCAGGCAGCCAGAGCCATCTGTCACATGACAATAAGCAAGCATCCATTTCAGAAGTCCATTTGTTTTTATGACAGTTTTTACAATTTAATGGAAATTGAACCATTACATAAAGCATAATTTTCCTCAGAAATTGGTGTTTTATAGACTTATATCCCTGTTCAGTCGTTTACTTTCTTAGTTGCGTTTTACATAAAGCATAAATATACTGATCTTTTTTTTCTCCCAATAAAAAAAATCTTCAGAGCAGTTTTTCTTTTCGTTTTTCAGTATATGCAAGACTTTCCCTGTTTGGTAATTAAGGAAAACCTCAAGGATTCTATGTCCATAGAAACCAAGTCTATAGGGACTAGAAAGGAACTGATGTTTGATGCTTTAATATTTAGCTCAGACTCATAGTTTATAATGAGTTTTCTAACAAGATTTTGCTGCTCTTTCTGTTAAGAATGTTTTTCTCATAATCTGTGTTAGTTCTTAATTTAACTCATCATATTCCTGCTTTTCTTGGAATGGTAAATCCAACTCTTTAAGTCAAGTTGTAGAGGTTTTTAGTTGTTGGAGTCTTGTTTTTGAGTCCAGATTATGACCACTGTGAGCATGAGCCTTTGGATTTTGTTCCATCCTCTATGGAAGTTGATCAATAAAGGCACTGCTCAGGAGAAGTTAGGGATTTTGCATACTTGGTCAGACTTGAATTGCACCAATGTATCTTATAAGGACAACTTGAACAGCATCTGTTCATATCACTCTGTTTTTTATGTTTATGAGGAGCATTTTAAAGCAGGACAAGGAACAATGTCAGATTGGAGGTATCATTTTTGGAGACTGTATGCTTTACATCTCAAATTCCTCAGTAAATGGCAACTTCTTGGCCATTCCTGGGGGTTTGCCCAGTTCACTGCATGGCTGCTCAGTGTTTTGTGTGCTTAGATATAACAGCATTTATTAAATTGATAATTGCTTGATTGCTTGCATACTTCTCCTGTATGGTAATTGCTGTTTAAAGGTCAGCACTTTCCAAAATGCTCTGGGTGTCACTGGCTTTCCTAACAGCAAGGAGATGAGTTACCTGTGGTAATGATTCTTACCCTTACAAGTGTGTAAATGTTTGGAATTACATGAATTGTCATAGCATGAAATATGTCAGGAAAGATCTGGGTTCGGCTGTAGTAGATGCACATGAAAAGAAGGGCATCCCCAACCCATGGAGCACATCAGTGAAAGTTTGATATAACTCAGAAAAACCTTCTTAGGCCATAAGAGGTAGTGTCACTGGAAAAAGACTTATGGGAATCAGCATTGAAGAGGTATTAGGAGTTACTTGTCAGAAACTATTTTAGGAGAAAATCTGATTAAGAGAGACTATGATGATACCAGAATATGAGAGAATCCAAGAATGATGGAGTTGAGGGGAAATCTAGATATGCAGCAAATGTGTGTGTTGTTTTAGTGCTTGTTTATAACTGCTTTTAGTTTTTTCGGTCCAAGACAACCAGGGGCCTCTGTAACAGCTTCTAAAGGAACATAAATGTAGGATCTGGACTGTGGTAATAAAAAATTATTCCAGTGGATTTCCCTATTCCTTTTGTAAGGAGGAAGTCACAAGAGACCATGAGGGTAAGGTGTGCCTGGAGGTGGTGGTCTCATCAGATCCAGCAAGGTGAGGTCAGGCAGCTGCCTGGGAACTGTGGGAGGAGGGATCTGAGGGGCTTCCAAGTTTTGTGTAAGCTTAGTATATGTGACCCTATTTTGCTAAAGCTGATGTTTGAGGCTGTCTGGGATCATTGTTTGGACAGAGTGAAATGAGTCTGAAGTGGCACCTCAGAAGTCATTGACACATGGGTTGACAGCAGAGTCTGTGTTTGTGGGTGACATCACCAGCAACAGGATGGCAAGTGGTTATTTTTAATGTCATACTGATGCTGGGCTGGTTTATGAGCATGCATAACTTGTCAGCACTGCAGTCCTGTGTGGAAGTGTCCTGGAGTACCTCTGAGACATGTTTTGCCAGACAGGACTGATGTTTACTTTTGCTAATGAGGTTGTTGTGGTCAGCTGGTTGTATAATGGATGTGAAGAGGTTGCCCTATCCAGTTCTGTTAAGTCAGCTGTTTTAAATTCATGACAGAGGGTGGAAACTGCAATAATGGATATTTTCTGGATTATAAAAACATCTTAAATTCCTGACAGTTATCCGAGAGCACTATTTGCAATAAAATCAAATTTTTAAAAAATCAAACAAGGCACAGAGCAGTTCTGTTCAATAATTACCCCAAAGTTTTACAAGTCTTCTCTTATGCTCAGACAATTCCCCTTAGAGCTGGTAATTTTATAATGTTACAATAATCACAGAACATGCCTCTCTGTGCAAAATGTATATGCTGAAGGGCAGAGAATGGCCTCAAAGTGGAAAGTGTCAAGAAACATCCAAAATCAATTAACGATTATATAGCATGTGGGAGACATTCCTTGTCTCCCTGTGAATAGTCCTCGAGACAGTGTGGCTTTCAGGCTGCCAGGAAACTGGTACAGTTCCAAGTTACTGGTAGGAATTGCTTTGAACTTAGAATAAACCTGCCCACACGTATACAAATTAGAAGAAAACAAAACACAACGAATGAAATCTTGGCCTTATCAAAATCAAAAGGAGTTTGCTGCTGACTTCAGTGGAACAAGAATTTTAACCATAAAGAGGATAAAAAAAAAAAGATTTTTGAACTCTAAAATCAGAGCTAAGCTGTCTGATGTAGTGTGGCGTTTTTTGTATTTTTTGGTCACAGATACCTGCTTGTTTTCACATGTATTTGCATGATCTGAAGGCCACAAAGTCTTTGTAATTGTGTGCCTGCAATCCCTGACAGCAATATGTTTGCCAAAGCACACCTGGAACACTCATGCTTTTGTAACTTTCATTTCTTGTTTTTATGGTCCAGCAGCATTGCTCGGGCCTGTTCAAATGAGTTGGGAATTAGTAACATAAATATAACTTGTCTGACTTGATTTGTTCTTCCCACACACTCATTCTGTGTCTCTGCAGCTGAACCGTGTGTAGGCAGAAGAGTAGAGTAAGGAGCCAATGCCAGGAAGGTTTTTACCCATTTAGAATGAGCACTCACACATTATGGAGAGCAAAAATAACTTGTGGCTGTATTAGTGAGTGTACTGTCCTCAGATGTTCCTCTCCTACCCTTGCACAGCCTGGCAAGAAGTTACTATTAATTTTACCGAACAACCTGTAAATTGGCTCTGCCTTAGCACTTTAAAAGGCCCTGTCCTGTGTACCTGCTGAGAGCATGTCTAACCAATGTCAGATTAAACACCTCACAAAAGATGACTGTATGTATCTGGGATTTTTGTTGCTGGCTTTAGTTGATTTGCTTTTATCTTTTAAAAAATTCCTGCCACAGGTATAACATTGGCCTAATAGCTGGAGTGTTCCTCTGGTAAATGGGAGTTCATGTTTAACTTCTCTAACCTGCAGAGCCGTGTGTTTTTTTGCCTTCCTGCCAAGTCTCAATGTTACTCCCTGCATGGGAACCATCCAAACCTCCCTGCCTCTCCCTGTCCAGTGGAAACTGTGCTGCAGCAATGAAAATGTGACCTTCACATTTCTAGAAGTGGGGAGGGAAAAGGGGAGAGGAGTACAGGAGAGCACAGAGGGCCGTAGCTTGCTGTGGGGGCATTGAGAAAAGGCTTGGAGTTGTGGTCTCTGCTGTCTCTGGACCATGAGTTTCCATTTGCTGTGTTAGCAATCTGAGCTCCAGAGGGGAGAGTGAATTTGGGGACCTCCATTCTCCACAGCTGGGTTTCCCTGCCCTTCCACAGCTCTACGCTCCCCATGCCCTGTGCAGGTGTCTCAGCCTCTGCTTGGGATTGCTCTCTGGGACCTGACAATTAAAATGTAATCATTACAGCCTCAGCTTTATGGGCTCCAAATTCTTTATTGAGTCTGCAAAAGTAGAGCTGCATTACTTTGTAAGACACTAAGTAGGTGTGCAGGCCCACAGAAGTGACAGGTCCCTTGGATCCGTCATGGGGAGCAATGAGTTTATTTGTTACACTTCCTCTGAGCACTGCTAGCTCAGTGTATATGTTTGCTGAGCAATTTGTCATGAAGTAAATGCTCATATTTAGTAAGTCCACAGCCAGTGGATCTGTTCACCTGATCTCATTCTCCTGAATGAGTCTCTGTGTGCAGTATTTGCTTGGTTGTGCTCTCCCATTGAGGAGGATTGGCTGCGTATCTCTGGCCATGTCATCCCGAGTCGTGAATGACAAACCAAGTGACATGATTTATTTGATTACTGCAGTGCTGTGAATGGCTCAGTGCTGACAGCCTGGAAGGAAAAGTACCATTAAATGCCCTGGGATAGGCATAAGATGGGTCTCAACTCCAGAAGATTTTCTCTTCCAGCCCAGACTGGCTGTGCCTCGTTTCTGAAGTTGCCATCCCATTGACTGATTTGCTGGGCTGTCACATCAGCTACAGCAATATTTTTGACGCCACTATTTTTCATGACATTTGTTCCTTAAAAAATGGGAATAAGGTCACTCTAAGCAGCTGTGAATAGCCATCAGCTTTCAGTCACCATCAGCCTGGATGACATTTGAAACAGCAGCTTTGGTTGGGGATGAAAGGCTCTGTGTCCTACCGACAGTGCCTTCAGCCAGTCAGAGATGGAAGTAGGAATGAGAAGTCTGAGATGCATGTTTGAAATTGCAGCACTTATGAAGACATTATTTGAAATAGTGTCTAGAGGGTAATAGGAGTGTGTTTAATTCTTTAATGTGTTTTAATGTCTGAAAACTTGGTTTTTAAAATTGTTTCATATCTTACATAGGGTCCTGGTTAGTCTACAGAAAAAATATATTGCTCATTGGTTTTATTGTAGTATTAGTGGAAGATACAATTTCCATTCACAGAAATTGTAGGGGGTGATACTTTATTAACAGCATGTGTCAATATTTAAGTGATGCTTACACCAGATCTATGAGCATCTAGTGGTTCTGATAAACCTGCCCATGGCAGCTCCCATATTATCAGTGTGGCTGCTCCCAGCAAGTGTCAGTGAAGCTGAGCAAGAACTGAGCACCTGCAAATGTAATTAGCTCAACTGTATTAAATTTTGATGAAAAAGCAAGGAAACATCACTATGAGGTTAAAATATGTGCGTTTGGGAAAGAGAAAAAACTGTGAGAGCATTTTGAGTTGTCTTATTTGTGCCTGTGTATACAGCCATGGTGGTGGCTTGTAGAAAAGCATCTGTTGAACATGGAAATGGTAAATGTTGTTAATTTGAGAAGGTAACACCTGTAGGTGCAGCTACATATGCTCCCAAGACCTTTCTTCAATTGGGAAAACATTTGAAATAAAAAACTCCTTATTTTTGCATTATTTCCCAGCTTACTCACGGATGTCAAGCTTTTGGGTTACTTGAAACCTCAGTAAAGAAAGATAATTTCTTTGTCTTCAAAGTGGGGAGAGTAGTTTCCTGCTTAGGCCATTTATCTCAGTTGTAAATTACAAAGCATGAGTTATGACTGATCAGAGAAAGCAGTTCAGTACGATGAAAGCAACGTTAAGAAAAGTAATTGTCCCCTAAGTTTCGATGCTTTCTTGAAATTTGAATTGCAAAAATCCCTTCTTAGAGCAAGAATGCAAAACTCCTCAATTTATTAGTGAAGCCAATATTCCAAGTGATGTTTTATATTATATCTTTTCTTGCACTCATCTTTAGCAGCACCATAACACCTGAACAGTTTTCCTAAATTTTCGGAAATACTGATCTTTGCATATCAACTATGTTATTCCTTATAGCTCATCCTTGTTTCACAGCACTGAAGAGAGGAAAGCTGCTGAATGTTGTGGGCTTAATAAAGAGAAGTAATTTTGAAGTTCTTGTTAAATTGCAGTGAGTGTACAACTAAACTGAGATTTAATTACATTTTTAATTAAAGGAATAGCTATTGATTATGTCATTGAATCCGTGTTGTAGCCAACCCTAACAAACAGCAATATTACAAGACATCATTAAAATGGTTGTTAAAATTCCAAATTAATGACAACTAGACTGGTGTGTATAAAAGGCACAGCAATGCTGGGTAGAAGAAAAAGATAACAAAGTAAAACCATTAATTTCTCAGATTATGGTGAATGATGGTTTTATGTCCTGTCACAATTTATTATAATCTATGGAATAAGATGAAGATGAAACTGGAACACTTCTTAAATAAGAAACATGGGTAAAGTTTCATCTTGATGGCAAACAGTGATTCGGACAATATTTCTCATGAGCTCATGTGAAGCAGAATGTAATCTCTCGTATGAAAGAGACCTTCTGATTGCTGGGAGAGCAGTCAGCTCTACTCCTGAGAGATATCTACTGAGATAAAGGACAAATAAATGCCAGCAGTCAGAGCAGTCGCAGCATGGGAGCCCTGACAAAAACCAAAGGCAGCTGTGGCTGAGCTGGGCGCTGGCGGCTCACCCTGCATTCCCCCTGCAGTTTTCCTGCTCCCACGGAGCTGGTGCTGTCCCAGGCTCGTGGGGTGGGTGCCTGGTGGCAGATAGGAAGCAGTTTTCAGGGCCCTGGTGCTGGAGGGGTGGATGGGGATGCCCCAGCTGGCCATGTAGTTCTCTGTGTGCGGCCCCGTTTTGTCGGGGCAGGTTCTCTGTGGATGTCGGGGGCACTGCCAGTGGACGGGTCAGTCCTGGGCTCATGTGAAGCTGTTAGTTGATGCTCACAAGAAAACGTGCTCTAAATTTGGTTTAGACCTAATTTAAATAGATTGGAGGCAGCTTGTGCTGATCTTTTCCCTCCTTGTTCTACCACTTTTGCTGCTGAAAGGATCTCACGGAAGCGTTATGTTGGACGCGAGTAGCCCCTATGGACAGACACCAGGGAAACCCATGGCTTGTGGCTGAAAGATACTCTGAGCAGTGAAGCACAAAAGGGAGATGGGGGTGCTGATCTCATGGGTGTTTCTGTTTCCCTTACAATTTCGTGCATAGAAAGCCATTTTAATCCTTTTCATTCAAATGCATTGTATGCACAGAAATGTGTTCTTAACAGTGACACAAGGCATGCTGCTGCATGGGCGAGGTTCTAGTCAGACCCTGTGGCTCAGCTGGGCTAAGTTATTGTTTGAAATAGATCATTTTAGAATTCAACCTTTTTCTTTTTACCAGATTTTATAGTTGATCATGCTTTGAATGTTTCATGTATGATGCCATTGGCAGTTTTGGGAAGAGACTGTGACAGTTGTACAGATGTCAGCACCCAAGAATTAGGATGTAGCAGAATGAGACATATCTGTAACCTTTATTTGACCTTGTAGTTTTATGGAGCATGATTCAGTCCTAGTAACATTCCTTCCACCATGACCTCTGGCTTTTTTAAGCGTACAGGATGAACAAGTGGCACAAATGTGGCAAGTGCAAAGAATGTGGTGGTGGCTGGTGAGCTGCAGAAGTTCTGGGGAAGTGTTTGGTAGAGGCACAAACACTCTTTAGGAAGAGAAAGGGATTTCTTGTGGTGAAAGCACTTTCCTCTCTGTATTGCTCCTGTTACCTGTGGTGGTGTTCCCACATTCAGAACCCAGATAACAAAACCTACTCTGTGTCTAATGGCTAATAAATAGAGAAGAGTGGATTACTGAAATATAAACTGAGAGAGTCAGATATAAACCTCAAGACCATAAAAAGGTTTAATGACGGGTAATCAGGATTTGCCAATCATTTGTGCTTAGGTATTCGTATGACTGCTTTTTTTTCAACACACAGGATATGTTTTCGTTTACTTCAGGCAGGTCCCCGTTCCCTGTAACTGCTAAACCACAGGATGTTATGATTAGAGATGTAGTGACACTGTTGTTGCAGAATTGCTGCTGATAAATTAGGGTGGGATGGCAGCTGTAAATACAACTTCTGTTGTGATTTAAGAGGGAGATGTGAAGGCGTATTGCCCAGATGCCTGATCAGTGCTGAACAGGGCCAGCCGCAGCATGCTAGAGCTTAAAAGTCCTTGCCAGATTTTGGGATTAGAAGCCATTGCTTCAAGCATTAACTCCTGCAGTATCAGAATAATCAGCTACTCTGGTCCTCCCCTTTTCCTTTCTCTTCAGCCAAGATTTATTTACCTTTGCAAGCAGGAACTGACACGCAAACTGGGTTTTTTCAGTAATTTTTTGAGATACAAGAGCTTCTTAATCAAGCTGCCAAATGCTCAGTGTCTGAGCTACAGGGTGTGTGGCTTCGTGTTGTGTCCCCTGTGACCTTCCCATTCACCTGCTTAACTTCAGGAAATGTGTGGCCGTTTGGAGCTGTGTAGTTGTACTACTTAAGGCTGGAGAGACAACAAGCCAGTCATTACAGACTGGTGTAATAAAGCTCATCAGCAGCAAAATCAGCCATAATCAGGATTCATTTGACGCAAAAGGGCACATAGCTCTAGTCAGTCAGCCCCCTGCTCTGTAGGTGACAGTCCTGTGCAAGTAATACTCCCAATGACTGATGGCAAGAAAGATTTCAATATACAGTTGTTAACCTCACAGTGATTTTAACCTGGCTCCTCTCAGAGAAACCCCACACATCCTGATCTGAAGGCTGGTAGAAGCTTGGTTACTTTTTTGCTCAAATGCAAAATGAAAATAACTTCCTCCCCAAGGTCTCCCTGGGGCTTTTAACTGCACTAATACTAAGGATGAAATCAGAATTGGCAGACTGATGTGTGAATTTGCACACCTACAGGGACTCGGAACATGGGTGAATGTTGTTAATTAAGCCAAGACATCTTAGATGGTCTCTGCCTGAAATTCAGTCCTATTCAGTAAAAGGGACTTTCTCCTGCGTCTATTCAATGTCACATTCCATTTACAATTGTAATAAATGCTATAACCTATCCCACAAAAAATGACAGAGAGGAATGCTTTGCTAATCCTTTGATAACGGTTCTTTGTTTTTGTTCCAGATAACTTCAAACGAGAAGCACTTGGAGAGCCTGAAGACTGATGGCGATGCTCTTATCCAAACTTTGGAGAGCCTGGCCCAAACTGCCAGGTGAGTTCCCTCAGGCTTCCAGGAATTTCCAGGGCTGAGAGATGGTCTTCTCCTGTAATTCTGTGCAGTATGAGCTTCTCAGGTTTCTGCCCCTGCCCCCGCTCCCTGCCCCGCTCTGCTCCCCGCGCCTCCCATTCAGAGCTCGGCACGCTTTGATCCTTCGCTGCCGCTGCGCTGAGTGAGCCGCGTGTGCGGCACCGCCGGCTCCGGGCTGTGCCGCGCCGCGTTTGCGGCTTGCTTTGCTTTTGGTAATTGATTATTTTATTCCAAACACTCGGTCTGGATAACCGGATACCTGTCAGTGGTTCTTGGCAGAGTGGGCTGGATGCACAAAGCCACGTTTGTGCCGTGTTTTAAGTTAACTGTGTTCGGTGCACTTGCAAGCTGATTCCTTTCAAAAGTGCGGCTGCAGAACAGAACTGCTTTTGTTTAAGAATACCTGTGGCCTCTCTGAGCAGGCTCGAGACTCGGGAATGCCGTGGCCTTCTCTGCAAGAACAGAGGTGGTAGTGCCAACAAGCTGGCCAAATCTAAGCTCATCTCCCATAGGCTTTGCCTCATCTAATCCCCCTTGGACATAGGAATGAATGAATGAATGAATGAATGAATGGGCTCTGCCCCTCAAAACAAATTTCACACTTCTGCTGTGGGCTGTTAGGCTTCACTTCACTCCTGGTTGGACTAAAATTCATTGGGAAATTGTAGTTTTTAGCTCAGTTTTTGAAAATAATCTTTTCAGTGCTCCCAAATGCAGGCTTTTGGGAAAATTGGCTCCTCGACATTATGGCAGTGTGTACTCTGTGTTGGAAGGAAGGAGGGGTGTGGGCAGATGTGGAGAGGAAATGCTGGGATGTGCTGAGTGTAAGGAGATGCACGCTGAGGACTAACCAAACCTGTTGGGAGCAGTCAGTATCCCTTCTCACACACTCAACTGCTGACTCATGGGGTTCTGTATGACACATTAAATTATCTAACTAAAATACAATGTCAGCTCTCCCCTAGGGAGACATGGGCAGCCCCACTGAAGATCACAATGGAGGAAGATGGGATTTTCTTCTGTTAGAAGCAGCTTTCACTCTGTTTTGCAGCATTTCAGCATTAGATGCACTGGGCAGCCCAGTCACTGTCTGAGTTTGCTTTTCTGGCTTCCTCGTCTGTATGTTTCTGTATGCAGAAACCCACATGCTCCAGAGTCCAGATAAACAGCACTCACTCTTATTTAACACAAGATGCTCAGTAGATCAAATCCTGGCTGATGCCATTGGTGAGTGTTTTGATACATGAGGATGAGCCAAGTTCCTCTGCTGTGCCAAGCTCCTGCACTGCAGCAGCAGCAAGGGAACCCCTGAGAACTCATGGATTTCATTTCCTCTCCTCCCCTTCTTTAGGGAACACATGTCCCTATGTATTTGCCTCCAGAGGAGATGACGAGGGATTCAGCCTGGATCTTGGGGCTGTAATGGACTTGGGCATGGGTAAATTGACAACAGGCAGGCAGGGGAAGCCTGGAGTTGGCAAGTTTTGTCAGACTTAGCTGAATGGGCACCTGTTTACGGAGGGTATGGATATTCTGCGTTTTCCTCAGATTTTTTTCCTGTGGCATCTTTCCCAGAATATTCCTTGTAAGCTAATAAATTTGGTCTCCTCACATGTGCTTTGAACCTGGTTAAGGAGCCTCTCTGTATCTCATGTGGAAGTGGAAATGTTCTAGAGAAGGCTACAACCAAGATCCTGGATCTGAGCCATCCTCTGGGTAGTCTGAGCTCCCAGCCCCTTCCACCCTTGTGTCACCACTGAGCTGAACTGATTGAGGACTGGTTTTGCTTTGCTCATTTCTTACAGACAGATTTCTAATCTCTCACACTTCCTGTGTGTCAGAAGGGGGATTCCAGCCAAGCAGTCACATACCAAGAGGAGGGCACTGCTTGGATTGCAGCTTCTTTCCCTGCTCCCCTGCTGCTTGTGGCATGGATTGCCAAACTCTGTCTCTGTGATGCATCCTCAGCTGGTTGCAACAGGGAGTTTTAAGAGTGACAAAACCAACTCATTTTGCTTAGTAACCACCTGGAATCAAATCTGTGCTTTAAAATGTGTGATTCTAGTTATTTGTTTTTCAGTGAAGACAGTTGCCAAGATGAATTTGTCTCAGAATTTCTGATTTAAACTGCTGCTCCTTAAGACATTGGCTTACATAGTGTGAACTGATCATTTGGATTTCATGGCTAGTTCTGCATTCCCCAGAGTGTGGAACATCAGTAGGTATTGTCATAGCAGCAACCAAGGAAGTTGCAGATTGATTGATCTGCTGCTGCTCTTTCTAAGCTGAAGATGAGGGATGGGAATCTATAAAAAACCAAAAAGACATGTTTCTGTGGACCAACAGTGCTGTTAGAGCCTCTGTGCCAATGGTAGAAGAAAAAATGTGTCTCCTGAAGGAAAAATCTGGCAAAATACATATACTAAAACTTTAGGTGAGGAAGCAGAGCCTCACCATTTGATGTCATACCTGCGTTGGTGTGGGTGCAGGGGCAGCCCCTCCTCCTTGCATGTGTTATGAAAACACATCGATCTGTCATGCTGGGAACGTGTGTGTGTGTGTAGGGGGGGCATGATAAATTTTATCTTCTTTTTTTACAGAATTTTAACAGGAGGTTGAGGGAGGTAGCAGTTACTGGGAATTTGAGCTGCAATTCGTTTCTACACAAGGTTTGCTACAGAGCAGAGTCACAGTTATGTGTTGCTGCTTAACAGAAAAGTGGATACAGTGTGCAGTTAATGGCCAGTCAGAAATTTTCCAGTATCGATAAAGGCAAATGTGGAATTTGAACAAAATGCTTTTTCCCTAAGAATGTCTAATAGATGTTACTGTTTTTAATTCCCAGCTCTCATGCTGACGTGTCTGTTGCTTCCTTGGCATTTAAAATTCTGCAAATGGTGGGACATGAAAATATCAAGACTACCAAGTGAACTGGCTTGGAGCAGCCCATCAAAATGTGCAGGTTGTGAGCACTGAATCAGCACCTCGGTCCTGCAGGAACATCTTCAAATCAGCTGAGCAGATGTAATTAATTTAGCAAATTGATCTGTAGCATATGCAGGAATTTGGGAGTGTCCAGGAAAGGAGGGAAGCTGGTTCTGAGGGGTGGTTTGTTTTTTAAACCTCTGTAAGGATCAATTCTTGGTTACTACGTTACTTTTGCTGGCATTAAGTGATTTAGGTCAAGTATCTGACAGTTGGAAAGTGTAAAAATAAATATAGCACAGTTCTTTCACAATATAATGTTTCACTATTTTAAGTTGCTATTAGAAATGCTTATTTATCTTTTGGACCAGGTGCCTGCCCTGGCTGTTCATCTTAAGGGGTCACCAGAAAATACCTCTTTATCAAGGCAGACAATATCCTTCACCTCAAGCCACCAGAATCACCCCCTGCTGTCACACAGAGGCTGTGTATGTGTGGCATGTATGGATGACACATTACCAGGTTTTTACCCTGTAGCTGGGCTTTTTTTTGTGCCCCTCTTTCCTACCTTCCTGTCCAGCTTAAACTGCACTGGTGGAGTGTCATTCTCAGCTGCCAATGCTCCTGGCCAGAGCTCTTCTTTGAAAATAGGTGTGATGGTGACCCTGGAAGTTTGACTTACTATCCCCATGAAAAGTTGGTACCTTAGGAAGGGTCCTCTGGAGCTTGCAGGTACCAGTGTGTAAAGAATTAGTGTTTTCCACATGTGCTGTGGAGACCACGTCTTCCTTAACATCAGCAGTGCAGCAACTCCACATTCCCACTGCACCCACCAAACACAGGTGCCTATTGAGAGTTGCTGCTACACCACCTGCTCTTGGACAGCCTGGTTATCCACAGCATCCATATCCACAGAGGCAAGCAAGCACCTCTATGTAAATGAATATTTCACTGTGTGTGTTTTACAGGAATTGCTTTCTTACACATCAATTATCACTGTATCTTTCACAGCTGAATGGCTGAAGTTACTAGGAATGGGGAAAGGTTCAGTGGTGGCTGTTATTTGGTGCAGTGTTTTACTGTAATGGTCTTCTAGTGTGGCTGGCAGAGAGGAACAAAGGGTGTTACTGGGTGAGACTTTGCCCTGTGCAGCTGCAGTGCCTTTGCTCTGGTGTGTGGTTCCCTTCAGCTCTCCCCAGCCTGAGCCACGAGGCTCTGCAGCCAAGGCCCTCTGATCTGCTGACAAACTGCTGCCCGAGGTGGAGCTGCCCAGGAGGGTTTGCTCCTGCCCAGGCCCGTGACAGCTGCACGGTGCAAAGTGCAGTCTGTGGCTCAGCAGGCACTTCAGAACCACCTTCCCCACTCCCACCCACACAGGTGCTGCCTCCAGAGAAGCCAGTTACACACTGGTGTTATCTCACATATTAACTGGAGACTGAGGACACATGAAAATGGCTTTAAGCTCCTGAACCAGCTGACAGCTTGTGAGCAAAGGCTGTTCATCTGACCCTGGTGACAGCACACTGTGGAGGGAAGTGATGCACGATGCTGTTCTCACTTTCTGAAGCCCACAAGTGAGTGTAGGGCTGGCAGGCCAAGCACAAAGTGTAGTTGCTGGACTAGACCTGCCCCATGCTGAGGAACCTGCCAAAGCAAAGCAGCAGCAGGTCAAGGGGAGGAATTCTGCCTCAGGACTGCGGCAGGAAACCTCCAGGCTCCAAAGGGCAACTGTTTCGTAGCGGGATGAAAGAGGAATGATTCTTGAGCCCTTCCTCTGAAATACTGAAGTGATGGTGCAATTGCAGGATGAGTGTCATTCAGACTTACTTGTTAACACCCACAAGTATACTTTGTGATCTGAAATAATTTGACACAGAGTGAATTAAAAGTTTACTTTAATTTTGAACCATTTTATAACTGCATTTTTCTCATGAAGCATCTGTATCACAGCAGGCTACAATAACTTTGGGATAAAAGGCAACTGGTAAACTGTCCAATACAAGGTTCCAAATAAACAGTTCTTACTGGCCCCTACCCAGACATATCCCAGATAAAGTTTTTGATCAAAAACATGAAATAGATCCACCTGCTTATTTTAAGCATATTAAAAAGGAAACTAATTGGACCATTTCTATTTGTCTAGTTTTTTATACAAAAAGGCTACACAATGTTACACTTTATTCAGAATACAGTTAGAGCGATTATGAATTAGTGTTCTACACCTTTACTCAATCCTTAAAAATTAGAAACTGCTGTAGCATATTCACTATAACTTAATACTACGAGAGACTTTAAAAAAAACTAACAACAATTACTGCAAAAAGAAAGGCTACTTCCAAAGCAAGCAAGGTCAGTACCATTACAGAGATTTAAAAAAAATAATAAATTTTTAACAAGCAAGGCTAGGGTTTGATAAATTCCATCTTGCGATTCATTCTTGTGCATTCTTCGGTTCTTGAATCACTCCCAAAATCCATTTGTATTATTACTCCTCGACCAAAAAGGACCAGAACAAAAAGTTTACTTCAATTGTTCCCATAGGAAACTCAGCTTGGTTAGTGTGTCAGGCACTTTCTGAGATACTAGCCCACCCCTCGAGCCCTCTCAGCAACTCTACAGGCCAATCAATGCAAGTTCACTCAGATGATACAGCTGCAAAGAGAAAAAACACAGGTGTCAGTGTTCCTGAGCCATAAAGGGCTGTTCTAACACAAGAAGACTGCATGAAGCCAGTGCACAAGACATTACAGTTAATTACTTCCACACTTCACGGCAGAAGTCAGTTTGGAGTGTGCTGATCAAGTGTTTCCAGAGCGTTTATTCATTATTTTGGCACACTGGGACCCAATCGAGCCAATCCCTCCCTGCCAACCAAGTCCTCAGTCCAGTCAGCTGTTTTGCTCTTTTTGATTTGTTTTTAAATTCAAGGTTGGAGCTTCTTACCTAAAGGATGATTTACAGGTCAGTATCGAACCAGGCCAACTGATTACTGTCACCTGGAGGCAGCCCATCCATAAGGTCCTGGGCATGGCCAAGATCTGGCAGACCATCAACTGGGTAGTCAGCACCAGGGTGGTGGCCACCCATTTCATGTTCCATCATAGGGTCCATACCCAAGGCATCCTGACCGTATCCGCCAGAGTGGAAAGAACGGTAGCTAGGATCTAAGAAAGTTAAAGGTGGCAGAGGGAAAAAAAGCATAATGTTAACAGATGTTAGAGGCATCAGAAGCTGCAAGTATCAGTGTGTGAGGAGATTGTGTAGCCATCTAATTGTTTTCTAGTTCAGCCAAGTTCAACACAATCTGTTGCCTGTCCTTAATGGCTATTCCATTGTTTGAAACAGCCTTCCAGTATGATTCTGCAGACAAAGCACACTGCAGTCAGAAGCACGAGCAGATTCCAGCCAAGCCATTAGTCTGCACAATCAACGGTACTAAAATTCAACAATACTGCAGCAAAACCAGGCTCCAAGACTGTAGACTTGCTTCTGAAAGTCTGGTCAAAAATAGCTCAGAATCCTTAGGGACAGGCTTGCGGTGAAGTCTATAGACACTCAGACTAACACATTCAATACCAGCTTTGTTGTTTTAAAGAAAAACTGCACTATTGGAATTGTCAAGTCCATTTGTAAAGAACATAAAAGATTTCTGGAAACAACAGCTCAGTGGGAGATGTTCCCACAGGACTCAGACATGAGACACCAGTTTTGCATGTTCATACAACTCCCATTTCAGCGCTGCCAGTGGCGTTGCAGAAACTGGTTATTTGAACAGGCAGTTCCCCATCTGCCTGTCAGTTTTTAATACCTTGCTGAAGAGTAAATACTCTTCACTCATTTGCAGTTCTCCTTTAAAACCTGTGACTTGACTTCACCCAACTTAAGTTTAGTCAAGGGGAACAAAAGAGACGTACCATCTGGGCGGTATCCAAGAGGTTCCCCCTGGGCACCAATATCAAGTCCGAGATCCGCCGTCTACATGCACACAAAAAATTACAAAACAGTTTTAACATCAGGTCTTTCAGCCAGCACTGGCATTTCTAAGATTAAAAAGTGAAGCTTGCCCCAGATCCCTTTGGGCAACTCTTCTGCAGTGAGCACTGCAGTGCTGTACTGCTGTGAACATGAAATGCCTTTTTATTTAGCTCAGCATCTGCATGTCACAGAAGTGTAACAGGCAACATGAAATAGCCAGGTTTAGGTACAGGAATCCACAGATCACTGGAAGAAGGGTTCTGTTTGGGAATGAAACAGATGGGGCAGGTCTAGGAGCACTCTCCTCAGGTTCACCTGCCCAGCTCCTGCAAGTCAGTAATAGAGCTTTTAAAGAGTTCTGAAGGAACCTCTCCCATTTGTTCAACTACAGAAGTAATTGCCTGTCTGTGGAGCAATTGCTTAATTCCAATCTCAAAGAAATATTTCATGTCAGATTTCCCCCCCCCAACATTCCTGTGGTAGATGCAGATTTTAGGAAAACAGAGAAGTACTGAAACAGTACAAAGGGCTACTATCCATTATGTAGTAGATACATGTAAGGTAAGACAAGCTAGGCTCCTGAATCTAGAGAATCTGCAGGAAGACAAAGAATTAGTGCAGCCTTCCCGCTCCCCCATGCACAGTTTGTTTTCAGTCTCAATTCACTGTGTAGTCCTTTAAACATGGGAAAAGGCAATGTCTGATTACCAGCCTGCAAACGTATTCAAGTCTGAAAGCTCAGTTCTAAGAGGACAACTTGCATCCTCCCTTCAAGATTACTAATCCTACACTGTTGGCTTGATAGAACCCTCACAGGGTATGTTTTATATTTATGCTTCCCTCATATCACTCATGTTTCTATTTTTACATCCAGAGTTCATTAGGTTTCAACAAGCAGTACAAAGTTCTTGTATACAGCTTTGCACACCAGCAATCACAATGAGAATTATGCACTTTAGCACCAGCAGAAAATGGACTCTTCCTATCTGCAAGCTTGAAGGCTGCTTACCACAGGTTCACTGAACCTGAACACAGAGTCAGGAAGGTACAGTCACACACAGCTGTGTAAAGCTGGGCCTGTATCACCCATGGCAGTTACACCTCACTAGTGGAGGGAGGGAGGACACAGAACTAAGGTCCCCCAGGAACCATTAACA
>JAWWLZ010000082.1:44005423-44024972 GCA_035041345.1 Poliocrania exsul
TATCACCCATGGCAGTTACACCTCACTAGTGGAGGGAGGGAGGACACAGAACTAAGGTCCCCCAGGAACCATTAACACAAGACAGGACTCACCTCGTTCCAAGCCATTGGCTCAGTCCGGAACAGGGAGCTTGTCAATTCAACCGAAAGTCGCTTCTTGTAGTCCTGTGGTTTGTCCTCAGACATTCTGAACAGCACTGCAGCTGCGTACGTTGCTGCCCAAAGGAACAGTGAGTTTAGTAGAGGCCCAGACTCCGAGCAACTCTTCTAACTCAAGAGTGAAATCTGTCTTTTAAGTTCACTTACCAACACCCTCATTCCTAGAATGAAGCAGTTCTGTTAGAGGGGCAGTTGCACCTTCAGCTTCAATTGCTTCAGCTGCTTCCTTGTCTTGAGCCAGTTCACAAAGTACACCGGCAGCGACTCTCTGGATATTCTCGATGGGAGAGTACAACAACTGCAACCAAAACACAGGGGGCTCTTCAGCTCTTCTACTTGAAATGAGCACTTCAGCACACTCTGAATTAGCAGTTCTATCCAGAAAGTGTAAGACCCATTTTACTTCTTTTCCTAATATGTACTACAGTGTTGTCTTGAGCTCTTACTTACCTGCACAAATAGTGGAATGGTATTTAGGCCCCTGATTACGATTCGGTTATGAACATCACGTGCAAGAATATGCAGGGCTCCAGTGCAGCCCTCGACAATTTCTTCCATACGCACACCCTCCTAGTTAGGGAGAGAAAAGGCATTTTCCAAGTTGAGATATTGTGTGCTCTCTTCTTAAAAATCTGTCAAAAAGCCAATCAGTCTGTTTCTACAAATCAGCCAAACTTGTCCCCTGACATACTCCCTTTCCCTAACAGGGCTCATAACCATCATCTACTGCTGACCTTCAATCTTAACATTCATGCTGTAAAAGTCAATTCAAGCAACTATCCAAGCAAATTCAGTAAGTGAAGCATCTCAGTGGAACACCTCACAGTGGTTTTTTTTATTATGAACTCCATGTCTGATAACACCATCTCTTTTTCCTCAACCTGGATTGGCTTGGTGCTTACCAGATTGGAAAGAGTGCTAAACAGTAACAAAGATGTCCCCTCCTGCCTCCACATGAATTAACTCCTCTCCTGTACTAGCAGATGCTGCTTTCCTTTGCCCATGCTAAGCCAACTTCTCCTTCACTAACATGTTTAATGGGATAAAAACAATCAACTTGAGACTGATCTCACCACACTGACCTGGCACCCAAATAGGTAACAAGTATAGAGCCTGCACAACTTCTCAGTACTTTAACAGCTCTAAGCACCCTTGAAAGGCTGCGACAGGATTCTTAAACCCATTCTTCTGAGAAGGGTGAGGGAGTTCTGGTTTCCTGGCACAGAACTACTTGTCTTGCTAGCCTAGGCAGTACCAGTAATTCTGTGATCTACAGCATTCATAATTGAATGTTTAAGAGGTTCTTAGTAAAATAGGAACCAAGGTTTTGGCATTCCTCTTTAGTCAAGAAAAATTTCACATCTGTAAAGACAGAATTATTGGCACATAGAGAATAAGGTGAGTTAGAGCAAATAAGACAACAGTTCTTTCTTTAGACCAAGCAATACAGGGCTGAGGGCGCACTGACAAATGAGGAGTTTGAGAGACAACTTTTAGAGATCTAACACCAGTGGTGGCCACTTACCACGAACTGCTGCTGTGTCCCACCCATGGAAGTGCGCCGCTGGGTGTCTTGATGTGCCCGGACCAGCAGCTGCACTAGCCTTGGAATAGCACCTTGTTCACGCAGCGGGGCGTGGTTTGCAGGACACAGAGCCAGGTTGCGGATCAAGCCAACAGTGGCCTGCAGGTAAGAAAGGGGGTGAGGAATAAAGGACACAATTGGTGCATGCTCAGTCACTGCTGTTCCCTTTTTAATCAGTTGATCTCAAATGTTTAAATCTCCAAGAGACAGCACTAAGTTGCTCAACTGAAGCAACTTTCCCCTCACACAAACTGTATGCCCCAACACCTTGGAAACAAAATATTTTTCACATTTAAAGTTACATTGAAAAAGGAACAGTTTTCAGTGCTGACAGCTTGTAATCATGATTTACCTTGATCAAAGGCCAGTGTGAGGGTGGGTGCAACAGTTTAACCACCACTGGGAGTCCGTAATGGAGACGCACTGCATTCTGAGCCATCTCCGCTTCCTGGTGCCTGCTGGTGAGGTGACGGAGCGCGCAAATAGCGGGTTCTGTGATGTCCTCCCTGTCCCCAGCCCGAAGAACTGTGCGCACAAGAGCCTCGATGCCACCAACCTGGCACACCATCATCTTGTTCTTGTAATTGTTGCAGGTAAGGTTAGAAAGGATGCCAGCGGCACAAGTCACAACATTAATATCATCAGAGCCTAAAAGCTGAACAAGAGTTCCTAGAAGGCCTTCCATGCCCTCCTACGAAAAAGAAGGAAGAAAAAGTTAAGTCTCTCTTCCACTATGTTGAATTTTGCTCTTGATCCCTCAGAAGAGCCATTTACCTGCTTTGTTGCAGCATCTGACAGATTTCTCAGAGTCCAGAGACAGTTCTGGACAAGGCGCTGGCTTGGATCTGTGAGGTGGAGTCCCAGAGCTTGCATCCCACCTAGAAGATGGCACAGATTTGACAGCATTACTCAGATGTGACACCATACTCTGACATTCATCTCGTGAGTAGTCAAGTCAGATCCTTTTCTTCCTGAGTATCTCACAAGTTTTTTTGGATTCTTCTTGTCATTGTAATATGGCTAGTCCTTTCATCACATAGGAAAAAAACAAACCTCCAAGTTCTCTTTGTGACACTGGGCTTTTTAAATGTGTGCACATTCTGAGGGGACCATTCTGACAAAACTCAGCCACTAAAGCCACCCAGCAAACAACACAGAATTACTCAGCCACCCTTTTTAACTTCTGTATCCTAAAGGCCTCCAAAACTAGTTATGGTCTTAAGGACCAATCCAAGTTCAATGTTTGATGCTGGCAGTTTCTGTTCTTGGTGGAATGAACCGACCCTGAAGTACTGTATGGATTTCTAAGTTACCATGGGTGACAAGGTACTTACCAGCCTCAACAATAGCAGGTTTGTTGCTGGAGCAGACTGACAACACCTTCAGCACCCTACTTGTGGTCCACAATAGTTTCTCATAAGTATAGGTCCTCATTATGTTTACTAAAGCCTGGGGTCCACCACTTGCCAGAATAATCAGCTGAAAGACAGCAAAAATAACATTTGTCTGTCACTTCTATGCATGTCAGCAGGTAGTAAATGTTGCTGGCTTACACCTCTCACAGGTTACACATCCCTAAAAATCCACTCCCATCTGCTGATATGGTCTGTAAGCTTTACAGCCTCACTATGAGCACAACAGCATTTCTGCAAGCTAATTCTTGCACCCCTCACCTCTTGCTAGATCAAGACTGACTGGCAAAACCCAACATGGGGCTCAACGTTCAGAATAAGGTCAGTACACAAGAACTGTAAGGACATTCATCACAAGCTTGCTTGTTTTAACTGTTTCAACAGCAGAGGCACCTACCTTACTTTCTTGATTGCCATATGCTAAGATCTGAAGGCAGTCTGTGGTGATGGCCAAGAATTTGACATTTGTCTTGTTGAGCAAGGCCACCATTTTCTGCAGCCCACCAGCCAGACGCACAGCCATCTTGGCTCCTTCCTGGTGTAGCAGGAGATTGTGAAGGGTTGTAATGGCATAGAACAGCACAGAGTCCACAGGGGACCTAAAGAAAGGAAAAACCTCATGAGCACCTTCTCCCACCAGACCCAACGGAAAAACACAAGTACTATCTTAGTAGTCCACATACCCCAGCATTTTAACCAAAGCAGGGATGCCTCCTGATTTGAAGATGGCCAGCAAGCCTTCACGGTGGTGTGAGAGGTTGTGTAGTGTGCCTGCAGTACAACGGGCTGTTTCCACATCGTTTGTGTTCTGCATGGTGCGTACGATAGCAGACACCATTTGAGGAGATCTCATAATAGCATGGCGAGACGCTTCCTTTTTGGATAACTGATGAACCATCACTGCAGCCTTGTTCACCACCACCTAACAGAAATATGTGCAGAAAGCTCTTAGTTTTAAGGTCATTGAAGTCAGCCCACAAGCAGGGTGCACTGAGGAAAACAAAGTGCTTACCTGGTCCTCATCATTCAACAGTTTGGTCAGTTCTGGGATTGCACGAGTTGCAAGTTCAGCATCATCTTGGTAGTTTATCAAATTAACAACAGCATGTTTTAACATCTGGGATGGCTCAGCCAGGCGTTGCACATTAGTTGGATGGGCTGCATCAAACTGTGTGGATGGGATTTGCATTCCTTCATCCAGTGTTTCAGGGAACATAGCTGCACGCACCCTCTGAGCTCTAGTCATTGCATACTGGCCATCAATATCTGAAAAACAAGGTAAGTCGTTAGCTCAAACTGGGAATAAAAAGCTCATCTTCTACATTGGTAATAACTGAGTATTTGGGTTTCTCTATCATTAACTGCATGCCCAAGCAGACCAGTGTAACAGAACAGGCCTTACCAGCAACTTGCTCCTGGGTAAATGACTGAGAGAACCCCTGCTCCCACTCGTACAGCACTTGTGTTGTGTCCACATCTTCCTCTTCAGGATTTCCCTTGCCACTCAAAGAGGGAGCAGTTGTTGTGGCACCAGAATGGATCCCAGAGTCCAGATATGATTGTTGCTGCCAATGACTGACTGCTGCTTTTCTGTCTGGCTCCATTGCCATATCCAGCTCCATCAAGTCAGCTGTAAGAAATCAGTGTTGAACAATTAAGTTTAGTTCAATTACTCCAGCATGTATTATTCCTACAACAGATGACACAGATCTTAAATTAAAATAAGCTGTTATAAACAACTACCACAACCCAGCACTGCAAATGAGACAGGAATTTTAAACTGAGGCTTTATGTTGAGCCAATGCAGACACCTAAACCTGACAAACAGGCAGAACAATCTCTGCTACAGTGATTGTCCTGATCTACTGCTTAAAGGTTCCCTTTTCCACATCCTTGACTGTACTTAAGGAACCCAAAATGCTTAGACAACAAATCTGTCTGCAGGTTTGTAAGCTGTTAATCACAGTAGTAGAGCAGACGTTATTCAATCCAAATGACTTTGAGAACTTAAAAAGAGAAGAATAAGGAGCCTGCTGGAGTCCAGCAACAGAAATTGTAATGCATTATATACCTTGAGTCGCCATGTTCTTTGTTATGCTCCCAGGACTCTTTCCTGCTCCCTTTCAGAGATCCTAAAAAAGAGCAAGGTTAGAACTTATGAAACATTACAGAGCCAGTAAGAGAGGATTTCATAGCAGAACACCAGAATTGCAAACTAAAACTTTGCACATCTTGCCATTTCATTACCACAGTGAGTACACTCAAATGCTAATTGGTAAACCCCCATGGACAGACTTGCAGAGGAACATGATGTATCACCCAGACTTTTCCTGTCAGAATATATGTAAGATACATTCTCATCTTAAACCTACGAGAGAGTTGAAGACTGACTGTGATGGAGCTACTTTTCACCCCTCTATCCCTGCATATGATGAAATCCAGCCATTAAATTCCACAGTTTGGACATGCCACAAAGACAAGAGCTGAATGTCACACTTCCTCATTTCCTTCAAGGATAAACCACTCTTAAGATACCAGAAAAACTGTTTGATACAGGGCTACAACATGAATTTTCACAGGGAAAGATGACATGACCAGTTAAGGCAAGCTGCTGTTATTTCAGGGGCACAAGACTACCTAAATAGGTGTAATTGCACCTCCTCCTTTACTTCTTTCCTGTACCACAACAAGAAAGGTTTCTTCCTGCACAAAATTCTTCCTTGAAGTTAAAACTGAAAATTGAACCAGCCTCATTAAAAAAAAGGCTGTACTTTAGTTACACACAAATTAAATCGCCAAACCCACTTTCATTTTTTGCACAGAAGGCCAGGATAACTGTGGGCAGGAGGCTGAAAGATGATCAATGCCCCATCCACGTTCTCAGTATGCACCTCCATCTGATATCACCAAGCAGTAGGGAGGTATTTGTACCATAAACCTGTCGCTGTCTTTTCACAAACCCAGAAAGAGAAACGTGAGGCTTCAGCTCCACAACGGGTCACTTTTGTTTCTTTTGCTCCCCTTCCCCCCCAGAGGCCAACACTGTTCCCAGCACACACAGAGCTGGTGACAGCCTATCCTGGGAGCCAGCCAAGCAGAAACGTTTGTGGTGGTGGGCACTGCAGTGAGCAAAACCATCTCTTGCAGCAATCAGCTTTCCATGTGCCAGTTAGGTGTTAGAGCTGTGCTGATCAAACATTCCTGGACAATGAGGTAAGGGCAGGCCACTAATCTCTCTAAAGGACAGGTCTGCAGGACTGTTTGTCAGGAGAACAAAGTCCATTTGACACTCTATTTGTGTAAAGACAAGTTTTCCCATTTAAGTTTCCTTCAGAAGTACTTTTTAGAAAGGCATAATTACATAAAGGACAGGGCAACAGTTTTAAAGTCTCACTGAATAGGTGAGGCAACTCTGAGGCAAACTTGTATTTCACTGTCTCTGAGCCAGCTCCCAGATACTCCAGCAGCCTCTGAGCAATCTTGTTACTTTGCTGTACAAATGCCAATGCTGTTTGTCCTGACTCTGCACTCCCACAACCTTTGGCAGCAACTCCACCCTGGCTCTTTTAAAATGGCCAGCAGATGTGCATCAGCAGCAGGAGAGCAGCACCAGGCTGATACAAGACATAACACAACAACAGTAAGTACTCTGCTATGCAGCTGGAAAGGCCAAGGTCCCCAACCCAGTCCTACCCCACAGCTGGAAGAGACCAGGCAGCTCAGAGTCTGCTCCTCACAGTCTGCATGGAAGGTGTTCTGACAATGCACCATCTTTTTTTTAAGTCCCTCTAACACTGGATTCTTCCAATATGTGTTAAAAAGTGCAGGAGCAGCAGTGCTAAGGGGAAGGGCTTAGTCATGCTGTCAGTTCATCATTAATTCAAAAATGCTAATGAGTAGCTGAGGTGGAAGGAGCACCTATACAAAAGCTTGATGGCTCTGCAGGTCTCGGGCATGACTTTGTCAGTCCCACCAACACCTTCCAAACAGGAAGGAGCACCAACAGAATTTGTATTTCTGTTCCCTGTAGTTCTCACAGTCAGATGTGACATTTCCAATAGAAAACTGGGCAAGATCCAGCTGCTATGCAGAATTCACAGTATGCTTAGCACAAAAAAATGATCTATTTTTATTGTAACCTTTCCAGTCTCCTCCCATCAGGACTTTGCTAAAAAATGAATACCAAACTCATTTTGAAGTTGACTGGTTCATCTACCAGTGTGTTAAGAGTGGTGACCATGCTCAGAGAGATTTCCCACCACCTGGGATTCAAATATGCAACAAGGGGCTTGGGAATGACATTTATAATTTCCTTCCACTGTTGAGTTCTGCACAAATGAAGGCAGAATTCATTTGTACAGCAACTGCACTCTGAAATGGCTGTTTCGATTTCAGCAGCCTGAAGGGATCAGAAGAGCAGCTGTACCATGAGGTAAAATTCAAGGGGCCACACCAGCCACTGAACTGCAGCACTGCTCCAAGACAAAGCTGAGGAACATCCACAAAGCAGCAGTGAAGAATATTAAGTGTTCAGAACTGCATTTCCAGTCAGACATCAGGCCTTTGGAATGCTGACCCAGATCAGCCTGACAGCTGCACCTGAAAGATCTGACATCCTAATCTGCATTCCACACATCTGTAACCCCCTCAGCAACTCCTACCAGCTTTTTTATTGTTATTATTTAGATGGGAAATTGGGTTTCACCCTAGGAGTTCAAGATAACTGCCCACCAAAGGTAACCAGAGTTCTGGTTTAAATTTTCTGTAACTGAACATTTTCCCATCTTTTCTTTCACATTCTCTTCTAATTTTACAAGGGGGTTAACAGAGTCCAGACAAGTTGCTGATTTTGTGTTCCTGTTTGTCACTGCCAAGGTGAACCACTATGCTTACAATGGGAGCAACACCACCAGGCTTGGTACAAGCATTTGTGCTGTTAATTTTCCTGACAAACTCGATGGGTACACGTGGGCAGGAGGAAACAACAACAACAAGACTGCAAGGATAATTCAGCTTGTATTCTTCAACTATGAAAAATAACCAGCTCCTTTAGCCCTATCCAGATTAATTGGAGGACACACAACTGGTTGGCATTACAGTGTCAAGGTCAGCCATACAGATCTCAACCATCAGGAAGAGACAAAGTGCCCCAGCACACTGTACAAACAAACCTCAGCATAACAACCAGCTCTATCAGCCTCGCTGGTTTTGAAGGCTGTTACTCAGAAGTCTGAATTTTGGTAAATGTCACACTGAACAGAGGTTCACATGGATGTACTGTGAGGAGTTATGAGACTCTTCACTTATTAGAAAGCTCCTCCTCCCCCTTGCTCAGCAAACATCAGCAGCTTTGGACTTCAATGGAGGTTGGGTTTGTAAAACTACACATTAAACTACTCCTATGAAGAGCAGTGCAAGACACTGCACTGGGCTCTATTGTGTGCCATCTGGCCCAACTGAGAAAAATGGCTCTGCAAGCTCAGAAGGCTTATAAGCTAAGAATTTCAAGTTACTACAGAAGACAATTCAAATTTCTCAGTTTTCAAAAGGAAAGGAAGACGTGTTAGATGTTATTTCTGATTAGGTATTTCTTATTAGGCATTCTGATTTTGGAGGATAGTGAGGGCACATGCCAAGGAAGTCAACAAGCCTAAAGCAATGCTCAAATCTGAACAATTCTCTTCATTCAGATTGATTCAAATTACATCTGACTGATCAGATAAGCATTTCCCCCCACACTCCTGTCACATTTATAAAGCAAGTCAGAGTTTGCAAGTCTTCCCTAAATCAAGAGCAGCATGTTATTAAACCTTGTATGAGAAATCCAGAATGATACATCCAACCACCATGGCTTGCTGAAGGGAACACACGCACTGACCATGTTTTCATACATCTCACCTAGGGCAGGCAAAGGAACTGTATCTTTAAACTCAGCACCAGTTCTGAATGACACATTTCCTATATAGGGCAGGCAGCTCCTAATCATCACCTGGTGCTTACAGCAATTAAAAATATATATTATAGACACAAAAGGGAAGAGAAGTTCACATAGTGGAAAACAGTTTTTCTCCAAGTGCTCTGAAGTCATTGCAACCCTTCCCCAGGTGTTACTGGAAGCAGTCTCTGAGTCTGATTTTGTAACTGCCCTTAGTTTCAGGCTGACAATAATGTCACCTGCCCTCGTGTCTGCTTTGCAAAACTCTGTAGCCAAAATATACTGGCAACATCAGTTCACAACTAATATATCAGGTAACCACAGCACTCATTTCTGGGAGTCAAAGACCCAAGTCCTTGTATTTCTTTTCTTAATGTAGTGGAAGCTTCCCATTAACCTTAGTTCTCAAGTGGAGGATTTGGGAAATACATACAATTAAGGATTTTTTTTTAAAAGCCTTTTTAACCTTACCCTGGAAGTTGTTAACCTGTTCTCTAGAACAGGGAGATTGAGAACCATCCCAGTCAGACAATGCTGACAGTGGAAACATCAGGAAAAAGCTTTCCTGGTACAGCAGCACTTCCAGGCAGGAGTGGCCTCTGTCCCTAAGCAATTTTTGGTCTAACCCATCCCACAACAACCAAACCTACTTGTATCCCTCTTAGTCTGATGAGGACATGATCCAATCTGTTTTAAACTTCTAATTATTCCTTATTCTCCTTTGGATAAAGTCCTCTTCTCTCATATCTATCCAGATATACAAAAAGGTATGCTTTGAAGGTTATTCTGGAGGCCCTTTATGCATCAGATGCTTCTGTAAGATTGTACTTTCAGGACTTCTTACCAGTTTCGATGTTGAGTGTTTTAAGAACTTTTAGAAGTTTGCTGTAGGAATGACAGTCTGTGTTTATATTTTTTTTCTACACAATGAATAGAAGATACTTTATTTGAAAACAGGAACAGATAATGTGCTCACTCTGAACACCTGTATATTTTTTAATTTATTTTTCTTGTACAAAGGTACCACACAGGAATAAATACAAATTTTCCTCAAATACATTTCCATACCAAGAAGAAAACACTGAAGAGCATTCCCATACTCTGTCTCCAGTATTACCATGTGCAGCCCTCAGCCACCTTACCCACTCTAAAATGAACAGCTACATAAGCAGTGTGTGCAGATTATTTTGCAATTAGCCATGAGCCAGCATTAGAAGGCCTTGATTGTGAGATTAGTTACCCACCAATAGTAACTTCTTCACACCAGTGCTTTAGGGACCTGAATGGATGAAAACTACTGTGAAACTCACTGAAAAGTGGATCTCAAATAATGTTTTAGGGCTGCAAATTATTGCATTAAACAAAGCCATGCACCACTTGGGTATCTGTAGAGAGAGTAAAGTTAAGGATTATCTTGTTGTCTGTACCAAGAATCAGAACATAAAACTTCATGTACTTCACAGTAATGTCAGGGCTCCTTCTGCTTTCAGCAGGCTGGTATTTAATACTGGGTAAAAATACGTTCAGATGGCTCATGACAAGGATCTTAAGTAAATGGAAACAGCTTGCACAGTATGTAACATTAAAATGAAACAAGTCACACCATGCAGCCTTTTTCCTCTGAAAGGAAATAACCCACCATGGGTTTTCAGAGCTGTAAAACTTCCCTACCTTCTTTTAGGGCAGATGGTAGAAACACTGACCTGCAGCCTTCACCACCATCTCAGAAGAAACGCCATGGCAAGAGATAAAGCAGCACTGCTGCATTCAGGTGTTGGGCCAAGATGCAGCAACACGAAGAGCTACCAACAGTCTGGACCTGAATGCCACAGCCCATTCCCACTCTGAAACCCATCTTACTGATCCTGGACTGCAACAGAACAAACTGCTTTATAAACTCTTAACTCATGACAGAATTGCTCTGGTCATTTCCTCAAACAGCCTTTGCTTAGTTGCACCATTCCCTCCAACCCCTGAGCTACTCCTGCTCAGTGAAGTGTTCTCCTTCATCCCAGTGACAGACTCAGCATCCCATGTAATCCACCCAGCTCGAATTTACACAGGCTGGAACACTTCAGACAATGCCTGCAGAAAGTTGGAAGATGCCTTTCAAACAGCAATACATTTTATTTTAGATTTAGCTCATCAGACCACAGTAAATTTGACTGTGAACCCAGAATATACAACAGTGTTAAGCTGGTCTTTAAATTCTCTTATTATTAAGACTTGAAAGTCTAAAATCTGTTTCTCCTATAAAACATCATGAAATTATGAAATCTGAATGGTATCTGCATTACTGACCTCAAAGGTTACAAGGTTCTGCCTTGCAAGCTTTAAATATCCTTAATACATGCTGAAAGAGGCAACAACCTAGCCCAGATAATCCACAGATTTAAAGTGGAAGAGGGGCATTTGACAGCACACACACCCCTGCCCTGCCAACACTTGCTGAGAGTTACCTCTGTTTCAGCCACTGTTCTTTGCTGCTTCATTTTCACTTCATTATTTCTTTTTTCCTTCAGGCATCCCAGTTTGCTATTCCATCAATTGTTCTGGCTTTTCAGCTTCTCTTCTGCCTCAGAAATTACCTAAAAATTCCTTCCCATAACAATGCAAAAGAACATCCAACATTAGCTCTTTTTTTAAGAGTCCATTGATTCTACAGCACAAAATAAAGTGTTATGTCTGTCAACTTTCAGTCATCTCAGCAATCTCAGACCAATTAAGAGCACAGAGTAGAGTTTCTATTCACATGCTCATTAGCTAAAGCCAACAGCATGTAAATATTTCTGTTCCTGCTAGATTTCTCCAGGTTGATTACAACTGCTGGATGGAACTGAAATGCATGTCTGAGTCTTGACTAGACTTAAAACACTGGGCTGGCTGTGTTGAAAAAAAGAACTCACTCCTCAAAAAATGTCTAGTGAAGGAAAGACTCCAGTTACAAGTTCCAAAAACTCAAGGCTTGTTTTTGAATCCATCCAGCCCTCAGCACGTGTGACAGAGGAGGGAAAGGGGCCAGGAGAACTTTCCAGCATGGCTGTAGGGTTCCCATCCATCACACATCACCTCCATGAGAACTGGAGCACTACAGAGTGTTCTGATACGACAGGACACTCACCTGCTCTACCTCACCCATCCTCCCAAAAGAGAAAGCAGGCCAGTAAAGAACCACACTTCCTAATCTTGCAAAATGTTCAACTGCAACAACTCAAGTTTCAAGCACAGTTGAGACTATAATGCAAATTGTAGCAAGTGCCACATTTCCTCTTGCTCCCCTAAAGCACAGAAAGGCACACAGAACATCAGTACTTTTAATCACTCAGTGAAGAGCAGCTTTGGACTGACAGTTCAGGTAACCAAAGACACCCGAAGCAGAAGTCTGAGATTTCCCTGCCAGGTGGGTCTCTCTCAGCTGCAGCACTGCCTGTCCCTGAAACAACTCACACGGCACTGAGGCACCAACAGCGTGTGCCATTCATCAGGGTCCTCACAGGTACTGAGGCCCAAGTGCCCTTTTGAAAACAGCCCAATAGAAGTTTCAATAAAACAAGAGTTACTGTCCGTCTCAGAGCCAACAAACATCTGAAATAACTGAGGTACAAAATTATGAGAACCTGCAAGAGAATTCAGAACCAGCCCATCGGGAAAGTTACTGAAACAGAAATAAAGTTCATCTGGGCCTGGATCTGCACAATCACTCTGAGAGATGAATTTCAAACTGTAGCACCTGCCAGGAAGCCTCCCCAGAAATGAGGCTGGCAATATCACACACAGGTTATCCAATACCTTTGATACACAGCCCTTCACTCTAGCACAGACACGGTAGCAGTGACCTACCACCATAATCTCTTACGCCATCCGTGGTGATCTGTGGAATTTTATTTGATCCTGTCCAGAGGCTGAGGCTCCCCCAGGCTCATGGCTGGGCACCCCGTGCAATGTGAAGGCAGCAACATTACACATAATCCCATTCTCTTACTTAAAGGCACACTTGGACTGCAACAGCCAAATCTCACAGCACTGGAGGTTGTCACTTCAGAAATGAAGTGTTTGCATCCACAGCACAATTATTTTGCCATTTACCAAGAGAACATTCAGGAGCTGCAAGAGGTCTGTCAACACAATCCTGTACATTCAAAATCATGGGCAACGATAGCAGCAGCTTCTAACAAGATCTGCAAACAAAACATTTTCTGCACTGGGTATTTATCTTTTCTCTACAGAAATCTCTGATTGCTTCTAATACCTACGAGCAGCAGCTGTGCACAAGTTGAAAAGTTATCAGGCCACATTTGCAAGTAATGATTTAAGAGATCTTGTCCTTGGCAAGACTGGCAAAAATTTGCACCTTATTAGTAAGCAAAATGGACTCCAAGTACCTAACTGTACTTCTGAGGGACTGTCTGAGGGAGGAGCTGATGATAATCTTAAATGTTTTGGTGTGAAAACTGCTTCAACTACATCGGGCATTACACATCCAGCTTGAAAACATAAATAAATGTGCTTGTCCACAGAATGTACACAATCTTTTGTCAGCAGCTGATAGGACAGTTTCAAGTTTATTAACTTGCATTAAGTTCTTAACAAGATTATCAACCCAATTACTCTCATGCCTTAATTGTTTTGACCAACTAAGCACCACAAACATAAGCAAGTAACCCCAAAACAGTTACTAAGTCACTTCTGTTCAGGAATGGATTTGAGATCTTTTGGTCACTGTCAGGCATTTCCAGTTAGGGTTTCATGCAACATTCACTAAGTTTGAGCATCTTTGGCTGAGCAAACCAGTTTTCTTATCACAGCTCGGGCAGCTCCCATCTTTCCTTTGCAGGACACAGGTACCTACATTGTGCATATTCCTGTCTGTCTTGGTCATGGATGAGCCACGGTTTCTGTCTAAGGTTTAGTCTGCCAGCAGAACTCAATAAATAAATTTGCCTTGACCTAGAGCTTTTGGTCCACGTGCCCAGACTTATCACTGTGTGATGTCTTTAGAAGAGATGGCTGTAGCCAGGACCAAAATTCATTCCTGTCTTACACAGGCACATACAACAATACAAAAGCTGCCATCATGGCCGTTTGGAGGCAACCAATGATAATTTGGACAAATCCTAGGCCACATTTTATTTAATGCTAATAAAGTTCAGCAACAAACCACTGAGAGCCCTTAAGTTTCCCTGCCCACACACTTTTGCGTGTCGAAAAGACCCCTAAGGGCTCTGCAGTGATTTACCATGCCCAGGTACATCACTAAAGAGGCTGTTGGGTGCCTGACAGCCATTGTGTTACAGAAGTGTCTTTCCTTCCTGTTTGTGTAGCACTTGAAACATCCATTTCCACTTTAAAACTGCAACAATGTAGCAAGAACTCTCCCTTCCAAACCAGGAAGTATCTGACCGTAATCCAGTTGCTTCTTCGGCTCTAACCAAGTAGCCAGCCCTGAACATGGATGTTAAATATTAATCGCCACAGTTTAAGGAGCCCGAGTGATTAGTCATAATTGCACTGACACTAATGAAATACACATGAATCTGCAAGTAGCTATCTTTGCCTGTCTATCAAAATAACCACGTATTTACAGTAAGGCACACCAACACTCCCGTTTGAACAGCAAACAGGCTAATGAAGTCTGACACCAAAAGATGTTTCATCAACTCACTTTTAATTAAGGCAAACTGACAAGGCAGCTGCCTTTATCAGCACCTTTAGGATGTTAAGATTTCTGGCCACTGGAGGGCACCTGAATTGTTGCCAGGACAATACAGAACTACTTGCTACAGTTGCTGCAGAGTTGGCAAACTTCTCCAATTGATACAAGTCTATTTAGCGCAGTAAGTCAGCCTAGAAACGCTCGTTCCAGCAAATACACTCGCAGCGCACACGGTGCTTTTGCCAACTCCAGCAAAATCCAGCCAGCTCACACCATTTTTTAAAAGCAGCAACGTAGAACACCAGATTAACTCTTTCAGCCTTTAAGTGAACTAAGTCGCTGCTCAAACAAGGCCCAGAGTTGATCTGGTGTTAAGTAACAGCAAGCACTTCACTTCTGCAGCACTAATCCAGCCAGTCTGCATTGTTTCTTACAGCAATTTGGAACACGAACAAAAAGTTCTCCTGCAAAGCAACGTTTGCACCCTGACTTCCCAAGGCAACAAAAGCATGGGATGCCTTTGCTTTCACATAGAGAGCCAACAGATTCATGAGGGCAGGCTGAGCTACAGGTGTGTTTCCCCTGCTCACCTCATCAGTTTGGTGCTCAGCAGAGACAGAATTGGCAGAGTCAGATTTCCATGAGTTCTCTCCCTTGCGCTGAAGGCACCTGGCAGTGCCAAAAACAAAAACAACCCCACCACCCCAAAGCCCAAACCAACTTTTCCAGCTTCCCTCTCCTCATGAGGCAGCACAGGCTACACAATGCCAGCATGTTCTAAGACATCACTCTCTTCACCTAAAGCCTGCTCACAGACTACAGCAAGTTCTACCTTGGAAGCAAGTGCCAGAAATGGGTATTAAAAGCTAACCACTGTCAGGCTGTTGGCAAGTCTGACCCATTCTGCTGGTGCATAACCTCAAAGCACCCCCAAAGCAGGACTCCAGTGCTGAACTGGAAAACCATCGATACTGCCCTACCCTCCTGACCAGGATAACAACAATTTTATCTTAAGAGACAAGAAGAGTCACACACAATATTTACTGCCAAGGAGTTTGCCATTTCTGTGCCACCACTCAGCCACCCAGCAAGGCACAGAGCTCAGAGCTTGCAAGCACACGTTGGGAGGACCCGAGAACAAGTCAGAACTGCCTGCACAGTTTCTCACCAGGTTTTATCAGGCTTCCCTAAGTACGATGCTCAAGATAAGCAAGGTCAGTCCTGATTTTCCTGCCAGGTATGCACAGAGCCACAGAACAAGCTTTGCTGCAGGCAACTGCATGATCGCCACAACCCCTGCATTACCAGCTATAAATTAACACAAGCGATTCTGATTACTGCTGTATTTGCACACCAGTCTGCCTACTAGACAGTATTCTGCAGAAACATCCTCATCCAGGAGCTTCAGACCACACATTCACACTTCACTTTCTGAGACAGAAACTCACCATAGCCAAGTTCTCTGTCCCATCCTTGCGCTTCCCTTTCCACCCCTCAAAATACTGCAAAATCAGTCTAGAAGGCCACTAGCACTAACTGGTTTTCTTAACATCCCCAAACCTCAAGTTTAACTCTTCAGAACACAGTATTTCAGAACGTTAATTCAGATGTAAAGTCACAAAAGACAGACATCAGTTTCATAAATAAATCACACGTCTGAAGGGCAACCAGGTTTCATTTATAAGCCCGTTCTGACACCCCACCCAGTCACAGCAAAACATTGGGGTCCGTAGCAGACTGCAAACCATGCAGAGAGCCCAGCCTGTTTATGGCTTAGGCAACAAAAAGGACGCTTGGGGTAATAAGGCCGTTGCTCAACACTTGAAGAACTGACTTTTCTAATCTTTACTTTATATTAAATCCTTGCTTTTAGAAGCCATTGTGCTTGACATGCTTTCCAACACGTTTTTACTCATTTCTCCCCTCGACCCTTCGAAACGATCAGCCATGCAGACCAACATGAATATTCCCACCTATATCAGCTTATACCTAAACAGAAAATATCTGAACTAACAGAACACAAGCAAATAAAACACTTCCCTACAACCACCCCAGAACAACAAGACAAGCAATATGCTTGTGTACTAAATGACTGAATTTAGAGAGCCTTAAACTCCTGTCTGAATACCTAAGTAGCCTCATTTGCAACCATGCCGGCCATTAGACAGTCGACACAGTAGCCACATACCTGCAGCTGTCAGCACCTTCTCATTAAAAGTGCCAGATGAACATTAGGTTCGAGGACTGTTAGTTACTGAAATTCACATTACAGCTTTGCTCAGCACGCACCAGTAAGTTTTGCCTCTTCTAGGTTTGTTGTTTTGTTTTGTTTTTTTTTTGAGCCTTGCAGTAGCACCCTTTTATCATTCAGAAGCAAAAATCACAATTGGAAAGTTGCTCTCTGGTGTGTCCGAACTTCAGTATCAAGAAAATCCCGACGCTCTTTCAGGTAGTTTTCACGTCTTTGTTTTTCCTATAGTCTCAGCACATAAAGATCCTGTTTTACTAAAACCCCTCCTTGATTTCCGTCTGCCGACCTCAGCATACCAGCCCAGCCTCTTTCCATTCACCACTTGCATACTTTGGGGGATGGGAGCACCACAGATGTCTGGAATATACAGTGTCAGAACAATGGCTGCTCCATGAGAAAGAGATCAAGAAGTAGCTCATTACAAAGATCAACACTGCAATTCCTAAAGTCACAAGTTGCCTGCGGTACCTTCCCAGCCTGTCCTTTCCTCCCAGAAGGAATAATCTTCAGAGGAGGGTATTTTTTGAAGAGAACCGAGAAGCAGCAGCCCAAAGTCCTACATCAAGTTCTAGCCAAGAAAGAATTCCAAGTTTCCTAAAATTAAAAAACTCACTGTTCTAGGAACAACTAATCATGAGAGACGAACTAAGCTGTTTTGTTTGTTTTGTTGGGTGTTTTGGAAAAAAAACCCAAAACAAAACTCCAACAAACCACTAAAAACAACACATCTGGAGCCCTCTGTTCCTCGAGAAATCAGAAATAAGTGCCCTGTATAGTGCTGGGAGTAACCGCAAGTTGATCCTCACGCCTCAGGAGCGGGATACTTTGGGAGCTGGAGCCGTGGTGCCCCCACACCGCCCGGATCCCAGGATTCCGGCTCTATCGTTACAAGGCTCCGGTAACGTGGGTGTTAAAAAACTTAATTTGATTGCTCCCAGCTCCGGAGAAGCTTCATTTCAGTGGCACCCAGAAGCAGCAGCACAACCTCTCCAGCAAATATGCAATGCCACTAAGAGCGAAACCCCCCAAGGCAGCAGATTAGTTATCTCCCGCTGACTGCAGTGACCGTGATTAATTATATTCGGTACAAATAAACCCCTACCCTGCTCTCTTCCCCCTCCTATCGCCAAAGGGGATCTGCAGCCCACTAGCGAGTTAGTACTCCCCTAAAAAAAAAAAAAAAAAGGGGGGGGGGGGAGGGGAACATGACACCTTTAAAATAATATTTTTAAAGGGTCAATAAAGTACCCTGGGCTCTGCTGCAAAGCCAGGCGAGGGCAGAGACTCGCAGCCCGAGCAGCCACCCCCTCGCCCCAGGACGAGCTTCCCAAGAGACACCTCGGGAGCTGCAGCTGCCGCTCCTGCAGCCACGCAGCTGTCCGGACCTCCCAGAGCCAAGAGCCCCCTCTCTCCTCCTTTCCTGCCGCCACCTCCCCGCTCCCACCCCCGCAACCCCCGCTCCCTCCCGCCCACCCAGCCCCGTCCCCCCTGCCGGGCACACCCGGACCCCGCACGGCCGCGGGGCCCAGCGCGGGCTCGCCCCGAGCTCCCGCCGGGAAAGCGGCACTAACGTTGAGGGAAGGGCGAGCGCCCCGGGCTCCGGCGGCGGCTGCTGCTGCCCGGGAGATCCTGCTCCGGTTCGTCTTTCCTTGCTTCCTTCCTTGCCCCTCCTCCTCCGCCGCCGCCTCCTCCTCCTCGCTCGGCTCCCGCTGCCGGCCGTGCCCCCGCCGCTGCTCCCGGGTGGCGGCCGTGCGGGGCGGCGGTGTCTGTGTGTGCCCTGAGCGCCGCCGCCGCTGCTCCGACCGCCGAACCGAGCGAGAGCCTTAAAATGGCGGCGCTCACCAGGAGGCTCTTATAGCGCGCGGCGGCCCCGGCTGTGTATCCTGCCGCCTCGGCCGGGCCGCGCGCGCGGCATTCCACAGGGCGGGCGGGGGGGGGGGACAAATAGTGCCCGGCTCCCAGGGCGGAGGGAGACGCGGAGCGGGGAAGCGGCCCGAGCGGGGGGAAGGCCGGGCCGAGCCGGGCTGGGCTGGGCTGGGCTGGGCGGGCCGGGGCGGGGGGAGCGCGGAGCAGACACCTTGTTCCGGAGGTGGGGAAGAAAGATCCGAGTTCCCGGGTTGGGAGCGGAGTTGCTGCCCCGAGGGCTGGAGAGGCGGCGAGGGAGGGGATGGGATTGGATGCAGCTGAGCGGATCAGCCCGCGGCGCCGCTTTGGGAAGGGGAGGGGGAGAGGGCGAAAGGCGACCCTGACTCTCCCTTTCCCCCCACCCCCGCCCTGTTTCGTTGCCTGGGAATTTAAATTTTTTTTAAATTTATTTTTTAACGCACACTACCAACTGTAGCGAAACTCCGTCTTCCCAGACGCCCCGCCGCCAAGTCCGGGAGACTTTGGGGCTCCTGTGGAAAACCGGCCCTGGCGCTGGGATAGGGCTCGTCGCGGCCCGTGGCTCATCCCGGGCCGTGGCTTAGCCCGGTCCAGGGCTCATCCCGGGCCGTGGCTTAGCCCGGTCCAGGGCTCATCCCGGGCCGTGGCTTAGCCCGGTCCAGGGCTCATCC
>JAWWLZ010000082.1:44025072-44050052 GCA_035041345.1 Poliocrania exsul
CGGGCCGTGGCTCTTCCTGGCCCGTAGTTCTTCCCGGGCCATGGCTCTTCCCGGAGCCCGGAGGAGCCCGGGAAGACGTCGGCGGAAACGCTCTCCCGCTCTGCCCCTGTAAATATTTGTCAGGAAGCAGTTGCCAAAGAAAGTATCTCGTTATGCAATTTTTTTTTTTCCTATATGAGTGCAGCGAGCTTCACCCCCACCCCCTCCAACACCTCCTCCTCCCCGCCCGCCTCTGGCCTCTTTAGCGAGTCGTAAAAAACAGGAAAATAGGAATTGCACAAGTTTTTCTCTCGGCGTGCAGAGCCCTGTGAAGGCACGTCTGTGGCGGCCCCTGCTCGGCGTGCACGGGCTTGCACGGAGAAATGTTTTACAGACTTTTTGCGTGTACCGTCTTGCACTGCCAAAGTCTGTGTTTAACATACCGGGAGGAAAAAAAATTCACACCTCGTTCCACATGAAACAAGGGCCGTGTATGCTAACATGGCTATGGAAAACATCCGTTGCTAGTCAAAGATGGATATTATTTCCTCCCTCCCTCCTTCCCCCCAGTATAAATTTGCTTTGGCACGAGCTGATGCTGGGGGTTGAATTCTTACTTTACTTCATCCACTCATCGCTACCAGACTCCAGTTCCTGCGGTTCTTGCAGCGGGGAGATGTGCGGTTCACAGAGGGGCTGCCTTTATACCTGGTTTTTTCCACTGATAATCCTGTTTTAAACAGGCTCCGAGTTTCTACTTAGGAAGTTAGGTTTTCCCCGTTGATTTATTCAGTCACATGTAGTGTCAGAATAAAGGAACTTCTTTCATGGGGCTACTTGATTTCTGTGTAAATTGCTTTCTTTTGAATTTAAAGCTTTTTAAAACGGGATTTCTGCTGGTCTGGGGAGGGATAATGTAAGACTTGCTGCATGCAGAAGACCCCCCAACCCTTTCAGGTGGAACTGGCATGGGGAGGAGGGGGCCACAACCCAGTAGGGCAAGTGCAGGAGACGGGTGCTGAGACTGTGGGTTAGCTGTCACAACTAATGTGGCACTGGGAGTGCAGTGGTGACAAAAAAAAATCCTGTTTTCCTCCCCACTCCCTCTGCCACTGCAGGGCACATGGCAATCATCCACCCACCAGCCTCCCTCCGTGGTGGGTAACCTCTGGTCCCCACTGGTAAAGAAATGAAAAGCCATCTGGACAACCCTGATGTGAGAGGATCCAGAAATGCAGCTTTCCTTGTCGTGCTGTTTTCCCTCAGGACAGTTGCCCTTTTTGACAGTGCTGGCCAAAAGAAGGGCAAGAATTAAGGCATCTGTCAGCAAGAGTTGGCAAAGAAAATCCTGCCAGATCAGGACCAGTGGGTTGGGATTGCACATCACCTTCCCAGGGAGTTACTTGGTGCAACTACAAGGAGAAGGACCTTGCCATTCTTGACACCAGAAGTTTGATTCCAATTTAAGATACAAGCCTGAGAAAGTATTCCTGGAAATTATTTTGAGCAATAAAAGAAAGACAAAATTATGTGGGGGAAAGAGTTAATTTCTTTGTCCACCTTTCTTTCTTAGCTGCCTTCCTCTACAACCTTGGGAAAATGTGCTCTGCCTTGGTTGCACCCTCTGTAAAACGGGGATAGCAATAGTGACAGTCCCCTCCTTTTAGATCCCTGGATCAAAGGTACTATATAAGTTCAAAGTGCTGTTTCTATAGGGCATTATTGCCAAATTCACTATAAGCAATTCCATTGGGTACTTGATAACAACAGTAGAATCAGTCAAACGCCCTTGATGCATTGCATGGTCCCAGATACCTTTCAGAGCCTCTTTGTGTGCCATCCCACCCCCTGAGGTCTGCAGGGATGGGGCTTTTGGAGCCTGGATTTTGCAGGAGCAGGAGGGGTACAGTCCGTGTCTTTGCTTCTGGCCCCTGAACTATGGACCGCTTTTCTTTTTGACCTGACGAGGACAACTGGAACTAGCCCTTTTAAAAACAGGTTTAAAACATATAGCTTATATATATATATATGAATTTAATAAGACCTTTAGTACCTAATGCTAAACTCTTGTTGATTTTTAGCTGCTTTGCTTCTGCATGGATTGTCGTAATTTTAATCTGTATTTCTTTCACTACAAAGTGGTTAGGATACTTTTGGATCTAGAAATATTTCTAGTAGAAATTGGATTCATATTAGCTTTGTGATTTTTAACTATTAAGAGGCTGAACATTTTCTGAAATTGCACCTAAAAAAACCCCAAAACTCCACTTCAGCAAAACGAGTATCTTCATAGCTGAAGTGCTGCAGTTATGATTAACTTTTCACAGTGATCTTTCAAATATAAAAATATTTCTAAAATACATTTTCTGTTTCTAATTTTTCTAAAATATGGTGTGTCAAGTTCCACTATCTAAACAAGAAGAGTAAACATTATATTGGATATTACAGTGTGGGGCTTTATGAGTAAATTCACGAACAGTCTGGTTGTTCTTCCCTTTCTACTTTTTTTTCCCCTTCCTCCTCAAGAAGCACTGAGTGTGTATATACAGCTTCAGAAGTTTCCTCTGAGCTCTTTTATACTTTAATAGGTTTGGTTTGGTGGCAGTTTGCTCGAAGAATATGCTGCAGATATATTTTTTTCCTGAAAGGTCAAGCAGTCTCCTAATGTCCATTGTGTATCATTGCGGTAAGAAATCCTCAGTGCAAAGGAGAGCTTCATGGTTAAATTTTAGAAGATAATGATTTCAATCTTTTTGTTTGCCTTTTTGGTTTTTTACATCTTTAGGACTGCTTTTGGAGACCCAACTTTTAGCACAGTACAAAGCAGGAAGCCATTAATTAAAAACAAAAAAAAAACAGCTAAAGGTAAACTTAGTTGGTCACCTTCCCCTCTGAAATCCTGGCATTTAACTATGTTTGTAAGGAACATGGTAACGAATGAGTAGCCATGGCACTAATATGAGGACAAAGAAAAATTACCAATTACAGAAATATCTAGGGCTCTGGGCCTGAATCTTTGATTTCCCATATGGATCTTAAAAATGTATGCATAATTGGCTTCTAACCATGCATGCTCTAGGAACATACTCAAGAATCAACTACAGATATTTTTTTCAGACACTGACTAAATATATATTCACTTGTCAGCAAAAAAATGCATCATTTTGATCCTCTTAAACAGAAAAAAAAAGAAAAGGGATCTTCCTCCAGCGAAGTGAAGTTGTAGTGTATTAAAAAAGTCACATATTTTCACTTTCGTAAAGAAGCGAAGGGGAAAAGAGAGGAGATGTTTGCAATATTTAAGCACTCCTTAGGCAGGACTAATCCATGCAACTTCTGCCTCAAACTTGAGACCTACATTTTATTAATACACATCAAAATCTTTGCTGTGTTAAAGCAAATTGCAGTGCCATTTGGGCTCAGTTTCAGTGAAAAAAAATTGTTCTTTATGGGAAAAGAAAAATAGAATCAGTCAAAATCAAAATAATGGTGAGATTTCACTTTCCTCAAAAAATTATGCAAAAAAAATGATGCGGGTGTGTATCTGGGTCATTTTGAAGGAAAGAAAGACTCTACAAATTAGTAATAAATTAGTACAGAAGATACTGATCAAAAAATCTTGTTAACTGGTTCAAATGACATAAATTCGAGTAATCTATAAATGTTGCTGCAAGCGTTGGAAAAAGAATTGTCATTGGCCACCAATTTGATTTTAAAAAAAGTTATCCTCTCCCTCCGTGTTCCTGGTTTGGAATTATACAATATCCTTTAACATTTCCCTCTTTAATTCAGTACACACGAATTTCTACAATAGTTTATTTATCAGGTATGTTTCAGAAAGTAATAAAAGGTCTCCAGCTGATTTAGCAGCTGAGGCATTACTCATCAGAATATCTGATTACTGGCATATTAAGCAATGGAACAGACTAAACATGAAGCATTGCATCTCCCAGTACATATAGCTTAATTACTACTAGCCAAACAAATATCAAGATGGCTTTATATTCAAACTTTAATATTTAATATTTATGTTCAAAGTTTAATGCATGATCATGTAAGCGAAGATCCACAATGCTGATCAAAATGTTGTCATTATCGCATCTATGACAGCACTTAAGTTTTCCTTTAAAATTTCTGTGTGCCTGTCTCTTAATGGTTATGGGTCTCACACTCCTCATTTAAAACAATTGCAATGGCCGTGTTCAGGCACCCTGGCAGAAAAGCCAGCCAGAAACACAGGGAAAAACAATAACAGTCGCAGAGGTGTGACACCTACCTCCTCCTTCCCTAATCAGACTCTGTCCACATGAAACCCCTGATTTGCCAGAGCGGTAACCCTTTAATTGTCAATATTCTAAATATATAGCTGCACTCATATAGAAAGCTGTCTTTAGAAAGGTAGTTGATATATAATTTTGCCTTTTTCTTTCAATAGCTTTAGGCCAGATTTCCTTATTCCGAGTAATTGACTCTAATATATAATCTTAGAACAGAAGATAGTAAATTATTAAGACCTGATTTTATGTTCAGACCACGTTTTCTTAATTATCGTGCATTCTGAAAATATGAAGGTATCAGAGTAAGAGTTTAATTTGAACAAATCTCCAAACGGGCTGTGCATGGACTAGAGCTTCAGAATGTCTCTATGCCGCAGAAAAATTCCCTCTTCCCTTTCTAGCTGAAAGCCCCGAGTGGCTGTAAACACCTCATGCTATCTACAGGCTTGGCTCCCCTAGCACAGCCTGGTCATCTTAACAATCTCCTGGTCAGATGAATTTCAATGACCGGTAATCACAATTTTCCTGCAGCATGGAGGTTGTTGTGGTTGGAGCATTTCTGCAGTTGTGGCAAGGACAGACTGTATTTCTTTCTTAGCGTCTTGGTTCTCGAGTTCTCACCCGCATGAGATATTGGGTAACACCATAGTCGGGCATATTTACGGACACCGTTGGAGAAAGGGTAGGAGCGATGGAGACAACAGCTCGAAACTCCAACGCCACAACGCGATTACAGTATGTTTTCCTTTCCTTGTTCTTTCAATTCACAGTAAATTTCACTCCAGCTCTTAGAAATCATCATTCTTTCTCCCTTTTTATTTCAAAATGGTTGCATATTTTTCATTCACGAAAAGGTTAAAGGCGTTTCCCCATCGCAGGAGGGATTATCTTACCAGAGGATTCTGGGACTGCAGATGTATACTGCGGCAAAATCCTAAATTCATCGGCAAAAAAAAAATCATTTCCAGAACCCAGCTGCTAAAAATAATAGAATTATAGTAAATCATTGATAAGATTAAAACATAAAGCCATTTTTATGTTCCAAAGTGCTCTAAAACAGGAGTCTTTTCTCTTAATTCATTTCTTAAATAATGCAAATTTTAAAGTAGCTTTTCTATCCCAAGCACGCAGCGCCATGAAATCGATAATTTTTGATCTTTTGGTTAGTAGGCAACATGGTGAGCTATTGCAGTGACTGCAGGCAGCAGACATGTTCTTGTCAGCTAAAAATTTTCATATTGTTTTTGAGTCCATGGAGATTTGCGGATGGGATACAGCCAGTTACAGCTTCAGCTTGCACTTTGCTGGGGGGACGTAAACCAGCACTCTTTTAGATGCACGTATAGATATAGATATATGTTTTAAAAACAAGAAGCATTACTGGATTTTAAACAAAAAATTATGTAAAAAGAATGGCTGGTGTGATTATAATCGCATCATGCAGGGTCCACGGTTTCCATTTAGTGAAATTTCGCAGAGGGCAACTTCTTAAGAACATCCCTGCTGTGCAGAGTGAAAAGCATGAACAAACCAAAGACAGAATTCATCTGTGTTTATATTTTACAGACAATGAAAAACCTACTCTTTGTATGCCTTTTTTTCCACCTTATTATTTCACGAAAACTGCAGCATTTTCCCCGCCCCCACCCGAACACTCACCACCCCAGCACTGCGGTGTTCGGTCTTTCTTTCTTTCTTTCTTTTTTTCCATCTCTTCTTCTTTTTTGCTTTCACAAATTCTGCACGCGCCATCTTTGTCTATTGTTACTCTTTTCTAATTTCTCTTGCCCATTCTCTTTCAAATCAGCTAATAAACAGAAGGCTAAATGCCTGATCAATGCTTATGTGTTGTATTCTCCCCATCTTTTTTCTTTCTGAGAAATAAAATTTAAAAAAAACAACAAACCAACACCCCACGCCCCAAAATTTCTGTATTACCATAACCTGTTGTATACAGTGGTGATAAAAAACATTATTAACATAATAGCAACAGCTGCAGCCTAAATAGAAGCTATGAGATAATAAATGTGCTACAACAAATTAATTTGCTGCAGGTGCTTGTGCTCTGAACTGCGTAACCCAAGCCATTTCAAGTCTGAATACAATTATTATTCCCCCCACATGCTAAAACAAAGTGCAGAGTGAAATGTCCTGTTATTATAAATATCTTGTCCTGTCCCCCGAACATTTTAACCATCAGCAAAGAGTAGAAGAAAGGATTTTAAAACCTTAGTAGAAAACTGTGGCATTTAAAAATATTTAACAAGGCTTCAAGTCATGTCCAGGCTTGAAGAGATAATGTCTGTTTAGACATTAATTTGCACCTATTGTCTCTTAACCAGAGCTCTATAGGTAAGGACGCAGCGAGGTATTACATACGTGCAATTGGCAAGGCAGGGGCTGTAAACATCTCATTAGTAACAGATGCATATTTGTATGTGTTGGCTCTTCCATTTACTTCATTGCAGAGGAAAAAAAACCTCTTTGCAATTTGGCTTGTATAATGAGCAGTGAACTAAGCAGAGATTTTTACTGTTTTTTCTTCTGGTAAATATAGTGTTGATGAAAGCCAGTTACCAGTTACCTCTCAGGCATGTACCAGTGGCGTGTTGCAGCATTCTTCAGACTGTGAAGATGGGAAGTTAGATGAAGCCAAGTGGTCTCTTTTCATTTGGGCACTGTGTTGTAAAATTAACTGTGTGGTTTCTTCTTTATCTTTTTTTTCTTTTTTTTTTCCTCCCTCCCTTTTTTTTTTTTTTACTGCTCACAGACCTAATTGTCTGAAACCTGGTGAAAAGGGAAAATTAAGGGCTTAGATGTGCTGACTTTACCAGCTTTTTCATTGCCACAGCACACACACCACTTTTTTTCTGTTTTCTTTGCAAGTGTAATTAGAGAACTTGTGTGTTTTAAAAGATTGATTATTCTCACAGAGTAACCTTGAAATGCTCTTTCTACACTCATGACAAATAGTGATGTGTGGATCCTAAGAGAACTAACCACGCTGATGCCTCACACAGGACACTTATGCTCTATGTTTTGGTGTAGCATTGTAGCAATCAGAGAAGCTCCACGGAGTTGGGCAGGCACAGTGCTGCCTGAGAAGGTGGTGCAGATGGAGAGGCACAATGAAACCCCACTGATTGTGCAACCCTCACTGGTGAGGAGGAGCGCTTGCTCACATGAGTCGGCCTGGGAAGGTCAATTGGATTACTCATGAGCAAGTGTGACGTTACCCAACTCGTCCCTAAGCTAGAATTTGCATGTCTCAAATCCCTTTTACCCAAGGAAGAAAACATATAATCAGTTAAGCAAAGATGTATATACTGTGCTAGTGAAAATGATTTTGGTTTTAAGGCTGCTTTTGTATCAAACTCCTGTTTTGTTTTCTGTGCCTTCTTCATGTCTGCTCTAGAGATCTGATTTTTAAGTTATTAGTTGGGCTCAGCTTCCGTCTATGTCCATAGCTATTTTCTCAGAGTAACAACTGGGATATGAATTCCTAAAATTGAGGCATTCATCTCCATAATGGTTCATGGTAATGTGTCTCCCAGTCATCATCCAAGTGAGTAAATAGTATAGTATTTCTGCATATGAAGCACAGTGGTAAAATGTGCTTTTGCAAAATTCTCTGCAGGTGTTTCCACAGTCCAGTCAGCGTCTCCTTTCTCCTAAAGTAAAGCTGGTTCTACAAACGAGTGGTAGTTTAAGCTCTGTCCCTCAGATTCTTGGTAGCTCCCTTTTCAGAGGCAGGGTGCTACTCATATTCTCAAAGGATGTCCATCTGACTACATCATGCTGCTGGAAGTATCCAAGCACTGCCTGGCTTGGGTTGTCAGGACCACATTACACAGGAAAATACAAATCAAAACGAGAGATCTGAAGCAGGACTGAAGGGCTGGTTTTCAGGTTATTTAGGCAGCCAGTGGAGTACTCCATAGCATCCCTTGTTCCTGCTAGCAGGCGATTTTGCAAATTTACTGTCTGCCAACTAAAATGACTTGCTTGGCACTCATCAGGAAAACTGGGAAAAGCCATGGCTGACCTAGGCCTACCCAGCAGAAATGTACATGTTGGAGAACAGTGACTTTGCACAACAAAACATTACATGGTGGAAAACATGGGTGGCTTCACTAAGAAAGCATATGCAAGTACTTCTGGAGGTATTATTCCACCCAATTAATTTGACAGAGAGGGTAGAGTAGGTACAACACACTGTTTATTTTCCTTTATAAAGTACTCCTCCCTCAGCAAAGAACAAAAATGAAGAAGAGGACACCTGATAGCTGACTGTGGAGAAAAGCAGGTAGTTAAGTGCAAGACAACCTGTGCAATGCAGGTAGCATGACTGCCAGTATTACATTGCTGTATGTATGACTGTAACAAAGTAGAGACTATTTTTTGCTCATGGGCTAATGTGGCTCAAGATAAAGCTTTATTGTGAGTATTGAATGTCAGCCTAGTCCTCTCTGCTGCTGAGCACCCAATCCAGAAAGCATTTTTTGAGTGTTAAGGAAGGTCAGCAGGAGTACCCTCTTTAAAAATTAACAAACAAACCCCAAAGTGAGAGATTGTGTTAATGCTTTGTTATATCTGGTTATATCTGCCCTTCTGCATAATTATAAATTACTTTTTTTATTTGCCTCACGTCAGTTTCTGCAACCTGTTCTTACTCAGATTCCGTTTCTGCAGCATATTCTTCAGCACTAGAAATGTGAACATGAATGCATGAGTCTGAAGCCCTTTCCTGGGCTGTCATCATCCACAGATTCACCTGTTCATTGTTTGGGGTTTTACAATAATATTTTGTTATTGTTTTGTGTCAATATTTTCTATTGAGCTGGCTCTGCCTTTTTTGTTACACCCACCTTTCTCCCTGTGCACTGCCAGAGAAGTGCGGTTTGACTGAAACCATTCTAAGAGATACTGCCATTTGCAGCAGCATCGCTGGCCATAACTTGTCAGGCACCATCCATGGGGCTGTGGGGCAGGCAGAATGTGGATGTACTTCTGCCTGTGCCCGAGGGTCCCTGCAGCCCACCCCCAGCCAGCCCCCTCACCAGTCTGGAGAGGGCTGTGCCACGTCTCAAGGCATATGTAGAGTTTGGGGCTGGGGCATAGGGTCACAATTTCTGAGCTCTTCTTTTGCCTTTCTGCAGGGCTGGACAAGTCAGGCTCTCTTCACATCAGATTACCCTCAGTACAAAGGGATGGCTAGGAAAGTGTCTTTGGGTGAAGCTTTTAGCTCTGGGCACCAAACTGTCTAAAAGCAGGAGTGGGGAAAGGGATCTGCCAACTTTGCCAACAGATTTATGTATCCCTGTGTAGGTGCCTGGTGCATGTGAAATACCGTGGGGCAGAGATGAAACTACTGTGGTTTCTGGGAAGCCCTAAGTGACAAAGCTGGGTTGGCAGCTATTTCCTCCTCATAAGCTTCTTCCTTTGCCTCCCTACTCTTTCTCTTTGCCACTGCCTTTCTCAACCAAGAGGTTCTTGCTCCCACTTAGAAGCCACACAACTTCTCAAATTATTATTTGTTTTGGAGTTGTTTAATGCCACTGCACAGTGGAGCCACTCTGCCCTATAAACATGGGGAGGCACATGGTGCTAAGGGACTCGAATATGGCTGAGCTTGTGCTGAAGGAGGAAGAAGGAGCTGATCAGGAGGTCTGTTGTGGGAGGGATCTGCAGTGTGAGTGGGAAAAACCCAACAGGAGAAGGGGCACATCAGCTGCCGACACATCTCCTTTGAAGATCTCCACCACCGGAGGGAGGATCAGGTTGCCAGCAAATTCTCTCTTACCAAAACATCCTGCCCCTAAAAAAAGGAAGGTGGAGCACAGATTGCCAAGGGCCTTTTGTAGTCACCCCCTCACACTGTGAGCCTCCCATCCTGCCACTGTGACCATGGAAGGTCCTGTGACAGGCTTTTAAGGCTCTGTTGTAGCTGGACTGAGGGACAGGGGCACATTCCACATTTATGCCACTCACTAACCTGCTTGTTGAATTCAGGATCCAAAGCATGTTTTGGTGGTACCGGAAATAGGCAGCACCTCAGTCTTTATTTGTTTTCAAACCCATTTGTTCCTAACATATTGTCACAGCAGGTGACTAGCAAATTTCACCCGTGTGCGTTGTTTTGTAAACTCTGAGGCTGCATTGTTCAGTGAGTGACTGCTCAAATTACACGGTCAAAGACAGCAGAGGGATGATGTTTTAAACAGGTGAAAATAGGAGAAAAAGAGTAAAAATAATGAATTTTTGGCATGTTCAAAATAATGGAGGCTTGAGCGAGAAAAAGGAAGTAAAGTTTTTGGCATGGGCACAGATAAATATGAGTTTCACGTTTTTGAAAAGTACAGATGATATGAATCTATTCATCATTTGAAATTCATATCTGGTCCTGTGCAAGAAGTGTAAAAACTGATACTGACTTTTAGGAATGTCCCTCAAGACCTTTATACACCTACATTCTGTTGCTTTTCCTTTCATCCTCTTGTCAGTCAATACTTAACCCTTTTGGATCCTGACCTTTTGGTACGGTGAGGGCTCGGTATGGAGCTGATCAGATAGTTAAAAGGATATTCTTGCATATTTTCACAAATCAAAGCACCACACTTGGTTTACTGTGATTTGTGGGTTATATTATTGCAAATAGACAGGAGCTTGTTCACTGAGGCTCTAAGTCTTTCTGAATCTTCCTTAATTTGCTTCACAAACCTCTATTTATTTGAAAATTCATCTCATACATTTATTTTTTTATTCTTACTCGAATATTGAATCTGATGTTTAAAAAGCACCCCCTATCAAATCAGCAAGTGTAGAAGTTTCCATGTGATTTGCACACTCACTGAGCCCCTCTAAATAGCCTGAGCAGTTTGAAAAAAATTACAAGGCTTGTGAGTAAACACTGATAAAATTTTAAAAAATCCTCTGACCCAAATGATGGTAAATGTGTAAAATAACAACTAAACAAAAATATTGAACCATCTCTTTACACTTAAATTAATTTTAAGTATGTACCAGTCCCAGGCTCATAGCAATATCCCTGACTGTCACCTAGTTTCAGGAGTATAAGGAAATTGTTATGGAAAAGATGACAACAATACGTCTTGTTGAAACTGGGAAACAAAATGAAGCAGGTGTACATCAGAGAGAAAATCTGAACCAAGAGACCGATAATGAGTGTGGCAAGTATTCTTTCTTGCTTATGGGTAGAAAAGCCAGTGAAGTCTCTGTTTGAAGACAGAGCACATCGTAATGTGATCATAAAAATCTCCTAATGGGGACTATGTGATGTTCGGTAAATATATTCCTTTCAATCCATCTACACACAGTCTTTCAAGGGTGCCTCAAACGGCGCTGGGGAAATGATGGTATCGGCACAGATAGGTGTGGGCACTGCTGACCCTCCTCTTTTTTTATTATTGCTATCATTATTTAATATGTGTATTGCAGCAGCTTCTCAGAATCTCAGACAAAAAACTTCACCCCATTTTTGTAAGGCAGTGTGCAGACATTGCCAAGGCACTGTCTGTGCTCTGAAAAGCCTGCAATTGATGGAAACGAGTGACATTCAGAGGGTGGGGAGACGAGTACCATAATTATAGGTGGGGCTGCTAGTATTACCTGTTATTAAGGGCTTGCCTGACACTTCCCATTTTAAGACTTGTTTTTGGTGGTTTGTGACTGGTTAGTAAACTTTAACCATTTGTCTTTCACTAGACTTCCATCTTTGGCTGCCAGTCAGGCTCAGTCTTTATTAACAGCTGATTTATTTAATTTAGGCTTGAGGGGGTTGCAGGGTTAGGTCTGACAGAGGGAGCAGCAGCTTTTAAAAAATGCGAGGAAATGTTGTCATTGTGCCTTTCAATGTTTATCTGAAATAAGGACTCAATTATTATAATGCCATGGTTTCCTTCTACTCCCTCAGCTGTCTGTCTGCATCCATCTCTGAGCTCTTGTCTTAGATTTGTCTTTCTGTTCTGCATTTCTACAATACCTTACTCAGCCGTGTGCTGGTCCATGGCTGGTACACCTATAAGCTGCAGCAGTCCCCAAAAATACTCTGGTTTTGCACAGGACAAATGCTCTTGGGAGGCAAATTACTCCAGAAATCCCCACAGTTGCTTCCTTATTGATTGTGACTCCTGAATTTCTTACCTTCCCCTTCATACTCAGAGAACTGGAAATCTTTCATATTCGAATATGAGTGACTTTTCTTGTCAACAACATCTCCTTTTAGTAAATGTTGTTTCTAAAAATAAGGAGGCAGTTTAACATGTCTCTGTTTTAACAGAGACATGGTGCTGTTGGGGGATTGAGCTGAGCAAAAGCTCATTCCTTTGGCTGTGTTTTTGGAAGCGGCACAGAGAGGAAGGGAATGACCCACTGAGTTCATATTTCCACTGGAAGTGCAAAACAGAGGGCCAAGATTCATTAAGATTGTTATATTAAGTCAATATGACCTTTCCCTTTGTATTTTGCTTCCTTCAATTTACTTGAAATTGGACTAAGCAGGGCACATGTTCGAGACTTGTGAATTTCTTTGGCAAAGGTCAGTGTTTTCAACTGTGGGGGGATCATTGTTTCAATAGTGATTTTTGTGTTACCCATAAAGCCTCACAGACTATTTCAATCATCTCCTTTATAGTCAGTATTTTTTACCCTCATTAAACTAAAAAGTTGACAAAATCTTACATGATTTGGCCTTTTAGAATAAATGCAAAAATCACTGGATTTGTGTTACATAAAGTTTTTAACATTGTGCTTTCCATACCTGAAGCCAAATCCTGCAAAGAGTTTTGAGTTCTTTTTCTTCAGTTTTAATTTTAATTGTGAGTTTTGTTGTTCCCCAGTGAAATGAACATCCCTGACATTTGCAGGATCTGTCCCTACATTTAACCAAGTCAATATGTAAAAGTTTGAAGGCTGAACGCTTGAAGCTGTTCCTATTGGGATTAGAAATGTTTTCCTAAATGCAGATCTGTGTTCTCTCCTTGTAACCTGGTTATGGACCATGTAATCTTTGCCACACTTTTAGAGTGTAATCATATGGAAAAGTCCTTGACCAAAAAAAGCAAGCAAACAACACTAGAGCTCAACAAACCACAAATGTGCTTCAGAATCTGAGTGTGGGCAGACCCAAGAGCATTCAACACACCATGCAGAGGGCAATTTTCTGCTGATTTAAAAAACAAGCAAACAAAGAAACAAAACCCAAACCACTACAGCCTCTAACAATCTGATTTTACCTAAGATCTTCATGTGGCTGTTATTTGGGATTAATTTATTCTTTCCTTCTCAGGTAAGCTCTATTAGCTTTCAATGATATAGCAAAACCCATCTCCCTACCCTTCTACTCCAGTCTTTTACAGGCAGCCCACAGTCCTTGCTCTCAGGTCTACCAGATGAAAAGGCAAAACTGTTTTTCATTTTTGGACCATGCCCTTCACACATGCACATGCACAAAACTCCTGCAGGGGCCAATGGGGATATATTTTGCAGGAATTGGCTTGCTGGTGCTTTTCCTGGGATCAGGTGGAGAGATAGTGCTTGCAGGGTACAGTTCGCTGGCACCATGCCAAGCTTATGCCAGCTGCTGCAAGTGCATGGAATCACAGAATTGTTTGGGTTGGAAAAGATGGTAATAAACCAATTTCTATGCAAAAGAGCTTATTGCTAATAATTTCTGTCAGCTTCTAACCATTGGGTTAGTTTTTTATTCTTTTTTAAAATCAGATGTTTACAAGAAGTATTTCATTTTTTTACTGCAGTATTTTAATGCAGTGCTAATGGTTATCAGCTCCATCTGACTCATCCAGCCCAGAAAACAACTTATACTGTTTTCTAATGTTAAAAAGTTAAAGATAAAATAAATTTCCCCAAACAACTTGATTTTTTTCTTCTAGCTGGAATTAATGTGAACAAATTTCATAGTAAGGCACAGAATCTGCAAAAAAATCAGACTGTAACCATTTGATCTCTAGTTGCATGCTGTTGGGAGGGGGCACCAAATGGTCAGTGAACCTGCTAGAAGTCAAGGAGACACAAGTCAAATTCTTTAGAAACCACCAACCCTAAAGTGATGATGCATAGAGGCACTTTTGAAGAGACATATTTTGCCAAAGTATCTGTTTTGAGTTCTTCCAGTGAGATACAATAGCTGTGGATGTGGTGGGGGATCCTGTAAAAGTCCCTGTGAGCATTAGACAATATTAGACAAACTCTGCACTACAGCACTTTTAAATTTTTTTAATTTTTTAATTTTTTTTTTTTAAGAATAAGAAGGAAAATAAGGAGAAAGAAATGAGTGACTGGTAACATATATCTGTATCACAAGGCATCAGAGTTGGCACAGACCATCAGAGGGCCCTGAGGGCTAAATTGTTCATAAAGACCAAAACTTACCAGGAGCTGGTCTTTCTTCCATGGCAAGGCTGAGTGGGATGGAAGAACCTGAATTTCTTGCTGATCCTATGTGTGGCTAGACAGGTCTTCACCAGCAATCTCATGTCTTTCATGAGCTTGAAATCCACATTAACATTTTAAAATAACAAGCAATAACTGTGTGAGCTTCCAAACTTTCCAGAAGCCTATTTATAGCCTCCTATAACCATATACTGACAACCATATTTCTATATAAGCTGACATATTAGGTGAGCTTCTGTTGGATCCCCACCCCAAATAGCACTTCCCATTCTAGAGGGCTCCTCAGGTTGTTGCATCTTTGCACTCTGGATTTCATCCAAACAAGCTTTGTTCAAGTGGGAAGTGCCAGATTTATTCCTGGTCAGTATGAGAGAAGAAAACTGGCTTGATTTCTCCCTTCAGGCCTGCCTGAAGCTGTTATCATGCCCAGCAATGCAGTATCAAATGGGAGTTGAATTCCTTCAGCACCTCACCTAGCATAACCTATGACTGTCCTCTGAAACATTCAGTTTAAAAAGAAATATAACAAGAATGTCTCCAGTGCTCCTGTGGGGGGTATCGCCTCTTAATCAAAATTTCTGAAAAGGGCAAAGAGAAAGGGAAGTTCAGAGTGGGCTTCAAATTGCAGATTAGGAAGCCAGAGGTATTGTTGTGTTTAACTCATCTGATCCTCTTCTAGGAATCTAATCTTGAATTTAAAAATTCCCAGGGCCAGGGAACCCAGCAAAACCTTTGGCAGGTTCTTGTAGTAGTCAAACATCAGCACTTCTAAAGTCTAGTCTGAACTTGCCCAGTTTCAACTCGCAGCTTCTGGGTGATGTTACACCTCTGTCTTCCTTAGCGCGCAGCCCAGTGTGAAGTTCTGTTCTTACAGACTGATCAAATCCGGCCCTTCATTTTCCCTGCGATAAAATGCCAACCTTTTACTCCACCACACCTACTCTGCTTTACAGCTCATTAACACCCCTCCAGCCCACAGGCATCAGGAGGGGATGAAGTGGCTGCGTCTAGACTGTGCCTGAAACGCTTAAGAGGTGATGTGGTGGGCTAAAGCTGTTTGGCTCGTTGACCTGCTCCACACATCCACATGGCAGCCTCTGGGACAGCACGGCATGGAAGGCTGGTGTTCCTCACTGGGAGCGCATATTCTGGCAGCCCTTGGGTGAGATCTCAAGAGACACCCTCTGTATCTCAAGGTTCTCTCACTCTTGTCTTAGAGACTTGGTCTTTTGGCTGCTGCATCTCCTCAGGGACTGGCTATTCTCCATGATCAGGCTTTCACTGCTTTCCAGGACAGTCCCAGATTCTGTAAGGACCTCCTACAGTCATAGCTTATTTACATCTTTATATTGGGGTGGATTAGAAAATGTGCTGTTTGTTTACTAAAAGCTCGCCCTGCATCAGTGACCTCTCTTCTTTGTTCACCCCCAGCCTTTGTGTCATCTGCCAAATTTCTCAGCAAGGATTTTATGTTTTTTTCCAGGTCACTTATAAAAATGCAAAGTAACTCAGCTGTTTGTGTTGGCAGAAAGGGCCCATGGGACTGTCCCTTGCAACTTGTGGGTTCTTTAAAAAATGGGTTTCTTATTATATCAACCACAAACTTCCCCCAAAGGTAAACTGCCTAGGAAATGAGTCCTATCAGTATCCCACTGGTATTCCAGAGCACAGCTCTACTGCACAGGGAGAAGAGATTTACGCATATTGAATTCACTGTTACTACTCTGACAAATAGTGTAATCCCTCAGAGCTAGTTTCTGCATAATCACTTCTGTATGTTTTATACTGACCTTCGAAACAGAACTAGCGATAGGAATAGTTGAGAAGATGGAAGACAGCTTACCAGACCCTTCTTTGCTCCAGGCAGATGCAGGCTGCCTGGAAACTGTTAAAAGATGTGCTCCAACTTCCAGTGTTTTCTTCAGTTTTGTAGTGGCAAAAGGTTTGGGTTAAAAGAGGGATGTGTTTTGGAGGAATGCAAAAAGAAAAAAAATGTGGTTTTATTTTCCGTAACAGTCCGAACAGGTATCTCTGTGTGTGTGTTTTAATCACGATATGGACAGATCTGCCTCCATGATGTTTTAGTGCATCAGTTGCTATTCACAGAGAGTCAAGCAGGTCTGCAACCCCAAACAGATGGAATAAGTTTAATGATCAACTGAAATGGGAGCCAACATAATCTGGTTTGAGATATTTTAATGCCTTATCTTTAAGAGCTTGAACTAAAATTGTGATGACTCTGTGTTGCTGGCTCCTTTCAATTAAACATTTCACAGAACTGTGTTCATGTTGTGATTACATGTCTGTGAGTATCTGTGACTTTTGCTCTGCAGCATATTCTCAAGAAACATATGTCTTGCCATCAAAACAAAGGTTGTAGAACTAATTATTCTTTATTTCTTTGAGTCCTTCTCCTCCTACTTCTTTCAAACATGGTATTTTTATTTGTCTGGATTTCTGAATTCTCAAAAGCAGCAAAGAGATGAGATCTGCTTTTTCCTCTAAAGGTGATGGTTGCCTGACAGATCAGATAGTGAAGTTTTAGCTAATGAAACTGTGGCAGTGTCAAATGCATTTCATGTCTGCCTTTGAGAGGAATATAATGGATTTGATTGAAGGCTCTGCAGACAGTAAAGGCCATTCATGTGTTAGCAATATGGATTCTGTGTGGTGCTGCATCTTCAGGCTTACTGTTCTAAAAGCGTTTGTAACATTTTCAAGGGTATGAAGAAATCTGAGCAATTGCATTTACCAGAGTCTGTCAACAAGTTATCTGAAAAACAAGGACTGGGCCCTCAGACCAGACTGATTTATTACCAGAGCACTTTATAATATACAGCACACACACTCGGACCTTTTCTGCTAAAAATGAGATTCAGTCACAACTTGTACTTTATTTTTCACACTCCAGCAAGTGTGCACCAGCATGCAATTTCAAGACCCTGAGAGAGAAATGCAAGCTGGATAGCATGTTTAACTTGATTTCAGTTTGTTGAATGTCCATATGTGTTTCTCCCTAGTATTTACTATGTCTGTTCCAATACCTAAATGCTAGCAAACATGGAGAAACAAATGCAATATCTTGTGCTCAATGTAAAAAACCCCCATGAAGTTACATACTCCTAATTCACACTCTTTAGAGACCACCTGGTATTTCCAGAGCTGTCCTATAACTGTTATTTTTTGCCACATATGTGCCAATGCACTAAGGCTGAGTAAAACTGAACTGTCATTGTTGAAGGCCACACACAAAAATACATTGTACTGTTTGGTTTATTAACTTATAGAGATCCCAGGCTGACTAAACATTACTTTTTTTTCAGTGATTTGCCCATGATTAGTGCCTCACTGAGGTTCTACTATAATTTAATTCATTATAAGCAATGTCATTTTATCAGTAGCATGCCACATGTATTGCCTGTGCATTTTCTTAAAGTCTAATTAACCTTCAATATCGTGTGGGTTAGTTAGTGTTGAAGGCTTGAGTGTTGGGGTTGTTTTAGCTTGTGTTTTCTTTTAACACCGACCTTTTCAAATTCCCTCCTAGATAATGGGATATGACTTTTAAATGGAAGATATTGCTTTCAAACTGATTCAACATAATAAGAGATAAAACAACTGAGGAACTGAAAAAGCAAATAGTGCCTCTGACTTAAAAGCAAAACAACTATCAGTGCCCCTAGCGATTGTCTAATTTGGAGACATTTGAAAAAGACAGGTCTTAAGGGGGAAAAAAACCCCTTAAATTGAACACCACTGCTTCAGAGTTGTGAATTTCATCTGGCACAAATTAAGAACGGTGCAGATAAACAGTATCTGATGTAAAGCTTCACGGCACCGAGTTAACCCACCAGCAAATTTTAGCAGGAAGAATGAGCTCAGGCTGGACCAACATTCTGCTTCATGTGGCTTTGGCAGCTTTGATCCCACATTACCAATCTGAACATGAGGAATTGGCTTGTACTGGGGGAAGAATGGTTTTGATTGTGAAAAAAAAATGCTGCTCTAAATTGCTGTGCTCTGGCCACATCAGATATTGGGTTCAAACATCTCAGAAAGACCCATGGCTCCCATGGTGTAGTGTGAGCTTTCCCCAAGCTGTTGCACCTTCGTAAAGTCTGGAGGATCCAAACTGAGGCGGTGATGGATGTTAATCATTCTCAGGAGCCATCACTGGAAGCTGCTGTGGCTCTGAAAGCAAGATCTGCTTTTAGGATAAAGTAGGGTGAGGAGATCATTTTATAAAGAGAGCAGCCTTCAGCGTGTGCCAGAAACAGGTGTGAACTCTGCATTGTTTTGACAAGTCTCCAGATTTTATTTACAGTATTTAGAACTGTTTGCTTGGTACTGCTTTTCCCATCCCCCCTCTTCTTCTTTTTTTTTTTTTAAGGAAAGTTGCCTGGATCTTTTGGTGGTGGAAATACCTGGAAAACATTTCCTTAGCATACTCCAGAGGCTCAGATAAGAGAAGACAAATAGAAGAAACTCAAGTGTATTTATTTGGGCATTTTAATGTTATGCATTTAAAGCAGATTTGCTGATCATTTGAAAACTCAGCTGTGATCTGTGAAGGCTCAGGGTTGCCAATATTATTAGCATACCCGCTGAAGAGTTTCAGCTGATAAAGTTGTGAGTGGTGTGCTCTCTGGTGTGCTCTCTCAAGGGAAAGTCAGGCTTGGGAGATGAGGTTTGACTTCATTTACTCCATGTGACCTTAGACTGCTGCTTAAAACAGTCTGCTCTTTGTTTCTCCAACTGTACAATGAAGATAATGATTCTTACCCATTCTTAGGACAGCACTTTGAAATTTATAAATGAAAATATTATTTATATTCAAGAGGTTCCCAGACAAGGAAAATGAATGATTTCCATAAATGCAATATATTTTTTTCCAGTCTGGAATGTCATGTATAGTTTCTGGCACTCACATTTGCCAAGGGCTGGCGTGAGATACTAGTACTTATAATAATTTTATATACATACAGCCCCTCTCTGTAGCAGAACTCTGTGCTTAATTGTCTGTATATACCTATATTTGTGTGTGTATAATAGATACACCAAATACCACCTGAAATGAATAGGAACCTTTCCCACCTCACATTCTTGGGGCTGACTGCCTTTGTAATGCTCTCAGATAGCAAAACTAGCAAGCATTTTGCGTGACTTTAAAAGGTCAAAAACTCTATCAGTCTACTGCCTAGAGAAATATATATATATATAAAACTAGTTAAAAGGATGATGTAATGTGTTCCAGGAGGATGCCAATGCCCTTACCTTAGTACAATTTTAAACTAAGTTCCAGTCTGCATAATTTTGGTTTCTGTTCAAATAGTAATGAAAAATCTCAGTGGATTTCTCTGAAGAGATGATCAGCTCCCCTGGGAGCTCCAGGGAAAAGGTCTCTCTTTTCCAAGATCAACCCATTGCACTGGGCCTCTATGAAAGAGTCTAATAAATAAGATAACAGGAGATCTATTGTTACCTGCAAAATGTCTACTGCACCTCCCTGAGGCAATGGACCAGACTGGAAGCTCACCTCTGCTTTCTGCCTGAGTTAGCTCTGTTGTTGAGTGGAGACTGCAATGAGTAACAGGAGAAATCTGCACCCAAAACTCCTGCTAAATACACCAGATGGGCAGACAAACCAACTCACAACCCCTAATTTATGACAAAGTCTGCAGTGTGGAGAACCAATTGCTTGAAATCAATAGAGATTTAATGACTTATGAATGTAAAACAATCCATTCTGCGAAAACGGAGAAGGTGCTGGCAGAGGCTGCCTGAGTGCTGGAGAAGGGAGAGGATCCTGGGGGACACGATGAGTGTCCTGCAATGGGGTGCAGTTGAGCTGTGGGGGTCGGTGCAGGAGCCCTGTTTGGCTGAATGTCAGTCACTGCTGAATGTCAGCAACATCAAAGTGTGGCAGGTCCAGTCCATCAGAGGATCTGAACTTTCTGTCCTTACTGAAGGATATGCCTCCTGATGGAAACCCTGGGCCTGGATAAAGAGGAAGGGGAAGATGCTACTTGAAGAGGGCATGGCAGAGAAACCATGAAAGCAGCAGTGCCAGGGAGATTTTAGTAGACTTAAACCCAGCACAAAACTGATCTAAGCACCATTTCTAGCAGATCAAAAATGTCTCCTCAACACTATCATTCAGCTTAGGAGTACTGACTGGTTTCCTGTTTACACTGTGTGATGTTTCACTTCCCCAGCCAGGCAGAGGTGAGGCTGTAAGACACTTAGCACTGGAGTCCTTAGGAGGCCCTGAGGTGTACTTCAGGAATTAGCTGGGCTTTGGCCAAATAATACATTAGACAATGGGGCACATTTATTACTAAGCATCTCATAACACAGTATCTCTCGTTAAAGTTCCTAAGTCAGTGCAAGTAGAAATAAGAGACACCCACTAAGCCACCTAGTCCATCTTCTGTCCCAGGCAGGATTGCTCTCTTGAGTACTATTGCTTATGCTTTGCAAGCACAGTTTTAAATGTATCAAGAGATGTATCACTTCACTTATGAGAGTAGTCAATACCCTAAAAGACCTGTCAATAAGTTTTCATTTCCTTTTACATTTTTTGCCTTTGCAAATATCATCCTGTTGCAAGTTATGCCCACTGGTGTTAATAACCCTTCTGACATACACAGATGCCTATTGGAACTTCCCCTGTTCATTGCTTAGCCAATACATATACCTTTAGGGCCAGACTTTTACACACTTGCCCATAATATTTCGCTTTGTAAGAAGAACTGTTAAAATGTAGGGGAAAAGGATGGAATAAAAATTAAAGTGCTACTCCACGGGAATAAAAGGTGCCCCAATCCACCTCTAAACTATTTTAATCTTTCCATAAAGTGAGTCCAGACAATCCCTTAGACACTATTGTTGCTCTCCACTGAACCTGCCCTTTTAGATGCTAATAAGGTACCCAGGAGTGAATTTAGTATTCCTAGTGTGGTCACACCAAAGCCATATGGAGTGGAATCTTTTCTTCCCTTTTCCAGGAGATGATGTCTTTGAATTTGCAGCCAAAAATTTCCCTTTCTCTTTTTTTGCTCAGTCACATTTAATACACTCTCTACTATCACCCTCAGGCTTCTTTCAGCATTACTTTCCTCATTTTCCCTTCTGAGGAATAACTGAGTTTTGGATTATTTTCCCTATATATCTAGGTTCAAATCTCTTCAAGTTGAGAGTCCTTCTGTTATTTCCTTCCCATGGGTCATATTGTGTCATCAGCTATTAAGCACAATTCTAAATGTGGATTATAAATTATGGATTTCATTTTCATTGATTTTCAAGGGGGAGGAAAAAATTGACAATTACCAACATGTCTGAATTTAAATTCCATTCCTCTCATCATCATCAGAAATAATGGCAATTTTATTCATTACAGCTTAACATATAATATGTTATTTCAGATCAAATATTTTCACAAATATGCAGCTGAGAAATTGAAAATCTTCTCCTTAATAATCCAGAAAATAAATCCTTTCAACCTTTATTCACAGCCAAATGAAAAGTAGGAGATGGCATATTTAAGGTGTACAATAATTAAGTCTCAAAGAAAACTAGTATGGGAGCTCTCTTTAAGGCGGGTGTAAGATTGACTGGGAGAAAACTGCAGTCTAGTAATTACAATTCATTCTCAACTCAGGATGCTGTATTTGTCTATGCCATATGTAAAGTGCTTTAAACTAAATTTACCACTGATATAAACTGAAAAGTTATTCCAATTGAACTATACGTTTTCTAATGGCTGAAGCAATTTTGTCCTATCCTTGAAAAAGTTGAAATAACGTATGAAGATGTTGTTGGTTACAAAAGTGATGCAGAAAAAGAAAGTGTCTGTTACACAGGGAAAATTAGTCTTCTCAGTTGTACACAGTTTGCTGCTTTGCCTGGATATAGTGAAACACAAATAATCCACATTTCAGCTCCATTTTAGAAGGTAGAGATGTTCCCGGCATCAAAATTTCCTCTACTTTAGATTAGTTCATCAGATTGGCTTGCATTTTTTCATGTAATCAGACACACACATGTCCTAAGTTCCTATGCAAAGGTATTATATGCAGATGGAAGGATGTAAATTCACTTGAAGGAGGCTACTGAATGAACTGTGTATCAGCAGGCAAACCTCACCTTGACTGTTTGTAATCCCTGTGAGCACATCACCCCATATAGAGCAACTCGCAGCGTTTAAGAACAAAATGTGTGGGGAGAGAAAAAAAAGCTAGAAAGGTTATGGGATATTTGAAATGGCCAACTGATGTAATTTCCACTTGAGCATTTTGGGAAATAAATATTTATACCTTAATCAATGATGCTGTTGATTTCTTGGCATTCCTATGCCAAAATAACTAAAATCAATCAGAATTTACAAGGAGATTGCATTGTTACATTTAAATCATCTTTGGTAAATTTTTGGTGCAAACTTTTTCACCAAAATGTGTGGGTTTTGTGTGAAATGATTTTGAATTGCCAGCTTTTATGCATCTTTTTCTTCTACAGAAAGCAAAACTGATACAATATCTGAATGCTTCCAAAAGTGGCTCTTCAAAAAGTTGATTCAAGTCCAAATGTTCTTCAATAGCAACAGTGAACGGCCAGAATTGAGTATAAATTTTGTCAAAACAGCTCTGTGTAACTCCAGTAAGTGTAACAGGGGATCTCCAAAGTGTCAATTTATCTCCATGGCATGGAGGCACATCCCTTCCTTCTTGAGCTGTTGCTAAAATTGGTATTCTCCAGAGAGAGAGAAAGATTTGACTGTAAGCGTTTTTACTGTTCAAGATAAAACCTACATTTTGGGTTGATCTAGTTCATGTCACACCCCCATCTTTACTAAAACTCAAGACCAAGACCAAATATGTAAGATTTTCTCAACCTTTTTTTTTTTTTTTTTTTTTGTCTCAAGTATCTTCAGCATTTTGTGGGCTATCTCTATATTCTCAGACAAGTGCTCTGCTTGGGTCTGGTCTACCATGACAGCATTGCATTTTACTGGACCTGCTGTGACCATGGCACAACCCAACCCAACTCAAATCTACTCCAGGCCCAAGTGGGGCAGTAAGAGGAGAGATGTTTCCTTGGCCCAGCTACCCTGGGTGGGTGTCCTGGGCAACTGTGTTGGGGACCACCACGATAGGGATGGAGGCACCCTATTGCCCTTGGAAGGACATACAGTTGGCTGTTGTCTACAGCACTTTCAACACTCACAATTAGCTTTCTTCTCCGGAGAGTTAAACGAGATGTACTGAAAAGAGTTGACCATCAACAGGTATTTTATTCCAAGGTCCTCACCAAGGAGCTTCCTCCTTCCCCAGATCTTTCCATAGAGAAGGCCCTGCACAGATGTCTGGGTGAAGACTTAAACTAGACCCAGTTTCAGAAATGAATTTACTTTTCTTTTTCTCTAAGCACAGCCTCTGTCTGAGATGGTATCACTCCAAAATTGCACATCCTGACTTAATGAGCTCAATATGGCTTGAGATATGTAACCCCAACCATTACAGAAAGCCTGATAACAAACAGTAAAGATACAACACAAGTGCTTTACATGAACACCAGCTCTGCAGGAACAGACTCACTAGGATGCTGAGTCTCAGTTTTAAGGAAATTCTCCCCTAGACGGGAGGTACTGGAGTCTGTCCTTTAATTTGCCCTACTTTGTCTGATTCTTCCTCTTTCAAATGTTAACTCCCATTCCTTTCCAGGAATATAGACCATTTTGCATATTCAAAACTTTTAGAAAAGTATCCAAACCTTTTGATATTTATCCAGACCAGATCTAACACAGAAGTTTCCAGTCAGTGATGAACCTAATAACCAATACAGCTAAGTAATAATTAACAACAATAATTAAAAATACATTACAATAATAAAACTGTAATAATAACGTAAAAATCCAAAGCTGAGCTGGGAAAATGGAAAGGATAATTAAAATCCAAATGCAGGTTCCATAATAAAAGTACTCTTATGTCATTCTGTACTACTGGCTCGAAAAGGTATGGCTGCATCCAAAATCGTGGAGCACTTTGCCTGAGTTTGCATGTTTTAAAAGCAATTGGCTAAAGACTCCTCGAAAAGGAAGCCTTGTGCTTGGAAACACAGGTGAATGATACTGTGGACATCATAGGTGGGTGGGAGAGCATGGGAGAAAGACCTGGTAGCAAATGAGAACTGACAGATCTGAAATGGAGTGATTTGGGGTAAAACCATGGGAGGTGGGACCTTGCAGAACAGGGATAGCAGTCTCTGGATGCAGCCTCCACTGCTGGTGCAGGTCTG
>JAWWLZ010000082.1:44050152-44080442 GCA_035041345.1 Poliocrania exsul
GCATATTTTGTACCCCCACATAAGCAGGGGGCTTTGGCATTAGACAATTACCCCTGTGGGACAGAGGTAATAGCAGGTAGATTGTACCTACCCCTCAGCCACTCCAGGTTGTACCTCATTGTCTATTTAGTTCAAGCCACCAAGAAGGGAGGGTTCATGCTAAGGTGCTGGACTGTGCAGTGTCTAAATCACAATGACTGAGGCTCAGACACCAGTTCCCTCCTGTCAAGTTTGTTGTCAGGGGATGGTAGCCTGGCAGATGGGTGGTAACAAACAGCTGGAATGCAATAGCAGCATTTAGTTGATGAATGTGAATAAGAACCCTACTGTATTTAAAGTTGCTGTCTGCTGGCATCAATAGAATGCCATAAGGCAGTGAATCCTGCTTTGGTTTCAGATCTGATCTGGGGAACTGGAGCTTGCACTGTCCATGCTGAGATGTCACTGGGGTTTAAAATCTTGCTTGCAGGGTGCACTTTACAGGCCCAGGGCCCTGAACCTCTTCAACTATATTCTTCATTTATTCTCATCACTGTCTTAGGACCATGAGTTACTCAAAATGTCAGCTGACAAAAAGAAGACCAAGATTTGGTTCATCAGTTGAAATAAATCAGTGAAAGGCTTCTGATCCTGCAAAATTTTTGGAGAAGTGTACAAGACCTGTTAGATGAGTATAACTCTCTGGCTAAGGGTTTTAAGCCCATGCTCTAATTTCACAACAGTCCAAGGGAGTTAAGATAATGCTTAAATGTTCCTACAAATGTTTGGTCTGACAACATCCTACAGCCTCAGTTTCATTCACACAATGTGATGGGAGTCAGATTGATTTTGTCTTTATGCAATGTGCATGAGAAAAGACTTACTTTTGAAAATACAATGACTAAAATTGTGGATGAAGTCCTGGGGTTACCTGGAAACAGGTACATACAAGGTGAATGCATTAAAAACTTCAGTGACAATCAATTACCCTTTAGAGTAGCAGACTTCATTACTAAAAGACTGGGAGGCTGTCAGTAACACAAAATAACTACATATGCATGTATGTATATGTAGCACAGGCATGAGCCACATAGTTTGTAGCCTGATGTTTGGAAAGATTGGGATGTTCAGCTCAGAGACTTCAGACTGACTCCTTCGAATGTCAGTGGAACCTATTCCTTGATGTTGTGTCAGTCCTATTCGGCCATCTCTTGAATCTGGGCTCAGCAGTTACCTGGGGATAGATCATAAACTTACAGGGACAGGACAAGGCTTTCTGCACACAGAGAAGGAGCCAAGCCATTTTATATCCACAGCTAGAGCTTGCATGAAACCTTACAGTTCCTTTTTGGGATGAATGAGAGAAAAAGAAAAGATTCAGACAGGCAACTTGGTTTTAGAGAGGCCTTCTTTCCTAACTACACCAACCACTGCCAAAGCACTGCCAGCAAAGAAACAATTGTTGCATAAGTTTAGTGCCGTTGCACTTTTCTAGCAAGCCAAGTGTTTTTTCTGACTGCATGGTAAATAAAGATCAGAAGTATACCAGGTGAAGAAAAACGTGTGTATCTTCAGAAAGACTTCATAAGCCTGCAACAGGTCTTCATTTTGACTATTCTCTACAAACTGAAGTTCTTAAGTACTGAAATATTTTGTTTTTCACAGTAACACAAACCAGTTAAAATGGCTCAATGAGTTTGTCTTCCTTTAACCAACTGAAAACTTAAAGAAGAAAACAATTGAAGTTCCTCTGAATGTAAAATCACATCTTGTAATTTAGTGGCTAAATACTGATTTATTTTTATTAGTTTAGAAAAGTATTTCTTGCATATTCTTCAATTTGTGCAACCAGCTGAAGCATGCAGGGATGAAGTTGCCCTGTGCACATTTCTGCTAGGTTGACAAAAGTACCCTAAGCAACAATACTTTTTTCTGGCTCATGTTTCATTACCTTCCTGAGCTGACCTTATGGAGATGTCTGTTTAAGTGAACCTGAGCCAAGGAAACACCAGGCGACAGACCGAAAATCTTGGTTTAATTGAGTCATCATGCCAAGCGCATGGGAAGCCTGGTGACACTGACAGAGTGCTGTGCAGTGTTTTGGAAGGTTCGCTGCTTCCCCAGCCCCAGACATGCCAGGTCCAGATGAGCCTGAGGGGACAGAGCCACCCCATATGTGAGCAACAGGATGCAGAGGGTTTGCTGTGCGAGAGGCGTCCCACCGTCTGCCACGTGCCCAGCAGAACTGATGCATCCCACAGCTGTGTGGCTGCTCAGATACAACAGTTGTGTGCCTGTACAGCAGAAATTTTCCAAGAAAAAGTAGTGCTCCCTGCCTGAAACCAAGTGTGTGTTTGAGGCAGGGGCAGTAGATTCCCACTAAATAGGAGTGTGCATCACTCAAAGGCAGAGCTTGGCAGATCTCCAGGGGCAGAGGCTCAGAAGTTACAAACCAAACTCTGCCAGAGCCCTGGGGGAGCTCTTTTTGAGAAAACAGTGAACAATCAGACACAAATCCCAGGAAGGCTGTTATCCCCACTGGAAGCAAACCAAAGAAAATGTTCACACCAGTTCTTCTGCATAAAACCAGGGGTTTGGTGTTACTCTACTGACAGTGTAGTCAGTTGCCTGGCTGGAAAAGTTGACGAAGGAGTAGCTCTGCATCTTTGCTTTCTTATGTGAGTTTTATTTCCAGAGTTGTGGTGATAATAGGAACATCTTCAAAATCTTTGATGAAACCAAGGACTATATAGGCAGAAATTGAGCACAACTGTGCCTGGTAAACTGTATTTAATAACAGCTCTATAAGACTTCATGAATTGGGATATTTTTATGAGTGATGCTGCAGTCATGTATGGGACTAATTTGGAGACTTAAATGCAGGCCATATGTGGCTGCCCAGCGCTCATGATACACTCGGTAGATTTTGTGACCTCGTGTATGTTCCTGATATTTCTTTTCCTTTCCTTAGGCTTCTTACATTTGTTCACTGCACACACAAACATACTCTCCTAGACTAAAGTGCTGTCTCTCCTGGTTACTGGCAATTTTGCCAATGACTTTTGTGGGACTGAGATTTAATAACTGCTGTATGAAATATTTTCATGCCTGGTGTATGAAATAATTTCATACTCTGTAGACACTCTTGCTTTGATATATTGGAAAATGAGTGACATTTACTGTCTCTGAGAATTAAGAGTGCCACATTTTCTAGGTATGGTCTAGAGTTAGCGTGCAGGCTATAATTAAAAAACCTCAGTGATGCACTGATCACCAAAGAAGCATTTGTTTATTTGCCTACAGTGCAAGTTGGCCATTTCAATATAGGTCTATCTATAATTACATTAATATAAATAAAGCTGGAGTGTCTGTGCTTTACCCAGCTGAGGACTACACTTGAGTTTTAGCAGAGCCAGAGGGATGAATTTAATTTGTTTAACAGATCAGTCAGATTGCAACTGGCCTTGTAAAACAAAGGTGATAACCAGAGATGCCAAAAAGAGCCAGCCACCTACGGACTCGGATCAAATGGGACCTTCTATGTGGGGCCCTGCAGTGCACTCATGACACCTGCACTTCAAAGGCAACCCACGGAAGAAAAGTGAGCCTGTGACCTTTGGCTCTTCACAACAAACAAAGAAGATCAAGAAGTGGCTGTTGGACTTTCTTAACTCCATTTGTTTTTTTGTTAGGAATACACAAGTCATTAGACCCTGTACTGATTGGATTTGCTGTTTCCCTGTTTTGTGTAGACCTCCTGAAGGAATTCTTCTGGGTTTAGAGTTTCTTACCTGTTTCAAAGATCCAGGTATATATGGAAGAGCTACATAGGTAGGACATACTCTTCCACCAACAGCGCACTTCTGGACCTGTGCACAACTGGAACAAGTTGAGCCAGTAAAGCACAGCCCTGCTGGCGTGTCTGGCCCCAGAGCATCAGGCACGGATGGAGGTTGGCTCTTCCACCAGTTTCATGTCCCTGTTGGACATTGCTGAGTCAACAGAGGTGTGCTGGGTGGACCTGGCCGAAGTAATTGCATTGTTCTCCTGAAGGCATTTGAGTTGCACAGCTAATGACAAAACCAAAAGAGGCAGCAAGCTATAAATGTTCTAATTAAGAAATCCATGTTCCTGTGTTTAATTGCACTTCCTTACATGTGACATTGTAATACTGTGAGTTCTCTGGTGTCCACTGAGTGTTTTGGGGAACAGAAAAGGTAAGACTCAAGCTTTGACTGCAAGTATAACATAAAGTAAATCTATAAATGTATCTGAACTTGAAAATTATAAACTATAAATGGAAAAATATGCAAAAGCCTGTTGCAACTTTTCTCCTCTGGCATCTTTCATGATACTAGGGTAGAGCAGCTTTAATGTACACTGGGACTATCCACAATGTGGGCACCAATGCAGACCCCAACTGTTCATCAGTTTTGTTCTGACCTAAGTGTGGCCCCAGTTCTGGTTATCTGCAGGAGATGCTGTATTTCTATTTGCAGTACCATCATCCATGCTCGCCCACTGCCCACACTCCCAATCCCCCACCTTTCCTTCAGCTTTGCAACCACTGCAGTACCCTAGCATTGTGCAAGGGCTGGCCCTGGAGAACTCACTCCAGTAGCAGAAATGCAGTGAGGAAAGGCAAAAAGCAAAAGAATATTTGCAGCCCAAGTCAATACATCCTTCTTGCTTATTGTCTATTTGCACAAACTATTGCTGAAGGATGAGGCAGGGGTGGGATGGAGTGCTCAGTGGGGACAGAGGGTAGGGCTGCTCTGGATATAGCCCAGGAAAGAAATCCTAAGGAAACTGCAGCCTCAGCTCTCACAGAGAGGAGCATATGAGGCCATGCAGTCATGCCAACCAGGAGTGGTGCTCATTTCCACATGAGCTTTGGGGTCAGTTTTCTCACAGTTTTCCCCATGACAATAGCAATGAATGCATCCTGAGTGCCAAGGAGCTGCAGCATTAGTTGCTGTCTCTTCCTTGTCAAAAATACTGATGTGTGGCCTGCATACTACAGAGGAATTGGCAATTTTAGATCATTACTGGGGAAAAACATGGCAAAGATTAACTTGTCTCACCATAGTGCTGGTGTCTCCTGCAGCAGTGAAGGAAGAAAAGGCTTGACACCACACTGAATCCACTTTTGTCTTAGCAGGGTACTGGCTGCATCTGTTTGAAAGGCTTGCATTGTATCACTGCTCTTTGTTATCAGGTTTCCCATGGTGGTCAGTGTTACATATCTTACATTGTTTGAGCTAATTAAGCCGGGGAATCAGGGAAAGCACATTTCCGGCAGGGATTTATTGCCAAAAGATATTTCAGCTGAAGGGGGAAAAAAGGAAATCTCCCTTTATGTCCTGCATTCCTGAGCTGTTTCATAATATTCAGCGTTCAGCTTCATGGAAATAAATGGACAATAATGTCAGGAACTTTGAACTTGAGCAGTTTTCTTCTGTTTCATTGAATTTAAAAGCACTATAAAGAAAGCTGGGGATCCGTGTAGCCACAAAAATAAAATTATTTGAATCATCTTGTTGGAAACAGAGTTACAAGTGTTTGTTAATAATTTACAGGCAAATGACTGTTGGCTTTCCAGGTGCTTTGTGTCACTATTATTTGCACCTGCTTTTACATTTCCTTACAAGAGAAGTGCAAGTTGGCAGCATTTTGCATCTTCACTGGTATCTATTTAGGATGCTGGCAGAGGGAAATGGTTCAGTACTGTCTGCACCCAGCACAGTGGTTCACAGCAGCACCAAGGGGTGCTCAAAGTACCGGGCACCAGCAGGGCTGAGCCCTGCAAACATGCCTGGCATGACAGCGCTCAAGCACCTTTTACAGCACCTGCAGCTGCCCAGCAAGTGCTGCCCAGGGGGCAGAGCCTTGTCTGCAGTGGGGTTGTTGGCCCAGTCGAGAGGGGAAGCTCTGCTCTTACGTATGGGATGTCATACACAGGTTCATTGTTAGGAAATCCTGTGTGTGAACAAAGCCCTGCTTTTCTTCCAGATAGCATTAATAATCACGGTCAGTGGGACTGGTGATGATGACAGTTGCTTCATTTTCACCAGTAGGTCTAAAAGGCTTTGCTGAAAGAAGTGAGGATGATGATCCTCTGCCTGCCAAGGTAAACCTCAGCAACTGGGGAGCATTATTGATTGTTGAAGGCATACAGTGTTTTAGAAGAGAAGGTCCTGTTTTCAGCTTTGTGTAACTTTTGCCAAGCTTTGGCTGTTCAGCATGAAATTGTTTTCAGATGTCCTCTGAAGGATGGTTTGTTTGGGTCTTTTTTGTTTTGCCTATTTTTTTTCTTTTGGTGTTTCTTTTTTTTTTAAATATAGTTAGTTTCAGCTGAAACTTTTCAGATCTCCCAAACATAACAAAAAAAAAAAAAAGGATTTTCACCCATGGGAAAAAAAACCACTGGAAACTTTATCTTTAGAAAGCATTGGCAGTATCCCTCATTTGAAGTAGGAACTGAAAGTCGGATATCACAGTATTGTCAATGAAGAAAAATTTACCTTAAATTTACTAAAACTTAATTTCTAGCATTTGCTGTTTTGCACATGCTCACCACAGAGAAGAGTGCTGCAGCCAAACTCCCCTGATATTTGGCCTGCAATGAGCAGGCTAGAGTGTAACCTGACATTGCTATCACTTAATCCTTAGGTCAAGTGAGAAGGGTCTTGGATAGAATAGATTCTAGCGACTGATGGAATATGCAGGTGTCAGTGTGGAGCTGAAAGATAACAGTCTTTCCTAATTTTTTAACAGGAAATTACATGCCAAAGCTCTTAAAACAATTGGGTTGAGATTGAAAAATCAGAAACTCAAAGTCAAATAGGAATAATTTCACAATTAAGGTTCTCTTCATAATCCCACACCAGTCCCTTTGTGAAGATTTGCTTATTATGATCCATCTTTAATTAAATGATGATGCTAATTTTTTTCCCCAAGTCCCCATCCTCATGTAGTGCAGAGAATGACTGTGATGTTAAAATTAATGAAGACTGTATTGTGAAGAAAGTCCTTGGCTGTAGAGTCCTCATCCCAAGTGCCCCTTTAGCTGGAAGACATGTGGCCCATGAGGTAGCAAGTTACAAGAAGGTTTAAGATTATGTGGTGTCTTAGGAATCCTTGCTCCTGCATATTTGCTCCTGCCACTGCATCTGGGTATGGTGCTGACGAAGTCACTTAAGGCAGGTTTTTCACTGGTGGATGCCAAATGCAAAGCTGTCACTGCCAGAGTACCTGCCCTGGCATCCAGAGGCTGCTGACCCTGCTGCTGCTCTTCCCAGGTGAGACACCAGGTAGGCAACACTGGGAGAGAGAATCTCAACCAGCAGCCCAGATCTCCCTGCTCAGTTTCCCTGTACTTTTTTCCTGAGAGTAAATGAGCCAGACTAAAGTGCAGAGCAGGCTGATACCAAGCTCCCATTCAGATAAGTATGACACGTGTAACAACCATTCGTAGGCAGAAACCTGCTCTGGTGCACGCAATAGACTTTGGGAGGGAAAGAGCTGGGGAGAAAGGTGGTGTGGAGCTTGCTGCAATGTTCCCTTCTACCCTTTCACTAAAACATGGATCACATGGGTAGGCCCCTTGAATGACCTGCTGAGCTGATAGAAGATAGAAGGAAAAAACATCTGAAAGTGCCCCTGGAAGTCACAAGGAATACGAGTGCTATGTAAACAGCACAAAGTCTTAAGCCACTAAAAAGTCTCTCTGAGCAGATCATCTTCTCACCTCCTTTCCACCATGAGGAAAAGTAAGGCAAGAAGAAAGGGAAAGAGGGAAGAGCATTGAATATTTTCTTTTATTTCACAGGAGCTCAGGTGTTGGACTGGTTGCAAATTTTCATTATGTGCAAAAAGGAGTGCCTCAGGTTTTTGGGCTGTTTCTGCCTTCTGTCTCCAGTCCCCAAACCTATCATACTGAGAGTCTGGTGACAAATCCCAGATGCTTGGAGAACAAGCTGCAAAGGCAGTAACGCTGTCTTGTCTCAGCAGTATGGGGATGAGGAGGAAAATAGGGTCCTTACTGCCTCTCCAGCTTGGCAATCTCAGTGCCCAGAGCCCAGCAATCTTCTGGGCTGAGAGCATATGAGCAGCAGCAGCAGCTCAGCATATTCCTGAGGCCATGGATTGAGATGGGGTTGCTGCAGCTTTAACAGAGGTGACACCAGCCTTGGCAAACGTGACCTGCTCTATTATTGAATTGTGTGGTGCTGTTTTGCTTTTGCTTTAATATTGGTAATTATGCAATTTCTAGACAACTTCCCTGTCATAACCAGGGCAGCAATGCTGACAAAACAGGCTTTAAATAAGCACTTGTCAGAGTAACAGCTATTTTTGTTTGCCCTATTTAGCACTGTGTTTAAGGTCTACAGTGGAAATCTCAGACAATTTTAAATACATGGTGCAGTTACTTTATCACTCCATCACAATATTCAAAATCCCCAAGGCCTGGAAAAAGTATTTTGACAGCACCTTTTGGTGGTTCCTTCCTCCACGTGAAGGTCATAGTTTTTGCAGGACCTGCTTGAGAGCCAGGAAGCCCAGAGAAGTTTAGGGTTCATGAGCCCTTCTTTCAGGTTGTAAGGACTGTTGGGCAGAAGAGATTGAATATGCTGCTTTTCCCCCATCTCCGAGATCTCTGGAAAGTTCTCCAGTGGAAAAGAAAGAACAAAAACACCACCACAAGACGTAGCAGTCCTGCTGTTCCTCAGGCAAGAAGGAAACAGAAAGCACTCTCAAAGCCTCTCTGCTCATCATTAAGAAAACACAAGAAACCCTTCTTCTCTTCCTTTTTAAGCCCTGTCTGAAGCCACAGTCTTCAGGCTTCTCAGGCACTGGGCTGCCTTGTTTGCCCAGTGCTGGGAGCAGAGGGCACAGGTACAACTTCAGCACACGGTGAGCGGTGTCTTACCCAAGGTGCTGTGAAGGGGCATCTGCAAGGCCCCAGCCATGCAGCAGAGTAGGGATATGCACAACCTGAAATATGTGGAAGCTCACTCTTCAGATAGGGAAGGGAGGCTAGATGGGCAGTGGCACAAATGTGACAGTCATTAAGGAGTTCTTCCTTCAGGAAATAAAGTCACCAGCCAAGCACAAAAGTATTGCAGAGTAACATGTGGGAGCAATTGCATTCTGATTTATATAGGCTATTCTTTTTTTTTTTTTTTACCCCCTCTGTCTCCAGACTATGGACTTCCTAGCCTGTCTGTTCCTGGGCAGTTTGTGATGTGTTTCCAGAGAGTTTCTGGAGCTCTGCTCAGGTGGTCACCTCACGCAATTACCTTAAAAAAGCTCTGGGGAGGAGGAAAAATGTTCACAAGGATTTTTGCTGCGTTTATGAAGAGGACAACGGCAGTGAAAACATTTGGGGGTCCTGTGTTTTGAACAACACCCTTGCTTTCCCCTCATTCTCATCTGTACCAGCGGATGCCAGAGAGACAGCCAAAGCAAACATAACACATGGGAAATGGTCTGTAAATCTAAAACAAAAGAGGTTCTCTTTTATCAGCTGTTTCCTGTTGTCAAAAATAAATTATCGCTTTAACAGTGCATTTTTCAGTTCACTATGTATAGAAACATGGTGAATTATTTAACTTTTTGAGCAGAATTTAATTTTATTGCATGTATTAAAACAATCCTGGTATTAAAATAATATCATCTATGTCTATTTATCCCCATTGCATTCCCTCTCTTCTTTGGTGAAGGGCTAAAAATACCCCCACCTCAGTAGCTTAGCAGGTTAGGCAAAAAATGCTTTAAATTATGGTAATTGAATGGCACCTGCCTTATTTCCCCGAGCCTGTCCTGCTCTGCTGCTGGAAGCACGAAGAGAGGCTGGTGTGGATGCAGGCTGACCTCACATTCCCAGAAATCCCTGGCTGCTGTGCTGTGGCTCTCTATCTCCTGACTCCTAAATGAGCTCCTGCAGCACCGGTCACCCACTGCTCCAGAGGGTGAGCTAAGAAGCCGAAAATAGCCTCTTTTCTGATAATACAGGGCTCTGCTTATAAAGGCAGTGTTCTGGCATCCCAGATAAGATGTGCACAGCCTCCTTTGGTTGCATTTTCAGCCTCCCGAGCCTTTCTCTGCCTGCCAGAAGGGCTCATGTGGTGCTTTGCCTTATATGCAGGTGCTGCTGGAAGCGCCTTTCCCGGAGACGGGTCTGAAGGTTCCAGTGCAATCACGGTCAGGGTTGGGGGTTGCCTTGCTCGGTGCAGCACTGGTAGGAATGACCAGGGCTGTGTTATGGAGCACTTCAGAGCTACAAGGGGTGGGCAGGCCCCAGGTGAGAGCAAAGGTGTTTCCAAGCTGTGGCCCAGGGCTGCTGTGGGGGCAGGTAAACACCTTCTGCTGCCCCACCTGCCAAGTGCAGATTGTACAGTTTGTGTATGAAGAAAGCCAGTGAGCTGTGAGAAGAGGGAATAGTGCCCTGAAATTGTGGGAACCATGGGCTTGGTGGGCTGATAATCTCTGGTTTAGGGAGGCAATCGTGGTCTCTGAGATGTGATAATCATGCTATTTGACAAGTATTAAGATATATTCAGCTTGGATGGACTGCTGGCTGTAGAGACATCACAAGCAGATATTTGGAACACTTGTAGGGGTGTATTTCATAAGCAGAGCAGGGTGCTCCCCTTTGGCACCTATATTTGTATTTATATGCAACCATGATACTTGTGCATGGATACCCCATCAAATACCACTGGCTGGGCAGGGCTGCTTCTCTGAGTCCCAGTTGCTTTATTTCTGAGTGAGAAGTACAGAGCCTGGTTAGGTGAGCATGTAATAAGTATATTCCAGAGCAGGCAAAACAGTGGCCAACCAGGATTAGACAATGCCTACCATCAGTAACCAGTTCAGTCCTGCACCCTGGGATTAGGTTCTCTGCCTCCAGAAATGGTACTAATTAGGAAGCACTTGGAAAAGTAGAATTTCCTGCTACTCTGGCAGGTCCTACTCTTGCCACAAGAGCCTCTGTACTTCACCTGGCATGCTGAAAGTGGACATTAGCAGAGCCTGTTCCCTCTACTGTACCTTTATGGGAGAAACAAACCTGGAAGATGTGCTGTGGTGGTCTCTGTGGAAACCTGCTGCAGTTGTGTGGAACACATCACACCTGTGCTGCTTCAGCACTCGTCTCTCTCAGGTTAGAAACTGCCATGGCATAATCATGGGATTAAAGTGCTGCAGAATATTCCAGACAGGATGAAGGTGTTTTAATGTATGCTGACGCCTGGTTTTGAGCCAAGGAGTTTAGCATATATTTGCATACATGATTTCAAATCCTAGTGTAAATAAGACATAGATATTAGCTGATAACAATGTTCTCGGAAAAATATGACTAGAAACACTGGTTGCTTTGAGATTTGATAATCATGTAGTCTAGCAAGTGTGAACTAGGACATAGTCAACCTGCCTAAAGTATTAGCAGCAGTCATATCTTGAACAGACCCTTACTTTCAGAGTGTTTACAGATGGCAGGATATTTCTGTGGAGCAACAAACTCTTGGTCATGGAAAAAATGCACCCAAATCTGATGTGTTATCCTCTGATTTCCATCAGATCAGCCTAAGCTGAATGGTCTGCCAGAACTCTGATCAGCCGTGTGACATGCTCCCTGCCTCAAAGGATGGTCCATCCCAGGGGCTTTGTCTACAATTTCAGCACAGGTGGGTTTGGTCAATGGGACACTGATGTTCAGTATGGTGTCATTTTGTGAGGGTAGGGGCAGGCTTAGCAGGACAGTGGGTACTGATGCTGTGTTTGTGAGGATTGAACTAAAGACATATGTGGCTACAGTGTCATTAAATAAGCAGGCCTAAACACATTAAGAAGCATTTTGCTTCTTCCGAGTTTGTTCCATGTATTTTTGGTTCAGAAAGGCTTCTATTTCTTTCTATTTGTGTCAACCCACAAACACTGACAGGAGATAAAAGCCTAAAAGTCTAAAAACCCAAGTCTGCTGGGTCTGAGCCTGCAATACCTGTCAGATGTGTATCTTGGATATTTTTACTTTTTATTGATTTTCATATTTTTTCCATAAAATTTCTTTGGAAATGGGATTTTCTTAAATCCTGTGTGTGCTGTGATTGAGAGGGAAGGGTTTTGCACACCCTACCTCTGATGGGCACAGGTGGGGAAGGACTCAGAAGTTCCCCTCTATCTCCTTGCAATGTTTTGATCTGGCCAGCAAAATTAATGGAAATTCCCATACCCTCAGGAAAATCACCATGATTTTTTTTTTTAAACAGAAAGTTGAGTCTGCTTTTTCCTGTGACTCACATGGGCCCCACCAGCCTGCAAACTTGTAATTCCAGAGCTTCCTGCAAGAGGTGCAGCCAGTGGTACATGCAGGAAAACTCTTTGTAGGTACTGTGCATAAGTGATGGAGAAGAGGTGTTTTGACTAGACCAACTAAAGAAGAAAAGGTTTCCCTTGCTTTCCCTATCTCAGATATGACACCCTTTTTCTTTTCCCTCCTGTGACTGAAATCCCCATGTCTTATCATAAGTGAAAAGGGAGCCCCTTTTAAAGCAGTTACAGGCTTTGAAAATATTATGTTAAGCCTTTTTTTCAAGGAGGTATGTCACCAAATGCATGGGCCTGAATCTAATCACTGAATCAGTCACTTGTTCTTGGAAGTAAAGTCCTCCCCAACAACATATTTCTAGCTCTACAGCCTCTTAAAAAACAGTGGGCCAAACAAGTTATCAAAAGCTATCAGGTGCTTTGGTTTTACCTGGGGATCCTTTCAATTGAATGAGAATGTGGTGGGAGTTGTGGTTCCCCCAAGGAGCAAGATGTCAGGGAAATGACCTGCTCAGGACTGCCCAGACTGGGATAGAGAGCTCAGGAGACATGAAAATGGAAAACAAGAGCTAGAATCTTTCTCCTTCCCTCTTGAGCTATGTTTTTGTTTCAGAGGTGGTTCTATCCTTTCCCAACCGGGTATTTAGAGTCTGGTTGGAAACAATTATTATCATTCACATGAAGTACTTTATTTCACAATTAAGACTGTGTAGCAATAGTGATTGAGAATTCATGTCTTCCAGGCATGGGGTAAATGAGTGCAAATAAAACATCTCACCACTGTTGTTCAAAGATGTGGCCTTTTATTCATTTTCACAAGGGTAAGAGTGTCACGTTATTTTTTTAGAATGTCTTTATCCTGTGAGGTTACTGTGTGCAAAATTCAGGGCTAGGATCAGCTCTAACACTGCAGTGAACTGGCAGATCAGCCACCTCAAAATATTTTTACTTAACCCAAGTATATATGCTACTGGCAGCACATAAAGGATTGGTTTGTAGACCCCATTCTGAGCAAGGTCAGCCTGACAAATGAGTAGATTCTCCTTGTGTGTTAAATACTAATCAGAAAACAGGGATATAAATATTACAGCCCATCTCAGGTATAATACACAAAAAATACTGGGCAAACCCCTGAGGTCTCCATTCTTGAGCTGTAGTGGACAGCTAATTGAGAAGCCTTGCAAGCTTGTCATATTTTCTTTCTGCCAGGCTGGCCATGTGCCACACGTGGTACAAGGCAGGGCAACTTGATGGCTTGGTCCAAAGAGCTGATGTTACCCCACGCCAAGGTGTGCATCCCGGTGGGTCACCTCTCTGCAGCAGGGTTGGGCTGTGCACCCAAACACCCTCTGCACTGAGCACCCACTCAGGGAAAGGGCAGGCCCATGGCTCTGCTCCTTGCCCCTGTACCCTGCCCACATACCAATACTCCTGCAAACATTGTCCTCAGCAGCTCTCCCTCTGTTCTGGGCTGTGACAGCCAGGAGGAAGCAGGGCAGGAACTGTGGCTCTCTCCCAGAAAATGTTTTTCTTAGGTTTCCTTCCCTTCTGCAGTGGGATCTTTTCAGGCTAATCAGCCTCCATAAAAGGTGGCTGTTGAAATCATAGGAAAAAATAATATAATGTGCTAGCTCTGGGGCCGAGAACAGATATTTGGTCACAGCTCCCAGGTTCCTTCAAGGGGTAAATCAATGTTCCACTGAAAAATTTTATATTTCCCTCCACCTTTATACTGATCAGCCAGAATTTCATGGCTCTTAAACACAGGCACTTAGGAAAAGGAGAGGTCAACTCACTTAGTGCCTTCTACAAGCCATCTTGATTTCTTGATGACATCAGAAGAGGATGCTTATGCGGGAAAGCTTCTTTAAGCATGGAGAAGACAGGGCTGGAGGGTTGAGGCCTTTTTTTCCCCATGATGATTTTGCCAGAGGAAGTATTGCTTGTGTCTCAGTCCCATGCTGTGGCTTTTTATTTTTAGTTTGGATGTTGGCTATTGGCAATCATGATTGCAGTCTCTCAGAGCACTGCTTCGGGTGACATTCATCTGGAGAACGTTGAAACATAGGGGAAAGAATTATAAGCAGCAGCTGCAAGACATTTTTCACCCCAAAGGGCAGAGAAAAAAGCCAGCACAACTTTGAACCATGAGAGTTCAGCTGAGGATAGGAGCCAACCCTTTCATCAAGCTAGCACAAATCCCACAAGCAGACAGATCTGTGCAGCGTGGTGATTTCTGAGTAGAGTTAGTCTTGATCTGCTATCTCAGCAGTGGATTTGGATTGGGATCAACTCCCAGCTCCTGACAACAGGCCAGGTGTGTCTCCTCTGCCAAACTGCCCTCTGCAGCTGGAGCAGCATTGTGGCCTCACAAAGCCATGGTGGATCTCCTGGTCTCATAGCTTGGACTCAGTGCAGGTGGGAGCTGCTACATCCTCCCAAGAAGAAGGAGTAGCAAAGCTGCAGTTGTTATTCAGTTTCCATCCACTGAAGGTAGGGAAGAGAGCTGGCCTGAGCTGCTCACGGGTCTTCTCACATCAGGAGCATTTCTTCCTTGCAACTTCAGATGTTATTCTTCTGCTGCTGCCAAGTCACAGGTATCTCACTGCAATTCAAAATGACCAAGGCAAGCTCCACATTGAGACTGAGAGGTGCCACAAAGCTCTCCACTTATTTGAACTTGGCATTGGTGAATAACAGGTCAGAAAGGACCTTCTTGTCTAGTTCGAACCTCAAAGTGAGAGCATGTCTGAGCAGTCTGTGTTGGGATGCAAGAGCTGCTGCAGCCCTGCCTGTGAGCTGTGGTGGGTAAGGGCTGTCTGTCCCACCTCTGACACAGGCAGGCTACTGAAATACAGGAACAAGATGTGGTCAGGTTCACCTTTGAAAAATATTTGTTAATGTGAATACCATGGAGATTAGAAAAAGACTTTGCCAAGCCTTTCCTGGCTCTTGCCTTATCATGGTCCTCTTTGCCTGGCTACCATTGAAATCCTATCCACCAAAGCTTTGCTGTTGTTACTCAGACTAAAGCCAAATAAAGGAGGACTAAGCTACCCAACTGACCCACTATGTCTGCCTGTTCTCCTGGGCATGGATGTTCTCAGGATCCAGGGCCATGTGCCCAGGGAAAGGTAAAGCTGATGGAACCTGAGATGAATGCAGCCCTCTCAGTGTAGTTATGGGTTTAGAAGTCAAGTCAGTGTTAACAGATGCCTTTAGCTTTTTTATTTTCTTTTTACTGTAAGGATGTGTACAGCTATCCATCCAGCCACCCTAGGCTGCTTTTTTTCACAAAGACCTAGACATATGTATTTATACAAATACACATGTACATATGCCAATGTTTTTTGTACACTAGCATTTATAGGATGCTAGGCAATTCCCAAAGCTAAATCTGACATATTATCCATCTATATATTCAGAAACATTCATGGTACACTTTAGAATATGCATAATGGCTTTTGCTATTTCTGCTGTTGGAAGCTAAGTTCAGTCCACATTAGTCTGATACCACGATTTTGCACTGGTCTGTGGACTTCGTGCTGCACACCCTTTGCTCTGAACTGCTGTAGGATTCTTTTCCACTCATTGATATCAACTGAAGAAGAACTTGGAGTGCTGGGGTGAATGGGGGAATTGTGGACGAAGGCACTGAAGCTTTACTGACACTCAGGCAATCTCTTCCCTGTCTCCCCTAAAGCAATCAGGTCCCAGCTTGAGCTAAAGCACAGCCATGAAAGCAAGAACAGGTTCAAAGTGCAAATAAATACGTGCTTGAGGGCTCCCTGTAGGGATGGAAGGTGAGCAAAAACAAAGGAAGAGACATGGTAAACATACCCAGCCTGTCTGGAAGGAAGAACAGGTTTTGATAGGATGGGAAGCTGGGAGAACATACAGTGCATTCTGAACTCTGCAAGTCGTCTGATCCTTCTTACAGACAAAAATCACATAACTAATTGAGATGGGAGGGAGGTTTATACGCTTAATACTTGTTAAGGATTTTGCCTTATACATAGCCTAATTTAGTCATCTCCAAGGCTTTCTCCAAGGTACAGGAGGAAAATTGTGTTGATGTCAGTGAATGAGAAACTACAACTCTCACATCAAATCTAGGCTCTTCCTCTGAATCTTATGTGTTGTCTGTATGTGTACACACATACCCTCCACCACCCAATCCCCACCTCTAACACACATAAATCTGGTCTCCTAACAGCAGGCACGTGGCTTCAAAAGGACTCTGGGAAGAGTAATACAGTTGTTGTGGGTACACTAGGACTTCCATGGGGTGAAGATGGCTATTTTCAGTTTTCCCAGATGTACAGCAATTCAAAGATGCACAGAAGAAAAGCACAGATTTGAGATGAACAAACTATTCTATAGAGACAGATAGGTCTTATTATAGAACTGCTTTTCAAATGGAGGCTCCAGTGTGAGAACATTTTGGGACCTCAGGTCCTTTGATAGGGAAAGAGAGTGTTCCTGATCAGACCAACAGGGACTCCCTGTTGCATTCAAATGTTGACTGTGAAAAAGTGAAGTGAGTGAAGTTTTGTTTTGCTTGACTGAGCTTTACAGTTCCAGTTATTGTTTTGAAAAGTGAAGAGATACCTACTACATCTCCTGGGAAAGTGAGTAGTGGCTTGCATTGGAAGAAACAGCTATTATGGTGAGGTTCTCAGCTTAGCTCTCTATTTTTGGCTTTATGTATTCATGTCTGCTCGAATTTCCCCTGCAATAACAGCTTTGTGATTAAATGACTAGAATAAATGGTTTCAGAGCATCTGGGAATAGGCAGAAATGTAATTATTCATTTATTGATAGCAAGGTAGGTATTGATTTATATAGGATATTAAATGCTCTGCAGCAGGGGAATGAAATATTATTAGTATTTTAAAAGAGGAAATATTGCCACCTTGTTTTCTACTTTTAAGCACCTGTGGGGAGAATACCACTTTGCTGATGTTAGACTGAATGCTTTGAATTATTTAGGGATTTTCAGCATAGGCTGATGCAAGTGTAAAAGCCTGTCTGTGATAAGTCAAATTTGTTAAAAACCCTACCTCTTCTTCCTTATGGTCCTTTATTGTTAGTCACCTATGGTTCTTGCCTAAAGGAAATACAGCCGAGTAGAGAGTTCAACTAAGAAATCTATCTGTCTCCCTACCTCCATGTCTGTGTTGTCTCTTTCTCTTCCCCTCCATGGATGATACCACAATTGCTAGACATTACATTTTTATAATCTTTATTTCAAACTAGGCTCTCATAAGCATCCTATTTCAGGCGAGATATGTCATTATCCCTGTTACAGTGGAGCAATAGCTTTATAAAGGCAAGGACGAGAAAATTCAGTTAATATGTGAGTGAGTTCCTGTGGAGCAGAAGCAATGAAACCCAGGGAGGGACTCATCCAAGTGGGTTTCTGATGCCTAATAACAGCCAAGCTCTTGTAGTCAGTCCTTCAGCAGATAAGCAAAGAGGGTCTCTCTTCTCTACCTAGTCCTTTATTTTCACAAAACCTGTAGGGATGAGGTATTTCTGAAATTTTACCTCTCTGTCAATGTGCCTGAAAACAAAAGGCTTCAAGAGTTACTGGGGAAGACTAACAGATGGGCACTCAAGCAGGCTGTGTGAGCCTAATTTATAAAGGAAAGTGCCCTAAAAATGAATCCACAATCCTTGAACCATGTGTGCAAGAACAACTGTAGCACACCCTAGAGGAGGAGGAGGGTTGCCATGGTATGCACTGACCCCATCCCATCCCCAAAACACAGCAGTACAGTGTCTGGTGTGTGGGAAGGTGCACAAGGCCTCTGGCCTCCCCAGGGACACCCTGTGACCCACAGGAGAGGCAAAGTCATGGATCACCAGCACATCCTCCCTTCACTGCAGCATCCTCTCTGCTCTTTCAATGGCTCAGTAATCCCTTCCTCATTCTCCCCTAGGTTTTCCCTGCCAAAGCATTACCAGTAATTCCCAAATTAATGGTAATTTCTTCTGGCAGGGGTTTTTCCCCCTTTGCTTCCTTATTTTAAAGTTTCTGTACCTTTTCCAGATCTTCCACAGGGCTGGCTATGGTTCACCACAGGGCTTGTTTAGTTGGCAATCTTTTGCAATGTTTTATCTTTTTTATTACTGCAAAACAAAATGCTTCTCATACTTGTGTCTTCTGGTGATGAGTATGTTTCAAATACATCACGGATGCACTTGGAATTGTAAAGGAAGACATTTCTCTCCACGTGGCATTTTGGCATTGACAGATAGGGGCTGTCAATACTCACCAATACGAGTGTGCCAGAGCTTTCCTCCTGCACAGCATTTATGTTCAGTAAAGCCTTCCTTCCATCTCTTTTACCTTTCTCTTCAGGCCTCAAATTAGAGTTGCTCAAACATTTTTTCTTTTTATTTTTTTTTGTCAGAATGTGGCCTATCAAATACACACAGGTCTCAAACACCCAAAAAGTTTGCTGCCTATAGGCAATATTCACCAGTTCTTGAGGGAGAAAGAAAAAAGGCAGGTCAGAGCTAAGATGAAGTGAGTACATTCCAGTTTGAAATAAGAATACCTGCACAGATTAAATAACAGTTTTGAGGCCCAATCTGTGCTTTATTCCCACCAGTGTTGTCAAAACAGTGTTAACATAGCTGGGGACAAACGGTGCTGCTCAGGTTGAACACTGGTGTATTTTCATTTAGTGGAAGATATTGCCCGTCCCACCCAACCATCAGGCTCAGAGCCTGAGTTATCTTGTGCCAGCTCAGTTGCAGTGCCGAACTCAGACCACTAAAAATGCCAGACAAAAACATCTGCTTAAACCTTTTCCATGAACATGCTTTGTTTTAAGACCATTGGCCACACCTCTGTGCCCCTGAGGAACTGAAGTTGGAGAATCACAATAAGTCAAGTCCCAGCCATTCTAAGCTTTAAATAATTGGGAAGCATTCAGCCCTTTGCACTGTTTTAAATAAATCTGCTTAAAACCACACACTTGGGCACTATCTATGTGACAAATCTCCTTCACATCCCATATGTGAAATGATGGGGCAGTTTTGCCTTAGCTAGATAGGATCCAGCTGCAGTGAGCTGAGAGAAGCAAAGCCCCAAAGCACTTTAAGCCACCTCTCACAGGTTTAGGGTGGTAGAAAGTGGTTTCCGTGGGTATCTCTCCCTACTGAGGATGTTTAGTTGATTCCTTTAACTCTCTATTTCTTTGGCTAAGAGTTGCATCACACAACCAGGAAGCCATGCCCAGTGCTGCTCTGGAATACAGGCACTAAATACTGAATGATCCAATAATCCTGATAACATGACTGTGGGCAATTCATGAAGAAAACATGAACTTGTGGATGTTCATCAAAACCGTAAAGCTGGCAACTATAAACTGAGAAATTCAAGGCAATCATGCATTGATCATAGATGAGTTGCAACCAAGTTTTAGCCAGAAATTGTTTGCTCATTCAGACTCCTAAGCACAGTATTAATGCTGGGGTTTTTTCACAACTGATTCAGAAACAGCTATAAACACCATCAATTTCTCCAGTGTGTTAGCATATCTTAGGATGTATTAGCCTACACGAGTCCTGGAAATTTTCAGAACATGATTTGACTCCATTTTAGCTCAAGACCTAACGCACATATACTGAAAATTTTGGCAAAACTGCAAGAAATTGCAATGAAATGCTCTTGCTAGGAACAAAACGCAAAAGAATTCGGGAATTTCATTTAAAGTGCTCTTGGGGCTGCTTATCACCTTTCCAGAAACAGTTTTCCAAGGACACATCCATGGAATCGCTTTTATTTCCAAACTCATAGTAGTAAGTGATTCTTCTTCCGAACTGATGCAGGTAAACATAAAATTATTTTGAGTCTCTGTGTAATATTTGATACATTATCTTTCTGTCTATCTACCTGGAAACATGAACAGCTGCTACATCTACACTGTACACTGTGTCTCTGGTTTTGTCTCAGTTCAAACCTTTCCATCTTAACCTCCGTTTTTGTTTGCAAGACAGTGATATCGATGTCTTCCATTCTCTATCTTTTCCCTTGTTTGAGAGATATGTTAACAGGAAAACCACTGTCAGCTCCCTTAATGTATAGTGCAGCTCCAGCACCGATCCAAGTTAATTAATAAAACAATAATTTCTGATTATTTCAGATGAGTGCCTGACAAAACCCTGTATGTGCTACTTTTGAATGTAATTATGAATACATTTCTCACATCTTGTTTCTTAAAATTGGAAATGAAGTTCACTTCCTCCCCTCCCCATGTTTTAGAACATGTTTTCTTTACATTGGCTTTCCCATTTTTCCCACTATCTTACATTCCTGTGACCTAAATACTCTCCAGAAAGACTCTACGTCTAAGGTCAATGAAACAGGAAACTGAAACCCTGAGAGCAGCCACAGAAACTGCCTTTACACTCTCTGCTCCTTCCAGCAGCAATAGTTAAGCTTAGTAGCAAGTATTATTAAAGAGACCAGGACACTTCAGTCTAGAGAGAGATGTCCGGGGCCAAGGTGGGCCACAGCAGCTTGCTATAAAGACACAAATGATTGGAAAAGGTATAAACAGAAGGATCATTTGCTATTCTTGACAGTGAAAAGCGGGTACCCAGTGAATTAATCAAGAAGTGGATTTAAAACAAATCAAATGAAGTCACCAGAAGAGTCTTATGCTGGGAAGTCATTGCCACAGGATATTTAGATGGCAAAGGTATACACAGGTTCAAAAGTTTATTGCATAAATTTGGGGGGGGGTAAGATTGACTAAACATGAAAAATGAAAATGCAACCATGAATATCAAAGAGAAGAGTAACAAAGAATAGATACTTACTATTTCTTAGTGTTTCATTTGTTATCCAGTAGCTCAGGGTGGGGTTTTTTTGGTCGACCAGGCAGAAGATTTCTAACAAACACATGTAATTAAACTGTGGAGCTGATTGCTAGAGTATGCCATAAAGGCCAAGAGCAAAATGCCATCAAAAAGTGATTGGACAGATTGAGATCAGACAAAACTCTTGAGGGATGTTAAACACAACAATGTGAAGGCATCCTTCAGTTTGGCTTGTCAAAAATTGGAAGCCCACGCCAGAGGAAGGATGAATCTGAATATGCCCTTTTCCTGCATGTTTCCTGAAGCATCTGCTCTCACTGGCTGCCAGAGACAGCCTTCTGGGCAATTTGGTCTGACCCTGCTGGATGTTTTGCAGGTTTGCAGCCGAATGATCAGTAGTGAAGTGGCATTTGGATCATCCTCAAAACAAAAGTGATGCTGAAAGGCATGGAAAAAGGAGAGGTAGTTTACAATCCTCCTGCAGCCACGACTTGTTTGCAGTCTCAGAGGGATGACAGCACATCTCTGAGAGCGTGCTATAAGCCTAATGGACCTGGTTGCTGAATTTCACAAAAACCCAAGTTTGACTGGTTTTGTTTGTTTGTTTGTTTGCTTTTTAACATAAAGTTTTGGCTGCAAGAATTGTATAAAGGTGGGGAGTGTTGTTACAACTGGGTGAAACCTTTGTGAAAAAGATAGTTTAAAGGCATATTTCAATTAACACAGCTGTAAGAGGCATAAAGAACATCTCACCTCACCCTCTTCAACTCTCTGCAAAAGGCAGCCTGGGTGTTGTTTGGGGATTTGGCTGCTCTGCACAGCAGTGCCTGGGCTGAGTGTTGTTTCAGGGGTGTGTTGAACTTGCTTGTTGCTGTAGGGAAAAAAAAGCTAAAGGTGTAGAGGGAATAACAGACCTCACAGATGCAGAGAAGTTTTAGCAGAGTCTGATGATTTTGGCAGAATACTGGCAGCAGTACTGGGGCTAGTGACCAAACGAGATTCGCAGTGAAGAGTAGGGAAATTACCTTTTCTGTTGTTGTTATTTTGGTTTCCTCTATGCTGAAAGAAGCAGGGTTTTGTATAGCTTTCCAAAGAAACAGAACTGCAGCAGAGATACCTGATTGCATCACCCATCTCTCCTCCTAAATGGAATAAGCTGTAAGAGTTTGAATTTTCATTAACCACTCAGCCTAGAGGGATAATAAGGCATTTTACAGAAACCAGAGAGACAGGCAGGATGGCCTGATTCTGTTTGCAGTGTGATGCACAGTGTTTCCACTGATCGTGAAGAGGTTTGACTTCTTGTTTTTGTCGTTCCTGAGTTTCCATCAGGGAAAGGGAGATATTTGGGATGGTACCAATCTGCAGCAAGAAATACTCCCCAGCTTGCAAACGAGCTCTGTGAAACAGCATCCATGCATTTTTCAAGAGGACCTTCATGAGGCAAATCAGCCTCAAGTTAATTTTGAAGTGTGCCAGGCAAAGTCTTAATTCCTGTTACTTTAGGTACCGTTCTGTCCCCAGATCACCCAGTTTCTGTACTCCCGAGTCTACAGAAACTGTGTAGGTTCTGGCTGGGAACTGAGGGGTTCAGAGTGGGGATGAGGCTGGTTACCCAAAGCAAACCTCCATACATGCAAGAGCATCTCTCAGACGTTATAGAAAGGATGCTTCAAAGAGGTAACTCCTGGAAAGGAGCAGTTCAGGAGATCTGCCATGTGGGTAATTTTATTCTTGGGGGAAAAAAGGGAAAAAAAGCCCTACCCAGCTTTATAGACCAGACAGAGTAACTGACTCTCCCTACTTCTTGGCTTTTCTTTTATTTCTATTTTTTTTCCTCTAGTATATAATGGGAAAGCGTGTTAGGCCCAGAGCTCAGACGTGGGAGTCTGCGAGAGAATGGCAGCTGCAAGACAGTAAGTGGAGGTGACAAGTTCCCAGCAATATTAAACATTAACACTGAATATTTTGTTGGTATTTAGCTCCATGATGTTTCATGTTACTGAGCAGAAACAGAACATTCCCCCTCACCCCCACTATTTTGTTCTTTACTCCTCTGCTCTGTACATTCAGAAGGCAGGAATGAGAGATGCCAGCTCCTTCAGGGTTGAAATGGCTTTATATAAAATAACAGAGAGGGCAAGTTTATGAAGTGGAGACAGGATCTAATTCTGTACTCTGCTGAGACTGTGACTTGAAGATGGGGAATACCTTGTGTATGAGGTGAGCATGCTTATGTGCATATATATATATGTATATGGTGGCAAGCAGCTGAGGGGGAGAGCTGGAATTTTAAAGTGATCTTTTAAAATGTTTATGTCTATTTTGTTGCTGCTAGAAATGTCTGTTTGCACCTCAGGGATGTTCCTGAACTTCCCACGTTGGGGAGGCAGCTGGTCCAGAGGGGTAAATTTATTTCTGCTGCATGACAGGAGTTTTATCAGGGAAGCAGCTGCCCCAAAGCATCCACTGCTCTCCATGTCTGCAACTGGAGTGAATGCAGGGTCAAGACCTGCTCCTCACATCCACTGGGCACTCCTTGCATTCACCAGCCTACCTACAGCTGTGGTCCTGACACAGCCTTGCAGTTGCAATTGGCGATTCATTTTGGGAGTACCCATTGCAGCGGCATAAGAGCCGCCCTGCTGGGAGCCAAGTGAGACCACAGGGAGAAGCGGTTCCCATCAGCAGTCCCGGCATGGGGCGAGGGTGTGGTGGGAGTGCTGGGAGCAGGGTACAGGAGCACATCCTGCATCCTCTCCTGTGTGCCTTCTTTTGCTGTGAGCATGCCATGCTGCAAGGGGCAATGAGGAGCCAGGAGAGGAAATACTCCCCTTATGTACCAAGAAGTGTAAACAAGGATATGTTTATCAACTGTGCAGCTTCCAAAATCCCAAGCTGTGCTAGTCCTCCGAGAGAGGCATCCTGGAGGACCAGCTCTGCTGCTAGTGGGAACTGCTGTGCTTCTGCTGAGCTCAGTTGCTGTTGCCTGACAGCATCTGAGGAGCTGGTTGTTTCTCACATATTGAAAGAGAGAAATAGATGCAAATGCCCACCCCACTGCAAATCTCCACTGACAGGCCCCCCCAACAGCAAGTGGGAAATCAGGATGGCCTGGGGAGAATGGCATTGCTTGCTCACTCAAATGCTCCTGAAAACCCCTTTCTCACCCATTCCCTGATCATGTAAGAAGCTACTGTCTCTTCTGTTCACCAGTATTTTTTCTCCAGGACCTCTCATCTACTGATCCCAGACCTTTGTATGAGGTGCAAGGTGCCCATGCTGGTGGCCTGAGCTCAGCCTTTAGGGTCAGGAAAATGAGAATAATGAACCGCAGCAAGCTTCAGTTTGATAAACAAGGCTGATGGATGCACCAGACTTTGCACCAACCTTCTAGTTTACTGGTTTCTGAATGCCCACCTCGAAGGTCAGCTCATGTTCTGTGCATGCAATACGTACCCCTGGGACCTCATGTGCACTTATTTAGGCAAGGGGCAGAGCAAAATGTCTCCAGCGTGCACCTTGTGAAGACCCCATGGGTTCAGGCTGTGTAAGAACAATCCTTCCTCTGTCCCTGAGACACATGGAGAGAGTGGGGTGAAGAAAAGGGAAGGGAACCTGCTGCACTTTGTGCTGTGCAAGGTGTGCATATGCATTGGAAAAAAAGGACAGCAGGGCCTGAATTTCCAGTGCCTCTGCCCTTGCAATTGAAGCTTTTAAGCTTCGTGGAACTATCCCCCCCCCTTTCCTCCCAAGTATGTGTTACTGCAATAAGGACCCAGCCTACAGCAAATCACATGCTCTCCAACTTACCTTCTGTGGTCTCAAATTCACCTTTCCATTTACACTGCTGTAAATCAAGATCAACCCCATTAAGGCAAGGGGCACATACTAGCATAAAAGCTGTGTAAGTGGCAGGTGAATCAGATGCAGTGGTGTTATGGGGATGTTGTCTGATTATTTACTATGTTAAGTAACAAGTGCCATCCATGGCAAACTTAATACCAAACAATAATGGGAGATGCATGACAATTTACAGTTATTATTTATATATTTTACAACATTTTAGGAGAACAATTTGGGTTTTTTTAAGTAAGCATGTTCATACTCTCTCTTGAATAAAAAAGGTCATTGTTACTCTGTTTTGTTTCTCACAGATTTTGTTTGTCTTATGGTTCCTTTTGGGGGAGGAGAGCTCTGTTCTGAGAGTGAGTGAACTTTCTGAGAAGCAGCAGCACAAAACCATTTACACCTTGAGAGATTGCTAAGGAGTGATGATGCCAGATGATGCCTGTGGCACACTGGGGACAGCAAATATCTTTTCTGGAATATTTTTGTTGCAGAGCAACAGTTGGGTTCTATGATGGCCACAGCATGATTGAAAAGATGGCAAAGATGTAAGGACACAATAAATGGGGATATAGAGCTCAGTCTTCCTTCTTCCTCACACTTACCTGCTCCTCTGTGTCTTCCTATGCTTGCAGCAGCACATCTTGATGTGCAGGGGAGAGGATGTCCCAGTCTATTAGAAGCAAGAACCAATTCATCCCCAAAGTGCTCATGGTTGGTGACCCTCATGGTCTGGCTATGAATGGGTTGAGCCACCAACCTCATTGCCTGCAGGGTAAGAGCCCTGGCAGGTACAGAGAATCTGACCCTGGGAATGGGATCAGAGCACTGCAGAGCTGAGTCTTAGGGCTAGTCCACATGGGACACAATTGTAAATAAACAGCAGGGGTTAACCCAGCAGTAATGAGTGTACCCATTTGATCATGCTAAAAGTGCATAGAGTCATCAACAAGGGTTTGAATCACTCAAATGCTTTTAAAATTAAATGCTTTCTAAAAGCATATGTTTTCTTTCCTTTTTAACCTAGCAGTTTAGAGGGAAGCCTCTGAAATATCAGTGCGGGGCCCCTGGAGAACTTAACCACAGAGCTGCTGGGCATTCCCTTCCTGGACGCCCCTGCTGCTGCCCAGCTATGTGTTAAGCTGGACAGAGCAACTGGGTTTGGTTAAAAATTAATCCAGATAACCACAGTGATTAGTTTCCAATTGCATCAGTCCCCTGTGTGGAAGGACTGATGCCAGCTCCCCCAGTGCCTGGAGCTGCTCCTTGCCCCTCTCGCTGCTCCCTGGGTGCCTGCACTGTGCAAGTGAAATGTCTTCCTCTGGGTGCCCTCACATCTCCCAGGGACTGACTCTCACAGAAAGCATAAGGTCAAATTCATGCAGTTTTCCTGTTTGTTTACTGCCTTCCTGCATGTTTTTCTATAGAGAGGCTCATTTGCCAGTGTGTGCCCTCTGAAAACAAGAGGGAAGAAATGATGGCACAGGCCACTGTGTTGCCACTCATGCTCTGTCTCCTCAGACTCATTGCATGAAGCTAACTGGGTCATTTGCTTTTGGTAGCAAGGTTGTTTTTCTTCCCCCTCAAGTAAAACTGGCTTTTATGTAAATAATTTTTGGACCAGCTGCACTGAACTAATTATCTGGGTCATTCAAATTTCTGCTTCTGGAAGTAATTATGGCCTTTGGGAGTATACTGTATAATACCGATATATGATTGGAGACGGAGAGTCTTCCTTATCTGCATGAATACTATAAAGCAAACTTAGCAAATCTTCCTTACATCCTCAGGGCCGCAGAGCACTCCTCTCCCGTGCACAGAACTCCCATTCGGTCTAATAAGCATCTCCCTTCTCCCCTTCCTCCATTCGCACAGACCGAGGTCTCTCAGCCTGGATATAATCAGCAGGCTCTGGTCTGCCATTTGGGACAGCGCTCCAGCATCCCTTCTCCTTTTTTCTGCCTGAAGCTTTATACCCCATTAGCTCTTAACTGGGGCATCAGCGAAAAACAAGGAGGAAACTTTATAGAGAGGGCAGGAATATGTGAGGCAATGAGTAATTGGGAAGACTGGGTTGGCTGACATCCGTTGAGGAAGGAATGAGTTTACACAAAGACTCAGCTGTCCTAGATTTCGTTTGCAGGAGGCTCTGAGACTGCAAGTCTGCAAGCTGCCCTACCTGTGTAGAAGGGCTGCCCTGCACTGCTGGCAGGAAGGGGATGGTGAGAGGTGGTAGCAGTTCAGGCCACATCTCATCTGTAAGGGGCTCAGGGCCATTACTTGCCCCAAAGGAGGCAGAGCAGCCTGGAGCAGCTTGGCAACGGGCATAACAAGGAGCACAGTGCTGGTGTACAGCCACCACTGATCTTCTTTCCAACTAGTTTGTCCCTTTCTAACTAAATCTATTAACACCCAAACTATGAGGCAGTAAAATGGAAGATTGCACTAAACATGAGATCTGCTCCTGTCCCAGTGCTCAACTTCTTTATGTTGCCATCTGCTATAGCCAGCCAGTGTCCAGCTTCATCCTTTCAGTGGAAGCATCTGCCCACTCTCCTGTGCTTCTTCTGAGCCCACAGCCACCAGCTTCTGGCCACAGATAAGTACTCTTAGGCACTTCTGCACTAAATATCTTTAATTATAACAGCAAGCAATAATGCTTCGTAACTCAGAAAAATCACTGTAATTACCTGTCCCATTTACACACCACAAATATTAAAAATGAAAATAAGTTAAAAATGAATTAAGCCCTGGTGTGAGATGGTCAGGAATGAATGACATTTTTCATCTAAAATTTTATTTTTCTGGTGGATCACAGTTAGAGGGGATGAAAAAGGTAGATTTGTCTGTTACAAACTTACACTTTATACTCACTGTCTGAGTTTTCCTAAGTTGTTCAGTCTTGCAAAATTAACCACATTAAAAAAAAAAAAAGACATCTGAATGGATCATTTGGGAAGCAGTTTTGTATTTTCTTATTCAAACCTATTTTTTGTTTAGAGTTTTTCCTTTAATATACAGCTAAGTGAGTTTTAAAATACTTGATAGTGTTTTAAACAAAACTGAAACCACCATGTCAATCAAGTAAGGAAAAACACCCTCTCATCCAAACTGAATATAGGTGATTTTATGATTCACCAGAAAGTGTTGATTTTTTTTTGTCCTTTTCAGCATGATTGAAACCAATTCCTCTCTTACTTTCTCCTAATTTTTTGGGACTGGCAGTAAGCCAAAACCTCATTTGCCTGGCTGTAGAAGGCATCATTAGTCATCAGCGTGGTTAGGTGGGGAATAGCTGGAAAGTTGGGTGCTCCAGAGATCAGTATGAGGCCCGATCTTATTTAACATTCTCACTAATGATCTGATATCATATGTGTACTCTATATTATTTGTATTCATTGGTGCTGCTCAGATTCAGACAGGTTGTGAACCCCAGTGGGGAGAATGGGAGATTGAATAAATGGGTGGAAGATTAATATCCTTTCAAATTGATCCAATTAAGGATGCTCATTTCAAAAAATGCTAGTTAATAGAGCTGAAGAAAATAGCCCCAAATGCAGATGTTAATGAAAAAAAAACTTCTCAGCAATGGTGCTCAGAAAAATATTGGATACTGGGTGGTTACAAACTGGAAAGGAGTCTGGAGTGCAATGTAAAGGCAAAATGCATCTTACCTATTTGGGCTGAACAGTTACTACAAATGACTTCAAAAAAAGGAGAAATTCTTGGGAATAAGGTCCATCAAAAGCTTTCACACTCAAAGCTCCTGATATGATTGCCCATTCTGGAGGTGTCTTCAGGCTGACATGCCACCAGGAAAGGCTCTTATTTCTTTATTTACCCTTTTTATGTGCTTCTTCAATTCATCTGCCACTGGCCATCATTAGGGAGACCTTTTGATTTAGTTATGACTGCTCTTGTTTCCCAATTACATCCCTGTGTCCTGCAAGCCAAGGGTTCCTCCTCAATAGGGGATCAGTAAAATGATGCTCAGATGGACAGTACAACACATGATAAGAAGCACCAGAGATGATGGAAGCACATGGATGAAGTAATCTGTTGCCAACAGCAGGCCAAATTGCAGAAGGAAATTTTTAACACTGGGGGCACCAGGATTGGAAGAAGAAACTCTGTCACTACATGTTCAAACAATTTCTGGAACTGTGTAAAAGTGGAAGGGATATTTTGTGGTCTGCTAAATGGGAAAAACAACATCTACTATAGCAAGTACCTGGCAAATGGGTTTAAGTAGGTCTTCCCCCTCTTTATCCTCTCCAATAGTTGTCTTCTACCTTTGATCTTGCTAGAAATCAATGAACTCACCTAATCAATGAAGAACAGTGCATATAGATTGAAGGCAGCTCTATGTGATTCTTTGAAGCTCCCAAATGTCAACTAAAACATCGTAAAAACTTTTCCAAGAGTATTTATTGCCTCATCATTTATAATGAGACTTGTACAGAGAGTCAAAGCCACAGATCATAATGTCTGCAAACAGATGTGTCTGGAGCACTTATGTAAGTCCTGAGGTAGGATGTGAGTCAATATTTCTTATGGATACCTAACTGATAGCTGAGAATAAGGATCAATTTTCCAGTGAACATGGAAAAAGTGCTTGCTCACCTTTTCATAGTTTTTATGCCTCCAGGACTGCTGCAGCATCTTTAAACAATAATCTGATGAGGGTTCTTTCCTCACTTCTTATGTTTTTAATTCTTAGTTACTTCAAAATATCCTCCTCTTCCCTTCCCTGGCATTTAAACCAATCCAAAACATTTCCATCTCAGATAAGTTGCCCTGATTTTTCCCCTGTGCTCTGACCACTGAATAGCCTTGTGTGCCTCTGATGGTCACCCCTCCATCTCCTTCCAGAACCTGACTGCAATGCCACCACTAGCACTGACTGACAGGAAATTCCATAAGAGATGCCCCTAAATCAGCACCAACATCCCCACTCAGTGGCAGGGCAAATACACCCTGGGCAAAAAGCTGCACATTGGGTGGTGGCAGCATGCACTGGAGTGCTCTCTGGGGCACAGATCCCCTCCTAGTGGGACCAAGGTTTGCTGGGATAACCTATTCATACCTGGGACAGGTAAATAGGAACATAGAAGAAAATTATAGCATTTGCTGAAGAGATGAGGACATGTCCTTAGCTGCAATCATCACGCTGTTTTTCACTCTCCCATTCCAGGTTAGTAGGTTTCAAGCCAATACAGTAAATGTGGTACAAAAATCATGTATAGGGCACAAGGAAGTTCTAGAGAGAGCACAACACTTACAGCAGTTTGATG
>JAWWLZ010000082.1:44087117-44116571 GCA_035041345.1 Poliocrania exsul
CTTTCTTGACTTGCTTTAGTTTTATTTCTACAGATGGGGACTTGGTGTACTTATTTGTGATTATATATTATATATGTACACCATCAACCTCCTTGTTTATTATTAAAACTAATGGGTTTTACCCATGTATCTGACAATAAGCATGAGAATAGCAACAGGAAATGGGTATTAAGAGCTATAAATGCATTCAAAATAAACCAGTTTAACAATATGAATGTATTATTGAAGCCATACTCCAAATCTTGCAGTTAAAGTGTCACACAAAACACAGTGAGTCACATCTACCATTTGACAAAGTTTCTGAAATACAAGCAAAGTTTTACAATTTTCCATTACAATTTTCCATTCATTACTGTGACTTTTCTTTCAGAATTAGCAAATGGAGTTGCTGAGTTTGATCCTCAAAAGGCTGTTCAGGAGAAGTAGGACTTATTATATGAACAACAAGGGTAAAGTCAATCAATGATGCTTTTCTGCTGTACAGTTTGAGAGTTCTTAGATAGGTGTCGTCAACTGAAGTTACAATTAGATGTTTCTTAGGGTAGCAAATCTGACTTGAAAGTGTGGCAAAGAGGCCCAAATTCTGTTCTCAGTGAATAAGGAATGGCTTCATTGACTGTATATAACACCAAGACATTAAGATAAATAGATATTTTTCCCATAGTTTTTCTTAATGCAGTGGGCTGCAAAATTTGGCTTCACCTCTCTGTATTCCAAGTTATGTCTGAATTTTTCAGGAAAAACAACAACAAAATTATACCTTTATTGCTTGTACAAAGCTATTTGCAGTACAAGTCTGAGAGCAAAAAATGTAGGTGGCAAATACCAGTTCTCCTTTCTGAGGCATGGTAGGCACGTAACATTCAGTGTAAGGAACAACCACCCAGCAAGGAATCTTTTTGTCAGAGCGATGGAAAGAAGAAGATCCATAACACTTGGTGGCCATTGTCTTGCAGAATGTGTTGGATGTTAAAATGGAATTTGTGGTGGATTTTTTAAATATGTCTGACAGACCTTGCAAGTAGCATTGCCATGAAACCATGGCCTGCCTGTGTTGAATATATAGGCTACAGAGTGTACCATGGCGGTCATCACAGCACTGGCGTGCCCTCTCTGATTCATCATGTTACTGCAGCAGCTCATAACACATTAAGTGCAGTGTCTGTAAAGCCCAAATGGTAGCATTCAGGCTGTGCTGGCTGCCTGGAGCAACTTGCCTTTTCTATAGATCTCAGAATGCTCCAGACTGAGGACGGCCAAACCCTTGATCCACAAACCTTGGCTTCTCATGAGGAGAGCAACCTAGGAATTTGGCATGATGGGCTACTCACGCCTATTTATAATTTATAAGCAGATTTATGAGCCACAGACTAAGGTGGACTCATGGGTGAAACTCATTATTCAATGATGCCTTATCAATCAAAGGTGCCTTATCAACACGAATAGAAATCAGACCTTCACTGGTTTTGAACTTAGACTCTAGAACCAGCTGCAGCACTGAGGAAGTGAATAATGTATCAATAGTATAACTTTGGGTGAGACTGAAGTAAGTGATAGTCTATGGCTTGAGAGATAAATTAGAGGAGGTGAATCTTTTCCTATTTCTTCCCACTTTTCTCTGTCTTGACAAATGCATGGTGAGAGAGAATCCATGTTGCTTAGCAACTCCTTAGGATGCAGAAAGAAGTCAGTCAATACAATTCTGAATTAAAGCTGCAATGACCCACAGAAATTTTTCTGGAGAAAAACAAGAATAGCTATATATTCTCTGCCTTTTCCTGAAGTCACTTTAGCTCATGGCTCAACTCTTAAAAATGAATGATAGAATATACAGGTCTTTCTGAGGTGGGAGAAGGGGGATACTTTATTGCAGGGGTCTGAAGAGCAGGAACTAATTTGGAATCCTAGCAGTGCTGGTTACTTTAGTTAAGGCTGAGAATGGATTTAGCCATTTTTACATATGAATCATTTGTGAGCCAGCCATGATTTCAGTCATGGAACACAGTGGAGTAACTCCTCCACTTGTTTGACTTGCCATTGGTGACACTGGTATTGCATCCGTAGCAGCTGAAGCCACTGATGTTGCACCAATAACAACAAAGATGTGGTTGTTATTACACACAAGCATATGCATCAAGCCCTCAGCAAAGCACTTGCACCAAATCTTCAACAGCTGAGCTAAATTATGATACTCTTAGCCCATGAAAGAGCATGCAAGTCACAGAGTTCTTGGTTCTGGCACTGGATGGTTGACTGAGCATTTTCAGGATGTGTTTATTCACCAAATACAGATGGCTATTCTGCAAAAATCAGCAACATGATCAGGGTTGTGAGCATTCCCGTCAATGCTAACAGGTTTCTGAGCTTTCAAAACCAGTGATTATGCTTCCTAGCAGTCCAAGAGAGATAAATTTAGCTTCTTTACTAGCAGTAGTATTTATAGTCTCAGTTACTTGTTTCTATTACTTGACCAGAACTCATTTGAATGCAGGATTTGGTGCAAGTGGTAAAATCATCGAGTAGATGAGGAAACTGTTACTGTTTTGTTACAACAAATAGCAAAGCACAGGCTGACTTTGCAGTCACTCTTTGGACATTGCAACATGCAAGAGGTAAGAGAAACCAGCCTCATCATTACTTTTTAGAACAGCAATTGTTTTCTGTTTGGCTAAAGAAACAGAAGAGAGCTTTCTCCCTCCTTTTCCTCTCTGGGACATTAAGATTACTAAAATCACTGCTACTGCAGTAATGCTTGTGTCCCTAGTTGTATTACAATATATTAATATCTCTTTTAGTTTCATGTGCATTCCCAAGACAGCCCCAGTGTCAAGGCTGCATGGAGTTCTGAGGCCACCTTGGCATGAACAGCAGAGATCCAGCACCTGAATATGGTTCCAGTGCTGCGGTTGGGTCACTGAGGTGGACCCTGTGTGTTTTGCAAGGTCCTTTATGAAATTTATAAAAGAATCTGCAGAGTTATATAACCGTGTAGTCCAGATTCTTCTTCCTACCTAGCAAAAGCTTCCCTAGTCCCTTGCTATGCCTTGCCTTTGGTGCTGTAAGTAAGGAGCAGATTGTATGGGTAATGTTGAGTAATCGTATTAAATGTCCCATGGTCATATTACTCTTTGTCCTCTTTAACCACACTTTTGTTTTTCCTCTGACTTTTCCTAGTGTTAGCTGTGAAGACTACAACTTGCTCTATCTGACAATCAAGCACAAGCTGTATGTGGTGTTAAAACTGATACACAGTGTATAACAGAGTAATGTATCGGATATTTTATACTGTATGTTAATACCACACTTAGAGTTATGATATATAGAGAGGCTACCTCTGCTCTATGTGCGTGCTATTCATGCAGCTATAGATAATACAGAAATATATTACAATATTAATAGAAATATTGTGTGACCTAAACAGAAGAGAAATAATTTCTCCTTGGTATCTATCAATATTCAAATAGTTCTGTAGGAGAAGTGAGATATTTTGGTCTGCTTCCATGTTTATAGACCTTTCCAAGTCTGAAAATATGAAAAAGTGCCTTTCACATTGGTTCTTGAGACATATGGACAAGGGAGAGAATCCCTTACAATATCATAAAGTTTCCCATGTTAAAAGGTTGCGTTGTTTTTTTTTCCTAAAATCAAAGATTCATTTTGTTCTGCTCTCTTATCTCCGTGTTTTATAAATGACATTGTCACACTTAATGAAACAACCTTATTAGGATCTCAAACAAATGGTATATGGGTTTGGTCATATAACTTTAAGACTTTTCTGCCTTTTAGCATTTTGAAGCAATTTGCTGTTCACAGTGATTGTAGTGTGTCAACTTCTTCCCCACGTGAGTTCAGCATAAAGCACTCCATGGCAGTCAGCTTACTGTCCTCCAAGTGCCTCACACTCTGCATGCCAGGCAGGGAGAGCACTGCCAGTCAAAACAATGCACTTTTTGGGAGCAATGATGGTCACCCAAATAATGAGGGCTCTGGCACTACACATTGCTGCCAACATGTGCAGTGTGCTGGCACTGCCGTGTCTGGCATGCTTGAGGTAATCTGATGGGGGGTAGATGCCTTTGGTGAGTCAGTTCATGGTGTTTGTGGGTTTGGAGATGATTCTCACTGGTGTATATTGAAACTGGCAAGGGACCCAGGGCCAAACAAGCACATCAGGGATTTGCCTCTAATTCACTGAAAATGTGTGGTGTAATCATACCCTGATGAGCATAAGAGTCACCCTATAATCCAGCCTTTCATTTGCATGGAGAAAATAAACCCAACGTCATACCAGAATGCCTCTCTATGCTTCCTCAACTTTGCCTTCACAGTTAGGGCAGTAGGCATAAGGGAAGAGAGATCAGAGGCTGTAAATCAGCCTGTGAGCTAAGCTGATATTCCTTTCTTGGTGCTGAAATGAATGATCTTTAGTCTTCTCGTTAATTTGAAGGGGCCACATCTGGAAGTGCTTTACACAGCCTCAGCCTCTGTGGCAATTTGCCTGAGTAAGCACCTCAAGATTTAGCCAGTAGAGAATGTACCCTGTATAGCTCATTAAGAACCTAATCACTCCCCTCTGGGTCAAATTCAAGTGGCTATTAAAATTAATGTATTTATTTGCCACGAAGAGTGCTAAAGAGGTTATAAGATGTATATGAAATATGTTCTGTAAAAATGACATTTGTGCTAACAGTACAAGAAAGAGCCCAAGCTGGTTTAGATGCATCCTAATCCCTTGCTGCTATTAGATGTCGGGATTTCTGCACCAGGGAAGAGGGGATGCGAAGGGTGTCAGCCTGAGGAATGATGAAAATATCTCACAGTCAAGTGACAAGAAGCCCGTGGCACATCAAATAGCAGAGAAGGACTATGCAGATAACAGCTGCCTGACAGGGGAACCGTTTTCTCTGATTGGAGGCTGTCTCCAAGGAACATGGACTGACTCTTTGCTTACTGACCTTGAAAATGGAAATAATTTCAGAGGCAGCCTTCTCCCATTTGCAGAAGTTTAAGCACATTTGTTTCTATCAAGTGAATTTGAATACATGTTGCCGTGACATCACAGGAAAAGGATCATTTCTCATTTATCAGCGTGTCTCTTTTAGTATAAATGACAGAGCTGCTTAAAAAATTGTTTTTAATATGTGACTCTGCCTTGTGTAAAATATGATGAAACAGGCTGAGGAGGGAGCTGAGGTTGAAAGAAACCAGTGGAGGGAGCATCCTCTGGGCAAATGTCACCTAATACCCCATGGCTGAGGGTGTGCTGGGAGCCAGAAGACAAGGATACATTTCGTGAGAAAAAGATTGAGTTATAGGAGAATAAGAGGACATCCTTGCTTGGCACTCTGCCTGCTCATGTAAACAGACATGGTGCAAACACAAGTAACTATCTCCCTACATGGCCATCTTCAATCTCCCTTCCCCCTTATAACAAATCTTATGGAAGCAAACTCTTCCCAGAATTAATCACTGGTTTCCTGAACAGTGAACTTTTCTGTTGCAAAGTCAAAAAAGTCCTGCAGGAATTCTTGGAAAATCTCCAGAGATGTGCAAAAAGAAGTCAGTAATTTGTTTTCTGTCATGACATACTTTCAGACCCCAGAGAGGCCGCTGGGAGCTGAGGGAGGTCTGCATGTCAGCAAGTCAGAGCTCCTATGCAGATTTTCTCAACATCATAGAGTTGGGTCATTTTAATTTATTGGCTTAATTTTTATACTCTCATTTTAGTGCTAGCTATCACTGCAAGAGGAAGACAAAGTGATTGAAACATCAAGTTTGGTTTATTAAACTGAACTGCTTCTCCACTGATGAGGAGGTCACCTTGCAGGTACCAGAGGGCAGGAGTGGGCATACTGCTGACTAGCTGCTGGCTCGGCAGGTTTACACTCTAATTTCCCCCATGGTAATTTTCCTGCTTGCTACATCAAGCAGGATTTGCAGATCCACCAGCGAGGTCCTGATGCTGGACCAGCTGCAATGCAGAGGCTGAAACAGCTTTAGCCACCTTTGTTGTGAAGTCTTAGAGGAGCTGAGCACGGGGTACACAGTCAGTATGGAGAACTGGCTCCATTTCTTGATGAATGCCTTCACTGCAGTTCCTGGTCATGAAAAACCTCCAGGCCTGGCTCACATCACCATCAGGAAAATAGATTTAGTGGTATAGGTAAATTAGGTTTTAATTTCACTCGGCCAGTTTCTTTGGCAGGAAGAAATGAAGCTGACCATATCTATGGACTTACCTCTTTTCTGCTCCTATCCCACAATCCACGTTTAGCTGCATTTCCAGGTCTAACTCCCTCTTTTTCTTGCATGGAATTACCTGCTTCATTTTTGCTGCACAGCATTGAAATCTGCATGATAGCCCCAGTCTGGGGTATCCATATCCTAATCTTGAGAGGTTTACTTTGGCTGTAAGTCACCTGAGGGTGAAAGATGACATGGGCTGGAGACAAGCTGCAGCACTGGGAAACTAAGAGAAAAGGAGTTTTGGGAGAATTGCTGCAAGCAGGGAGCACCCACAAAATAGGTCCCCTTCCCATGCTCCCAGGGCAGGTGAGAGAGGGAAGGAAGATGCAGCTTAGCTACAGCAGCCACATCTGTGCACCAAGAAAACTGGAGAAGGAAAGGCAAAGCCAGTGCTAGGAGATGATTGATTGGCTGCTTAGTGTGTTGGCAGGAGAAAGTTGTCTCCCTGAGGCCAGTCACTGCCTGCACCAGGCAACACTGGGGTCTCTTCTCCACTGGACCCTGGCAGGTTGCCAGCAGACAAGGCAGGGGAACAAGTGGGTAGAGGAACACACCATGGTGGGGAAGGAGGCGTATAAATAGTGTCTGTTTGGAAGGCCAGGTGTGTCCGTCCAACTTGAGCCAAACATAACAGGAGGCAGCAACGAGTATGTCTTCCTCTCCAGACCTGGTTCCTGAAATTAATTTCCTCCTCTGTGTTTCTGTTAGTATGGGAGGGGGGATAGGGAGGAAGGAAGGAAGAAAAGAAAGCAAAACTCTCTGTTTTATTCTCAGATCTCACACTCCTGAGTCTTTGTTTGTTTACTTCGTACCTGCTCACTTGTGCATTGCTTGTCTTGTACATGTGTTGTGGCTGAGCCATTCTAAGCCCTTGCTTCTGCTGAATGGGAAGTTTTGCTCCACTGTCTCCCACTGCTCTTCCTCACTCTGTCTATCTCTGCTGCCAGGTGCATGAGCTCCTGTGCCACTCCAGTCACTGGACCTTTCATCAAACTGATTTAGCTCACCTTGGCAGAAAACTTCTTTTTCTGGGTTAGTGAATTGAACTGGTGCAGAGCTAGTTCAGACAGGCAAGGCACACACACACACACACACACAGAGAGAGAGAGAGAGAGAGTGAGTCGGTGCTTGCAGCAAGAAAGGAGGAAACCACTGGAGGACCGTTTTCTTGTTTGACTTTGGTGACCTGTTATATTGGTTCCTACTCTCATGCATTACTTAGTCACCAGCTGATATCTTGGCACACTGCTGTTCTCCAGGCTCTCAGGAGACACATGCATTTCAAACATCACCCCTTCAGCCTGGAAAAAGAGTAATATCCCATGTACTTAGACCTTTCTACAGCAAATCTTGCCTCAAATTGAACTGTATCTGGCCAGTGCCATGGTCATATTTATGGTCATTCCTTCTGCCAACACTTTTTATAGCATGCTAGGCTGTTATGATGAACCCCTTGGAAAACAAGGACATAACAACAGGTTTCCCTTGTTGTTCTGGAGTCAGACCAAGATATGGCAGGTGCTGTCTCTACCTGCCTGGTCCTCAAGCATAAAGCCAGTGCTGGTATCTGCTCACTCCTGGTAAAACACTGAGGGTATCAGAGACCCTGGCAGCTAAACAGCCTGGTAGGAAGAATTGTTTTGCTTACACTGCTCAGGCAGCCAGTTTCTTGCAACCATGGAGCAGTTGAGCCATCCTACTCCTGCCATCCTACAGGCAAGCCATTGCTTACCCCTGGATTTGGGACACATGCACCTGTGAGTGCTGGGTACAGGAGGGGCCAAATCTGTATCCTCGTGATTGTGGTTTTCCCAACCAGCATGTGCATCACACACACAACCACCTTCCTGTCCATGGGGTGCCCTGGTACCTGGATCACCCCAGGACCTACATCACCCCACTGTGTGTGGGAGCATAACCCATTGGCTGTGGTTGAGCACTGTGTCCTTCGCACCATGCATCTCTTGCCTCTGGGTGATGGGGGTTGTCCACACTGGTCAAAACCCTGCCTCCCTTCCTGCTGAAGGCACTTTTACAGCCTTGCTGCCCCTTGATTTGTTCTCCTTTTTCTGCTCTCTCTTTCGTCCAACTTTCTGAAATGGGAACATTATTTGAGAAACAGGCAGCGCAGAAGGAGGCTGTGCGGCCCCGTGAACGCCGTGTCAGGCAGAACAAAATAAACGCCTGAGGAGGTGCTTCCAAGAGACTTTGAAAGAAACTGGAGCACACATGTTCCTCTTCTCCCTCTGTTTTTGTCATGTCTCTATAATACAGTGGACATTTTCCCATCTGCTCGGCAGGGCTGACAGCGTGTTGTCAGGACAGGGCTGTGTCCTAAATAGAAACTCTGCAGGTTCGCAAAGTTCCCTTCCTCTAATTGGAACCGACTTGCGGAGGTGAAGAAAAGCTGCAAAATTGTTTTAAGCTATGAGCAATTATAACAGCCCTTACAGTGCCAGTGACACTAAGAGGATTTGTACTGGATTATACCTAATGTTAACATGATCTAATGCCGCATGAATATCGCAGCCCGCAGCAGGCCTGGCTCTCAGAGTTGGGTTCCCTGTTCTTCAAAGTCATCTGGGGTTTGTGGAAGGAGAGGAACAAAGCCCTGCCAGCCAGAATTCCATTGATGAAATGTCATATGTCATTTAAACATCACAAATAGACAGTGACAAAGTAATAGTGGAAGGCAAAATGGGCTTTAACAAGACCAGCCAACCTCCTACTCTTTGGTATCACCCCACTGGGCAGAGAGGTACTGCAGATGTGTTGTACTAAGGTGACATGAGGGTGCCACACTGGCTGCTGTGCCTGGGCACCCTGAGTGACCAAACTGTGAATCTCCCTCCTATCTCCAGGCTGCATTGAATCATCTGAGTCAGCTTTAAAAAGTGCTTTAAAAGAATCCTTCCCTTTATAATGGTATGGAGAGACTTCCACTGGTGCTGGCAGAAGAAAAAGGGAACTAATTGGGGTATGCCCTCCTATGCAGAGATTTCAGTGGCACGAAGCTGTGGTGAAGCAGGCTGGTAGGGCTGTATGCAGCTAGTGATTGTGAGGAACACGGTCTACAGGAAAGGATGGGAGGATGGGACAGCGTGGGAGCTGAGTCTGGGGCTCTGGAGAATACCTGCTCTGCTACTGACTTATTATAGACCTTGAAGGGAGTTGTTTAATCTCACTGTAGACAGTTCCTCAATAAGCAGAACTAAAGCAATAACACTTTGCTTGGTGGGAAGGGATGAAGAGAAACCTGCACCAATGTAAGGCACTCAAACCCCAGAGTGATTGGGGAGGACAAAGATAGAAGGTATGTAGAAGGAAAGGAAGTCATTGAGTGAAAAGAGACACTCACTGGCCTTGATGGTTTTCCTTCTCATCTTGGATTTTGCTAGTGAAATCAATAAAGCCAACAAAAATTCTCAAACTTCAGGTATGGCTGAAGGTGACAGAGGACAGATCATGCTTGGGAACATCCCAAGATTTACTTTGGAGCAGCAAGGGAGCACGTGATCAAATATATGCAAAACTTTTTCTCAGCCTAGACTTAGTGCATGGTGGAGGGAATTAATGGGGGTGAAAATGGTTTTATATTCCAAACAGGAAGCTTCTCCCTGCTGGTGCTAGTGAGCTCTGCAGTGTGGAGCTCTGCAGCAGAGGTGAGGAATGAGGCCAAGATGTCTAAATTGCACTGCTGCATATACTGCCTTTGAACTTGGCCCTGCCAGTAGGCCAGGTCAGCCACGTTTCCTAGTGACATAATTTGACTGATGAATGGAAGAACTTCGTATCAAGCCCTTAGGACATTTTATGCCATTAATATATTATGTTTATTTTGCAGAGACATGTCAAATAGATGTAGACCTATGCAATGTTGAACTGTGATCCATCCCACTGAAATCCTGCTAGGGAATAAGTTCAGATCTCAAAATAGGATATGAAAAATACCAAACTAATAACATATAGGAATGTGACTTACATTGTCTGTTGCTTTCTGGTTCTCCTACAGCCCATCACACTACAAGTCCCATGCACTGCCTCAATCCCAGTTAAGCACTTTTCCAAGTTTAGGCATGGTGTTCTTATGCCAAAGTGTCAAAAAATTATGAGCCTAAATAAGCACCTCCAGGAAGATAAACTTATTTTAAAAGGGAATGTGTTACAAAGAAGTAGAAACAGCATAAAAGTTTGGAGATTTGGACCCTTGAACCCTCCAGTTGTGAAAGACAGCAATGTATTTTTTTACATGGGAAGTGAGATACCCCATAATTTAGTGTTTGTAGGGAAACACCAGCATATATTGTGGGGGACAGTATAGCATCATGAAAACTAATAATATTTTAAAGTTATATTGTGTGGTAGGCAACTCTACACTTCTCACAATGTAAAAGCAAACAAATGAACAAAACCCCACCCAGTCTGAAACATTTTGATCAAGAATCTTGTGGGAGTTGCCGGTTGGGTGCTTCATGCTTTCATTCTCCTCCATCATTAACTTCCCAGCCAGGATTTCATCTTCTGCAAGGCAAGGTGCAGCCCCTCAAGGAGCAGGGGAAGGACCATTACGGTGAGGAGACAAAGAAAGGAGGGGAGTCACGTGGCTGAGGAAAACTGTGGGAGATGAAATCTCTTGGAAGATGCGGCATCAGCTCCTCCGTGTAGAGATGAATTTGACCCACTGTGAAGTTTCTCAGAACTAGTGCTAATATCCTGGGCTTGCAGTACTTAGGCAGCAATTATCACCTATAAAACAGGTGATAATGTAGATTTTCACATTTAGAGGGGCAGCTGCTAAGCTGGTAGAAATGGATGGACTCTGTGGACTCCGCTGGAACTAGAGTGGTTCATGCCAGATAAAAATGCTCCCTGGAATTTTTAAGGCACCAATTAATCTTAAAATAAAGAGAAGAAAGAGTGCACATTGATCCCTTCCCTTTAACAGGAAATTTAAATCTGGAGGTGTCTGAAGTTCCAGCTGATGAATTACTGAGCTGTGAGAGGCCAGTAGCACGCAGCATCACACACTGGCCATTTTATAATAACGGCAAAGGAAGTATTTCTGGAAAGAAACTAATGGAATATTACGATGACCTGGCAGAACATAGCAGTTAGTTTTCAGCCTGTGCCCTTCCATGTTGGCAGGATACTGTTTTCTTTCATTCTGTAAAATACTCAGATTTGTATGCAACTGCTTTTTAAAATGGAGCCCTAAAGTAAAGGTCTACTAATGCCTAAGAGGAAAAAAAGATATACCAGTTTGTGATTTTAAACTGTGAAGGATCTTTTTTGCACAGGTACACAGAGCTGCGAGGTCAAAGAGCCACCTTCCTGTAAGTATAGCACAGCATATATTCCCCCAGTAACAGGCCAGCTGTGAGCTGAACCTTATAACAAGGAATCAATAAAGTCAAGGCAATTTCCTTAACATGCCATCTGTAAGAGATTATGGAAGGGAGGTGGGAGAAGGGTTTTCCTTAGTGGCTGATGCTTTACTGAAGTTCAAATGAGGCAATATATAGTAAAATAAATTCAATCTGTATTTTCTCTTCTTTCAATTTTAGTGGGGACTAAATGAAATGGAACTGTGTTGATTCTATCCAGTTCAATATATCTTCGCTTTCTAATAACCAAGGTCATTTTTACCTTCATGAAAAAGAAGCCTAATATAAAATACTCACCCGGACTGAACAAACACATATTCACACTTTTTCAAAAGCCAGGTAGATGAGTGATATATTATGTAATTCATTTCATGGCACACTGCTGAATGTTTTTTTATAGATAGTGTTTAACCTTGCCAATTTCGCTCTGAGATAATCACTCCTTTGAGGATAAAATCTCACATTTAACATTAGAAGAAAAAAGAACACCCCCACACACCAAAATCTGCGGTATACAACAAATAACAGGGAAGTTACTTAGCCAGAAAGATAACGATTAGAGCAGTTTTCACTGCTGACTCTGTGATTAGCCCGTGGTTGTTATAATATTAATCAGAAATACAGTGATAACTGCTTAGCTTAGTTTTTGATACAGCCTGTGAGCAATGACAAAATGCTTAGACATCTTACAATAATGTATTTCTGCCCTGACTAATGGAAGTGGCAAATAGATTCTTAAAAATCCCCTATATTTAGCACTGGAGCTATTCTCAGAGTGTGGGAGCTTTGTTTGTGTTTCTCTGGAGTTTATGATCACGAATATTAATAGTGCCAGAGTCTCATGGAAAGGATGCAAACCCTGGAAGACAGCTCTGAAACACCCAAGGGAAGGACATGAATGGCAAAAATCTGCAGGGTCAACGCAGTGTCTATTTGCTCTGTGAGCCCTGCTGCTGCCCTGGAGACTGCTTTTGAGAGAGGAACAGTGCAGAAGGTCAATGCAAAGTGAAATTTTACCTGAAGGGAGGGAAAAAATATGTATAAGCCCAGATGCATCCTATTGTGCTGTAGGCACATAGCTGAGATGGCTGAGCTTGGAGTGCTGTCAGCCCTTGGTTCCCACTACAGTCAAGGCAGGCACCTCCTGAGGGCAACTCTGCCCACCTATGATGTGAATCACCCTCAGGAGAGCCTGTGTTTCACCCCAGCTGTTGCAGACCAAGTGCCTGACATGTCGTGAGATGAATCCCAGCCTTGACATGTAAGGATGGGACAACCTGGCTCTGATTGAGAGCCTCCAGCCAGGAAAGAACCAAACATGAATTGAATGCTCATCTCAGTTACTGAAATGAAAGATTCCATTAACTTTTAAAGGCATTTCACTTTTGCCTCCACCCTTCCCTTTTGGGCACACACTTGGGATCATTACCAGAAGCATCTTTCATTAGGTAAGACCCTGTCCCTGCAGCATTTCCAGTTCAACCAGAAGCCAGTAGTACTGGGATTCCTGGACTCTTCCACAGGTTCTTTCCTCAGATTTCGCAGGCTACAAAAGATTTTGGAAAACATCCAGTCAGGACCAAGCTCAAGGATCTTGGTCTAAACATTCAGAGAAGCATTTTCCACTACCATGATTGCCAGCTTGGGCCAGAGGTGACCAGATGCAATGGGGAGTATAAAGGCATTGTATGCCTTAAAGTCTACTTTAAACATTCAGGGATATAATACATAGCATAAGGATCTGGAGAAGCTTTGTGCATAGGGACAAATAGTCCTGAAAGGGCAGAAGCAATATTCAGAAATTAACGTGGAGACTCTGTATTTCATTGTGTATTCATTTTTGTTTCACTCCCAACCTCCCCTTATTGACACTTCATATCAAATTCACCAAGAATCAGCAACTAACTTTCAAAAATATATTGTACCTGAAAGTCCACAAAATACATGCCTCCTCTTAAAACATCATTTTAAAAAATCCAGAAGATCTCTAGCAAAATTTCTTTCTCTATAAATTTTTTTTTAAAGAAACCTATCTCTGCTTTTTTATTCTAATCTGTTTGACACAGGTTTAATTGCACAAAAAAGATTTTAAGAGCACTTACCTCTTCAAAGTATGCTTCATTTTGCCACTACATAAAACAGAAGTGTAGGCTATTTTTCTTAAGTTTAGTAACCCAAACAGCAAAGACACAAGTTCCTCTGGAACTACTCACATAGAGTAAATAATTAGACCTTGATCTGATGAAGGCACTTATCAGGAGGCTTATTTTTAACTCCGTGAGTGCTGCCATTGAATTCAAAGGGATGGTTTGGATGTTTGAGTGCGTGTTTGAGTGCATTACTGATCAGAGTGTCCTAATCCTTAAAATGTGCCATTGATTTCGGCACAGGGCGATGTCTAGGGGGTGAGGGCAACAGGACTGCAACCACAGCTTGTTGACATCACATGAAGCTCCTTTTTATCCCTTGGACATCAGGACCCTCTTCAGAGCTGTAGAGATTTTGTTTCGGATGTGTTTGGGTGGATTGTGGTTTTTGATGGATTTTTTTACCTTTCTAATTGAGATTAATTAGATTTTGAGATTCATTTTCCCATTCCATGGAAACACTACCTCAACCATGTCAAATGGAGAATACTCATCCTACCACCTATAAAACGCCTGGAAAATGTGACCCAGGAACAATCAACAAATAAACTGCCAAGCCCTGCAATTCTCCACTCTTGTACCTAATCTCAAAATGAGGCTTAATTAGACCATCAGCACACTCCTCGTGGAGCAAAGATTACTTCTCAGCTTAATTTGATACTTTCACAGACAGATGACATATGGTTTCCTCCTCTTCCCCCTGCCCCTTCCTGCACTTGAGTTTAAATAGGGCTGAAGTGGTGCATAGGACTTCTGCTCTCCCTCTCTGCTGGACTGGGTTTCATCTCACAAGGAAAAGAATTGGTGCTGTCAGGCTCAAGGACCTGAGTTCACCAAGAGAAGCTTGCTTTTCCTGAGTACACCCATATGCCTTTTCCTTCCTAACAGATGTACTACCAGAAAAACAGATTGGTGAGTTGGAGCTTGTTCCTTAACCTTAAAGGTGAACTGAAACACTCCTCTACCGTGTGTAAAACACAAAGTCTGCTTCTTTGAACCACACACTCTTTGTAGGGTACATATTCAATACAGCTGCACCACGATCATCCTTGGAAACATGATGAGCCATATGAGAAAGAGATTTATGGGTACAATTTTTTCAGAGCCACAGCAGCTCAGAATTATTGAGTTTCCCTATTCAGGGCAATGTGAGAGGCCACCTTAAGACTGATGCAATTTAAACCACTCCATAGATCATGCTGGACATCTTCTAATATGTATCACAACAGCCTTACTGAACCTAATAGATGTTAGCTAGGAACACAGTCATACTACATATGTTATAAGCCTGCTCTCTTCCACTGCACCATGTCCCCAGCTGACACAGATCAGTGGAACTTTAGTGTAGTTAAAGGGTTTCGTGACAGTTTTCACCACTCAACAATCTAGACAAACCCATTTATTGTGGCAGATCAGAAGGTTTAGGCTTTTGTTTTGAATTAGACCTATGGGGTCTAATTATTTGCTCTGCCTGTGTGACTGCAAGCTCCCTGTGACCCAAGTTCCACCTTCTCTGTGGAGTCAGATCTATGTCTTTACCTCTCAGGATACAGCCTTCTCTGCAGGCATAAACTGGGAAACACTCAACAAATCAGTACCAAATCCTGAAAATCAGACTGTATGAGGGGCTATGACACAACTTTGCCACTCAGTCAGGGGCACCACTTGAGACCTGGTTATCACAAATGTATGGCTGTGGTATCAATTCTGAGTAGGACTTATTATTACATGTCAGAGGGAGAAACAAGGTTTTCCCTGTTTTGCCTAACACACTTTTCAACTAACACAAGTGATGCAGGCAAAACACAGATACCAACACCAAAACCAACATGGACCCCAAACAGGGTGCACCCTGTTGCTCCTTCCACAGCACTTTCCTTTTGTTCCTCATGGCTTAGGTTTTAAATGTGATGATCACTTCGTAAAAATTTTAGAGTTGTCATTGCAAAACCATTTTTCAGTCTTTGGCTCACATGAGATGCATTTGCCAGGATCAGCTTCAGGTACTTCTGGGCAATTCAGAGTTTCTCATAGCTGTATAAATAAGTATTTTTTTGCAATACACCCATAACTGATCATCATCTCAATTTGTGTATTTATGACTGTGACAGTTACAGAGCTTGCACAAGAAGATGCATTTTTTAATGATGTTTACAGTCATTTCAGCAATCATAGTTATATATAGCTACATATTTGAAAGTTCTAAATAAACAGGTTACAGCTCATATGAAAAGTGAAAAGAAATGAAAATATAAACCAGAATAAATTAACAAATACTTGGCATGTTTTGTACATCTGATAGGTACATATACGTTTTAAAGGCATTGTGTGTTTGAGTATAAATATGTAAAACACATATAAATATGTCTGTATCTATTGGATAGAAAAATATAAAGTGCAACATACAACAATATACACGTCTTTTCACACAGATGTGCAAACACAGGCATGCATGTTCATACATGTCCACGCATTTGGTACCATGATACTTTTGAGTCCTTGCATCTGGAAGGTCTGTGTTACAATAATACTTGGGAGCCTAAAATAACAGAGCTACCATGCTAGTGCTTGCCAGGGGAGCTGCTGGCACTGCAAGTCCTCTGAGAAAAGGGAGCTATGAGAGCAGCAGGGAGAATCACAGACTGTGCTGAGGGGTGAGGGCAGGAAAAATCTTTTGGCATCTGTTGCCATTCACGGCCTGACGCATGGGAGTGCTGAGGAGTGACACGCTGGGAGGCCACAGCTTTAGCTGTTGAGCAAACACCACACACACAAACACACACACACAAACACACACACACAAACACAGTGAAAATTACCTCAGTTTGATAGTATGGCCTGTCATGTGCTTGAAATGCAGGTCCCAGGTGGAACAAACAGCCTGCATGCTGTTTTTTACACCATAAGGCTCCCAAGGGAGCTAAGAGACAGAGGACGTTCAGGGTGCTGGGCAAGGGCAACCACAGCTATTTGTGTCCTGCTGAGGGGTTGTGTGCTGGCAAAGAGAGGCTTACTGGAGAAGCTGCAAGCAGGGTTCACAGGGTGAAGCAAGAAGAAGAGAGATGGCTGGTGTGGCATCACACCATGTTGTCTGTTTTGTTTCCAAACTGCAAGGCAGAAGGTGTTAGCTAAATACAGAGCTTGATCTAGCACTAACTCTGGATATGCAAACCATCCAGTTCTGGGTTTGCATTCAGTCGCCAGGATCATGTTCAGAAATCATTCAGTCAGTGCCCGCAAAGGTTGCAGTTCTTCACCTCTCAGCCACCTTGATGGAAGCATGAGCTCCACTGAAGCCTGCCAGAGTGAATTGTCTCCTTCCTACTGGCTTGCCCTGCCTCACACCTGCACTCAACAGCATGTAGGATCTGCACGTAGCTCACTGCCATGCCTCTGCCAAGCTCCTGCTGCCAGCTCCTGATCTGCCAGCTGCTAACATGGCATGGCACGGCACAGTATGGCACAGTATAGCACGGTATGGCATGGTATTGGGCAATGAATGCTGTTTCTTGCAGAGCTTCCCACCCCACTCCCTTCCCTCTTCCTCTGCCAGCAGTTGCAGCCAGCACCTCCCTTCCTGAATCTAAATGAAAACTATTTTTGCAGCCGTACTTAGTTGGACGAGCTACAAATATTCCCATGGACACTGCTTTTTCTTTGCTGTTCTGAAATCATCTGAAGGGATGTTACAACTACTACTGCTCAATACCAGAGAGCTCCTGCAAGTAGTGGTGGAAACCAATCCCCTCATGACCCTCCACTAGCGTGGCTTCAGGTGCTGATCCTCAACCACAAATACAGTCTGTGGTATCTCCCCAGACACTCTCCTTCTCCACCAGGTTTGTTGCTCACACTGCCTGGAAACGAAAGCCTCAAGTCCATGGTCTTTACTCAGATACTAACAACTGTGGTGTGTATCCTTGCAGTATAAATGGCTCCAATGGGGGTCCAGGAGCAGCTGGATCCTGAAAGCCAGATTTGCAGCCTCTGCTGTGGAGGTCATCTCTCCAGTGCTCAGCAGCTCCTCCTGTAGCTTGGGTAGTGTCCAGGTCTGGTGGGAAAACAGCTGCTGATGGAGATCCTGATGCTGAAGTAGGAGTCAAGCCGAGCTGAGAGCCATCAAATTGCATGACAATGTAACTCAGGGCTCATAAGTGGGATTGCAGGCTCTAGACCCAATTCCTTTCACCTTATTCAAGCAAGAAGACCCATTAAAATGAAATGAACCGGCTGTGCAAGCACATGCATTCTCCTTTTTTGATCAACTACCTTTCTGCTGATACACCTAGCAGAGTGTTTGAAATCTCTATAAATGTTAGATGTCCATGATAAAAGACAGTGCCCTTATTTGGCCTGTGGCCATTTTCCATGTTTATTTAGATATTTCAGTTAAGTGCAACACACCAGTTGATGCACAACACCCATGTGCCGCAATACGGCTCTGGGTTGCCTTGGCAACGGGTGGAAAGGGTTTTGAAGAGCCAGAGAGGCCCATGCTAATGAAAACAAGCATTCAGGGGGCCTCTTCTCCAGGTGGGCGAGAAGAGGCTCCCTGCTGGGCTCCCTCGCCCAGCCTGCTTTCAAATAGTCTGGTGCTTTAAACAAAAACTACAAAACCCAACAACAACAAAAAAGCCCACCCCCCAGCCCCCTCTGCCTTTTTTTTCCATGCTAAAACACAACTACTGATTAAAAGTTCTGAGACAGCTCTTTGAAGCCTTTCATTAATAGGTTTCCTTTATGAATCCAAATTAGACGGTCAATGCATTTTCCTTCAAAAAAAAAAAAAAGAAGAAAATAAAAGAAAGAGAACTATTATGGAAATGGTTGTTGTTTTTGCTGCTGCTTCTGCTGCCTTTTACATGTTTAATCTCCCACATGTGCATCCGTACCAGATGGCATTGCCTGTAAGATGGGAGATAATCTTTGCACACCATACTGATGCTGGTTCTGGGGCTGCTACAGGCTGTGCCTCTCGTTTGGGCACGATGGAAGTCATGGGCTTTATCATGTGCTCTGTGGGATAGGACTGACCATGCTTGGGCTCAGCACCCATAGTTCCCACTGAGAGTCTCAGGGCAGGATGGGGAGAGGGTGAGTTATTGACAGAGGTCTTGTAGGAGCAAGGCTGTGGTACTGAATGCATGGGGAGATCTCCCCCCTCGAGGAAGTGGGTCCTCTGGAAGGACAACTGGGCAACACAACAGTCATGAAGAATACCTGACACTATTCAGATGTCTTCTGGAAACATGAGGTAAAGAATAATGAATGACATTAGGAGTTGAGCAGGAGTATAGCCAACAGCTTCAGTGAGACTCACATATGTCCCACTTCCCTTATGGCTGTCCAGCAACTGCTAGGTATTCCCAAGGCTCAAACTGCTGACTGGCTCAGTGAGGTGATGCCCAAGGAATGTGCAAAGAGGTAAGCATGTAAATATGGGGATGACATGAAAGGGAAGCATCCAATGAAGCCGTGAACACAGGCTGAAGGTTGCTCTAGGTGGCTGATGGTGAATAAAGGGGCACACAGATTGCAGTAACATGGCAGGCAGGTCCTCCAGGAGAAGGTCTCTTCCACCTCCTCAAAAGCAATGTGAAATGGCAGTCTATTTGGACTGATGAGATATCACAAGCTCCAAAGAAAAGAAATTGGGATAACTGACCCTTTCAAAAAATCTGAAGCCAATCCAGACCATGTAAGGCTGGGGACAAAATCCTAAGAGTGGATGGCACAGCTTTCAGGGTTAAGGAAGATGCATGAATACTTTTCTTGTGGAGTTCACCACTCATAGGTTACTCTATTTTGGTAGAATTCTTCACGTCTCATAGGTGACTCAGTGTCAGAAACTGACTCATGTTGAAACAGCATTATAGTGAGACAAAGAAACTGTGTAATACACCATCTGGCTCTTGGTCTGATAATGTTCTCATGGAAGGAGTGTTTTACTCTGCCCCGAACTGCAGCGAAGCTTATCACCAAAAGCAGTGACGTACTGGTCACTTCATTAATCTAAGCAAAGGGGAGTGAAGCTGGAAATGTTTATAAGTGATTTCCCTCTGCTGAGGAAGGAGATAAGAATAACTATGACAACACTCCTAAAACATTTGTTGAATGCTTCTTTCTAAAATGAAGCCTACCAAAAAAAGAAGGCAGTGCCTGAATGGGGGAGGGTAATCTAAGGAAAATCCTTGTAGATGCCTCCCCAGGAAAAGTAATACTGCAGTTAAAGTAATTTTAGGTGCCTGAAGAGTTTGGATGACCAAGCTGAAGCAGGGCTCCTTTCTGGAGCAAAGGATGTTCAAACCTCTGGAAAAGAGAATTCTCTCAGGAACACAAGAACCTGAGGATCCTCAAAACTTGAATTTGCATGCAATTCTGATTTCAGTGACAGTAATTTAGAGCCCACAGAAGACTGTCTCTGAACTAGGACATTTCCAGAAATTTTTAAAATTCTCATCTGAGCTGCCTCTGGAATAGGCCAATAAACAAATTTGTCAAATCATGTGAGGAGCCTGCAAGAAAGCAGGGAAGGTTGACTGAAGTGATATCAAGGACATCCGCAGTGTGTCATACATCTAATTTTGCAGGTGACACTGTTACATCTCTGCAAACTTCCCATGTCCTCAGTGCAATTCCAGGAACCGTGGTCTTGTATTCTGTACCAGTATGAAGGTTTGCACTAGTCTGGCCTAGACGGGCCCTTCATCAGGCTGAGAAATGAGTCCACAAGCTGTTGCTGATCCTGTTGTTGAGAGGGTGTGGAGCAGGGCTGACCCCATGGACTGCCCTGCCAAATCTGTGTGACACCCTGAATTTTTCCTGGCTTGGCTTATGCTGCAGAGCTGCCCCAGATGAATAACCCCACTCTGTGCAGGCTTCCTCATGGGCTTAGGTGAACAGCCAAGATCTGTGTTTACTTTTTTTGGGTATGGCAAAGACATCTAATTGCACCCACAGTGTGTTTCAGTGCTGAACTACTTAACGCTTATTTTACAGAGTCTAAGGCATGATTTGCTCCTTGTGGCTCCTAAAATCTGCAATGTAGCTCTGCCAATAAAAACATATAGACTTGGTTATGCAAGGAAACAGCTCACTCAGCAAAAATGGTGGCCTGTTGTTGTATTTGCAATGAAAAAGCAGAACATCCACTACCCACAGAAATGCTGTTCCATTTTGTTTGTGAAAGTGGCAATTTAGAATTAAAGGCAGCTGAATTACATGGGCAACATGGGAAGAGTTTGTTTCATGTGGGAGCTGCTATACAGGCATAACTTTGCTGTAAGATTTCATATTGGTCATGGTAACCTGCATGGGTCACCTTGCTCTAACCAGTTATGGGGATAATCTGACAGTCTAGTTTTATCTGCAGTGCTCTGCACAAGTACTCATAAACCATCCACTGCTGTAAAGCAAATGTTCTAATGCCCTTAGTCATTGCTATAGACTATGTCTCTAGATTGCACTGGCATGTAAAACAGAGAAAAAGGACATAAAAACATGAACAGGCCTCATTTGTACATACCATGGAAATTACTTGAAACTATTGTTTTCACTCTTTCATTTGGTTTTTTGGATTTTGCCTATTTTTTTTTTTTTGTGGAAAGTATCATGGACTTTTTTGCATGCAGTTTCACACACAAGAAAATCCCAGGTGTCTACTTTGTGATATATGAATAGCAAGGTATTTGGTGTATGTCACATATAATGTTTCATCTAGGGACCTTAACACTGATATTATAGTATATACAATAAGACTGGACAATAATTTTATATTAAAGTAGGGAAGTTTGCTGGAGACCTGCTGGGTCCGATGCACAGACACACATAAAGTGGTAGTAACAGTCCTTGAACTGGAGGAGAAATATCTTCTAACATCAGGGTGTTTAGGAAGGGTACAATATGTAGGCATGAGAATGCACATGTAGAACTCTGGCACAGAGCTGGAATTGACATTTTCCCCTTTTTGTTGAGGACTCATCCTACACTTAGAGAGGGCCTTTAAGGTAGCCTGCAGCTGCATTGCAGATCCATTGGTTCTTATACCCTCTTTACTACCATTTCTATGTATCTGTGTATCACATGGGGAAGCTACAGCCGCTGTAGCTCCATGGTACATCCCTTCTACAGCATAGGCAATGGTGTTGTACAAACACCACTTATTTAGACCTCACAGCACTAATTTGCTTTAAGTAAATTCAGCCAAACTATTGCTTTCCTCTTATTCCCTTTGCAAGGTCAGTCACCCCTGCGGAAAGGAGCACCCTTTGTGCTCAGTAAGTCATGAGTGGAAGATGGTCATTGCAGAAATTGCATGATAATGGGTGGATGGCATATGGTTTTTTTCTTCCCAGGTCTTCCCTCTTCCTCATTGCTGCCAGACTCTTGCACTTGTACTCTTTTCAGCAGTGATATCGGCATTATCCAGCCCAAGGTTTCAAAAAATTTCAAATGGGGCATTTCCCCAAATCAAAACATAGACAATAAATTAGATTAGATGAAATAAATTGAAGGTTCATTCTTTCTCAGTACTAAGGAAAAGCCATGTCCAGGTTTGAGCACTGGTCTTCAAGAAAGATGTGTTAAAAAAGGAGAGGGCAGTCTCAATAGTCAACGATCTTGAAAACATGAGTTGTGAGGAAAAGCTGGAAAAAACATTGTGCTCCCCTGCTATGACAGGTAGAGCAAGAAGAAAAGGTTTTATATTGCAGCAAGAACAGTTTAGTCTAGATATTAGAAAGCAGTTTGTAATAGCAGGACTGCTGTAAGTGCTGAAGTAGATTGCCTGGGCAAGGGGTGCAGTGTGAAAGATGCCTATGAGCAGCTTGAACAAATGCATCAGGAATTATATGGGCATAGCTAACCCAGCCTTGAAGACACCAGATTGAACTAGAAATGAAGTTGACTATTCAACTGGGAAGAAGCTGAGCCATTTGTAATAAGAAGGCTGTGTTTTCAGTTTTTCAGCAAGAAGAGAGGTTCCCAGTGGTTAGACTGGGTTGCATATATCCAGGTCAGTCTGGGCTGACCTGGGCTCAGAGTCTTCCTGGATCCTACATACAATTTCTGTGTCAGCAGAAAGGCAGCCCAGTTCATGGGACGCACCTTTTCCTATTGAGGAATGGCATGGATGCTGCTGTGTTCCTGCCTGATATTTCCTTTGTCACATCATGGGTTTTTCTGCAAGCTAATTGCATGCAGTAGTTTGTGCTGTGATACACAAGGCTCACTGTCAATGGAAAGTGTCTTCATTTCAACTAATAATGTGAAGCTTCAGTGTGAGCTGACACTCTCTTTTAATTACTGTTGACCAATTTTCCCCTGTGCTGAAGCAGGTTTTACCTGCTCTGCAGCATGCGAGTCAGCAAGAGGATAAGAGAACTCCTTGGGATGTCATTTGATGAATTGTCCAGCAGATTGGCCTTCTGGGAACAGCTCCAGGTGGCCTGAGGTGGGATGGACAGTCCTTCTTCCCCATCCTCTTGTCTCTGAAGTATGGGGAGGAAGAGTTAAAATCATACCTATGTATAGCAACTGCTTCCACACCCTCCTCTGACCCTCACATCCTTCAGAGCTGCCTTCCCATGTGAACTCTAGGGTTACCAGGAAATATAGAACATAAAATTTCTGGGATAAGGCAAGTATGTAAAATCCACAGGGATAAACTGCAAAATTCATTTTGATTGTTACCCCCATGAAGTCCCTCTCAAGTGTCAAGTGAACACTGAGAGAGGTGACAGATGAGAAGAGCTGAGTGACCCGGGGTGTCCTGCACCCACTTCTAAGTCTGGTCACGCAGTCTTTGTTTAAATTTTCTCCTCACCACCCCGCAGTGTGTGTCTAAACTTAGCTCTCAGCCACAGCAGAATTCAGGTAGGCCACCAGCAGCATTTAATTCAAAAGAAAGACTGTTTCCTGTACAGACTGGTGCTCAAAATATCGTCAGAGGAAGATGAAATAATTTACTCATTAATTCCTGGTCACCATATTATAAGAAAAATAGTATGGCATCAGAAAAATTCAGGAAATAATTGGGAACAGTAATTTGAAAACTAAGACATGAAGCTTGTGAGGGTAAAAAGAATTCGTTATATATTAACCCCAATTAAAAAAAATAAAAAAAATAAGAGAGAGAGAAATGTGTTTTCTTAAAAGAATACTAAGGTAATTTCAGCTGTGGTTCATACTTTCTTCCATCACAGATAAGTACAAATGGAAATAAAGTAAAAAAATATTGAGGGCAGTGTCAAGAAGTACTTCCTTACATGAGCAGTAATTGGAGAGCAAGGTGACCTGTGAAACAATGTCACGAGAGAAAAACATTAGTGTAATTAAAAAAACACTTAGATGCACTACAAGGAGAAAGGATGAATGAACTTTGGCATCCCAGCCCCTTGCCCAGCCCACCAGAAAAGTGTTTGGACCCATACAGTCACACTGGTTTGAACCACTCCAAGTCCTACCACAACACCCAGCAAAGCATGAATGACTCTGCCTTGGGTTCCAATTGCAATGAATATGTTAGTATTGATGTAATGGGACTCAGGTCAATCATTTCTGGGTGGTTTTTTGAAATGAAGTCCCAAGCAGGGTGTGGGCAGAGGACACCTCAAGCCATCTTGCTTGAGAGAGGTCGGCATCAGCCCTGTCCCTGACCCTGCCTTTGGCAGGGCGGAGAGGATGGGATAGAAGGGGTGAAGCCACACCACTCCTTACTGCTGAATCACTGGTGATGGGAAAGCTGTCGCCTTCAGGGCAGACTAATAGCATGTTTGTCCTGATTCATGTAAGCAGTGAAATAAAGTCTTTCCCCAAGAAAAGAGGACCTATCCTCCAGTGGGACACTGCATCCCTTGCCTGGGGGTTTGGGGAGAAGTGGGAGGTTGTCCCTCCTGCTCCTGCACACACACACAAGTGTGCCCACACATGGTATAAAGGGCTTTTGGAAAGCACATCCTGGCTCCCAGATGGTTTCTCTGCACTGACACCCCTAATATTGCTCCTGGCCTCATTTTGTCACCTTTGCTCCCACTGAAGGTTTTACAGCATGTTGGGCTTTTACTGTACACAGCTGCTTTTCTGCAAGCCCTTCAAATCATGGGGATTAAATTGCACTGGTATGGAAACCAAGGGAACATTTATCACTGACAAAAGGCGGCAAGAATTTTTCTAAATCAGAGATTTTCTTACAGTAGAACTTTTGTTACTGGAGCAGATCTATAATAATATCACTACTGTTTCAGTATTTTTATAACAGTGCTGCTGGGAAGAGCAGCTCTTTTAATACAAATGCTGTCATTTAGAATTGCTGCTATGGTAGAAATCTTAAATTAAGCACTGTCCTTTATACAAAATACAGCACCACCTGCTTGAACACAGAGCTGATAAAACTATATTTTTTTCCATGTGTCACATCAAATTATCCAGCAATATAAAAGAAGTGGAAGTACACAAAAGTCAGGGCTTTTCTTCTGAAATGGCTTCACCCGTATCTTCTCCTTACAAGCACAATGTGCTGGGTGGGGGGCAAAGATAGACTGAACAGACTTTTCAGAGAAAATTCCTTCAAAATGACCATTTTTTATGTCAAAACTACATGCAGAACCACAGTTTTGATGTCCTCTCAGTTCAGATCCATAACATGCGCCCAGCTGCATAAAATGTCTGTGTATTCACAGGTCTGGGAAAGGACTTTTAGTATAGCTGTATGATAAAATTCTTCTACCTAAGCCAAAAATTCATTTGCAGTATGGCTTTTAGCAGTTTCTCTAATGAAGAAGTTACTGGCTGACATACCTAAGTCAATCTGCTGGAGATTTTTATTTGGTTTGTTTGTTTGTTTGTTTGTTTTGTTGTTGTTGTTGTTTTCTGTGTGGTAGAGAAGTGCTGTTGTTTCACCATTAGTCAGGGGAATATTTCCTCATCTTGCCAGCCTAGCCAGGGGGTCCTGTTCCCACGATGAAAGCCCCTTGCAAAGGAAACACATGTCCTGCCCAGCCCACAGCTACCTTTCTTTTCAACTGAAACCAGGATGGTTAAGGCAAGCCCAAAATTCAGACTGACATGCAGTAAGGATATGGCTTGGCTGTGCACCCAGATGCCAGAGAAGAGCCCCAGGTGTGCTGGTGGAGGCTGAAGCACAAACAGAGGCAGTATCTAATCCCCTCACGTCTGCTGTGAGTAACCTCACGGCCAGGCATTGCACATCCTGCTGTCAGAGGTCATCCTCTCCACTGCAGGTCAGGAGAGTTCAGGCTGGGAAAAACACAAACCACAATCCCAGCTCTTGTGTCTGAGTGTCTTTGAACTATCTTTGAGGTCCTCTTGCCACCTACAGATTCTTCCAGCAGAGGAAATATGTGTGTGACACATTCCCAAGCATTGCACCATTACCTAGTATTTACTCTCCTGCATGTCAGATAATTGGCACCGTGTGCTGGTGACAGTCATTTCTTCCATGGGGCAGAGTGCATTGAGGCTCCTGGGATGGGGTATATAAAGCTTGACTTAGATCCAGAGAATTTTGGAGGAGGTGCTGACAATACACTCATTAATTTACAATTACGTTCCTTCAGAGAGCCTTCTGGCACTTTCTAAATACTGTTTAGAGCACATACCTCTTTTATGAGACAAGTATTATGACTATGAAAGTCAAAAGAACAAGGACAGAGAGGTGTAAGTAACTTGCCCAAAGCCCTTCAGGAAGGCACTGCCAGAGGTTACCATAGAAATAAGTCCTCTGCTAGAACCAGCTGTTCACAATGGTTTGAATTTTCAGGATTTATTTATATTTCACAGAATTGTATTGGTTTTGCTACTTTAGGTATCTGCTGCTTGGAAGAAAGCAAAGATTTGGTAGTCACTAATGATTTCTTAGTTGCTGTGAAGTGTATGAGAGGTTAACATTAAGGTGACAAAATGGATCTGCCATTACACATCAAGCCCTCGATGCAGAAAAATCTTTCAAAATTCTAAGTTTGGCCTTGCTGGAGTCACTAAAGTTTCCAGAAGTCATAAAGTACACATGAATATCCCTGCAGGATCCAGTTTGGAGGTCTGCCTTGTAATGCCCCAACTACTGGAAGTGCAACAATGGCAGGGACCTCCAAAAACTGCCAAGACTCCAGTGAGTTCCCTCAAATGTGGAATTATGAACATGCCCATTATGGTAACTGCCTGGTCATCTGGTATCCATCGGGTTCTAGTCCCCACCATGTTAGGCATTGCACTTTGCCAGTTTGAGTCTTGCCCCATCCCGCCCTCATCACTCTGTGCACTCGTTTCCTATTGCAGTTCTACTGTTTCATCTGGCAGATGAGCCCTTCCTCTGTGGCTTTGGGAGAAAAAGAAACCACTCCCAATTTTTGTTCCATTGTCCTCCAGCATGGAAAGGGACTCACAAAAATCAACAGCTTTAGATATTCAATGTAGACTAGCAGTGGTTTATGGAAATAAAACTTGTGTTTTAACAAATCCCAGCCAAGGTTACGGTGTCTTTTGAGAGATAAATATGCAGAGGAGTTTATAGCTAAATCACATTACTTGAGGATTGTACCTATCCTGGCACATGATAGCAAGCAGGTCTTGGTAAAATGATAGTTGCCTGGTAAGGTCTTTGAGCCAGGCTCTATCCATTAGGGCCTAGAGACACATCCCTGGTTGGTTTTTATTTTTATGTTGCACAACAAGGTTAAACAACAGTCTATTTTATTGTCAGTGATACCTTAAGCTGGGTTTGCACTGATAACAATTTCTACATTTTCAGATTAAATAAGATCTGTTAAAACTACGTGTCTGGTAACATAAGGATTGTGTTTGCAAGGATCACCTGTGGTCAGACTGTTTGTAGATTGTTGGTCCATAATCCCATGAGTAATATCCTCAAGTGAGTAGCTGTATTGGATCAGCAATGTAGTGTCCTCAGCAAAAAAAAAAACAAAACCAAAAACAGATTAAGCAAGACTAGGCTGTGAAAACAAATTATATTACAAAAGCCAAAAAGCTAAGAAAAGTTGTCAAAACTCTGTAAATTTTGATTTTCTTTAAAAAGTTAAAACATTGGCTATTAGAGTTAAAAACTTTTGCTTTCTTGGATTTTGAATTAAAGCATTTTCTCATGAGAAATAATTAATTGTTAATTGTTCTCTCTCCTTTTTTGTAGCCTTATCTCATGGAATAAGTTGTCATTACAAGAGATCAAAAAGCTCATTTTTCTCAGGGAAGCCTAGATTCCAGGACATATTGAAAACCTGATTGTAAACTGGGTATTTGGCAATAATAAGAAAGCAGGGCCTCTTTTGTTTGAGAGACAATCTAGCAGCAATATCACTCAAATTCCCCCGATAAAACCAATTGTCTGTTTTGCAGGTATCTGGCAGATGAGAGGTCAGCTTTGTCTGATTCAAGCCATATAGGTATTTCTTTTCTTTTTTAAGCACTACTTTCTTGTAAACAGAATTTCATCAGACTAAAACAGCTCTCCACTTTTGTGTGGTGGCTCTGTTTTTCTCTAAGCAAATTCTTCACATGCCCAGAAGGAATCTTGTTTCCAACATCTGGGAGTACTTTAGAGGCTTTCATTATTTATATGCCAAGATAATATCTTTTGCCCATGAATGTGCTACTGTTCCCATTGATTAGATGTTTGCTGATTACTGCCAACAGCAGTGGCAGGGGTAGCATGGAAGCTATTCCCTGGCCCTCGCTTTACATCACAAACTATGGGTCTCCAAACACTCATCTGACCTTCAGGAATTCATTAGATTTTGACTGCAACTGATGTAGGAAGGCTATAAAGTGAGGAGTTCAGAGGGAAAAAAAACTAAAATGAAAAAAAATCAAAACCTGGCATTTAAAATTAAGATTAAAGGCACAATAAAAGGAAACAGTAGGAAATAATGATTGAAATTAAGGAGGAGGGAGGGGAAGAGAGGCTGTAGAAAGAGAAAGGACAATTTCTTCGTCATATCTTTGATAACTAGGAGTTGTCTAGCCTGTAATGGAGAGAGCTAGGAGCGAAGGGAGCTCTTGCAAAAGCCACGTAAATGCATCTCCTCAAGGTCCCCAGGGGTCTCCCCAGCTTCTTGTCCATCCTCACAGCCTCTGCCCAGACCTAACCCTTGCCTCAAAAGTGCTTGTCTCAGCAGAGGCAGAGGGAAAACAGGGAGAGGAAAATGCTGATAGAGCCAAAAACTGCCACTCACAGAGCAGCTTTGAAACCATACCAGGAAGTTTTGCAATAGAATGGATGCATGTATTCAAAACAAGGAAGAAAGCATGGCTTCCCTATCATTTCCTCATGGCTTTGTTAGGAAACATTTCCCAAGCACTGCGCTGCAGCAAACCACCTGCAATTATATTCAGAAAATGAATTCAAATATCACATAAAGCTAAGGCATTTCTGAGCATAAGGGAATTAGCATGTTTTTTATGAACTTACTGAGCTCCTCAGAGGACTAGCTTGCATTTCATCATGGGCCAGTGGTTGGTGCTGGTAGCCTGCTGCTGTGCCTCCAAGGTTAGTGTCCACAATAGCCCTGCTGCCATGAGGAGGCCCCTGAGGATAGGCCTGGATCTTCCCAGTCCAGCTCAACTAACTCACTGAGTAGACATCACTGTAAAATTGTTGCCTGTGTGCCTAGAATGTTTGGTTAAATATTCTTATTTGAACCCCTTAG
>JAWWLZ010000082.1:44123862-44140033 GCA_035041345.1 Poliocrania exsul
CAATTGTGTTGGCAATGAGGGTGCAACATTGAAGTAGCTGCATTTGTGAAGGATGAAGGACTGCACTTTCACATCCAGGTGCTTGAATTGCCCTTGCTGTGCAGAAAGGAGCAGAAAGTGTAGCACAGGAATTGCTCTAGGATGACCCTGCTTGAGCAGGGAGGTTGGATCAGAAGACCAACTGCTATGGATGCAGCAGTGCTCCCCTCCAACTTTATCCATTCTGTAATTCTGTGATTCTGTCTCCAGGTTGGAAAACAGGGTACTTTTCCAAATGGCCATATGAATTTTCTGGCTTCAAGAAAATTTCAGTAATGTCTTCTGGATGAAAGCCTCTACAGTGATGCTGGGATGGCAAACGTCTGTGTTCTGAACAAATTCCACCTGCCTTAGCCATGCATTTAGCCCAACTGAACTGTGTCTTTAATGAGAGCAACAGAGTTAAAAATAAATCCTTGAGATATGAAAGGCTTGTAAATGCTCTAAATGCCTTTTTAATAAAAGGAAATTGCTGCAGGAAGTGATTCCTTATATTCCAGGCTCTGCCAATTGTTTCCAATCAATGCAGCTTGGGGTAGCTATTATCTCACTAAGTTGTATTAATGTGTTTGTTGTTGCTGCTTTTCCTTTTAAAATAATCTACAGAATAACTTGAGTTCTGCTGTTTAAGTTGTGGTTTGTTTGTCACAGAAGCTGTTCTGTGGGGCTCCTTTCCCATCTATAATGCCTCACAGTAGCATCATGTCCTCCCTTCTTACTCCTCACTGGACAGCTGGACAATTAGCAGGATGTGGTGCTTTGAGGTGCTTCTCCCCACCCATTTTCTCTGGAACCAAAAGACCCTTAGTACAGCTGGTCATTCACCACAAGGATCTGAGCCCTTTCATGCAGATCTGCCTCTGCACAGTCCTGTGTGCCAAGACCTGAATGCTGGGAGCAGATCATCACATGGCCAACAGCAAAAGAAATGGGACACTCATGATCAGGATCCTGCTGCTGGTAGCTTAGGGGCTACATGAAATCAAGGTGTAATTTGGAATGTTTTTTAACCCTGTGGATTGTCATAAGTGAGGGAAAAATTTGGGACCTGATGTTTTATGGATTCTATTGACATTCTGCAGTCTCACAAAACCCTCAACTCCAGCAAAAAATTGGCTTATATTAATTTTTTAACTAGCAAAAACTTAAGGCTAGTAGCTGGTTACTAGGGGGTTGAGGGAAACTCAAAAAGTTTGTAAAAATAGTAACTTGATTCAGAACCTTGAGAAAACCAAATCATGTCCCTTCCTGTGTTGACGACAAACTGCTTCCCTCCTGTTAGGAGTTGGTATGGGGTTACTGAACAGACTTGTCCTTCCAGTTCTACTGAAGGTGATTCTGAGAACCAAGATGGACACTCCCCAGTCCACAGCTGGCAAAGTTGGCACCATTTCCAACTCTTCCAACAGCTTCAAGCATCAACCATTTTTAATAACCTCTACTACTGAAAGCTGTTTCCTGCTTTCCTTGAAAAGACAGATTTCTGTCCCTTGGTGTTTGAAGTCAAAGGGAACTTTCACATGACCACATCAACACATTTCCCCTCTGTGCTCTGCGCTGGTGAGGCTGCACCTTGAGTACTGCATCTAGTTCTGGGTCCCTTCCTTCAAGAAAGACATTGAGGTGTTGGAGCATATCTAGAGAAGGGCAATGAAGCTGGTGGAGGGGTCTGCAGGGTAAGTTATATGTGAAGAGGCTGAGGAAGATGAGCTTGTTTAGTCTGGAGAAGAGGAGGTTGAGGGGTGAACTTATCACTCTCTACAACACCTGAAAGGAAGTTGCAGCTAGGTGGAGGTTAGACTCTTCTCTCAGGCAACAAGTAACAGGACAAGAGGACATAGCCTTGAGCAGTGCTGGGGAAAGTGCAAGCTAAACATCTGGAAGAATTTCTTCACGGAAAGTGTTAAGCATTGAAAGGAACTGCTTATGGAGATGGTGGAGTAACAAATCCTTGAGGTGTTCAAGACGTGACTGGACATTGCACTCAGTGCCATGGTCTAGCTTAAAAGTCAGTGATCAGTCAAAAGTTGAACTCAATGATCCTGGAGGTCTTTTCCATCCTAATTGATTCTGTGATTCTGCAAATGAAGGTGGTGGACTGTCCTTTTGGTTTATAGGCAGGTACTGTCTGTCAAATAGTCCCAGTTCACAACAGAAAGTGTGCAACCCCCCGCATGGGACACCCACAGGACAGGGTACATGCAACCCAGAATCATCTCCATTGTCTTATAAAGAATGAAACATCCTATCAAAGTTGGGATATGAACAGCAAACACCCTGTTCTATTGTTGAATGCCGAAGGTAGATCTGTATGCAGCATTTTAAATAATTAAACAGCAAAACAGTGTTGCCATCTGCCAACGTCCATCTGGTGGAGGGAACACAAAGCTCTGAGTGAAAAGCGGACACCAAACAAGATCCACTGACTAACAGGAGATTCCAGCAGGCAGCTCACGGATGCCTTGCAGTGCTGTCATCTCTTCTGCTTGAAAATGGCTCACAGTCCCAATAGCTCCAGTTTAAACAAGGCTGCTGGTAAAGCATGAAGCTTTGCCAGTACAGGCAGAAAAATGGCTTTGTAGAAGAGGTTGCAATACATATTTTGTAATCAGAAACACTATAATGCCATTTGTAAATTCCGGGACATGCTTGGCTTCAAGACCTTTATTCAAGTCTGGTTATGCTCATTCCTGCACTGTAAAAAAAGTAATAGCAGTCAGAGAGATGTCTAGCAGGTGATGATAATGTTCAAAGGCATGGGAAAGTCTCTATAAGAAAGGATTCAGGAGGTTCAGACTGTACTTTACACTAGAGAAAATTAAGAGGTAACATAACAAAGGTAGTAAAACAATGCAAAGTGCAGAGAAGGGAACCTAGTCATTCCTAGATACTCTTTCAAATATCCTTTAAAATAAAAGTGAGCAGTAGCCTAGTGAAATTAAAAATACATTTTATACATGTCAAAGAGAATGCTGGGGCTGGTTTATGGCTACTTGTGATTGTACAAAGCAGACTCATTGAACTTGAAAATTTCAGTGCAGTATTTTCGCTTCATCTTTCTCTAACTTTTGAAGCCTCTTCTTTTTAGTGATTTTATAGGGTTTTGAGACATTGTTGAAAATATTCAAAGTATGCACAGTTATCCAAGCATGGGTATCAAACTGTAGAGGGTATTGTCTGTAGGAAATGCCCACTATAGACTGATGTTGGAATCCTTATTGTTTGTGGATATAGGATGAGGAAGAACCAGAATTTCCATCAGACAGCAGACCCTATCATGGACTGGGGTCACAATTATGGTAGTGACCCTTTGGACAAGCAGTATTGTAGCCAAGTACCTAAGGGGGTTGATATTGTCAGAGCATCCTCATCCTCCCATGGTAGCGCTCCCACAGGGCTTCACTGTTATGGAGCATTGAACAATGACAGCTGATGCCAGAAGTCATTGGGAACTGAGGGCACTTGCTCTACAAAAACAGGCTCATCACCTTCAAAACTCAGAATAATACAGTACTATTACTAGCTGTGATAAGGAGGAATATTATTCTAGGGAAGGTACATTTTCACTATGCACTCCCCCCGCTGTTATTTGTGTTGCAGTTTTGCTACAGCGAGCCAATCACTGCATAAATGGGCATAAGCAAAGAGAAATTTCTGGACCAGACAGCATCACTTCTCATTGAAAATTGCCAGCTGAATGCATTTTCTCACATCATTAGTGACAGTGTCTTTATCCAGTTTTAGATTTCCATCTTATAAACCCAGTGGCCTGACACTGGAAGTGCTACCAACTGCAAGCAGATGGAAAAGTGAATGCAGCAAGGAAATCTTTGAGGTTATCTGTGGGGAACAGAGATGGCTTTTGTTCTACAGATGCCTAAAGAATGCATTTAATTTTGTTAGCTGCCTCAATTGCAACTCCACTTTCTGTTCATAACAAGGAATTTTTTTACGCATTTGCCCTCACTTTTCACTACTATTAATAATATTTTGCATAAAGGTGAGAAGACATTGAGATCAATGATTCCCTGCATCTACCAGACCATTTAAAAATAAAAAGTGATGATTCTGTTTTGGACTCTCTTTATTTATGACAGATAGCACCTCAGATCATGTTGTACTTCTGGCTCAGCATTGCTGTGCACGGCTGAGAAGGACAGAATGGTTCTTTTGGGGGATTCAATTTTCTTAAAGGCTGTGCAGACATAGCCAAAGGAAAGAGTCAGGCGAAAGTGAGCTAAAATTGCATGAGTCCCCAGCAGGCTACTTTGTACCAGGCACACCACACCTTCCCATAGAATTTACTTTTTTTGTTGAGGGGGAATTATATAGGTAATCTGTTCCTAAACAGACAAGAAGTGGGCAAGCACTTCCTGGGGATATTTAAGAGAAGCCAGGAGCTGGTCTCTGCTCCTGCACAGGCAGGGGTCTTGTAAGCAGTGATGTTACTGGAGCAGTGTTGGAGCTGCCTGTTGGGCTTCAGGGGCCACAGCACCTTCACCCACCTGTCTTGCTATTATACACACATCCAATTATTATTTACACACACCAAACTGGAGTTTTCTGCTTGAGTGTTTCTGTGTGCTCAAAAACCTGAATGAGCAGAGCTGAGGGTGGAGGGGGATAATGTTGTTCAAGCAGTTTTCTTGGTGAGAAAAGTTAGCTTTGCTATGACCTTCCTTTTCTGTTTCTGGAGTCACAAGACTTCTAAGAAAATAAGTAGCTTCTTGTTAGAAAATAATGTCAGGAATATGATTTTGGCTGCAAAAGCATTTCTGTGATTTATTGCAAAAATGTAACTTTACATTTCCCAAAACAACAGCAAAATTTGCTGTAATTTCAAGTAGATTTCCTGTTGTCAGTTGAGATTCAGGTAGAGCACAGGTAGTAGATGAACTTATCCCAAGGAACTTCTCCCCAGGCTTTGTGCCGTCTTGGTCTCCCATGGCCACTTGTGGAGACGAGCAGACTCCCTTCAAGGATCAAGCTTTGCTCCTGGTGCTGTAGGAGATGCAGTTCATATCCCTTACACTGACTGAAGTGAGCCTGCTCTCATGTATTGTAAATTATTATAGCAGCATCTGGCACTTTCCATTTAAAAGGCAAGTGCTAAAATAAATGGAGGCATCTTCTTATTTAGATACCAGGAAGTTACAGGATAAAGGAGTTAAAAAGCAAAACAAAACTAAACAACCCAAACCAGCCAAAATCCAAATCTGTGCTTAAAATCTCCCCTATCTATTTAAGTTACTGTACCAGCTCAGCTCAATATCTAAAACAAAGAAAATGAATTATGGAACAGCATGAGGAGAGCTTGTTAATTTTCCCACTGATGTGCTGTGAAATGAAAGCTTTATTCTAAGAATATCATATCCTCAGGGCTCTGTCTGGGTAGACACTGACAAATACAAATGTCCTTACAGTATTTCTTTTATTCTTGCTTTATGGTGTATTCCAGACAGATTTCCAAAATTATATATAATAATATATAATCTGTAGTTGTGGCTTGGTGGAGTCCAAGGCTGTGATTTTCCAGGACATAACCATGCCCTGTTTGAAAATGGAAGATCAAGTGCACATAATGAAAGGAAGATCAGATTCTAGAAGAATTTGCTTATTTCTTAATCAATATTAATATATGTGACTTTAATTTCAGCATCTCTCCTCCTGTTGTGTACCAAGGGAACATTAACAACAACAGCAGCTTTACATTTTTATAGCGCCTTTCATCAAGAAGGATTCAAAAGTGCTTTACAAACCTCGGACAAAATTCTTCTTTGATCAGCACTGAAAATCTCTTAATCCATGGTGCAAACCTCTGTTGCACTTTCTGTGCCTTTTTCTGCACATAGGACTTCCATTGATTTCTACGGGAATTGCGTGTGTGTGAAACAAGTGCAGAATGTGTAATGGAAATCTGCACTGCAGATAAAAAAGAGGGGGAAAAAAGTACATGTATGGATTCATTGCCCATCACAGAAGTGCAATGCTACTGGAGTAGACCCCAGTTCCTTCTGTATTCATTAGGAAGAAGATCCAGTCTCAGTTCCCTAACTGGAACTCTCTCCACAGTGCTGCAGAAGAGAGTCTTCCTTAGAGAAGGAAAAGAACAAATATTTGCTCCTGTACACGAATTTAGGGTTTTTTTGTCACAGGGAGTCTTCCCTACCAGGACCTTTAAATCTCTTCCGCAAAGCAGAGGGTCAGATCTGACAGCCAATTGCCAGAGAGCGGCTGCTCTGAGGTGAGAGCTTCTACCCTAACAGCACTTTCCATGTCAAGCGTCCTTGGGCGCTGTCCTTTGTAAATGACAGGAGAAGGTGCGCAAAATTTTCAGAGCTTCTGTACTGTGTGTGTGCAAGCCTTACTGAACTAAATGCTAGCTTGGAAACATTGCAGTCTCCCAGGAGATTCCTGAGAAAATGGTAGACTTAAAGAAGCACCCCATGTTTTAATTTTCTAGTCTGCAGCTAAATCCAGAGGTGCAGAGTGGATGCAGCAAACTGAGTTTCCTGAATAATTCCAAATTCAGTTTGGGAAAAACCCTGAGTTATATCTGTCTGATAATGCTTTTTCATCCTTAGAGCTAATGTTGTTTCTGATTAGAGTTTACAAATGCTAAGGAACACTTTCCTTTTTAATCATCAGAAAATGTTGAGCAACATCCCATTGAGATGAGTGGTGAACCCAAAGTTATCATTAATTCTGAAACACTTCTATTCAGTAATGAAGATTTCAATCCTTGCATTGAATCCATAAATCTCTGGCCCTGTCATGTCCTATTTTACGAGGACATTTTGTTTCTCATGAGTAAAATCATATTTTTAATGAGAAAATCATTCAGAATTAAATGTCCCCTGGGGATGTTATTTGATGAAGTAAAATGCCTCACTTGCAAAGACAGGTGTAGTAATGTGAGGAGGAATCTTTAACTAGTTCATCAGGGAAAAAAACCACACAACCAAAAACCTACAAAAAAAGAGATAATGTTGGCTATGTCAGTGTGGAAAATATCAGTCCATTTCAAAATAAAGTTTGCAGTCCATGACATCATGTTGATTTATCTCATCTGATCAGTTGCCTAAAGAATTTAGTCCTATCTGTTTAGATAGGACTCTTCCAAAGAGTGGAGTATGCTATTTAAATCTTTACTTTCCTTATATTTCCTCCTGTTGGTACATCTATTCTGTGATGGTATTCATGTTTTTAATATCAGTTAGCTAACAAGATTGCCAATTAATACACATACTATTAGCAGCAAGAGTTCATGTTCCATCACTGGTGCTAATCACATGTGTTAGAAACACGATTGTTCAGTGTAAATGTGATCCTATCCAAAACTGGTTTCCTTTTAATTGTCAGCATTAAAAGCCCCTAATTATACACTGTAAATTTAAGGGCAGGTGAAATTCATTAGGAACTCAACAGGAACCCTTCTTTAAGTGTCCCTGAAAACCCCAGGTCCAGCAAAGTCAAAGTCAAGGTGTGTATGTTGAGCCCACCCTCCATCCACAGATCAGGAGCCATCATTGCAATGTATTGCTGTGGCCTTGACTTCCGAAACTCTGCCTTGAACTATTTGGCTTGCTCTAGAGGGAAGAGTTCAGTGGTGTTTGAAGGCAGCCAGCAAAAGTCTTAAGTAACATGATCCAAATAATTAAACTTAGCAATAAATTGGGGCTTTTCATCTTCAAAGTGCTTTACAAACATTAATTAGTTGGGCTCAGCAGAGCCCTTTAGAGTGGAAGCCATTCAATCTTTATCTCCTGTGAAGTGACTTCCCCGACTGTCTGCTCCCCCACACACTGTTTTTATTACATTCAGGAGCCTGCCTCACGTTTCCTTACTTTCTCCTCACATGGTATATACCTTTTCTATGACGAAAATCATGCCAGCTTAGTAACAGGGAGAAGGTGAGGTCTGGGGGGGGTGGTAGGGGTGATGGTTTTAAAATTAAATAGTCTTTTAAAACAGCAATTAGCTTGGGTTTTCCTGGAAGAACTGAGGCATGTGAAGATCAGAGGAAGACACCTTCATACCCTGTGCCAGCCTCCAAACCTTCAAACCTTGTGTCCCCTTTGAACATGAAAAGCTCTGTTTCAGGCGCACCAAGAGGTGGATCCGTCGGCTGCTGGTCAGTGCGAGCGCGTGTCCCACTGTGAACAAAGGTACGGCAATTTCCGTGCGTGCCTGGCTGCCAGCCTTCCTCGCCCAGGAACTCTGCTAAAAATACATCCATGGGCAAAGACAATACTACCTCCATGGCTCTGGCATCACTTTAATGCAGGGGTCCGCTTCTTCCTCAGGTTCAGAAACACATCTCTGTGTCTGGAGTCTCGTGTCCATGAGGAGACAGGCTCAATGTTTTTTGCAAATCTGCCTCTTTTGTGACACAAGTGAACAATTTTGGCCTCAGCCATTTTATCATGGCTGCTCTCCTTCCACAGGTGTCTGCTTAGTCCTGGAGTGGCTCAGCTCTTACTCCAGGAGAGCTGCTGGAGACATCTCATCCTGCCATTGCCTCCCTCTTCTCCTTTGGTTACTGCTGTTTCAGGTATTTCCAGCTTAATTGGTACTGTATACCAATTCCAACTGTGTATTTTCCTATGTAGTTGAGCTCATGATGATGCTCTTCAAAGGTTACTCTGTTGCAGTTATGATGCATTAATGTTATCAAACAGCTGTTCAGGCACCAACCAACCTTTGAATTTACTTGCCTGCCTGTTTGCCTTTCCTGAGCCCAACACTTACTTTCCCAGTACTACAAGTGGGAATATGTAAGTGAAGACAAAGACCTGGTAGCTCTCAGTGCAGGAACCTTCTGAAAACAAAAAGGCAAACTGCTATTGAGGTTTTTTCCCACTTGTTTGTAAATAGGACAAATAAGCAGGCAGTCCAAAATAATCTTATTTATTTAGTGTGGCAGACCCAAAATCTTGCTGAAAAGCACGGGTCTCCCTGTTGCATGCCATCCTGTGATGAGAGAGCCCTGGGGACAGCTGTATTCCTGGTTTTCTGCATGACTTTCACAAAGTTGTTTTGTTCCTCAGTTTCTCAGGTGCCCACATGACGAAGTGTTGTGAGAATAAACAGGGAAGGGTGGAAGCAGAGGGGAGGTGAGCAACCAAGTTCATCTAGAAGGCACTGAGGGGATCATACAAATGCCTACAGACTTCCCTCTGTTTCACTACTGGGTTTCACCACTTCCCATTGACAATAGCTTGACATCACTTCCTGGAACAAAATTAATGTATTAAACTATTTCCTCTATAACCTGTAGTTACTCAGCTACTTATTTTTGCCTGGCAATACTAACTGTAGCTCTTGGTTTCCTGACCAACCCCAATGCATTGTCTGTCTTCTAGCACAATCTTAAAATAGTCTATCCTGGTCTCTGTGAAAGCAGACATGGATGGATTTACACACTTTCCTTGAAAAAGTTTAGCTTTTTGTATTTGTGTGACACTTCAATCTCAAAACAAGAAAAAGTTCACCAGAATTAAAATTGGTATTTTGGTCCTTCAGATATCAGCTTTATCTCTACAAAAATACCCCCAAACTCTAAAAGAGTAAGCCATTCCTTCCCAAAATGCTCCATAATAAAGTCCCCTGCTGTGTGCCCATATCAGTCTCATGCATATCACTCTGGGTTTTCTACAGGAGCATGAACTGCCTGGAATAAACAGCTTCAGCATTAACGCCTCAAATACAACTACTGAGTAGCAAATCCCTCTACTGCAATACCTTTTCCTGAGAGAAAATATACGATTTGGTGAACATAAAATGGTTTGAAAATTTCGGTGGATTATTTGTGCTGCTGCAAAACAAAATCCAGTGAAAACAATCTAGAGCTTTCATTTTGGTATTAAAAAAAAATCAGTGACACTTTTGTTCCACTAACTTCTGCTGCTTCTGATATTTCTTTCAATTTATTTTGTAATTAAAAAAACCTTGTAGATGCTGAAGTCAGAAAAAAAATTCATCTGAAGCTGAAGAAAATGCTACAGTTAACATAAAGTGATTGCCAAAATGGTTGGAAAGAATTCATTGTAGGACAGCTGCAAATTAATTTCTCTTATGATTTCTCAGCATAGCCTGAAAAAATAAAAATCTCAGTTATTCACACAGCTATGTTATTGATTCTTGTGAGTGTTCTTTATCTGATGGTTGCACACAGCAGACTAAAGCAAGTGGGAGAAGACTGTGGGGACTTTAAGACATTTTAACCCCAGTAGGATTATATGGGCTTATTAAATATTTGTTTCCATCATTGGACCTTCACTTACAGCTAAGGGGCAGTTATTTCTTAATAAATCAATTGCTTGTGATCAGTTGTCCATACCTTTTCCTTTTCACAACTCCATGTAAAGGATGTCAGCGTAAATGAGAAGAATGCCCCATTAAGTTCATCATACACAAGACCTTTCAACTTCACCTCATCATTAAAACCGTAACAGACCTCCAGAGCACTCTTTGAACTCACCTTTCTTTGCTGGATAAAGGGCAGCAGGTGAAGAATCACAACAGCAACAAACACAAATGAAGGGGATTTGAGAGAGTGTCTATTGCAGAAAATGACTATTGTTCACCTAATGCCATTTTCGGGCACATGATGTTATAGACAACCCAGAAAGCAGCCATCAAATACAACGAGTATTTTTAAAGACCCTCAGGTGGAATTTTGGGTTGGTTTTGACTGTTTGTTTGCTGTGTCAGGGATGGGGCTGTCAAGAACTCCTCCAGCTGCCAGCCAGAGAGCCTGCACCAGGTCTGAAAGGTTCATGAAGGCAAGTTTCAAGCTTTAGGTTTACAATGCTCCCATCTGTGCTGTGCCTGCAGCCAGAGGCACCCACAGCCACAAACAGCTACTTGGACATGGGCACATGCAGTTACAGGGCAAACTGGGGGAGGAGTCCCCACACCAGCAGGGGAGAGATAGCAATCAGCCTTTGTTTTCTGAAGGATTTCTTTGCACAGAATAGAGGTATTCAGTCTTTAACCTGAAGACCAAGCAAAACATTTTGGCTGGTTCTAGTTTTGCTGGCCTGAATGGCTTTATCCTTAGGACTCTGACCGAGTGTTCATCTCACCACTTGTTTCGTAATCAAGAGGAAAGTGAGGCTAAGAAATACCTTCCACATCATAAAATTCATAACTAAAACATTAAGCAAAGTACTTTCAGGCATGAAATGTAGCATTAAAATCCAGACCACTCTAAAAAGTTTAAGAGTATTGTTTTTATTAAATGCATTAATCATCTTTCTAATCATGGTGCCATATAGCTGCGTACTTCCAAGTGTAGTTGCCATTAGTGATGTGGGTTTGGGGAGATGGTTTTTCCTCACCTGCTTTCCCTAGCAGTATGACCTGCACCTCATCCAATGAGCAAAACACACTGCAGTTGTCTTCTCTTTGCAGAATCATGATGTTGCTGTAAAAAATTAAAGCAAGAGGACATATCCAGCCCATAACAGCATAACAAGCTTTCTGCCAGTATGTGAAGGGAGTAACACTCTTCCCTGCAGCAGACAGTGGGGATCAAAGGTACTTGTGCCCCAGATGAGTCAAGGCTCCTCAGAAGAGAGAGCAGACTGTGACTGGGAACACAAGGGAAGAGGTCAGGAGAGCTGGTGGTACGAAGTTGATTTTTATGTGAGCATTTCTTGGCTTTTTGTTATTTTCCTTTCATGAATAAGCACCCCCCTAAAATAGCAGGGTTTTATTGCCCAGCATATATGTCCAGTTTGCCTCCTCCCAAGCTGCAGGTTGCTTGGGGATGGAGCGTGCCAGCAATGCTGTCTGGGTCAGCTTGCCAGGGCAGTAAAGCAAAGTGTGACCTCTGGTACAGGAACTGCAGTGGGGAGCTCTGGGGACACATGTAATCACCCAGTGTGGAGTTTGGGCAGACAGTGGGGTTAGCACCTCTGCTCCATGGAGAAACAGGGAGAAATGCTGTTAATAACTCCATCTGCTGCAGCCTCTGGATCTGGCTCACCTGAAAAGCAGTGCCTTTAACTGCCAGAGCAGAGCCACAGCAGATGCACAGAGGCTTCTTAACAGAGCACGTCTTTTGTCCTAACTCCAAGGGAATAATGTCACCTACCCAGCCACCAGCCCTGATTTCCACAGTGCTGAGTTTTTCCTTAGAAGTTCCCTATTCAAGCGCTTAGCCTGACCAGGGCTGACCTTGCTTAGCTTATGAGATGTAACAAGATCACTGCCTGAGGTGTGAAATGACACTGGAATGGAGGTCATGATCTTACGGGAGAGCATCTTCCTCCTCTGCTGCGATGTCTCCTCCTGGCTCCCCTGCATCCAACTAATCAGGCAGAAACAAATGCACTGTGCTTCTAGCACACCACTGGCAGAATATAAAAATCTGTCCTTTTGGCTATTCAGTCATCTCAGTGGTACAGATTTTTTTTATGCATATGAATTAAAATATTAAACAGTTCCTTTTTTATGAATTTTTTTTTTTTTGGTCACTACTTCAATAGAAACAAAATGTGTTTTCTATAGTCCATCTCTATAAGATGTCAGAACAGATTAACAGACAAACAGACAGAAGCATTTAAGCAATGTGGATAGAACATCAAATCAATCATTCTGAATGAATAATACATTTAAGCAGAGATACAAATGGCAGAAAATTCATCTGCATCTACAGTGAAACTACATGGACCCATTTCAATGTGGAATACTCTGCAGAAAGTAGAGAAAGCACTTTTATTTTGGTATTTCAAATAAGAATGAATTTGTGTATGTGCCAGTTTGTCACACACTAGTCAGGGCTGGTTCTGTGAATGGGCATTACTATGTATAGCTCTAGATCGAGCTGTGGAGAATATATGGCTTTTTTATTTACAGGTCATTAGAATAACATAGTACAGAAACAACTTTCATAAATGACTTTTCATGTGAATGGCTCTGAAAAACTTTTTTTGTAGGGAGCCATGAGTTGTAGAATGTTTTTATTATGATGCAATAAAGAATGAACTTCAGAAGCAAACTTAGCAGGACAAACTTTGAGATAAATCAAGACTAAAAAAAAAAAAAAGCATTGAAATTCAAGTACAGGTTTCAGTGGCAAACCTAATGGACAAAATAAAGGAGGTGATGTGCCCTTCTGCTGAGTTAAACCAGGCTTGGATCCATGGGGATATTTCAATTGTCTTCTTTATTTTTGTCATTAAAACTAAGCTGACTTTTGAAGGGGAAGGAAAAACAAAAAGCCCCAAGGGCTGTTAACCTTTCTTCAGGAGCAAAAGGTAAGGTCATCAAAAGTTTTATGATGCTTATGGGAAATAAAGCAAAGGCGGGTGGTGGAGGCTGGTCTGTGCTAAATAAAATGGGTGAATCTCCTGCACTGCTGCAGCCAGCAGGCTCTCACTGGAGGTGAAAGGGGTCCTTGAGAGAGCAGGAGCAGGCACAGGGGAGTCAGAGAGGTAGTATTTTCTCCTTACTGTGGAGGAATGTTTATTAAATTAAGGCTGATCTGGTCGATATTAATGCATCTGCCTATAAAACTCCTCGTTGAGGAGTTCTGCTAAAGGCAGCAAGGCTGACATGCAGACAAGAGGCTTCTGCAGAAGGGAACTGGCTTCTACTCTGCTGTGGGTGGTAAATCCCTCTCTGCGATGGGGTGATTTGTAGGAAACTCTGAAGAAGTACTTCAGTGTTTTCCCTCATCTGCTGTGTCACAGTGACCTATGTTAAAGCAGAACACAAGGCTGTTGAGTTGGGCAAAGATTTGTTTGCCCATGTCTGTCTCATGGTGATTAACTTAGGAAGGTGGTCACAGAGTAAACGAGAAGGAAACAGCCACCATTCATCAGCTGGTGGCCCCTTGATACAAATCCTGCTTTCAGAAGGTTAAAAAATATGTGCTGCACAGACTGCAGCAGACGTTCTGTGTCTGCCTGTAAGTTCAGGACAGCAGTGGGATGGATGACCAGGGTACACTCCTGAGCCTTACTCTGAAACTGATTTAAATGGTTTTGAGGGGTTTAGAGTGGAGAAGAGAAACCTTTTCAAGATTAAGGGGAAGTTTGATTTCCTCTCCATAGGGGGAATCCCAAATAAGATTCCAAAGAAGAGATGTGACCATAGACATATTTTTGTCCTGGGATACTGCACATTCCTGATCATCTTCATGACTAGAAATAGTGGACAAGGAGTAGTCTCTGTAGGAGTGAATTATCAATGTCAAAAATACTGCTTATTTTTTCATTCTCTATCTCTCTGATTCTTTTCTGCCTGTCAGATGGAGATCTGAGAGTCCAAGCTAGTGTATTTTTGAAAATGCAACTCAAAAAAGAGAAGAAACACTGCCTCTGCTAACTGGTACAAGTTCATTCCTTCTCATTTTTGTTTAAATTACTAAAATCACGCAGATTACTTGAAATCAATTTTGTTCACCTTTGCAAATGGCTAAGCATTTGCATTAATGCTCATGCAGTCTTCATAAATCTGACAAAGAAAGGTAAAAAATCACTTTAATGAAGAATCAGCAGGACTTCTCTTTGCCAACTTCTGCATCCTTCTAAAAGCATGCTATAAGAGAGAGAACAAAGAATTATAAAGTATATAGTTCATACATTCTCAGGAAAACTAATTCCCCAGATATTCATGAGCTCTGTAGCATTCCCTGGGCTCTGGCATGAGCTACAGGGCATTTTTTAAAAATCTCAGTCACAGGGAGCACTATCCTCAAAAGATCAAATGAGCACTAATCAGGAAGAATGTTTGGTTATTAAATGCATCATTGAGTCCATTAAATATCACTCATTGGGTCATAAATTCCTATTAAATGTAGATAATCCATCGTTGTCTCAGACAAATAGAAGATAAAAACAGTAAGAGATTTGCCAGCAATCCACCCCTGCCCCTGAATCCCTCCTTTTGCACACTTAAAGACAGGTAGTACTGCTGTCATCTTCCCCTCTCAACTTAATCACTGTGCTATGGCTCATACTCTTCTTTCTCTGGATTTCACACCCAGCTCACTTATTTCTGTTTAGGGTCCTTTTGCATTGATCATGCTCTCCTGTCACCATTACTCTCTCCCACTCTTTACACAGGTCTCAACAGATGGCTTGCCCAAGTTTGATGTCCCTGACAACAACCTACCCACAATCACCTTTGCAAGCTGTTTTTAATGTTTGCTTTTCATAGAATCATAGAATTATTTGGGTTGGGAGGGACCTTAAAGATCATTTAGTTCCATACCCCCTGCCATATGCAGGGACACTTCACTAGACCGGGTTGCTCAAAGCCCCATCCAACCTGGCCTTGAAGGCTTTTTTTGTCTCTCTTTGGGAACAATGAGCTTCTTTGGGAAGGGAATTCCCAAAAGCATTAAACGCAACCAGGTTTCCTTCCCATTGTTTCACCTGACCATGCTGGTGCATGTGCCCACCATATGGCTTGGCATCTCTGGCCTTATGCACTGTGAGGAAAGATAGTAAAGACATCTGTAAGAGAAACCTCCAGCCTTATTTAGAGTGTAATTGTACTTGTGCTTGTAAGGAGCTTATGCAGAGCAGCTGGGAAAGCTAGTTGGTTTCCTGGAGCATGTGGGAGGCCATCAGTAGGTGGTAACTAAAATTTGTAACAGAGTTTGGAGGCTTTTAAAATCATTATTACTATTACTTTGGACTCTACAGCAAGATTCCAAATCTTAGTGGCTGCATAGCTGCATGTAATTTACCTACACATACGTGCTATGATATATGCTTCTTACAAACACATACATCAGAATAGGAAATTATTGATCGTTCTGTTCAGGCTGGAATGGTTTTTGGTCTCCAGCAGGGCTCTGGTGAAATGATTTTAAAAATAGCTACAGTTTGGAATCCAGATTGCATTCGCTGCCAGATTATAATGATCACTTCAACCAGGGCTGGGTGAATTTCAAAATGCTCGGAGACTCAGTTCAAGACAGTGCCCTCCAGTCTGTGATATTTTTAGTGATGGGCAAACCCAAAAATCTGGGTGGTTATCCAGAGTTCATCTGCACTGCCCAAATGTCTACAGTCTGCAAAAATGGGCTGGAAAGTTTTCAAGGAAGATGGGTTTTGCTCTATTTCCAGTACTGCTTATTTCTGCTCAGGTCATGAATCCTAGGAGAAAA
>JAWWLZ010000082.1:44166583-44187737 GCA_035041345.1 Poliocrania exsul
TGGGTGTCCCTGCACAGGAAAGCAATGGCTGCATATTATCCAGAGGGCAAAGATGGAGTAGGAGGTGATGAGCACCTTCATGGGAGATGTGATTCTGCTTTGGGTCACTGGGGTGGGCAGTGGAGCGATACCATTCACCTTCTGGCTGTGCTGCAGCTCTCAGCACCTTCTCAGGGTCAAGCCCTTTGATACCAGCTCAGGGTGACTGAGATTATGCAAAGTCTGTTTTCATGCAAAAGTAGAAATATGTGAATCAACATTCACCATCTCGAAGCAAGCTTCACAGAGTGATCCCAACAGAGCTCAGCATCCCAGCAGAAGATGTGACATGCTTGCTTTACAGCTACTCACCTTTGCAGCACTTCTCCACTGAAGTGAAGGTGAGGATCAGATCTCCATAATTGTGTTTTTATACACTAAGAGGATATTCTTCAAGAGGTGCAATCAGAGTCCAGCTCAAAAGAACACGTACAAAGGAAATAAGTAATCTTCCCAGTGTTTACATTCATTACACTGAGTAACTCTGTGCTGGGCACTTCTCAGACCTAAGTTTTGAAGGGCAAACACAGTTTGACAGGGTTTGTTCAAGTGGAAGAAAGAAAAAACAGTTTGGACAAATTAAAACAAACCTTAAGCCTCAGCTGAGGTCTAAAATTAGGTTTCAAAGTGGAAAAAGAATGTAAAGATCCAAGCAATTATTTTGTCTCCATTTATTGTTGATTGCCTCTGTCTTTCCAAATCTCCACTGGAAGCAGAAACATTAGGAAACATATCTTTAAAAACTTTATCAAGTTTATTAAGAAGACTCAGTTCAAATGCAAATTGCAAGTCCCTGGTATAAAAATCAGTGAAATCAGAACACAAGTTGACTCAACCTTTTTTAAAAACAGAAGATGGGCCAACTCTACTGTGAAATTCAGATCTAGGGACGTATTTTCAACACTGTGAATATGTTGGCTTTGCAATCAAAGTTCACTGTAGCTTATTACCGAAACAGAATGGTCATGAAGTTTTGACCTGGATCAGCAAGTTAAATTCCTTTTCAAGAGCTACAAAGTCCTTGAGGGATCTTGGCAGCCTGGGATACCAGGTGTCTGCATCTCCTTCTTCTGATTCTCTGCTAGTTTTGTCAAAAGCCATTTCCTCTTCAGCTTCTGCATTGGGCAGCTACATAACCCATGCAGTTACTGGTAGTGAGAGCAGACCTGACTTTGATAGATTCTCTCTAGGTGAGATGAAAGTAAGGGAATACTCACCAGGTGATTCTATCATTATCAGTCAGCTGCCAGGATCGTCTGGGCCCATTGCACTGGACTTTCAACTCCCAACAGGGAGCACCAGTAGTTTTTCCCATGTATAATCTGTGACTCATATGCCATGAGTCACTCCTAACAAATAAAGTTCTTCAATGGCAGCAACACCACCCCATTAGTCCCCTGAGCATAACAGCAAGATAGTGAAGCCAGTCTAATTACCTCTTCCCCAACCAATGATCATTCATTGGATTTGAAATGACTCACAGCCAGCCTTTGATCCTCAGCAGTCCTGCACACATTGCCTTCCTGAGAGCTGCCACGGCTGGTCAAAGAACTTGACTGGCTTGCAAGACTTTTACCCTGGCAGCTGCAGAAGGGTTTGCAGGGGCAGGTGGTGGGGGACATGTGCTGTCCCTCCCTGCGGCGAGGGGATGATGTGCACGTTTGAATGTGGTGGGGATGTGTTGATGTAAACTAAATGCATCTCCGCACTATTAGACCTCAGCATGGACAGACAGAGCATGGGGTGCAGCTGCAGGAGGCAGGAGGAAGAAACAGGGCTGCTTCCAATCCCTCGTAGTGAGAATTCACCACTTCACCTTTGCAAGTGCAAAGACCGTGGACACAAGGACCAATACATTGAAAACAAAACGGGTTCAAGGTCCAACATCAAAGGGGAGCAGTTTCTACCCATGCTGCTCTCAGAAGGCGAGGCTCCACAGCAAACTTGTGGTTAGCCTGCTGAAAGCCCCCAGGCATTGCTCAGCCGGTCTGATTTACTCAATAAGGAAATTCCTGATAGGGAGGTTTGGGATTTTTTTGTTTTTACTGCTCTGTCTAATCTCAGGGAGGGTTTGAGGCAAACAAATCAAAGCCCAGGTTCTCCTGGGCTTTCTCCTCCCCTAGACCAACATACCCTGCCCCAAAAGCAATAGTGGAGCTTAAGCTCACTGTTGCTGGGACATAGGTAGCACAACCAGCATCAAAGGCCCCCTTCCTTCATAATCGTTAATAACTCCGCGTGCCTGGGGTCTTTGTTTTTTCGAGTCATTCATCATCTGGTTATGTGTGAAGAAGGTAAATAAAGGCATCATTGACCTCTACTTGCACCAATCCCCAGCATCTTTATCCCAAGCAAACTTCACAAAGGTCAGTGAGGAGAAACAGGCCTGAACATGAAGGAAAACTAGACTAGGGAGGGAGGAAACCCTCATTTGCTACAGGATAAGTACTTGCCTACAGCAGTGCCCCCCTGTGATTTAATGAAGGGTGCTGATTCTCAACATGTTATGAAGCTGGTTTTTCACTAGCCCTGAGCCAGGCAGCACTGGAGGAGGTCCTTACAGAGATGTTCCCATGTGGAAGTTCAGGGCTGCATCCTGCTGTACCTTCAGTGCCAAGAGGAGCACAGCTCAAGGTTACCCTGCAGCCTTGCTGCAGAGGGGAATTTGGGACATGACTCAGGGATTCTGCATCAGCCAGTCCTCTCCCCTGTTCTGCCCAAAGCAGCATCTTCGGTTTCCAGAGCCTCTGAGTGGGTGCCCCGCGACTCCAGGATTGAAATAGTGCAACAAAGAAGACCTGAAAGACAGCAGGGAAGGAACACGTGCTGTAGTTCACCTATACAGCCCCCAGGGCTCCCTGTAGCACAGGACCCTCACACACAAAATAGGCTGGGAGAAGAGTAGATCTCATTGTGATCAGGAAAGAAAACTGATGAAAGAAAACTGATAATGTCTGTAGCTCTGTGCCATGTTTTCAGACAGAACATTATTGTATTTTGTATTCTGACTTTGAGACTCTCCCCTATTTTTTCCAAACAGCAGCATCACCATTAATTGCAAAGAACTGTGTGGGAGTACCAATTAGCAGCTTTCACTGAATGGTGCAAGGATACATTTAAAACCCTTTATGGGGTTATGCATATTTTTAACTCTTGGAAGAAACTTTGTTTCCAGGGAAGTACATTGCTGATAAGACCAGCTTTGTAAGGAACAGCAAAACAGCTTTTTCAAGGTGGGAATAATTTGATGCTCAGAGCGAGCAGGAAGCATTTAGCTTCACAGCATGTTTGCATTAGTGCCAACCACCCCAGTAGCATAGGATGCAGCACAATAGGGCAATATTTAATCTCTGAAAGTAGAAACATGTTTATAAGCTAAGACACAGCCATGACTTTTAAGGAGTCACTCAACTGATGTTGAATTGAGCTTCTATGGCAAGCCACTTCATTAAGTAACTTGGATGCTTAAGTTTTACACTTTTTAGTTGAAAGAAATTTCTTTTTAAAAATTGAACTAACACTCATCTGTCTCCAAGTTTGGAAGAGGCTGCTGAGAAAGTCATGTGACAAATGTTTCAAGGTGCCAGAAGGTACACTGCAAGTATGACAATACTGTGTTCCTCTCAAAGTCCTGGCTCCACACATCTTTACAGAACAAACTCAGCTGTCTGTGGAGAAAATGATACTTCCTCTTAGTTTCAGAGAAAGCTTTAAAAGTGCTTGAACAAAAAGCTCAAGAATTAGAAAGCAAATGGAAACATGATTAATCACATTGTTTTTGAAAGCATACAGTAGGTGTTAATCTTTGAAGCTGAATTTGACCCTATGGCTTTCAACAGTCTTATATATGGCAGTGCTCATCAGTTCAGTAGAACTGGACTCCTGATGCTGCCCAGCTCAAAGCTGTCTCCTCATCCCTGCGGTGAGAAGAGTCTGGATGCTGGGTCCTTCTGCTTCCCTGCAGCAGCTTTGCCAGAGCACTTGAGCAGGGGCTGCATATTAAAAAAAAAAAAAAAATAGCATAAAGTACAGGGGGACAGGATAAGCAGACTGAGACAGGGATGAGACAGAGGACAAGCCACACTCTATATTATTAATATATCTAGTTAATTCAGTGGATGTGTTGGTTTTGCGATTTTTTTCCCTAATGAGAAATCAGCTGCCACCAGATTTTTAATTTTGTGCATCAGAGTCCTCATTGCCATCCAGGAGAGGGGACCTTGATAACAGGGTCTTGCTACACATCCAAAGCAACAACTCCCAGGGGCTAGTGTGAGCAACATTTCTTCTGGGGACCATACAAGGCATCCTGATGAGATAAGGGATTCAGAGGCTTCACACCTTTCACTGGAGAGCTGTTACCACTGCTGTGCTACTGCTCTGCCTTGTGGGTGTGTTACCCCTCCTTGCCCTGGACTCAGCATTGCTGCCTGATTTCAGCAGGGTGGGGTAAAGGAAAGTAATAACCAAAGACTCAATATATAGGGAGGGGACTGGCAAGTAAATCTATCATGTGTCTCCATATCAATCTAGAGGTGCAGCCTGGTAATCTTTTGAGCAGGATGCTAAGAGCATCAGTGCTCTGGTAGGCTGCAATCACCTTAACCTGTCTGTCAAGGTGTTAGCTCACATTGCTAACAGGTGGCAGCCCTTCTTGAGCTCTGACTTACAGTGACTGCATTGCCAGTGGTGGCACCTGAGCAATGATAAACCTAAACTGGACATAGTCTACTGAATCTAGTCATGCTTTGGGATTGTGGTGGTCTCCTGTCCGCAGAGTGAACTGAGGGAAAAAATACCAGCCTCAGAGAAGGGCATGAAAACCTCTTGGAGGCTTAGAAAAACAATATTTGCACTGGATGAACAACAAAGATGTTTAGGCATCATGAAAAGTTGGGATGGATGAAGGTTCAAAGCAGTAGTGGAAGGAATAGACTGGAAAGAGGGCAAATAGAAAATAGGAAGTGGGCAGGCAAAAAAAAAAAAGGGAGGGAGAGAGTGAGGGAGGATCATGCCACCAACAGGAAAATGGAACTGGATCTGGAAACCATCATCAGTGTACAACCACAGTCTCAATCATTCACATTTAGTTTAACATTTTGTTTATAGCTCCATCACAGTTGCTGTCCTATTTCATCACAGTTGCTGTCCTGTTCCAAAATTTAGCAGTTCCTGTAAAAAACATGTTCAGGCAGACTGCCAGGGTTTGGTGTTTTGGTTTTTTTTTTAACTAGAAAACTTGAATTTGGGTCGAGACTGCCTGGAGACAAGCATTTCAGAAAGCACTCCTTTTTCCTCCCTCATTCTTCCCTAACCCCTACTCTGCCCACTTGATAGGCTCTGCATCATGGCACCTGCCAGAAACATGATAATACAGATTGGGTTTGATCTTTTACATTTCTGCTCAATCAATCCTTTCGTTCTGGGAGAGAAACAAAAATAAAGACAAAAATGAACAGGAAGATCCCTGCAAGCTGAAGTATTATCTCAGGAGTCACAGAGAGATAAACACTGACTTTCTCTGACTGCTGCCCCCAGCCCAGGCTGTACTTGTCCAAGCCCAGAGTCTGAGCACACAGCAGCACTACATCACACTTAACTCTCCAGCAGCCACACAGGCTCTTCTGTGCTCTCCCTTCCCCCAAACTCTCCTTTCCTAAGAAACTGATATAATAAATTTATGCTCTGTCTGAGCAAAGCTAAACCTCAGGATTCACACCATTAAATGATAAAGTCTAAGAAATTAAACTTTATTCCCTGGCAGCTTGTTCTGCCCTGTGTCTCTGCTGTTCCCAAAAGGACAAGTTCAAAAAGCAGAGAAAACAGCACAGTAAGCTCAGCTGCATTTCTCTGGTCTAGATGCTGTCCCAAAGCACCCAGGCAGACCTGACTTCCCAGGTCAGTCTGCCTGATCCAGAACATCCAGAGCACTCCCATCTCAATGATGCTCCAGCCACTCCAGTGCGGGAACTGCTGGAGGAGGACCAGGAAAATTGGTGTCACAGACCAGGCTCCCTCTTCCAGTGTTTCAGTGCAGTCCTGAGAAGGGGCTTTTCCTTTCTCCAGGTCAAGTTGTCTTTGCAGGTCACATTAAGACATTCATGCAGAGAGCAGAGAAGGGATGCTCTTGCTCTCTCAGGGGGTCTCTGGGTGTGCAGCAGGCTGAGATTAACCCACATGACCCTGTGTTCCCAGGAGATGTGAGGCAGAGTGAGTCAGCTCCCATGAGACCGCCCTTTCTCAGCTGCACAAGAAACACTGTATTATTGATGGCAAGCTTAATGAGAAGGTGGGAACAGCAATGGAGAACAATCATACTCCACAGGGGTGTGCACACAGGCTTCAGAACTCAGATATACTCCATGTCACCTTCCTCTCTGCCCCCAGACATGTGTGTTCCAAGGAGATTTCTGACCAGGGTTGGTTCTCTTGAAAGTTGCCCCTCCAAGAAGAGATGTTTGTTCCCTGTACAGGATGACCAGCTTTCCTGTTTCCCACCAGAAAGCAAACCAAGGCCCTCCAGGACAGGATCTGCCACCTATGGAGACACATCATCATCCCCATGGGGGATGACCCATCCCCATCTGCAACCAGGTTGTGCTTCCTCCCAGACAAGGAGGGAAAAAATCACCTAGGTCAGGCTCCAAAGAAACAAACCATTGGGTATTGACTCTGCTGCAGTCCATGGGAAGTGAGGAACCCACAGGAATGGATTAGGCTGCTAAGGAGCACAGCAGGCTTTACTTCAGATCCACACACACCACAGATATTTTTCGGGGGGGGGGGCAATTCTGGTCTGTGCTTTTTAAGGCTATATTTCTGCCCAGTTTAGCACATATTAATCTATTTATGTTGATGGCAATCAAGCTGCCCTGGTTTAGCCTTGAAAAAAGGCAGCTAATTCAGTGTCTGTGAGACTGTGGAGTAAATTTGTGTGAAAAGATGGAGAAATTGCTGTTAACTACCCTGCTTGGGTTTTCCAGCCAGGCCAGCAGATTTTCCTTGTGGTGGCTGCCCTTGTGTATGCAGAGCTTTTTCCTTTGGAAAGGTGGTAGTTTAAATTGGAATTAGACGCACAATACCTGCCAAGTTCAACATGCCTTCGAGACAAACACAGCTCTGTCCGTGAAAGGCCCCCGACTGCACAGGCCAGCTCGACTACAGAAAACATCAGGGAGAGGACTTGGCTGCCTCAAAATGCAACTAATTCTTGTAATGTAGACATAAACTTTTCAAGGAAGGGTTGCTGGAAGGGCAGAGAGAAATGTGAAATACAGGTCTTGCTATTTTTTCTTCTTATTTATTATTATTATTGTTTTTGCAAGAGTTCATTCACAGTTCCCCTAAGCTGCACACAGGCATTGCTCTGTGCACTGGCTGTCCCTGTGCCAGGACTGCTCAGGCCCAGGTCCTGCAGGTTTCAGCCCTTTCCAGCACTCACACCACATGTCCTAGACTTGGATCCCCTCTCACTCTGTCCCTGTCCCCACCACGGCTGCATCCCCAGCAAGAAGCAATGGAGAACAACTGGCACCCATACACTCTGGAGGATCTGTGAACTGCCTCTTCTGGGTGCCACTGGAGAAAAATCAAATCATCCTGGGCAACTCCTTGGTACAGGAGTTTGGGATTGCACCCTCAATGGTTGGTTTGAGCAGGACCAATTCCTTCCTTCATGTTTCAGAGAAAGAGGCAAAGCACCCCAACCTCCCACACCAAGGACAGGCATTCTGACTGAGAGAATCAGTGAATACAGGACCTGCATGCAGTGCATGGAAAGGAGCAGCTTGCTCCCTCTTCCAGTCCTGTTCCTGTTTCTCTAGTGGGAATGACCATGGTTTGCCTTCTTCATCTTTAAAGCTTGTGGTATCCCATACCGAAGTGTTGAGCTCCCATCCTCCACTCAAGGCTAGGATCTGTCATTGAAGTAACTTTAACAGTAACCTGGTCATTCATAAACCCATCATGCCAGCCTCATTATCTATCCCAATTAGCAGCAAAGTGTCTGTAAGCAAAAGGAAGCTGTGCTTCCCCAAGCAGAAAACCTCTTAAAAGAGGTCCTACACAGACACATGATGTGGGGATCCCCAAAATGTGATGCCAGAAAAAAAGCATAAAAACAATTGGCGATGGCCTACATTAGTTTTTGTGAGTTCCTTTTATTTTAGACCTCCAGAAACATCAGCACAAGGACCTGATTAACCAAAATGAATCTAAAAGCTCTTTGTGAGGCAGTAAAAGATGAAGCTGCAAGGAAGACTTTTCAAGACTGTTGCAGGAACTACTAGGAGGTAGGGATAGAGTGAGAAGGGGTGTTCTGGCAATGCTAAATCTGCCTCAAGGAGCAGTTTTAGGAACACAGTGACAGCTTTGCCACCTTATTCTCACTCCCAGGACTGTCAACAAGCTCAGCCCTAAACCTTTCAACATTCTGTATGTGAGCAGATCACCACTCCCTGGCAAAACACACTGGATCTCACTGGCCCTCCTGGAGCTGGGCAGGGGACAGTTCATGGCCAGAAGGGAGGCTGGGAAAGGAAAGAAAGGGGAAATAGGTGTGGAAACATTTGGGCAAAGTGCAGCTGAAGCTGTGCCCATTTGGATGGCATAAGGGTACCAGCTATAGAGACTTAATGAAATGTGAGTGAAGGAGTTGAACTGCTTGGTAAGGATCTTTTGACAAAATAGCCTGACCTTTGAAAAATCTGACTCAGAGAAAGCAAGACTTCCTGTGGAAACACATCCATGTTTCCTTAGGTCCTTGCCTGGACCTGGTCTTGACTGGCGCGTCCTGCTTATTCTCCTTCTCATGGTTTTGCCTGGAAAAATATCAAAGCAACTTCACAGTTTGAGCACTGCTCTGCCCAGCTCCAGGCAGGAATGTGATGGATCTGTGTCTTGCATCCCAGCTACCCCAACTGTTGGATAGGGTTTTTTCTTCATTACATAAATCTTCTTTTTCTTCCCCTGCCATCCAGCACTCCTGTAACCCACCTGATTTTTTTTGTTGTTGTTTTCTCTGCTCCTACTACTCATTCTCAGTCCAGTAGGTCCAGCTGAATTATTCACTGAAACCATTATCATTAATCCAACCTATTGCTGAGCCAACCCTGATGGGTGAATATATTTTTCATTCCTAAGTATTTGCCAAAATAGCCTGGGCAAGCCAATTAGCCTGAGGCCATTCATAGTAGCTATTTGTGTTCCTTTCCATTAAAACTGATCTCTTCTGTAATAGCCAGTACAAGCCTGTGCAGTGTTGAAACCCCACTCTGGTGCTGTTTTGAGCACCCTGATGTTGGGCATGATCCCCTAAGTCATTTCTGCCTTAGCAGCCTTTCTATGCTGCCAGGATGGCACGACACAGATTGGCAGAGAGCAGCACTGGCTCGTGGAGGAGGAGCTGTAACTCCCCAAATTAATGCCTTTTCCCTCTATAAGTACTACTTTTTTGTGTTCTCTCCAGTCATAGCTTTTCCTGGCTATGGACACTGGAGTTACGTGGATTTTCTGTTTGCTTCTTCAAAAGTGCACATGCATATGGGTGGAGAAAATGTACAAAATGCCAAAGATTATATTTTTGCAAGTGTTGTAGTGAGTTCTATGGTTACGGTCACAGAGAGCAAAGGAAATGCAGATGCTCAGCAAAGTGGCCACAGGAGCTGGAACTGAGCCTCTGTGCATAAGGCTGGCGTGTATTTAACTGGGAGTCTGCTTGAAAATATAACCCAAGTGCAGTGCTAAAGCCTAATCTGTTGGGAAAGTAATTTCTGGTGATGGCTGCTTAAAAACTACACATTGTATTGTTTGCTTATTTCCATTTCCTAAACCCTGGTAAGAATGTGCAACATCCTCAGATGCGCAGAACCCTTTACAGTAGCTCATTGTAGCTACAGTACCCATGTAGCTCATTGCTATTTGCTAACAATGTAATATGTGTTTAAAATAAATTAGGCTGTTAACTATGCATGTATATTGCAATTTTAAGGATTCACCCCCACATCAGATTAGCACTACAGCCACATCTCCCTTGCATGTACACTCACATCTCCCCATGGTAGCTTTTCCCATTTTCTGCTACAGTCATCCCTAGATCATGCAGCCTGTCTCTGACCATCTCCTTTTACCATCCTTTGATTAGAGTGCCAGTCAGCCTCATGTATGGCATTGCTGGCAGGATGCACACAGGCAGGTGCTCTGGACCTGCAGACCCATTTGCAGTTCACACTGATTTATTTTCTGTCCATACCTTGATGGTATGATACCTCTGCATGGCCAGAGAGGACTCCTCTTTCACTGTGCCTCTCTCAGGGCTATAGAGCAAACAATAAAAACTGTGTTTCAAGACATCAGATTTCAGGTATTCTGCCTGTAAATTTTTTAGCCTCTGATAATGAGGTTTTGCAAACAGGTGATAAAATACAATTGCTCTCCCCCCATTTTAGGTAAGAACAATGCACAATAAAAACATCTGAGAAGAAAAAATATATTGTTCCACAGCTTGATATATTCATAGTTTTACACCTACACGTTGCACTAAATGAGTTGCCATCAATCAGCCAGGAAATGCTTTAGATCTGTGAAGTCTGCCATGTTTTAGAGAACCAAAGGATGTGCTGCAGAGCCCTTCATCATGAGGATGGGGACACTGCTCTGGGAAATGGTTGTTTCCAAAGATAAAGCCTCATGGATCAAAATTCAAACCAAGAAAAAGCAGTAAAATTATACTGATGCTATGAAATGGCCCTGGATGAGCTCCCAGAAACACATCATTAACAAAGGCATAGCATGAAGCCTTTATTTGCTGCACTGCATGGTGGTTCCCCACCTTCCACTCTCTCTACCCCCATGTGGGCAGAACCCAGTTGCAACAAGCAGTGATTCTGCCCAGTCTGAAAGACAACTTTGCATTGTGTGGAGACTCATAACCAAAAGGAGAAGTCTGCTGCAAGACCTATTTTTTTTTAACAAATGAGCCAGTGCAGAAATTAATAGTTGTTAAAGTTCAATGGCTAGGACTCATATTTGCACAAAAATTATACCAGTTCTGTGCACCTGATTTCCACAGAATTTTACTTAAAACTTGGACATTAATGCACAATGGGAATATATCTCTGAGTGGAATCAAAAACTTCCTTGCATTGTTTCTGCAGCAAAGACCACTCCAGAAGCAAGATGAGCACACCAGGGCAGTGGAAGGTATGGCTTAAATCCTGTTGTCTTTCCCCCACCTTTCTTGTAATCAGGTCCCAAGGATCATAGACTCAGAATGGTTTGGGTTGGAATGAACCTTCAAAGGTCATCTAGTCCAAATGGACTGCAATGAGCAGGGACATCTTCAAATAGATCAGGTTCCTCACAGCCCCATCCAACCTCACCTTGCATGTTTCCAGGGATGGGGCTTCTACCACCTCTCTGGGCAACCTGTGCCAGTGTTTTACCACCTTCATTATAAAAAACTTCTTCCTTACAGCTAGTCTGAATCTATCTTCTTTTAGATTAAAAACATTACCCCTTGTCCTATTGCTACAGGCCCTGCTTAAAAACTTTAGCCCCATCTATCTTGTAAGCCACCTTCAGGTACTAGAAGGCTGCTATAAAGTGTCCCCAGATTCTACTCTTCTCCAGGCTGAACAATCCCATATCTGTCAGCTTGGCCTCACAGGAGATATATTCCAGCCCCCTGATAATTTCTGTGGCGCTCTTCTGGAGTTTCTCCAATAGGTCCATGTCTTTCCTGTCCTGGGAGTCCAGCACTCCTGCTGACACACTGGTTACAGTATGCTGAGCAGGTACTGCTAGAAGAAAACAAAAAAGGGAATATGACATGGCCTTCTCTAGGCATAGCTTTGATGTAAATCTGAATCAAAGAAAGCTCGTGGAGCCTGATAGACTGAATACAGAAACACAAAGCAAAGTAGTCAGCTTTGAATGGACACAGCAAGCAGAGAAGACTGGCAATGACACAGATTTCCTGTACTCTGCTTGTGTTGTACATCAACTCCTACTGAAAACATACAATTCTTAAGTAAGAGATCACAGGAAAACGTGACAATCATGCAACCACTTCCCCAGGTTCCCTGCACCAGTTCTGTCTCTGACTGCTGTAGTGTGATGAATCCCACCACATGCCTGCCCCATGCCCATGGATGCTTCCAGATGCATGCAGTGGGCCTGGGGATGAGGAGGGCCACAGGAAGGGGCCAGCAGCTGCTGGGAGGAACAGATGGTCTCACTTCCCATGGCAGCTGCAGTTGCATCTGTTTAGAAATTGCTGCATGGTGCCAATTTTCATTAAGCAAAGCACTGAATATTTGTATGGTGGAAACTACATTTCATCATAACCTACACAAACTGGATCTTGAATGGCAACCTGGTGATTAAATGAAACTCTATTAGCCTGGGTCTATTTTCAAATCAGGTCTTCACTATTTTGTCATTTTTACACCCGAGCAATTTTCATGCACACCCTCTCCCCACTGCAAATGCACAGGAAGCTGAGCCCAGCACACTAACACAGGGGAAAGTTACAGGATTTAAATAAGGCAGAGGATCTATGGAGTTGTACCTGTCCCTGGCTCTGCAGAAATCCTGCCTGGAGACCAGAGTCCAGCTTTGTTTAAGGGTAGGGTCAGATGACTGCACTGTCAGAAATTGCCATACGTTCCACTGAGATATGGTATCGGTGCACAGTGGTCACCTTGGAAAAAGAATTACTTGAAAGAGGTTATTCTCACAGGAAAAAAACTCACCTTGCTACCTGCTCTCTCTGCTCACTTCTAGGCAGTGATCTGCAACCAGCTGCAGAAACAGGAGGGGAGGGTGAAGGAAGGGAATTGAATGCTTAAACACTTGGCTGCATATTATAAAATGTTTTACATATAAAATAGGTTAAAGAACATCACAAGGAGGAGAGAATATGGAACAGCTGGTTCATGATTACTGCTATCGGTCTAACATGCGTTCATGATAAAGTCAGAACACACAGGAAAATAGCATCTTAAGGGAAAAGAAGAAAGATCAGATCAGATCCTTGGGTATCCAAGAGTTTTAAGCCTTGAAAAGAATTATGATTAACCTGAATGACAGCATTCAGAGCACCCAGAGAGCTCAGTGAAGCAAATCATACTGAACTAAAATTAGCAGCATCTAAAATTCAGCCGTCTACTTGGCTGCCACACATGATGCTTCCCTGGCCCCAGACCCATCGCATCACTCAGCTTTCCCAGTGCCGTCAGCTCCTTGCTTTCAAAAGCGCTGCTGAGTGAATTGCTGCTGTTCACATGCAGCCTGCACCTGTCTGGAGGCAACAAGCCCAATTGCTAGACACATGCTGGGTTTTTTTCCCCAATATTTCCTCCAGTGTTTATTTGCTGGTTATTTTCCAGGCAGCTGGAATTGCAGATGTAAAACTGGGGACTCTCTGTCAGTGAAAGGATGGAAAAAGCCTGGATATAAGAGGAAAAGATAATAGGTATAGGAGTATACTGGAATCCCCCATGGCTCAAAATGGACATGAACCATGTACCGAGAAAAGCAAGAAGGGGTTTACCATGGCTTAAAGGCTATGGGCCAGTAAGACAAGAGTTAAAGTCTGCTTCTAGGGGCCTTAGCAGAGAGAATGAGTGTGGAAATAAAGTTTCATTGTTCTGCCCTAGATCCCATGTGTTCATTGTGTTTGTGCACAGAGTACACTTGGACTCACTCACCCTAAACATCTTTTCAGCTCCAGGCTCGCTAGTTCCCTTTCCTGCCTGCACTCCCATATGCACACAGGTCAAGCTCTGAGCCATACCTAAGCACTCACTGCCCTTGCCAGGCCTACATTCTTGCTCCCAGGATCTGGAGGGACCAGTGTGATCATGCTTACAGACACATTTGCCTGCAGTAATCCCAAAGCCAGCTCAAGTCAGAAACTTTGAGCCCAATCCATGGCTTAGCTAAGACACAGCAGAGTAGATGGAAAATATTCAGGTGAAGGGATCCAGTTTGTCACCTCACAGAGCCTGAGTGCCTTGTGAGGACTGACTCCTCCCAAGTATGGTGAAAAAGGATGACATAGGGCAGTAGACAGTAGCAATGTAGCTTCCCATGCAGCATTCTTTCCCATCTGTGGAAAACTCCTCAAAAATGAATGTAATCTGTGATCTCAGAGGTCTTTTCCAAGCTAAATGATTTTATGAGTCTATGATTTTATTAAATACTGTGAAATACTGAATGTGGGTGGGTTGTTTCTCTGAAGAAGCAGTAGAGTGGGAAAGATCTCTCATGACTCATATCACAAAATCTTCATATGCATAACTAAATACTGAGAGAGTTTCAGAAGCAATAAAAGCCCCATGTTTACCTGATTAATGTTCCATGATTACACTGATCTGTGATGACACTGGTGTCAATAATGGACATGAGGAGAAGACTCACCCCTTGCAGAAGATTTCATATCTACCTGTTGCAAAGGGCTTTTCACTTGTTTCCATGAGCATTTCACATCAGATGCAATGCTGGACTGGAGAGACCACTGGATTTAACCTAATATAGTAATTTCCATGCTGCTGTTTTTACTGACAACCTTGATCTTCTGATGTCTTACAGTGGAGTTTCTTCTCACCCATATCTCCTTTCTGCACAGATACATGCTATCTATGGGCTTGTGATAAGGCATTTTCACAGGCCTTCCTGGGTACAGCCTTGAAAAGAGGAGCTACAGCAGGAGGATGTGACTGGGTTCCAGCACTGTGCTGTGGAGCACTCATTCCATCCAGGAAAAGACAATTCATGGACAAGGAGCAGTGAAAACCACAAAATGAGAGAGAGTGAGAAAAGGAGGAGGTCTGGATGTTGACCTGGCACTACTGGCACCACTGCCAGCTGCGTGTTTTGTTTCCTTCATCTCTGTGTGCCCCCAACATCCATTTTAAGTTCTGCAAACACCTTATCCCGATACTGTTTACCACAGAATGCAGAGGAGTTTGTCTGGCTCCCAAGCTCCTCCAGCACAATTTCCCTCTCCTCTTGAGCCAGGCCCACCACCTTATTTTAAATACCTCATCTCCTTGAGGTGGTTCACATATCATCATCAGTGTTGAGCTTACTCCCTCTGGAGACAGGCACTCAAAGCCCTTGTTAGTCAACAGGTTTCCATTACTACACTGATGCCCAGTTGTGCCAAACCAGCAGTGACTTCCAAGAAAACCTCCTGCCCTGATAGCTGTCTTACCTTGTCATGGAGTAGGAAACATGAATATGTATCACTGGGACCACAGAATTAGATATCTTCTGTGGTGTGCAAGCTGCAAGTAGGATCCCCAGACACTGATAAACCAACCCAGGTAAAGTAGGAGGAGGAGAGCACTTGCTTGGAGCACGTAAACCTTGGTTCAGGAACAGGCATAAAAGGCAGTTTGAGGCATGATCATTCAGGCCATTACTCCTGTGTTTTGGCTGCCCAACATTTTGCATGATAAACAAATGCTGAAGGTTTCTTGAAATGCTTGGATATGACTATTATTTGCAGGAGATCTCAAGTGCAGCAGGTAGAGCCCTCAGGCTAAAGCCATGCCTTTTCCTAGATTTGCAAGCTGCCATCCCATCTTCTTCTGTAAATAAAGCATTAAAAATTAATAACTGCTTTGCTCCACCTTGTTCCCTCCCTTACTACCCTTTCCCCTCCTCACCTGAGTTTGCCACAGAAACCCTCTAGCACTGAGCCAAAACACCCCACAGCAAACTCATGCTCTCTTTTAGACATGCTGGGGTCACACACTGCTTGAGCACCACTGCCACATGTTGCTCTGTGGATGATGGGGACCAAGGGAAGAAGATAGCAAGGGGGAGGAAAAAAAAAAGAAAAGGACAGAAGCAGAGAAACAAAGGCTTTGTCATGGCAGTTATTCTCAGGCCTGGATTGAGGGTTGTTGTTTGCCTTTGGGAAACTGCATGCAGAACACTTCCCCTGCAGGAATGTCAAGAAGGTTATAAAGTCAAACACTTGGGACTTAGGAAATATCAGCTTTTCCAGAACACTTTTTCCTCCACATACACACGTGCAATGAAGTACTGTACTGTTTGACAGGATCCCTGCCTGATTTTTAGCCCAAGATGGAGGCAACTGGAAGCAGAATCCAGATATAAACAGCCACATAGCATTTTTTAACTTCCAGTCAATGGACTTCATAATTGCAAGAGCCCTCTTTGACAATTTGCATGTGTCAGTATGTTGATGCACACACATACACAGACACACACAAGGTAGATTTTTAGCTGCCCCCAGTATGCAGAGCACTGCTGGGAGCAGCAAAGCCGCGAAGGTTGTGCAAGGCAGACAGCAAACTCCAGAGCAGGGAGATAAGACATCTCCCAGGCAAAGCAGCATTACACCCATCAGCTGAGTCACAGGGGCTGGGTACCCAGGCAACTATATCAGTGGTTTCACTCTAGTGTGGTTTCTGGGAGTTTGGGGAAGAGGCAGCACGGTTACACAAGAGTGCAGTAGCTGTTACTGCTTCCATCTTCCTAAACATTTCCACATGAGCAGTTTGGGCCAGTTATCTCTTCCCCCAACCAGCTGATGCGTCCTCTGGATTAATGCACTGAGTTAGCAAGCAATGAAGAAACGAGCTTCCCTTTCTGCTCTGCATGCCTAAAGAGGGGGCAACATTGGCCAGAAACATGTTACCTGACGAGACTCATCATGCACCAGCCTCTGGCAGATTGCAGCCTCACAGGTTTATTTGAAGCTACAGACATTTTGCCTGCTTTTAGGGAAGGACTGACAACAAGTTCTTTGCAAATGTCCTCTCTTGTATCAACAGGCCACCCAAGTCCCATGGCAGTGTTAGTTTCCTGTCTGGATGAGCACAAATTTAGTAATCAGGAGAAGGTTTTGCAAAAGGCCCTTTGGTGGCTTTTGCTGCCTAGGAATAGGAGGTGGATAAGCTGTGACTTATGAGTTTTATGTAGACCATTTTCAGCTTTTCCTCTCTGGGCCACACAGACCTTTGCCTGAGGCACTACTACAAAAAAAAAAAAGAAAAAAGCCAAACCTAGTCTGCTCGACAGATTTGTTGGCAAGATATGGATGTTACAGTTAATTCTGTCTGAATACTTGTTAGACGCACTTATGTACATGCATGTTTTTATTTACAGAAGACTGGCACGCCCATGTCTGGCTCACTTCATAGCCTTTGTTCCAGAGACCTGGCAGGGCTTCCTGAAAACAGGATCCCACGTTAAAACCTATTATTCCATTTGCAAATAATGAGGTTTAATTTTGCTTTCGATAGATATCCAGAGGAGTAGATCTTGACTGTTTGAGTGTTCACAGCTCATGAATGCAAGAGCTGTGTCAGCTCAGATAAGGTAAGCATACTTTTAAGTCAGAGCAAATACAGAAACCTGCATTTTTGCAGCCTGGTAACCAGAGTGTGCCTGGTTACTCTATTTACTCCGGAAAGGAGTGACTTCCATCTGGGCAAGACTTAGATAGAGGCTCATAGAACTGACCAAGTTATTGGTCACAAATAATTTTAGAGATTTCAACCTTCAACATTCACAGTTGGTTTGCAAGAAAGGCTCCTTTTTTAAACAAACCTCTTCTCTATTTGTAGCTATTTGGCAAGCTCTCCAAGCAAACAAATTTCAGCCTCCCGATTGTTTGCAAGTTGTGTCTACTTATCATTAGTTCTGTGGAGAATGGTGGACTCCAAGCTCCTGTGTGAGAAGGAAGAGTTAATACCCCCTGGGGCAGGCAGGAGGAGACAGCCTTGATCAGCAGTGCCCTGGTGGGAAGCACACCCTGCCTGAACAAATGCACTTATCACCACCTCCTCCACTGTAAGACTAACAGGTCTGCTGTAAACTCCAAGACACCCAGGAGCTACTGGTGTTGTTGTGATGGGTGCTTATGATATTTTGGCAGCTGAATCATTTATTTGCTGGAAATAAATAAAAAAAGGTGTTTCATGGTGGCCAAAATTATTTGTAAATTAAGGCAATTCCACTATTAATAGAGTATTTGAACACTGAGCAAACCAGGCAGACTAAAAGCAAACTGTTCCAGTTGCTGCTGACTGAGGTGAAAACGTTACCCCTCCCAAGCACAATCCACTGTCCCAGCCTTTCCCCACACTAAGGGTAATTATGACACTCAATTTTTCTTCCATTTTAAAGATTTTTTTTTATTACTTCTAAAACCTTTAAACTCTCCAGCTTAATAATTTAAAAAATAAATCTAAGAACACACTACTTTTAAAAAGATTTTTAAAAAGTTGTCAGACTTAATCACTGCACAATCGAAACTTACACAGATATTGCAAAGTTACACAGTGGTAAGAATTGATGACAAGGATGTGGGGAAAAAAGTTATGGCAATCAGCTGGGGATGGAGAGGAGACAATAAAATGTTTGGACCAACAGCTGAATTAGGTCATTAAGGTCAACAGCTGGAATACAGATTTAAAGAGAGAGCAGGCAAGTTCATAGAAGAGAAATACCTTGGGTGTTACTAACACATAGAAACTGTATTTGGTTCAGGAAATTCCTGAAGATAGTTGAAGGCCAAGAGCACTCTAAGGAAATGCATGTTTGACATGCTTGAAGGCTTTCCCAGGCATCCACATCTGGCCACTGCTGGAAGCGGGATGAAGCACTAAGCAGAGCTTGGTCTGGCACCAGAGAGATACTTGACACCAGGCTAGACAGCCTATGCACCTGAGGAGCTGGACAGCTTCATTCAAATCTCTGTGTCAGTTCCACCTGATGAAGACACTATTCATTTGAGTAGTAATGATGTGGGGCTAGACTGTGGGAAGAAAAGAGGGAAGATGGTAATGGACCTTGAGCGCTATCTGCTGAATACACGCTCATTGTATAGTGAAGCAGTGCCTTTTTAAGGGTGTTTAAGGACCATGAAGCAAGGTTCACTGTGAGAAAAAGTGATGCCAACACATGAGGAACATAAGCTGATGGCAGGTCTGTTTCCTACGTCTCCTACCAAGGAAACAGGTGTCCCTGTGATCAAGTAGCATTTGCTAATACACGCTTCCAAAGAAACATTTTCTAGTCCTTAGAACCTCTCCTAACAGTTTTACAAAAGTAATATTGCCTCCACTTTTTAAGGTCAAAAAGACTGCTTTCTTTTTTTTTTAACAAAGGCTGTTGGAGCAAGTGGGATAAATGACGGCATCTAGATTTGATCTACATCATTAATACTGACTTCTAAAGAAGGCAGTTCACACAGGGCAGGTGACAGGATCAAATATATTGTTTAAGTGGGCACAAGAAGAATAACCATCCATCTTCCTTGCATCCTGAATATCTCCAGAGCGTGTACATGACAACACTTTCATGTCACTAGATCAGCCAATTGGAACAGTCCTGGGACCACTTCTTTCAGCAGTTAGTATGGCTCATACACAATCTCCCTGCAGAGGAATCACAAGGTCTTTTTCTAGACGTGCTAAGAGAACTAAAGCATCACCTCTGAGAAATACTGCAGTGACTTGGGTAGATTTACTTATATTATTGGCCCCTGCTGAGCAAATTTAGGTTACTGAAATATGTGTTGTGGGCCACATATTATAAACAAACAAAATATGTTCTCCTGTGGCATGGTAGAATAGAGTTTTAAGAGTATCAGGAGTGTGGTGAGCCCTTGATGTCATACTTACCTTTTGTCTGGCACTGGCCAGCCTTTAAACTTATTTGTCACAGATGTGAGGGCAGATGAGGAGAGGTCAAAGGTTCAGTAGAAACCTCAGTCATGGAGCTTTAGTTTTTGAAAAACATTTGGGACTTGCACAGGCAAACTTTGAGTGATCTGCAGCTTGTACTGAACTGCTGAAAGTCAGGTACCATGTCAAAACATAAACTGGACAAAGCCCATGCCTCAAACACTGGTCCTGGGAGCAATTTTCCAAGTCAGCTTCACGTCCAGCCTTCCTAAGGTATCTGAGTTCACTGGCCATTGCAAAGCTGCTGCCCATAGCCATTAGTAACACCTGTCTTAACAGAGCAGTAAGCCTCACAATTTGTGTGGTGAGTTCTATAGGAGAACTGTATGTATCCTCCATTGCCAGTTGCTGCAGGTCCTTCATGAGGGTCTTTGCCCAGGAATTGCACCCAGCAGTGAATCAAACAGGATTGGCATAGCAGAGGATGTGCATACCCAGAACCAGTCCATTAAACTCCCTTGTACTGCAGGTAAGAGATTTTGTCTCACATTCATTGCATGCTGAGGATTTCAAAACTTCCTCTCTCCACATCTTTCTTTACTAGTACTGTCCAAAGCAAGGTGCAACACTGACCCTTTCTCTCCCATTGGGTATGGTGGTGTGGAAACCCATCGGAAAAGAACTGTACAGCTTATACCCTCTTGCTTGTTTTAGGGAATGGGCAAAATCTCTCTCTTTTTTCCTACAAGGATCATCCCTGCTGGTAGAAAGAGCCCTTCAGCAACAGCTCTTTCTGCAACAGTATTAATGGTGAGCCTTGCCCATAGGGATCCCAACTCATTTGCTGTATGGCAGCTCCTGTGCCTCACTCACTAAGAATTCACTAATCTATAGAGTAGCTTTTTCCAGTCAGAAACCCTAACAGCTAGAGATAAATTAAAGCTGGAATTGGAGCTGGACCAAGAACATTTGGGTAATCCATCCTGCCTCAGAAAGATCCCTGAAGACAGGAAATCTCAGCAAGGGCCTAGAAAGAGATTATAAAAGAAAATAAACCCAGGGACCACAGTCCTGATGGTGGGATGGCCCATCAGAAATGAGAACACATTAGAGGCCGTAAAGGCCACTACCTGTACAGGCTGCTGTAAGTACAAGTTGAAGTATAAAGCAACTTCAGCTGTGAACAGAAGTTTTAGAAAGAGAAAAATGGCATCTTTCAGGACCTATGGTTTATTTCTTGTAGCTCTGTCCTAGAGCATCTTCTGCTGTTTCCTGTCCCTGAGTAACTGCAAGAGAAAAGCTGTGCATACGTGTGTTGAGCTGCAGCCTGTTGCTTGTACCCCTATTGCCACAGAGTACAATAATACCATACCTGTCCTCAGACGGAAATGTACAGGGAAAAAGGTACACTGACATGGGCTAGAGGTATATCCTGAAGCCAGAGA